>JBBGZY010000142.1:5412500-6145000 GCA_037952925.1 Lithobates clamitans
AGGAGAGGGGAGAAGGAGCAGATCGGCTGTGTCTCCTCTCTCATCATTCCGTGCGAGAGAGGAAGGAGGGGAGAGAGAACTGTCAATGCCGGCTCTGACATCACTGGTTGCTAGAGGCGAGGCGGCTCTAGTAACCAGTGGCTGGGAGTAGACTCAGGAGGTGGAGGAGGAGCCGGAACCAGCAATACGGAAGCTCAGTCTATACCTGTCCCCTGCATTCCCAGTGTCCATTTTTTTAATTGGGGGGGCACATAGGGGGCACAGTATAATGTTGGGGGGGCCATGGCCCCCTCTAGCCCCCCCCTTAGTGACACCACTGACTAATCGGCTGACCCACTAATCGATTATGAAAATACCGTAGTTAACAACTATTTTCATAATCAATTATATACGATTAAGTCAATTAGTTGTCCCGGCCCTACTTTAAACTCTGTGTTTCTTACTACTGACCTCTGAACCATGCTTTATTTTCCACTGACCCCTGAACTCTTCAAACCTTTCATCCTTTTTAATGGGATCTTGCTGAGTTATTGCCTTAAAAAGGAAGCATGCTGCACACTGGTAATTTTTGATCTCTTCCATATTGTTCAGGTAGATCTCTGCATCTCCAGTGTTGCCTGTCTCTGCTCTACAACACATTATTTGGGGTACTGTGTCTGATAACACAAACCACCTTATTGGTTAACATACTGAACACCAACCACTAAAAATGGCACTAATAGTTTTTTGAATCATTGTAAATCTTCATTAATTCAGTTCCAGTTTCATTGGGTAAATAATATTTCCTAAACAACTAAACCTTTTACACCTACATTTTCAACATGCACCTATCCAGGAGCAAGATGATATTTGTATTTTTTTTTTTTTGGTTGGAAAAACTGCAAAATAGTTTTTCTTTGCTGGTTCTTTTCTTTAAAGAATGCGCAATAGGTATTAGGTCACAATAGTTATTTTATTTCGATGTAAGATCATTGAAATAAAGAAATATTACCAAAAAAATCACATCACAAAAGAATTTGACGTCTAGTTAAATTAAATATCGACATATTTCCAAAGACCTTGTTACATACTGTATTGTATTAGAAGTATTATATATTGAATATAAAACCATCATGTTGCTAAAAATTATTTTCAAGTACTCTTGGATTAAAACCGCTACAAAAGACATTTAAAACAAAGTAAAAGTGAGTGAGAAATGTATTTTACGACACTCTATACAAATAAGTGTAAAATCCATCTAAAAAAAGAATTCTATATTATCTTGACTAAGAAACAGCACCAAGGATTTTAGGTTGTTTTTTTTTTTGTTTTTTTTTGACACATGGATGAATAAAAGGTTTTCTGAATAATAATCATTACCATAATTTTTTCCGCAACCTAGCAGTTATTTTGAAAATGTGACAGAGTAAATTATATTGACTGACAATTAAGCTGTGTAATCTTCTCAAATATTGGAAAGGACCATCATTTAACATTAGTTAACACATGCAGATTACTTGGGCCCCAGGGTCCTGAATTAACAGTAATCTTGTATGCTTTACATGATGAAGTATGCTGGCATATTAAAGCAAATAAAATTATTTGAAAGCCAATCTGCACCATATTACACTATCAATTAACCATAGTCTATTTAGCAAGTTCTGTATTGACCCATGTAGCTTTTGTTTTCTATGTATATTCTCAAAAAATAAACTTGATTTGTATCAGTAGTACAGTACTCTCACACAGATCAATGTGTTTTCCTAATTCAAAGGAAGAATTCCAGTTGATATCATGTACATCAAATGAAACTGCAAGGAAATAAGAAATGCATTATACATCAAACATTCTATTGTAATCTGCAATTTAATGCTAACCCTTGTTACAGAGCTAGAGACATAAAATTCTCTCTTTAAAAAATGGTTGTAAAGTGTCAAGGTATTTTTACCGTAATGCATTCTATAAGGTACTAAGGTCACTAAGGTAAAAGCCTTCTGCATACAGCTCCCCCTCCCCCCAGGCCCCCATTTTACTTACCTGAGCCGATATCAATCCAGCACTGTGCACAAGAACAGAGGCTCCCTCTGCTCTCCCTCCTCATTGGCTTGGAATCCATTGGCTGTCAATAACAGCCAGTGACGAGGGAAAAAGGAGTGTCTATGGACACACAGAGCTGGCTCAGGAGCAAGCCCACAGGAGTACCCCCATAGCAAATGGCTTGCTCTAGTGGGCACTCAGCGGGAGGGAGGAGCCAGGAGTGCCGTCAGGAGACCCAAAAAAAGGAGCAACAGGGTAAAACCATTAACAAACCATTTGGGCTGGTGCAATATAATACCATACTGTCTGCATTCCTCTTTCATATCGA
This sequence comes from Lithobates clamitans, assembly GCA_037952925.1. Taxonomy (NCBI): domain Eukaryota; kingdom Metazoa; phylum Chordata; class Amphibia; order Anura; family Ranidae; genus Lithobates; species Lithobates clamitans. The sequence goes on from JBBGZY010000142.1 coordinate 5,414,845, forward strand.
TGGCGTATGTTCTGGGAGAGGAAGTGGATTTTGAAATTAAAGCAGCTCTTACTACCGATCAAGGTGGTAGTGAAACCAAAAACGGGTCATAAAAATACTATTTAAAAATCAGAAAAAAACTTCTAGTTAAACATCTTACTTGGAAGTGGGAGATCTCCTTTTTCAAGAATTACATTTCCCAAAAGATTTCCCAGAGGCCTTATGCCACATACACATGAGCGGAAATTCGGCCAGCAAAAGACCGATGAGAGCTTTTGGTCGGAAAATGCGACCATGTGTATGCTCCATCGGACTTTTGCTGGCCAAATTTCTGCCAGCAAAAGATTGAGAGCATGTTCTCATTTTTTCAGACGGAAAAAGTTTCTCTCGGAAATTGCGTTCGTGTGTATGCAATTCCAATGCGCAAAAAAACACGCATGCTCAGAATCAAGTACGAGATGGAGTCGCTCAGTCTGGTAAAACGATCATTCGTAATGGAGATGGCACATTTGTCACACTGCAAATTTTTAAATCTTTCAATGCAGCGCATTCTCTTTTTCTTTATAATGCTAAAAGAATGAAGTTGTTTTGCTGCTCATATTCACACAGAGTTCTCACAAACGTATTTCTTTATTTTTTCTCGTGATCTCATGAATAATCTTTTTTTTTTTTAAAGCCAGATCTCCATAATAATGTTTTTTTTTTTATATAGTCATTTTTTTTAATCAAGGTCTCCTGTTGTATATTTTTTTTTTAATTATTTTGTCATCTCCATAGTTTTTTTTTTTTTGTATGTTACGTTTCCACAACACCATTATTATCTTGTATTTGTAAACGTCAAGGAGGTTGCTTGATGTTGGTGTCCCTTGTTAATTTGACATTGTATTTTGCCTACTCACAAAAAAACTGTCCTATTTGAAGAAAAACACATCGACAAGTATTTTCATAATCAAAAATCTCCATTTATTCTGGCTCATAATAACAAAATAAATAGGGAAGGCAACGCTGGAGAAACAGCTGGAATTTGTGAAGCCTTTGGCCCCCAGGGCAGACATCAACTCTGTGGATAAAAAAATTGGTAGCTTGAGAAGTCCATATAGAAGGGAGCACAATCTGGTCCAGGACTCCCAGAGATCAGTAACAGCAGCAGATGACATACAGTATATGTCCCCAGGCTGTGGTACTACAACAGGCTGCGTCTTCTGTCAGACCAGACTGAACCCAGGCCATCACTTTCTTCTTTTCCTTGCAACCTTCCCTCCACGCTTCCCTGTAGCCTTCCCTGGAGGCTGTGGCTCTGGAGGTGGACTTGTGGCAGGAGGAGGAGGATGGGCGAGCATTTGCGGCATTGACCCTCCTTCATTTGCTGCAAATTTGAGGGTATATAGATGCCATAGGCCTCTACAGCGGCAAAGGGGGCTTTCAGGGCCGCATTAGCCTCCTTAATGAGGGCAAGTGCTGCCTCCTCCATGTTCCTCCCCTTCCTGGGCCTTTTGGGTGGAAGGCAGAGGGGAGGGACCTGGGATTGGATGAGGCTGGGCCCCGCCACCTCCTGACTGACACTTACCCCACCTCCTCCTGGCTGACACTTACCCCCGCCTCCACCTGTGTGCCATATTCCAGTGCCTCGTCCTGGCTGAGGTCTTCCTGTGTATGAAAAAGGGACATAGATTTAGTTTTTGGTTCATTAATCACACACAATTTTCAGCTCATGGCTATTGCAAATTGAATGTTAATAAATAGAAAAGACTATCATTCTGAGTACAGCACTTTTCATTCTTGTCACAATCATTTTTGGCCCCTACTGTCTATTGATATGTAAAACACTCTTTGTTAAATCATTCATTTGTTAACAATAATAACATCTAGTTGGGGGCGTGGCCTGACCTGGCATGGTGATGGAAGCCTAATCCCCGAGCTCCTGCCACCACAGGGATACCCTGACTAACTTTGGAGGAACACCGACCCCGTCCTTCTCACAAATTATGGGAACTGCTTCCCGAAACTCTTCTGCCTCCAGATCCCGCTCTCCCCGGGAACTAAACGGAGGGTTAAACCGCAATATCCTGGAGATGTTCCGCTCCCAGAGAGGGAACATGGCGTCTTCCCGCCACGGACCGACCCACACACAGCCTCTGCCTTCATCACCTACTGAGCAAACGCTGTCCTCTCAGTCACAATCCCGAGCACTCGGAGCAGGCATTGAACTCTCTTCACACCCTTCTCTCAGTATGCAGGATCTCTCGGGGGCGATTGCAGACGACATAAAAGACACTCTTTCTGCCGCCATCTCGGAACTCAGACTGGACATACGCTCACTGAATGACCGAGTCCACATCACTGAAAAAACTGTAGATCGCCACGAGACAACACTATGCAAAGCTGCCACCCGGATCGATTCTCATACACTACAGATGAGGGACATGCAGCGCCACTTAGAAGACCTCAATAACAGAGGCCGAAGACACAATCTCCGGATACGGGGTCTGCCGGAATCATTCGAGGGAGACAATATGCCCGCTGCAGTGACCAGCCTCTTTAACAATCTTCTAGGCAGACCACCGCAAACAGCGATCACTATGGAGAGAATCCATAGGGCCTTGAGACCTAAGGGGAGAGATACAGACCCACCGCGAGACATCATATGCTGTATCATCAATTATGCAATCAAAGAAGAGATTCTCCGACAAGCGAGGGTCAGAACACAGATTCTACATGAAGGGCACACAATACAGATATGTCAGGATCTGTCAGGAATCACTCTGCAACACCGTCGGGACCTGAAACCTCTCCTGGACACCCTCCGCTCAAAAGGTATCCCGTATAAATGGAAATATCCATTCTGCCTATCAGCCTCAACGATGGGTCGCACATCCCTCTTAAAAGTGCCTGAAGATCTGCCGCATTTCTGCGGTGCAATGGGTATACCACTCATAGAGGTACCGAACTGGTACGCTGAATTCCGCCACACAGTAGCTAGAAAGGCTGCCCCTGTGGAGGAACCGATGGAGGCACAAGGAATGAGGTACCACAGGAGGAGATCCCCGTCTAGGAGGGCTTGCAGGGACCGTTAATCAACTACAGGACCTTTCAGAACATGTTCTACTGGTTCTCGTTGGCGTTTTCTGACATTAATTAGTCTTTGCCTGACAGTTACTGGATTTTGTTTTGCAATTCGTTTTCACTTTGTTTTCATTACTTGGGCCAGCTAGCCTGTGTTACTTTGGGCACGGATCATACCCACTGGTATTAGCAGCCGGCCTCCCCGCCCAATCCCCCCTCTGCCCAGCAACATCTCTCTGCAGCAGATACTACAACTCCCACAACACACCACGACAGGATGACCGCCCTCCTCAGGACACTTTACAAACTCCTCCCTGTCGCGCCCCACACAACGGATACACTCCAGCGCGACTCGCACATCGCGGACTTCCGGGTGTCTCAGCTTCCCAGTGACACGGACTTCCGCCCGCAGATCGCTTCTTCCGCCCCCATCGCGAGAGGATTTGGGACTACCGCGAGCCTAGAATCTGGCTCAACATAGACAGGCCCCCCGACTGCAGCACATCTCTACCAGTCTGATCAGGTCCCAGGCTCTGGATCCATGCAAGACAATAACCCACCTGTCACTGATCTTTGAGCGGAATCAACGTCAATATGATCCGAAGATCACCACTCCTTCTGTCCTCCTACCGCAGACCAGCAGAGAAGAGTCCTGGACCCTTCACTCTTACGTCTCCAGTCTCCACAACCCGCAAGTATATCTGTACTGCAACTCTAACCCTAGGGGACTGCACCCAATGGCACAACCTTGTCGCTAACTACGGGTTGCCCTTTTTTTTTTTGTTCAATGTTCCTTACCTTTTTGACCTGGAACTTCCACTCCACTCAGCTGACCGGCAGCCATCTGACGCACTCCCTGCATTGTTGGGATTGGTTAGGCTGGCCGTCATCCTATCGACCAGGCTATGAGACGGAGTGTAGGTCCCAGCTCCATACTTGAATGTGCCTGCAGGAGGGCGTTGTTGCACCTATGTTTTGCTTGCTCATAATATCTATGATATATCATAATATCTATGTACGAATTGATTGTTTCTCTTATCTGCTCGTTGCACATTCTTAATTACCAATCTCTTATTAAATAGTTCTGGCAGTTAGAAATGTTTTGTTAAGACAAATGTTTAAACACCTCCTAGGCATGGCAGCACACCCTGCTATGTGTTTCGAGTGCCGCAGGTTTTTACCTCCTGCGTACACCACTACCCTTTCCCCCCTTCGAATGTCCTGGGACAAGGGCCTTGAATCGCTAGAGTGCCTCCTCCCACAGGCCAAGATGGGTACGCGTTACTTGCATCTCCACTTTGTAGGTCTCCGCAGTTGTCACGGCCATGGTCTTCCACACGCTCCACATTACTCCCAAGGTACTCACAGTTTTTGGTCCCCTCCGGACGATGCATAACTAACACCTCCTACTAAACCTCTACACGCCTCCCTGTGGTGACAGCTCCCTTCCCGTTCGCTGCACATCACCCCTAGCTTTTCCCTCACTGCCAGGGTTTTTGGTTAACCCCCACACGGAAGCGAGCAGTGGTGTAGTCACCCCTGTTGGGGCTCCCTCACTGCTCGTGCTCCGTCCCACGCCGATTACTGACCCCTGAGGTTGTCGGACGCATAGTTCCACACCTCTTCGGATTTTCCCCAGATACATACACCCTTAAATCACACCCTGCTCCAGTTTACCGGACTTCACCTCCCCTCCCTCCCTTATCCCCCTCTTGCCTTTCCACCTCTCTGCCAATGGCGGGCCCGCAGAATACTAGCCGGGCATTACCGACAAAAGCAATATAAACTAGCGGCTTACGCCGATGATATCTTACTCTTCATTGTGGGCGGCGATTTTAACATACCCTTAACCCCCTCTCTGGACACGTCCAATGGGGCCTCCTCCCTATCCTACCGGGCATTACCTACCGGGGTGCCCCCTATTACCCCTAATTTTCATTATGACAATGGAACCCTTACTCCGCAAACTGAGACATAATCCTGCTATCAGAGGGATTGACATCCGACAAAAGCAATATAAACTAGCGGCTTACGCCGACGATATCTTACTCTTCCTGACTAGCATTCCCATGGACTCATCTCAGAAGCAGCTGCACTCCCTCAAACTGCTTTCCATAAACATACGGGGACTTAACGTGCCACCTTGCACCAATCACATATCACCATTGCCAACATCTATGCTCCTAACACAGGCCAAGTCACCTTCTTTCGTAACACCTTCCAACAACTTTCTAGCTTCCAATCGGGGACCCTCATTGTGGGCGGCGATTTCAGCGTACCTTTAACCCCCTCTCTGGACACGTCCAATGGGGCCTCCTCCCTATCCTACCGGGCATTAAGGTTGATCAAGTAACAGTTACACAACCTACTTCTTCATGATACTTGGCGTACATTACATCCCAAAGAAAAAGATTTTACTTTCTGCTCTACTCCACACAATAAGTACTCTAGACTTGACCACTTCTTTCTTTCACAGACAGACCTCTCACACCTCTCTACAGCAACCATAGAACCGGCCATACTCTCAGACCACAACCCCATTTCCATGACCTTACGTTGGAACTCACCCAACATAAAGACACGCATCTGGCGACTAGACAGCTCTTTACTGACTGATGAGACGAACATTCAAAGACTGACCACTTGCCTCTCAAACTTTTTCCAAGAAAATTCTGCTCCAGACATAGCACCTACAGTCACATGGGCGGCGCACAAATGTGTCATCCGCGGAGAACTAATGGCCATAGCTGCACACCGAAACAAACTTACAAACACCCGCATTGAGGAGTTAACGGCTCACATCTGCGCTCTAGAACAGACACATAAGGCCTCCCTAGCTATCGCGTCACTGGAAGACCTCTCCCAGGCTAAAGAATTCTTAGAAGCACTGACTGAAACGGTTAAACGCAAGCTCGCATTGTCACAAAAACTCTACTACGAATTCGGCAACAAAGCCGGTAAACTTCTGGCGAGGGCTCTTCAAACCAAAAAAGCCTCTCATACCATCCACAAGCTCATCAATCCCAATGGAGAGGCAGTGGTCACCAATGAAGACATCTCGTCGCAATTCGTCCAATATTTCACAAAATTATATAACCTTTCACCTACCCAGACGACAGACACAGCGGGTGATCGTACAAAAACACTTACCGACTTCTTAGCACAATGTGGCCCTACCCCGCTCTCCCCTGAGGACTCACATACACTTGATCTTCCAATATCACCAAACAAAATCTTCGAGGTCTTAAAACAAATGAAGACAGGCAAAAGCCCAGGGCCAGATGGCCTCACGACAGCATACTACAAAGCTTTCCCGAATATCCTTGTAACACATTTAACCAAAGCACTTAATGACCTTACAACAACTTCGACCGCTCACAAAGATTTAATGGAAGCCCATATTACACTTATTCCAAAACAGGGCAAGGACCCCACATTAGTTCCCAACTATCGCCCCATATCCCTTCTTAACGTGGATTTAAAACTATACGCTAAAGTTCTAGCCAACCGTATTCTCCCCTTTATTCCATCCCTAATCTCTCTTGACCAAGTAGGTTTTGTCCCTGGCCGAGAGGCCAGAGACAACACGACAAAGGCACTCAACATTCACCACTGGCTTACCAAAACAGCTACAAAAGGATTCTTTCTCTCCCTGGATGCAGAGGTGTTCGACCGGGTCGCCTGGGACTACATGGAAGCCACCCTACGGGCAGCTGGCCTTCCACCACGTATGTTACAAATGATCCTAGCACTATACGCCTCCCCGACCGCTAGACTACGGATTAATGGTGGCTTGTCGGACGCCTTCTCTGTATCCAATGGGACCCGCCAGGGGTGCCCCCTATCACCCCTAATTTTCATTATGACAATGGAACCCTTACTCCGCAAACTGAGACATAATCCTGCTATCAGAGGGATTGACATCTGACAAAAGCAATATAAACTAGCGGCTTACGCCGGCAATATCTTACTCTTCCTGACGGACCCTATAACGACTATCCCTAACCTCCTTGCGGACTTTGCTCTTTTCAAAAACTTATCCAATCTTCAAATAAATTTCAAAAAATCCAAAGCCCTCAATATCACCTTACCGACTGAGACGGTAGACCTTTGCCGGAGTAACTTTCCGTTCGTCTGGGAAAAATCTGAAATCACATACCTGGGGATCAAAATTACCACACATCTAACGGACCTGTACACCAAAAATTTCCCTCCGCTGATTAGATCCATCCAAGATGACCTAAAGAAATGGAATCTAGGCTCATTTTCTTGGATGGGCAGAATCGCAATATTAAAGATGAATATTCTACCCAGACTTCTATATCTCCTCCAAGCCATCCCGATCATGCTACCACCTTCTTTCTTTGCCTCCTACAGACTTCTCTGCAGGACCTTTGTGTGGGCATCCAAACATCCACGCCTTAGCTGGGACAGGTTCGTTCTTCCCAAACAAAGGGGAGGACTGGGTCTCCCGGATCTCCACAAATACTATTGGGCCTGCCACCTGACCAGACTGGTGGATTGGCATGTACACCGTCCCTCAAAGGACTGGATCGCCTTGGAATCTTCGTTCGCAGACCTCCCCATCGCACCTTGGATGAACCACACCACTGTTCCCAGAGAACTCACCTCACACCCTCTCATTGGTACCACACTCTCTCTTTTCAAAAGAACTTGTAAATTGCTCGCCCTTTCACCCTTGCCAGGCCCCATGACCCCTTTGGACAATAACCCAGACTTCCCCCCTGGACTCACCTTAAAAGACCCAACCTTAGATACTCTCATCTCGCAAACTAGGGCGCAGAACTTCTATCACAATGGGATTCTCCTCCCTTTCCACACTCTTTCGGCCACAATGCCTATCCATGACATACCCTTTTACAAATATTTACAAGTGAGACATTTCCTTCAATCATCCAGACAATCCTCCCTCTGGCACAGGGATCTCACCCAGTTCGAATCTCTCTGCCCCTCTACAGAACCTCAGGGTCACCTAATTTCTGTAAACTACTCCCTTCTCTTTTCAGGTCATAAGGTCAAAGAGGACAAAATTATACAACAGTGGGAAAAAGAACTGACATTAGACCTCACTCCCACAGACTGGGATCACATATTCACCCTCATGCATAAAGACTCCATCAATGTCACGACACAGGAAAATATATACAAATTGTTCTCAAAATGGTATCGGACCCCCGACAAGATACACCACTTCCACCCCTCAGTCCCTCCGACATGCTGGAGGTGTAATGACTCTCATGGTACCCTGCTCCACATATGGTGGGAATGCTCCCTTATACAACCATTCCGGTCAGAAATCCATCGGCTAATCTCCCAAATCACTACATATACCCCAGACTTCTCTCCTGCCCGCTACTTATTACGCCACACCCCAGGGTCCCCCGGCTCCTAGAAAAAATCTCTAACTATACATCTGATCAACGCAGCCAACCTGTGTATCCCTGCACATTGGAGAAATCCCACCCCTCCCATGGTAGAGGAATGGATCCGCAGGGTGGACAGGATAGCGAATATGGAACAACTCATTGCCAAAGCCAACGACACACCCACTAGATTCCAGACCACCTGGGCATGTTGGCTTCACTACAGACATCCCCAAACATGCTCGACCTTGCCCCCTTCATCTCCTCCTCACCCCTGAGAGCTTTCTGCGGCCTGTCCCCTACCGATCTCCCCCAAACCCCCCCCTCTATCCCCTATTACCCCGTTCTCCCCCCCTCGAACGACCTTGACCTGACATATTCATGCACACCAGATCTGATCATAACGTTTTCTTACACACTCACTACCCTTCCTTTTTCATCACTAACAGATCTCCCCCACACGACTGACTCTCCTTAGGCTCTGTTTATTCTTCGGATGTACTTAACCTCTATCTGCAAATTCCTCCGTTACTCACCAGACCGTTATAGTTAAACATATCCTACGCCTCTTCCTGTTCCTCCCTTTTCATTCACAGCGAAGGTCCCGTTTAGAGGTGAATGAAAACGGAGTTGCTCACAAACCGGTCTGAATCACCTCCGCACAATACATCCGATTTCATCGAGCCAACACCCATAGTTCATATATAGTGATATTTACTTTGTTAACTGACAGGGCCATATGCCCGTACTCAATTTCTATCAACTGCTCTTGTATTCCCTGTTTTTACCTATCAATGCCTATTGAAAAAGTGCGATTTGCTTCACTGAGCTGTATGTCAAACTCTACTTGTTATTCTGTAAAATTTCAATAAAATCTTTTGAAAAAAAAAAAATAACATCTAGTTAACAACAATCATTTTCCCACAAAAATATGTTTAAAAATACTATACCTGGCTCCATCTGGGCTCCTCAATTTCTTCCTGGATGGATAGCCCCAGGTTGGTCCTCGGAAGCCTCAGCTGGGGTTGAGGGAAGGATTGAGGGAAGGCTGGATGGAAGGGGGGCCGGAAGAGTCGAAAGTGATTCCCTGGCTTCAATCTGGTCTTCTAGAAAACGCATCCTGTTGTAGTACCACAGACTGGGTACATACACGTCTTCTGCTGCTGCTCCTGATCTCAGGGACTTTTGGACCTTCTGAAGCTCCTTCCTATGCGTGCTCAAGTTACCAATTTTCTTATCCACAAACTCGATGTCTGCGTCGGGGACCCGAGTCTTTACAAATTCCAGCAGTTTCTCCAGCGATGCCTTCCTTGCTGGTTTGTTGTGATATATGGGGTTTGTCACCTCCCACAAATTGTGCATATCCCTGTATCTGTCTATGAATTCGCCGAGGAAGTCTGGGTATTTAAATTGTTTCATTTTTGCTGCAAGACCAAACAAAAGACAAAAACACTAATATCAGGCTAAACTCTCTTAATCTTATCCCAATATAGTCCTCAATCTAGAATCAGTATAGGCCACTCATGTCCCAAGTTGAAATGTTACCTTCGTTATTACAATCGTCGCTTCCGTTCCTCGTTCCTCCGCACACAGAATGTAGGTACAACACACGCGTGTTAGCTTTATATACACTGCGGGAAGTATGGACCGTACCTAAACCCAAATGTGAGAAAGGCCAAGATCATGACTAAAGTTGTGAAGAGTCTGCGCCTGAATTTTGGGGTACGACGATCCAAGGAGCAATTGAGGAAACGCTGGTCTGACCTCAAATTACGGGAGCAGGATCAGTATAGAAGGATGAAGAAAGTGTTTCTAAAAAGTAAGAAGTTGTGGTGTCTTCCTATTCTTATTATTACTTGCATGCTGCTCCATGTGCTTTTCTTTACTGTTGTACAGTTTAAAATGGCTACTTTCATGTTCGTGGGCACAGTAATCGGTTGTAGTAAACATTGTTCTTTTGCCAACTAAATACAATGTTTTTTCCAGATACAGGGTTATCTAAATTTGGTCATGATAATTTGTATAAAAAGAAGTTTAGGACATTGTTGTCTAGATATGTTTTAAAGTAGAATGAATTGCAAACTTGAATCCGTGTAATGTAAGGAGAGGACACTCAGCAGCTGTTTACACATCTGGACTCAGGAGCACTAGTGTGGGACACAAGAACAAACTTTTTAGGGTGTCCCACACAGGTGCTCCAGTGGATACTTGGGGTGTGTACATGTGTGAAACTTGTCCAAAAAATGTAATTATTCCAGCTTTGGTAAGGGAAAAAATCATGTCTTCAGCTTTGAACTTTGCCAAAACAGACAATTATACCTCACTTCCAAGCAATGTTTCATATTCCTATTTCTGGCCTCAAATATCGGTGTGCTAAGTATACCTTTTGTTTTATTCTCATAGGGGAGAAAAGACTCGGGACATCAGAGGACACCAGGGACCCCCCATCTCCTGAAGAAGAGGAACAGAGGTCACAACCTGAGGATGTGAAGGAAAGAGCGGTGGTATAGATTGTAGAGTGTCTGACACCACAGATTCAGGTAATAGATATATGCCTGCATTTTTTTAATACATGGTGTGTATTTTTTATTTTAGGTGATGTGCAGTTTGTGGAAGAACAATAACATCATTTCACCAGTGACAGTGCCCAAAGGCTAATCCAGAACATAATGTTTTGTAGTCGGGATTTAGACTTTATAAAGCAAAAAACAAATAGGATAGAACAAAAACTGAAGAACATGATTGATGTACTAGGAAGAATATAAATACCCAAAAAATTGCACCATTTTTGATATTTGCGGACACATTTTTTACACATTTTTAAAGCCAAATTTTGAAGATGCACACAGTGTGTCAACATGTGCTATCTGCCATCAGGGGATATCAATGTACACTTTTTGTGCATGCAACCCCTTCCTTAATACTCAAGTAGGTGAGAGGAAGGGGTTGCACCAATAAAACACGTCCATTGATCCCCCATAATGGGAGCTAGTACATGTTGACTTTAGGCATGAGATCAGGAGGGAAATCCCCAGTTTGACTCCCAATTTGTGTGCATCTTCAAAATTTAGCTTTTACAGGGGCGACTTTACCCCATCTGATGAAGGCAATATCAACACATTTTGGACACTATGTCTGATATTGCCTTCAGTTTTTCAATGTTGAACTTTGTAAGTTCCAGAGTTGTGTATGTTATGTTTCGAAACATGCCTGTTTATGTACCCTTAAAAAAAAAACCTCAAAATTTATGAAACCAAGAATTTGGGTTTTTAACAAAAATATGTTTTACAACGCACATGTGCATGTGCACGGAGTAAAAGGTTTTATACTCAACAATGCGTGGCTTCTTCTTTCAATGATCAAAACCAGTTGTTGCATTAAGTTGGTGTTTACAGTGACAATGGGTGTTATAATAATGTTATAATAATGGAAAAACCACTTGAAATTACTACCCAAGCAGTAAATGAAAATCAAGATTTTATCTGATAAAAAAGAAAATTTATTACAAATTTGCTGGCAAAGCAATGGCCCCCCTACCCGTAAAATATTCTACATATTTTTCTCACACTTCACAGGCGCTTTGGGGGGGCAAGCCAGGACGGCCAGCTTCCAGGGCCGTCATTGTTTCCTGAAGTCCAGCCTCAGGCCCAACTGAGGCAACATAATTAGAATTATTGCATTTCAAAAAGTTATGCAGGATGCAGCAACATAAAATTATGTGATTTAGTTTGTACTCCGCCATATTTATGGCTTTTTGAAATAGGCGGAACCGGCTGGCCAGTATCTCAAACCCATTCTCCAGGACTCTTCTGGCTCTGGCCAGCTGGTAATTAAAAACCCTCTTCTCCGGGGTGAGGGTCCTCTGGGGGAATAGCCTCATCACGTGGCCTCCCGGACCGAATGCCTCATCTGCGACGAAGACAAATGGCAATCCTTCCACGTTCTCAATCCCAAGCCACCACTTTTGAGATGTTGATAGAACTCTGTCCAGAAAAACACTCCACCATCCGAAATACGGCCATTCCTCCCCACGTCCACATACAGAAACTCATATGTCGCCGACACCACCGCCATCAACACAATACTATTAAACCCATTGTAATTATAATAGTATGACCCCGAATGGGGTGGTGGGACGATGTGAACATGCTTCTCATCCATTGCCCCTCCGCAGTTAGGAAAGTACCACCTCTGGGCAAATTGGGAAGCCACAGTCTACCATTCCTGTGGCGTTGAAGGAAACTGTGGAGCCAAACAAGAAGAAAAAAATAGTAATTTTGCACATAAACATTGCAAGCAGATTAGACACAAACATTCTTGGCCAACATCAGTATAACATTTATTTTGAGGAGTATTAAAAGGCAAAAATATAAGGTCCACTTATCAGATTCCTCGCCCCCTCTGATGGCCCCTTGGAAATATTTGGGGGGGGGGTATGTTATGAACAGGTAACCCTCTCCACTTCATTGAGTAAATAAAATAAATAATGTGTGTTACTTTGGCCAGCCACTCATTACTTACACTATTGGCAGCCCACTGGACAAGTAAAGAAGTGTCATAATACAAAAATATAAATACACACTGTACAAATTGAAGCACATTTTTACATTCTGCAATTACCTATCAAGATAATAGGAGAACAAAACTTTAAACAGTACCATTTGAAAGTATTCAGGCAGGCCCTTGCACTACATGCTTTGGTGAATTCATCCATAAATATGAACACAAAAGAGGTAGGTATAGTGTGTATGGGTTTGGCAAAGTCAGCAGACAGAGAATTGTTATCAGCTGACTTAGCAGTTGGGGTGGAGGGAGGGATCCAAATGAGTTTGGGCCCCCCAAAAAATCCTCTTGCACTATACAAGCATACGTGTTGTAAGTCACCGCGTTCTCGGCGGTTGGAATTTGGTGTGACCGTGTGTATGCAAGACAAGCTTGAGCGGAATTCCATCGGAAAGAACCATCATAGCTTTTTCCGACGAGAATTCCGATCGTATGTACGCGGCATAAGAGATAGAGTCATCCCTGCCGAACATTTATATACTGATACCTTCATTTCTAAATGGGAGGAATTATGTATAGCTCATGGTGTGGAGCTTATGCAATAAGATGTAGATAAAGAAAAACTGCAACTAATAAATCTAAAAACTGAGATAGAACAAAGCAGTACGAATTTAAACCCACATAAAGAAGAAGTGGAATACAAAAAAATCTTAAATGACAAAACAGTCCAAATTTAAAAGAGACCTCCTGGACTGGTAAAAAGAATAGGTCTAAGAGGCAGATCCCATTTTCCTCGGTCTGAAACATATATGGCTATAAGTGACTTTGACAGTGACGGGTCTGTCACTTTTTTTAGAACAAGATCGGGACAGTTCACTGTCCCCGGTAAGAACCTCTCAGGAAAAGACAGGTATTCTGCGACAACAGAAAACAACACAAAAAGGAGGTAGAAAGAGAAAAAGGAAGAGAAAGAGAAAATACGGAGCAAAAATACAGGACAAAGAGCCAAATGCAGGAGAATGTAATAGGTGGAACCCTTCTGAGAAGTTTTGGATAATAGAGTAGTGAACTTGTCATCTTTCCCTTTAAAAGAATCCCACATACAAATTCTCAGTAAAGGACTCTTTTTCACCAAAGCAAATATGGATGCGTTTACAGTTTTTAAAGATATAAATATTTTTCTACGTAAGGTTTTGTTTCGGTTTTTGCATGAGCAGAGGAACAGTAGCCCTGCAGCTTCCGAAACTCTTCAGGAGGATGAGGGACCATCTGATGTTGACTTGCAGATAAATGATGATACTATGATCCTTAGACATGTTAATCTAAAAATAAAATCTAAAAAGATGTTACCCCTTTAAAAAAATAAGCTTATTGGTCATTTGTTTGACCTTGTAAGCAATGACCTGAAGAAACTGAACTGGTATGAATTCAGTCAAAACAATCTGAATAAACAAGAGAGGGTGTACTTAAAGTGATTGTAAGGGTATTTTTTTTTCTAACCACTTACCCACTGGGCACTTAAACCCCCTTCCTAACCAGACCAATTTTCAGCTTTCGGTTCTCTCACATTTTGAATGACAATTACTCAGTCATGCAACACTGTACCCATATGAAATTTTTGTCCTTTTTTTACCACAAATAGAGCTTTCCTTTGGTGGTATTTAATCACCACTGGGTTTTTTCTTTTTTTTGCGCTATAAAAGAAAAAAGACTGAAAATTCTGTTAAAAAAAATGCATTTTTCTTCGTTTCTGTTATAAAATTTTGAAAATTAGTAATTTTTCTTCATAAATTTTGGCCAAAATTTATACTGCTAAATATCTTTGGTAAAAATAACCCAAATTGGTGTATATTATTTGGTCTTTGTGAAAGTTATAGAGTCCACAAGCCATGGTGCCAATCTCTGAAAAATGATCACACCTGAAGTACTGACGGCCTATCTAATTTCTTGAGAACATGCCAGGAAAGTACAAATACCCCAAAATGATCCCTTTTTGGAAAGTAGACATTCCAAGGTCTTTAGAAAGGGGCATGGTAAGTTTTTTGAAGTTGTCATTTTTTTCCCACAATTCTTTCCCACAGTTCTTGGAGCACAAATTAGACATCTAATTTCCTGACTACCTCTTACAATTTTGAAGGCCCTGGAGAACCAGGACAATGAAAACGCCCCAAAAATGACCCAATTTTGGAAAGTAAACAACCCAACGTATAATCTATGAGGCATAACAAGTCTTTTGAACATGTCATTTTTTTCTACAAATTTTCGGAAAATGTGGAAAGAAATTTAAACACCCATTTTTTTAACACAAAGTTGTCAATTTATACAATGTTTCTAACACATAGCATGTACATAGCAAAAATGATACCCCAAAATAGATTCTCCTACTACTCCTGAGTATGGCGATACCACATGTAGGAGACTTCCGCAGCCTGGCCACATACAGGGGCCGAGTACGGCTGGGTATGGCTGAGCATGGCTGGGTATGGCTGAGCATGGCTGGGTATGGCTGAGCATGGCTGGGTATAGCTCAGTTTGGCTGAGTGCAGCTGGGTACGGCTGAGTATGGCTGGGTACACCTGGGTATGGCTGAGTATGGCTGGGTATCGCCGAGTATGGCTGGGTATCGCCGAGTATGGCTGAGCATGGCTGGGTACAGCTCGGTATGGCTGAGAATGGCTGGGTACAGCTGAGTATGGCTGGGTACAGCTGAGTATGGCTGGGTACGGCTGGGTATGGCTGGGTACGGCTGAGTATGGCTGGGTACGGCTGGGTATGGCTGAGTATGGCTGGGGGTTGATGGGATGGCTGAGCATGGATGGATGAGTATTGCTGAGTATGGATGGCTGAGCATGGATGGGTGGATAAGTATGACAGAAGTATGGCTGAATATGGATGTATGAGTATGGATGGATGAGTATGAATGGCGGGATGGCTGAGCATGGATGGCGGGATGGCTGAGCATGGATTGCGGGATGGCTGAGCATGGATGGCTGAGCGTGGATGGTGGGATGGCTGAGCGTGGATGGCTGAGCATGGATGGTGGGATGGATGAGTGTGGATGGCGGGATGGATGAGCGTGGATGGCAGGATGGATGAGCGTGGATGGCGGGGTGGCTGAGTGTGGATGGTGGGGTTGCTGAGGGTGGATGGTGGGATGGATGAGCGTGGATGGCGGGATGGCTGAGCGTGGATGGCGAGATGGCTGAGCGTAGATGGCGGGATGGCTGAGCGTGGATGGTGGGATGGCTGAGTGTTGATGGCGGGATGGATGAGCGTGGATAGCTGAGCATGGATGGCAGAATGGCTGAGCATGGATGGCTGAGCATGGATGGCGGGATGGCTGAGCGTGGATGGCTGAGCGTGGATGGCGGGATGGATGTGCGTGGATGGATAAGTGTGGATGGTGGGATGGATGAGCGTAGATGGCTGGATGGATGAGCATGGATGGCGGGATGGCTGAGTGTGGATGGCGGGATGGCTGAGTGTGGATGGTGGGATAGCTGAGTGTGGATGGTGGGATGGATGAGTGTGGATGGCGGGATGGATGAGTGTGGATGGCTTATACAGAGGGATGGATGAATGAGTGCTGGATTTGTCACTGAGCAGCGCTGTGGGCACTACACATCCAGCCCAGAGTGCTGCTGCATCCAATCTCTCCCCTCTCCGCTCACACTGTGAGAGAAACCGGATATCACGCCGGTTTATTTACATGTGATCGCTTCGTCATTTGATGGAGTGATCACGTGGTAAATGGCCGCTGTCAGCGGCCATTTACCATGATCCGTGATGCGCTGGGTCCAGAGGGTGCTCCTGTGTGCGCACCCCAGGAGGTGTGCGGGAGTGCGATTCTAGGAGGACTTCATAGTAAACTCTCCCAGATAACCACCCTGTAGCCGTCATTTGGCTATCATGGGCCGGTTGTTAAGTGGTTAAATAACACACATATCCTACTTACCGCCACTGTCCAGCTCATTTTGCAGTGGCGGTAAGTGCATTTTGCAGTGAACCTGCTCTTCTGGGGTCCCCCGTCGGCTCTTGTGGCTGCTCCCCGCATCAGATAACCCCCTGGGAGAAGCACTCTCCCAGGGGGTTACCTTGCAGGCGTGCTCCCGAGTCCAGCATTCGGTGTACATAAAGGCCGACTGCAGGACTCGGCCCTGCCCCCCGGCGCCCACATCATTGGATTTGATTGACAGCAGCGGGAACCAATGGCTGCGCTGCTATCAATCTATCCAATCAAAAGCTGGGAGCCCATGGAGAGAGAGACAGCACGTCCCGACCGACTGAATGAAGGGGTTCAGGTAAGTAAAATGGGGGGCTAGTGACTGCCAGGTGTTTTTCTCCTTAATGCATAGGATGCATTAAGAGGAAAAAACACGAACCTTTACAATCCCTTTTATGAACCTAAAAATGCAAAGGGAATAGTTATCAAAAAGAGTGACAAGAGCGGTAATGTGGTTTTGATGAGTGAGGAGAATTATGTTAAAAGAGAAAGACAAAAGACAACTAGGTAATCCAGACATCTGAGACTTTCAAGTTCCCCCTTCCCTAATGTGGTTATGGAATTGAACTACAAGCTGACCTTAGCACAGGAAGAAGGTCTGATCACTAAAAAGGAACTAAATCACCTACAGTTCTTTATATTATCCCCAAACTCCATAAAGATCGAATGAATCCCCCAGGAAGACCTATAGTTTCAGCAATCAATGGTCCCCTTAAAAGGGTCGGCCAATATGTCAACGGTTTTTTAAAGACAATGGTTCCCACCCTTGAGTCATATGTAAGCGATACCAAGGATGTTCTCAGTAAACTGAATGGTATTGATATTGATGATGAATGGTTCCTCGTCGGCACTGACATGGCATCATTGTATACGTCAATACCTCATCTTTGGGGACAAAAAGCTGTAGAATATTATCTACAAAAATTCTATCCAGAGATGGCCCACGAAAATTAATTTGTATTGGATCTGTCGAATTTTATCCTCCATAACAACTACTTTGAATTTAATGATATTTACTACCAACAGGTGTTGGGTACCTCTATGGGGGCCCCTTGGGCACCCTCATGAGTGTGCCTGCACCTAGGTATGGGGGAGGAGTCAGAAGTATACACATTGGGGTCCTATGAAGGGTCTGTGAAGGCATGGATTCGTTACATTGATGATATCCTGGAGGTCTGGAAGGGAACCGAGACGGAATTGCATGAATTTATTCATAGCTTAATGAAAACACACGCAATTACAGACTTACGTATGGTTTTATACCGGTCTCTATTCCCTTCCTTGACCTCAGGATCACTAACAAGAGTGGCTCTTTGGTTACTTCGACTTTTCCTAAGCCGACAGCGGCTAACACTTTACTTCGGGCAGACAGTTATCATCCCAGTTCTCTAGTGAGGGGCATCCCTATGGGACAGTTTTTCAGTATTCGGAGAAACTGTACAAGTGATGAGGAATTTAAAAAGAAGGCCCATGTTATGTATGCCAGGTTCAGAGAGAGAGGTTACAGCCACAAAGTCCTCAAAGCAGCAAAGAAAAGAGCAATGGGCCTGGAGAGATCCTCTTTAATAGAGGAACGAAGCTCCTCTTCACCATCCCCGTTGGGTCATGCCACCCAATGTGAACCAGTAAGATTTATCACCCAGTTTGGTTTGCAGTGGTCTGTGGTGAGGGAGATCCTTGAGAGGCATTGGTCCACTCTATCCTGTTGTCCCACTCTGCTCGCCAGAGTGGGGAAAACCCACATATGACCACACGGAGGGCTCCAAATCTATCTGACATGCTCACTCGATCAGAATATATCAGGTCATCTGATGATTCCTGGTTAACATCCTTTCCAAGATCTAGGGGGATGTTTCCATGTGGGCATTGTTAGATTTGTCGTTTCGTTGAACGCACAGAGGTGTTCACCAATGCTGACAATACTAAAATCTATAAGATTAAAAGCCTTATCAACTGTGCCACCACAAAAGTGATTTATAGCTTACAATGTCCTTGTAACAAGATTTATATAGGGAAGACAAAGCGCCAGTTGCGGGTCCGCATTGGTGAACATCTCGGGGATATTAAACATAAGGAGCCGAAAAGTCCGTTGGCTCAACATTTCCTTTTGCACCACCAGTCTAAATCAGATGAACTGAGAGTCAAGGGAATATATGCCCTACAACTTAGTAAAAGAAGGGGTGACTTTGAATGTCCTTCTTCAAAAAGAAAAATTCTGGATATATAAATTAAATGTCATGATTCCGCACGGACTCAACAGAGAATTAAACTTACAAGTGTTTTTAGACTAATAATAATAAACAATTTTGTGTATATATATATATTTATTTATTTTTTTTATATATATATATATATTTTTTTGGTATTTGGTCATACTCTTTTTCAATAAATCAATAAATTAATATATTATACAAATTAATAGTATTATTTTCCTTGGCTCTTTCTATGTGGAACTTAGCACTGTGCCCTCTCTTTGGTATAGTGCACTTTTTTCATATGCTTCCATTTAACCACCGAGTCCCACTCAATTCGAGTGTGTGGATAATTACCTAGTGGTACCTATGTTTACCCTTATTTAGTTGGTTCCCTACTTTTTTTTTGTAAAACCGTTACACAGAGCAGGTAAGTATGACATGTTTGTTATTTAAAAAAAATAAAATGTGAGCCTTTACAATTTCTTTGGCAGAAAAAAACATTCTATTGTTGGTGTATGTACTGTAAGATACAATCAATCAAATTGAGAGATTTTGTTCTGACAAAATTTTGCAGACAGCAAAATAGATAAGTTAAAGACAATACCAATTTCACCAAAATCACCTTGCTTATTATGATCAGCAATCTGTTTAGCTTCTAAACTTGAGATTAGAGGACCCTAACAGATACAATAATTCTCCACCTTAAGAAGTAAGCTATTAACGTGCAGGTAAAAAATCATAAAGGGGCTGATTTACTAAAGGGTTAAATGCTGTTCACTTAGCAAAGTAAATATTCACTGAACTTAGTAAATAGGCGAAGCTACATCCACATTAATCAACCAAGTGCTAGAAAAAAAAATCAGTTTTTATTACTCTGACACATAATTGAGTATTCAAAGTGAACACAGATTCACCTTATTTTAAATGACATCCATATTTCAAAATGAACAGTCTAACCCCAAGCTCTTGGAAAAGGCATTAGTTACTGTGAGTAATACCATGAATGTACACTGCAAGATTTGTTACTTTTATTGTTATTATAAATTTTTCAAATATTACATATTAATCTATTTGTAAAGTGAAAACAGTTTATAGAAACATGTACACAAACACTGCCAGATCACGATGAAGAAGTAGGAAAGCAATGATGGTGGCTTCCAGCTGGTGATTACTGTCATTTGACTTTGATCACCTGATAAAGCAGTGTTGACTGAACACCAATTTGTCATGAAAAATATGTCTTCCCTCTCTCTTTTTTTTGCGGGTACAACTAAAGATTAGAAAAGTAAACCTAAAATAATTCTGGTCAGCAATGCATTAAATTACTCTGATCATAGAGAAGTCATAAAGAAGGCTTCTTCATCCTCCATCAGACACTACTAATCGAGTGCAAATAGCTGAAACTTATAGCAACCAATTCAATTTTATCTTCCACAGATATAGCTAGCTGGAATGGTAACAGTTGCTATGAATTACAACCTTATTCATATCATTATTGAACTTTGCTCTGTTGCCTTTCATAGAATTCTACAGGGAAATGATACACATTTTCCACGCCATTAGTGGTATTCGTAATCTTTCTTTTCCTCAATCAAGGTTCCTTCAAAAGTCTACAGACTATATTGATTGATCTTTCACTTTTCTCACTGTGTTCAGTAAGCAGCAGGGCAGCCCCCTGACATGGCACTCGGAAGTGAGTGGGGAATGCTGTAGTAGTAGTGACCACTATAGTGATTACCAGCTTCCAGGTATGGTATATGCATAGTTATGGCGCGTACACACGATCGGAATTTCTGACAACAAATGTTCAATGTGAGCTTGTTGTTTGAAGTGCCGACTGTGTGTAGGCTCCATCAAATATTTCCAGTCGGAATTTCCGACAACAGATATTTCAGAGCTGGATCTCAAATTTTCCAACAACAAAATCCGTTGTCGTAAATTCCGAGCGTGTGCAGACAATTTCGACGCAACAAATTCCATGCATGCTCTGAATCAAGTACGAGACAGAAGCGCTCGGTCTGGTAAAACTAGCATTCATAATGGAGATAGCACATTCATCACGCTGCACATTTTTTAATTTTTTAACCACTTGACGACCGCCTCACGCCGATGTACGTCGGCAAAGTGGCACGGACAGGCAAAATCACGTACAGGGTACGTGATTTGCCTTCCGCGGGTGGGAGGTCCGATCGGACCCCCCCCGGTGCCCGAGGCGGTCGTCTTTTGTCCAGCGGCGATCGGTGATGAGGGGGAGACCATCCGTTCGTGGCCCCCCCCTCGCGATCGCCGCCGGCCAATGAGAACACTCCTTTGCTGCTGTATGCTAAACAGCAGCAAAGGAAGTGATGTCATCTCCCCTCGGGTCGGTATTTTCCGTTCCGGCCCGAGGAGAGACGACATGTGAGTGAGTGCACCAACACACACACACACAGTAGAACATGCCAGGCACACAAAACACCCCGATCCCCCCCCCGATCGCCCCCCCAATCACCCCCCCCCCCCTGTCACAAACTGACACCAGCAGTTTTTTTTTTTTTTCTGATTACTGCATAGTGTCAGTTTGTGACAGTTACTGTGTTGGGACAGTGAGTATTACCCCCCTTTAGGTCTAGGGTACCCCCCTAACCCCCCCTAATAAAGTTTTAACCCCTTGATCACCCCCTGTCACCAGTGTCGCTAAGCGATCATTTTTCTGATCGCTGTATTAGTGTCGCTGGTGACGCTAGTTAGTGAGGTAAATATTTAGGTTCGCCGTCAGCGTTTTATAGCGTCAGGGACCCCCATATACTACCTAATAAATGTTTTAACCCCTTGATTGCCCCCTAGTTAACCCTTTCACCACTGATCACCGTATAACCGTTACGGTTGACGCTGGTTAGTTCGTTTATTTTTTATAGTGTCAGGGCACCCGCCGTTTATTACCGAATAAAGGTTTAGCCCCCCGATCGCCCGGCGGTGATATGCGTCGCCCCAGGCAGCGTCAGATTAGCGCCAGTACCGCTAACACCCACGCACGCAGCATGCGCCTCCCTTAGTGGTATAGTATCTGATCGGATCAATATCTGATCCGATCAGATCTATACTAGCGTCCCCAGCAGTTTAGGGTTCCCAAAAACGCAGTGTTAGCGGGATCAGCCCAGATACCTGCTAGCACCTGCGTTTTGTGCCTCCGCCCAGCCCACCCAAGTGCAGTATCGATCGATCACTGTCACTTACAAGGCACTAAACGCATAACTGCAGCGTTCGCAGAGTCAGGCCTGATCCCTGCGATCGCTAACAGTTTTTTTGGTAGCATTTTGGTGAACTGGCAAGCGCCAGCCCCAGGCAGCGTCAGGTTAGCGCCAGTACCGCTAACACCCACGCACGCACCATACACCTCCCTTAGTGGTATAGTATCTGAACGGATCAATATCTGATCCGATCAGATCTATACTAGCGTCCCCAGCAGTTTAGGGTTCCCAAAAACGCAGTGTTAGCGGAATCAGCCCAGATACCTGCTAGCACCTGCGTTTTGCCCCTCCGCCCGGCCCAGCCCAGCCCACCCAAGTGCAGTATCGATCGATCACTGACACTTACAAAACACTAAACGCATAACTGCAGCGTTCGCAGAGTCAGGCCTGATCCCTGCGATCGCTAACAGTTTTTTTTGTAGCGTTTTGGTGAACTGGCAAGCACCAGCCCCAGGCAGCGTCAGATTAGCGCCAGTACCGCTAACACCCACGCACACACTGTACACCTCCCTTAGTGGTATAGTATCTGATCGAATCAATATCTGATCCGATCAGATCTATACTAGTGTCACCAGCAGTTTAGGGTTCCCAAAAACGCAGTGTTAGCGGGATCAGCCCAGATACCTGCTAGCACCTGCGTTTTGCCCCTCCGCCCGGCCCGGCCCAGCCCACCCAAGTGCAGTATCGATCGATCACTGTCACTTACAAAACACTAAACGCATAACTGCAGCGTTCGCAGAGTCAGGCCTGATCCCTGCGATCGCTAACAGTTTTTTGGTAGCGTTTTGGTGAACTGGCAAGCGCCAGCGGCCTAGTACACCCCGGTCGTAGTCAAACCAGCACTGCAGTAACACGTGGTGACGTGGCGAGTCCCATAAGGACACCCGCTATTATTGTCCCTCCTGTCCTGACAATCCTGGTCTTTGCATTGGTGAATGTTTTGAACGCTACCATTCACTAGTTGAGTATTAGCGTAGGGTACAGCATTGCACAGACTAGGCACACTTTCACAGGGTCTCCCAAGATGCCATCGCATTTTGAGAGACCCGAACCTGGAACCGGTTACCGTTATAAAAGTTAGTTACAAAAAAAGTGTAAAAAAAAAAAAAAATAAGAAATAAAAAAAAATAGTTGTTGTTTTATTGTTCTCTCTCTCTCTATTCTCTCTCTCTATTGTTCTGCTCTTTTTTACTGTATTCTATTCTGCAATGTTTTATTGTTATTGTTATTGTTATTATGTTTTATCATGTTTGTTTTTCAGGTGTGTAATTATTTACACTTTACTGTGCTTTATTGTTAACCATTGTTAACCATTTTTTTGTCTTCAGGTACGCCATTCACGACTTTGAGTGGTTATACCAGAATGATGCCTGCAGGTTTAGGTATCATCTTGGTATCATTCTTTTCAGCCAGCGGTCGGCTTTCATGTAAAAGCAATCCTAGCGGCTAATTAGCCTCTAGACTGCTTTTACAAGCCGTAGGAGGGAATGCCCCCCCCCACCGTCTTCCGTGTTTTTCTCTGGCTCTCCTGTCTCAACAGGGAACCTGAGAATGCAGCCGGTGATTCAGCCAGCTGACCATAGAGCTGATCAGAGACCAGAGTGGCTCCAAACATCTCTATGGCCTAAGAAACCGGAAGCTACGAGTATTTCATGACTTAGATTTCGCCGGATGTAAATAGCGCCATTGGGAAACTGGGGAAGCATTTTATCACACCGATCTTGGTGTGGTCAGATGCTTTGAGGGCAGAGGAGAGATCTAGGGTCTAATAGACCACAATTTTTTCAAAAAAGAGTACCTGTCACTACCTATTGCTATCATAGGGGATATTTACATTCCCCGAGATAACAATAAAAATGATTAAAAAAAAAAATATGAAAGGAACAGTTTAAAAGTAAGATTAAAAAAGCAAAAAAATAATAAAGAAAAAAAAACAAAAAAAAAAAAACACCCCTGTCGCCCCCTGCTCTCGCGCTAAGGCGAACGCAAGCGGCGGTCTGTCGTCAAACGTAAACAGCAATTGCACCATGCATGTGAGGTATCACCGCGAAGGCCAGATCGAGTGCAGTAATTTTTCCAGTAGACCTCCTCTGTAAATCTAAAGTGGTAACCTGTAAAGGCTTTTGAAGGCTTTTAAACATGTATTTATTTTGTTGCCACTGCACGTTTGTGCGCAATTTTAAAGCATGTCATGTTTGGTATCCATGTCCTCGGCCTAAGATCATCTTTTTTATTTCATCAAACATTTGGGCAATATAGCGTGTTTTAGTGCATTAAAATTAAAAAAAGTGTGTTTTTTCCCCAAAAAATGCGTTTGAAAAATCGCTGCGCAATTACTGTGTGAAAAAAAAAAATGAAACACCCACCATTTTAATCTGTAGGGCATTTGCTTTAAAAAAATATATAATGTTTGGGGGTTCAAAGTAATTTTTTTGCAAAAAAAAAAAACTTTTTCATGTAAACAATAAGTGTCAGAAAGGGCTTTGTCTTCAAGTGGTTAGAAGAGTGGGTGATGTGTGACATAAGCTTCTAAATGTTGTGCATAAAATGCCAGGACAGTTCAAACCCCCCCCAAATGACCCCATTTTGGAAAGTAGACACCCCAAGCTATTTGCTGAGAGGCATGTCGAGTCCATGGAATATTTTATATTGCGACACAAGTTGCGGGAAAGAGACAAATTTTTTTTTTTTTTTTGCACAAAGTTGTCACTAAATGATATATTGCTCAAACATGCCATGGAAATATGTGAAATTACACCCCAAAATACATTCTGCTGCTTCTCCTGAGTACGGGGATACCACATGTGTGAGACTTTTTGGGAGCCTAGCCGCGTACGGGACCCCGAAAACCAAGCACCGCCTTCAGGCTTTCTAAGGGCGTGAATTTTTGATTTCACTCTTCACTGCCTATCACAGTTTCGGAGGCCATGGAATGCCCAGGTGGCACAAAACCCCCCCAAATGACCCCATTTTGGAAAGTAGACACCCCAAGCTATTTGCTGAGAGGTATAGTGAGTATTTTGCAGACCTCACTTTTTGTCACAAAGTTTTGAAAATTGAAAAAAGAAAAAAAAAAATGTTTTTTCTTGTCTTTCTTCATTTTCAAAAACAAATGAGAGCTGCAAAATACTCACCATGCCTTTCAGCAAATAGCTTGGGGTGTCTACTTTCCAAAATGGGGTCATTTGGGGGGGTTTTGTGCCACCTGGGCATTCCATGGCCTCCGAAACTGTGATAGGCAGTAAAGAGTGAAATCAAAAATTTTCACCCTTAGAAATCCTGAAGGCAGTGATTGGTTTTCGGGGTCCAGTACGCGGCTAGGCTCCCAAAAAGTCCCACACATGTGGTATCCCCATACTCAGGAGAATCAGCTAAATGTATTTTGGGGTGCAATTCCACATATGCCCATGGCCTGTGTGAGCAATATATCATTTAGTGACAACTTTATGAAAAAAAAAAAAAAAAAGTGTCACTTTCCCGCAACTTGTGTCAAAATATAAAATATTCCATGGACTCAATATGCCTCTCAGCAAATAGCTTGGGGTGTCTACTTTCCAAAATGGGGTCATTTTGGGGGGTTTTGTGCCACCTGGGCATTCCATGGCCTCCGAAACTGTGATAGGCAGTGAAGAGTGAAAGCAAAAATTTACACCCTTAGAAATCCTGAAGGCGGTGATTGGTTTTCGGGGCCCCGTACGCGGCTAGGCTCCCAAAAAGTCCCACACATGTGGTATCCCCATACTCAGGAGAAGCAGCTAAATGTATTTTGGGGTGCAATTCCACATAGGCCCATGGCCTGTGTGAGCAATATATCATTTAGTGACGACTTTTTGTAAATATTTTTTTTTTTTTTTGTCATTTTTCAATCACTTGGGACAAAAAAAATAAATATTCAATGGGTTCAACATGCCTCTCAGCAATTTCCTTGGGGTGTCTACTTTCCAAAATGGGGTCATTTGGGGGGGTTTTGTACTGCCCTGCCATTTTAGCACCTCAAGAAATGACATAGGCAGTCATAAACTAAAAGCTGTGTAAATTCCAGAAAATGTTCCCTAGTTTGTAGACGCTATAACTTTTGCGCAAACCAATAAATATACGCTTATTGACATTTTTTTTACCAAAGACATGTGGCCGAATACATTTTGGCCTAAATGTATGACTAAAATTTAGTTTATTGGATTTTTTTTATAACAAAAAGTAGAAAATATCATTTTTTTTCAAAATTTTCGGTCTTTTTCCGTTTATAGCGCAAAAAATAAAAACCGCAGAGGTGATCAAATACCATCAAAAGAAAGCTCTATTTGTGGGAAGAAAAGGACGCAAATTTCGTTTGGGTACAGCATTGCATGACCGCGCAATTAGCAGTTAAAGCGATGCAGTGCCAAATTGGAAAAAGACCTCTGGTCCTTAGGCAGCATAATGGTCCGGGGCTCAAGTGGTTAATGCAGCGCATTCGCTTATTCTTTAGAATGCTAGAATAATTAAGTTGTTTTGCTGCTGATATTCATACAGAGTTCTTACAAACTGATTTCTTTATTATTTCTTGTGATCTCCTGAATAATCTTTATTTTTTTATTCGCCAGATCTCCAGAATAAGGTTTCTGTTTTTTTTTTATAGTGATTTCCTTTTTTTTTTTTTTTTTTAACAAGATCTCCTGATTTTTTTTTAATGTTTTTTTTATAGTGATATCCATAATATTTTTTTTGTTTTGTGTGTCAAGTTACCACAACACCATTATTATCTTTTCTTTTTTAACCTCAAGGAGATTGGTTGGTGTTGGTGTCCCTTGTTAATTTGACATTGTCTTTTTGAAATGTACCTGCCTACTCACAAACAAACTATCCTTTTTGAACTAAAACACATAGCCAAGTATTTGTGAAAAAAATAGACATTTATTAGGGGTCATAACAAAATAAAGAGGAAGGCAATGCTGGATAAACTGTTGAAATTGGCTAAGCCTTTGTACCCCAGGGCAGACATCAATTATTTGACAGGCAAAATTGGTAGCCTGAGGAGTCCATTTAATAGGGAGCACAATACGGTCCAGGACTCTGAGAGACTGGGAGCAGCAGCAGATGACATGTATGTACTGAGGCTGTGGTCTTACAACAACCTGCGTCTTTTGCCAGACCAGACCAAACCCAGGCCATCACTCTCTTGTCTTCATTCCATGCTTCCTTCCAGGCTGTGGCTGTGGTGTTGGAGTTGTGGCAGGAGGTGGAGGAGGAGTATGGTCCAACTCACATATGTGACTTTTTTTGTGAGTTCGCCCATCACCCCCTTATTTAGGGCCTGATACATGACTTCAAATGAGGCGTTGGCCCACCTCTGATTCCTGCAATTTGCTGGCTGCCATGTAGGCATAGGCCTCTTGAATATTGGGGGTGGTTCTGAGGGCCACAGTAGCCTGCCGAATCAAAGAAAGTGCAGACTCCTCCACGTTACTCCCCTTCCTGGGCCTTTTTGTTGAAAGGTGGAGGGGAGGAACCCGCGATTCGGTCAGGCTACTGGGCACAGCCACCTCCTGGCTGCCACTTTCCACAGCCACCTCCTGGCTGAGACTTTCCACGCCCTCCTCCTGGCAGAGACTTTCCTGTGTATGGAAATGGGACATAGTTTTAGGTTTTTGGTCATCAATCACACACAATTTCGAGTTCATGACTGTTGCAACTTGAATGTTAACAAATAGAAAAGACTATACTTCTGACCCCAGCATTTGTCATTCTTATCCAAATAATTTTTGGATACTACTGTCTATTGATATGTAAACCACTTTGTTAATTCTGAAATTAGTGATCAATAATAACATCTAGTTAACATCATTAATTTTTGGCAATAAATATGTTAAACAATGCTATACCTGGCTCAAGCTGGGCTCCTCCACATCTTCCTGGGTGGAAGGCCCAGGTTGGACTTCTGAAGCCTCATCTGAGGTGGAAGGAAGAGTGGAAGGAAGAGTTAAGAGTGATGGCCTGATTTCAGTCTGGTCTGACAAAAAACGCAGTCTGTCGTAGTACCACAGCCTGGGGACATAAACGTCATCTGCCGCTGCTCCTGATCTCATGGAATCCTGGACCTTCTTGCGCTCCCTGTTATATGTGCTCCTCAGGCCATCAATCTTGCACTTCAAATAGGGAATGGTTGCCGTGGGAATCACTGTCTTCACCAATTCCAGCAATTGATCCAGCGCTGCCTTCTTCTTTATTTTATTATTATAAAAAGGGTGTTTTACCTGCCACAGACAGGGCAGCCCCCTGTAATGAAGTCATGATCATTGAATCTATCCATTTCCTCTGCAAGACACAACACAAGAAAAACCCTAATGTCAGGCTAAACTCTCCTAATCTTGTCCCAATATAGGCCTCTATCAGGAACCATGAATCAGACCGAGACAGAAGTATAGTTAAATCACACTTGTTTAATAATAATAATAATAAGGTAAACAGAGTAAGCATAGTCAAAACAAGCCAGAGTTCAGTAACCGGATCGGGTAGTCAGCCAAGCAAATGTCAGGAGCCAGAGATAAACGTAGTAGTACAGCAAGCAAGATCAAGAGCCAGAAGGAACGTCAGCCGAGCAAGTCTTCAACAGGAATGCAGGAGAAAGTCTCTGTGATGTTGACAAAAGCAAAGGCAGAGATCAAGTGAGCTGGACAACTTTATGTAGGCAGGACTGACAAGCAGAATCAACAACAGCTGGGTAACTGTGGAGAGAGATGGGAGCTGGCAATTAGCCAACAGCTGAGCGGCCAGCTCAGAGAAGGAAGGGCTGAGCCCAGCCCTGACAGCCTCAATCTATAGGCAGTATAGGCCACTGATGCCCCAAGTTAAAACTGTAGCTTCGCTAGCACAATCGGCACTTACGCTACTCCGTCCTCTGCTCACAGATCGTACGTACGACGCACACTTGTTACACTTTACATACACTGCGCATCCGCCCGCCTGCCCCTGACCTTCTTTCTAGTATAATTCCTGCCCCTTCTCTTTCGGCGCAGTGGGAGAACACATGGTGGAGAGGCAACTGGTGCATGCAGAGGAGAGCAGCAACGACGAAAGCCCAGAGCCACAAACATCACGATCCAGGAGATTTAAGGCATCAAATATGTCCTTTGGTGAGGTGGTGGAGATGGTGGACATCTTGAAGAGGGCTGACTATGACGAGAAATATGGACCGTACAGCAACCCAAATGTGAGAAAGGCCAAAATCATGACTAAAGTTGTGAAAAGTCTGCAGAAGAATTTTGTGGTACGCCAATCCAAGGATCAACTGAGGAACCGATGGTCAGACCTCAAATTGAGGGAGCAGGACCAGTACAGAAGAATCAAGAGAGTGCTGCAAAAAAGTAAGTATTTTGTCGTGTGTTCCAATTATTATTATTACTTTTGTGCTGCTCCATGTGCTTTTCTTTACTGTTGTACAGTTTAAAATGGCGTTTAAAATGGCAAGTTTCAGGTTCGTGGGCATAGTAATCATTCCTAGTAAACATTGTTCGTTCGCTTACTAATACAATATTTTTTGCAGGTGCAGGTTAACTACATTTGTTCAGGCCTATTTGTATTAAAAGAAGTTTGTTGTCTAGATGTCTAGAATGAAATGCAAACTTGATTCCGTGTAAGGAGAGGACACTCAGCAGGTGTTTACACATCTGGACGCAGGAGCACTAGTGTAGGACACAAGAACACCCTTTTTAGGGTGTCCCACACAGGTGCTCCAGTGGATACTAGGGGTGTCTCCATGTGGGAAACTTTACCAAAAAATGTAAGTATTCCAGCTTGAAGAAAGGGAAAAAAAAATGTCTTCAGCGTGGAACTCTGCCAAAACAGACAATTGTACGACACTTCAAGCAATGTTTCATATTCCTATTTCTTGCCTCAAATATCTGTGTGCTAAGTATACCTTTTTTTTATTCACATAGGGGAGAAGAGACTGGGGACATCAGAGGACACCAGGACCCCCAACCTCCTAAAGAATGGGAAGCCACCACACTACAACCTGAGGATATGGAGGGAGGAGAGGTTCATGACATGGTTGAAATAGTGAACACAACAAGTGAGTGTCTGAGACCATTGCGTCAGCTAATATATGTATGCCTGCATATTTATAATACATGGTGTATTTTTTTATTTTAAGTGATGTGGATGTTGTGGAAGAAGAAACTCATTTCACAAGTGCAAGTGCACACGTCCTCATCGGGGAGATCGTGGTGTGTAATCGTGATTTCGAAAAAATAAAGGAAAACATCAATGATGTTCAACAAAAAATGAAGAACATCACTGATGTTTTAGGCAGAATCTAAAACACACAAAAATTGTACCGTTTTGTCGAAGACTTTTTTTATTTTATTTCAAGTTTTAAAGTATTTTAAAAGCCAAATTTTGAAGATGAACACAGTGTGTCAATGCTATCTGCCATCACGGGATATCAAGGTACGTGTTTTGGGGGTGCTACCCCTTCCTCGCAACTAAAGTAGATGAGAGGAAGGGGTTGCACCCGCCAAACACATCCATTGATCCCCCATGATGGGAGCTAGCACATGTTGACATTAGGCATGGGATCAGGAGGGAAATCCACATTTTGACTCCCAATTTGTGTGCATCTTCAAAATTTGGCTTTTACAGGGGTGACATCATCCCATATGATGAAGGAAATATCAACACAGTTTTGACATACTAATGTCTGATATTGCCTTCACTTTTTCAAAGTTCATGAGTTGTGTATGTTATGGTTTGAAACATGCCTGTTTAAAAAAATTGATATTTCCAATGTCAAACATAAAAACAAAGATGGTTTGTTCAAAAACCCTTTTGTAATGCACATGCGAATGTGCTTTGAGTAAAATGTTTTATACTCAACAATGTGTGGCTTCTTCTTTTAATGTTCAATACCAGTTTTTGGAGTAAGTTGGCGTTTACAGTGACAATGGGGGTTATTTACTAAAGGCAAATCCACTTTGCACTACAAGTGCAGTTTCAGTGCACTTTCAAGTGCACTCGCAGTGTACTTGTAGTGCAAAGTGGAATTGATTTTAGTAAAAAACCCACACAGTGCTCTAAAACTGGCCCCAATCAGGCCATTTTAGGCACTCAAAACAATTGATTCATGGTGCTGAAAAGGATGATTGTTTTTAACATTAATGCATTACATACATTAACAAGAAAAACAATGTGTGTGTGTAGCAGACCCACAACAGAATAGTTAGCTGAAGAAGAGATTGTCACCTTATGTATCAAATATATTACGTTTGCACTATTTAAGATAATGGCCAAAAAGAAAAGCCCATTGGAGAACCTAGGAGACAGATACAAGAAAAACAAGCAGTAAATCAAATTAAATATTATTTCAGTTTAAAATAAAAATGTATTTTAAAATTGTTTCTCAAACATTTGCTGGCATATCAATGACCCCCTACCCGCAAAGTACTCCAGATATTTTTGTCTAACTTCATGGGCACTTTGGGAGGGCAAGCAAGGACGGCCAGCTTCAAGTGCCGTCAGGGTTGGTTGATCTGGAAAGCTGGCCTCAGGCCCAACTGAGGCCACATAGTTAGTAGTATTTTTCCTTAGAAAATTGTGCATAATGCAGCAGGCACGGACTATATGGTTGAGTTTATATTCACCATGTTGATTGGCATCAGGAATAGGTGGAACCGGTTGGCCATTATGCCAAAAGCATTCTCCACCACTCTTCTGGCTCTGGCCAGCCAATAGTTAAAAACCCTCTGGTCCGGGGTGAGGGTCCTCATGGGAAATGGCCTCATCAGATGTTCCCCTAGCCCAAACGCTTCATCAGTGACAAACACGAATGGAAGACAGCGTCCCGCAGGTGGCAAGCCCAACCTACCATTCTGGAGCCATCTGTAAAACTCTGTCTGGGCGATGACTCCACCATCTGACATCTGGCCATTCTTCCCCACGTCCACACAGAGAAACTCATATGTCGCCGACACCATCGCCAACATCACTATACTAATAAACCCATTGTAATTATAATAGTATGACCCCGAGTTGGGGGGTGGGATGATGTGGACGTTTTTCCCATCGATTGCCCCTCCGCAGTTTGGAAAGTCCCACCGCTGGGCAAAGTGGGATGCCACAGTCTGCCATTGAAGGAGGGGTTGAAGGAAACTGTGGAGTCAAACAAGAAAAAAAAATAGTACTTTTGCACATAAACATTGCAAGCAGATTAGACACAAACATTCTTCACACTACAATGGAGCTGACAAAATACATTGTTAAGTGACTAGGTTAAGTGTGTATGGGCCCAGGATAGCATGCTGGGGAGGTTAGTGAAGGCAAATATGGATGAAGGACAAAAAAGGAGCATTAAAAGCTTCTAGCATGCATGAGGACAAAGAGGACATTCACTGCATATTACAATCATGGTAATTAGGGAATGATGAAATAAATCCAATAGATTAGCAAACATTAAATACATAGAATGTGATGTTAAAGGAGAAAACTTACCATAATATAGTCCTTCTGCAGGACCTGAATGATGGCAGAACAGGTCTCTGGAATAATGATCCCCAGAGCCTGGGGGGAGATGCCTGTCGAGAACTTGATGTCCTGCAGACTTCTCCCCGTCGCCAAGTACCGCAAGGTGGCGACTAGCCTTTTGTTCCGGAGTGATGGCTTGCCACATGCAGGTGTCCTGCTTGTTAATATAGTGGGACAGCAAATCCAACAGACGGTGAAAACGGGGTTTGTCATCCGGAGATAATTCCTGAAATCATCAGGATTATTCTCCTGGATCTCTCGCAACAAAGGCATGTGTGACAATTGGTCACGCTGGAGCAACCAATTCTTTGTCCATGGACTCCTCCTCCCCCTGTTCATGGACTGGGCTTGGGTCAAAGTAAGAACCCCAACACCAAGCCCCTGCATAGCACGAACATTGCTAAGTGACTAGGCTAGGTGTGTATGGGCCCAGGATAGCATGCTGGGGAGGTTAGTGAAGGCAAATATGCACGAAGGACAAAAAAGGAGCATTAAAATCTTTATGATGAGTATGTAAACGCAACATGGCTTCAAAATGGTCGGCTGGTCAGAACGAACTAACAGAACGCACTGAAAATCAGAAAGGCCTGAGAAGAGCGAGCTGAAAATCAGAAACGAGCAGACAAGAACGCACTGAAAAAACAGATAGGAACTGACTACATGCACTAAAAAATAGATACGAACCCACAAGCACAAACTGAAGAGCAGTAACGATCTGAAAAGCACGAGGCTGAAAAGCGTGAATCGTCTCTCACCAAATTTCTACTAACACAAGATTAGCAGAAGGAGCCCAAAGGGTAGCGCACTGGCTATTGAACTTCCTTTTTCTAGTCCCGTCCCACAGCGCGTTCTTGCCGATCGGAATTTCCAAAAACATTTGTGCAACCGGGTGTATGCAAGACAAGTTTCAGCCAACATCGGTCGGAAATAAATCCACGGTTTGGTTGTCGGAAATTCCGATCGTCTGTACGCGGCATTACAATTGACCAATATCACCATGTGAAAATATCTATACCCGGAATTCATCTTTAAAACCTTTACAGGATTTATATTTCCTATTGTTTCAAAGACCTCTGCTACCTATTCAAAGTACAGATTCACTTTAAAGGGAAACCATAATGGTTTGGGCAGTGTTATCATTTGTTTATGTTTATAGGATTCCGAGAACACTGAGTTATCTATAAAGACAGTAAAGCAGTAGTTCCCTACCTGCAGGTTTGCTCTACAGTATCTGATTGAAACCTCAGACAAAGCTATTGGGACGAGTCATGGTTATGATGTGTAAATTATTTCTCATCCCATTTTTTATTTAAAGGGAATAGGAGAAAATTTTGAAATATTCAATATTTCAATTGTATTTGACTAAAATAGAACGAGAA
The DNA here is from genome assembly GCA_037952925.1 of Lithobates clamitans. Lineage (NCBI taxonomy): Eukaryota > Metazoa > Chordata > Amphibia > Anura > Ranidae > Lithobates > Lithobates clamitans. The sequence continues at coordinate 5,449,078 of JBBGZY010000142.1, forward strand.
GTGAAGAGAAAATAGAACGAGAATTGAGGCAAAAAAGTTCTATATTTCTTTCTACAGAGATTATTCTTGTTACTCACAGTCTAATAGGAAAAAAAGTTGCGCTAATAAAAATGTGGTGAAAACTAAAAAGTTTAGTGCCACAAATAATAGTGATAATAATAAATATTAATGTTAAAATGCAAAAATCAAAATCAAAACAATTGTAATCAAACAAACGTGCGGACATAGGAAAATTCTGTTAGAAAATTATCCATACAATAAATGCACAGAAAGGTGAAGTTAAATGTATAATGATTAATACATAAGAAAGTCCATATAGTGAAAAACAAATCCCAGAGTGATAGGTAGTGTAGATTCACGTTAAAGTGACAAGTGCATTGATGGGACCTCCACCTCAGAGAAACACTGCCACTTACCAGAAAGCGATGGTCCCTTTTTACAGGGGGCCACGCTGAGCAGATGGCTGTAACCCCAGCCCGAGATCTCACAGGCAGGCACTGGATACCACAGCGTCAGTGGGGATCATCACCATGAATCACAGCAGGGTTGATATGTTTACCAAAAAAAACCCCACAAAGTGCTCCACATAGCGTAAATCCTTTCACATTTATTTGAATGATAAAAGCCAAATGAACACTTACAGAACGGCGAAATAATAACAGCAAACAAAATGGGAAAGCTGGCCGGGTTCAAATCAGCCCGTATCTTCCGGGACTGGACGTGCAGCGGTGACATCAGGACGTGGCTCCTCCTCCCTACGTCGTTTCATCACTAGCGGATGTGGTCACGGGATACGGGCACCGTCCTGACGCACTGCTTATATACAGAAAAAACCCTGCCTCACTCAGATGAGACACACTGGGCGCCATCCCACTTAAGGGAAAAACTGGGGGCAACTGGATGATTATACCGTCATAGCCCATATTACACAAACACAAATGGAGATTATATAAAATGTTTGAGTAAAAAATTAAAAATTAACACATAGGAAGCCACAAACACATCTACAATGAATGAGTATCTAGAAAGCATCAAATGTGTGACTTATAAAAATATGGGAAGTACCAAATAAAGAGCAAAAAATAAAAACACCGCTAACATTGCAGATGCATTATAAATAGCGGTCCCTAAAGGTATAAAAAAACACCGCTAACATTGCAGATACATTATAAATAGCAGTCCCTGAAAGGTATAAATGCAATTAAATTGACTGTGTCAGTCGAACCAAATCGTATAATTAAAAGAATACATCATAAGGGCTCAATTAACTATCATAATGTATAATAATAAAGTATCTAAAGGATATAAAAAATATGTAAAAAATAAAAATTAAAAATTAGATAACAGTATCTACCTGAAATGGAAGAGCGCCCCCTACACAGTGAGATGGAATCGGATGGCAATAACACTGTCAAATGATAAATCATAACATAACACTCAAAATCAAAAACAGTAGATAATTGGAGTGGATATTCGAGGACATCATGAGACCCACAAGTGATAAGCAAAAAACACAGATCAAATACACAGGCCTAATAATACAATCGAATAGATCATAAAATAAAAACGGAATACCTAGGAATTATCGATAAAAGAATTGACATCAACATCAATGTTGAGGCCAAAAGGGGTATAGGTTTTTAACTTGTGAACCCAAGCCATCTCCAATCGTGAGATGCTTCTGACAAACACACTGCCCCTCCAGTGGGGCCTGAATTTGTCGATCCCCAAAAAGATGGTGCCTGAGGGATCTCTTCCGTGGGAGCTGAGATAATGTTTTGATACAGATTGCTTAGTTAATCCCCTCCTTATGTTGTTAATATGCTCATTTAATCGCACCTGCAGGGGTCTCTTAGTCCGGCCCACATACTGCAGGCCACATGGGCACTGCAGCATGTAGACGACCCCAGAGGTGGAGCAGGTGATAAAAGGCTCATTGGTAAAGGATTTTGAGGTGCAAGTAGAGGTAAAGTTAACAGACCCATTGATAGAACAGACCTGACACCTCCTGGTTAGTTGAGAGAAAAAACTAGACCTGGGGGTGGGAGGGTCAAGTGTATTCTGTGCCACTTTATCTTTAAGTGATGGTGCACCCCTGAAAACCACCTGAGGTTTGTCTGGTAAGATGGATGTCAGCACCCTATCATTTTTTAGAATGTACCAATACTTATTGATGATATGTTTAACCCTAGAGTGCTGGCAGGAGAAGTCGGTAATAAAGGGACAGCGATAAGGAATATCAACTGGACCTTCGACTCGCACAGTAAGTAGGTCTTTACGATACACTTTACCCACTTGGTCCAAAGTACTAGCCACAAAATCCAGAGAATAACCCTTGGCCAGAACCCTCTGGGTTAAGATTTGTGCCTAAGTCTGGAATGTGGCAGCATCGGTACAATTGCGTTTTAGTCTAAGAAACTGGCTTTTAGGCACAGATCTGAGCCACGAAGAGTGGTGACAGCTATCTTTGGGGATAAAATAATTCCTATCCGTCGGTTTAAATTATGTGCAGGTGACAAACTCATTATTACGTATAGAGATTGTAAGGTCCAAAAAGTGAATCTGCTCTGAGCTGGCCTCATAATTGAGCTGAATACCTCTATTGTTATTATTAAGGAAACACATGAATTCGGATAAGTCAGAGTCAGTGCCATCCCACAGGAGGAGGATGTCGTCTATGTAGCGAACCAACAAGGCCACCTGAGGCCTTGGCTGGGCATAGACGACATCCTCCTCCCACCTGGCCATGAATAGATTTGCAAGGCTGGGGGCATACTTGGCCCCCATAGCAACCCCCTTGTCTTGGCGGTAATAATGACCGTTGAACCAAAAGAAATTATGAGAAATTATGAGATTATGAAATTATGAGGTCTGTTCTATCAATGGGTGTAGGACCAGAATGTCTGTTAACTTTACCTCTACTTGCACCTCGAAATCTTTTACCATTGAGCCTTTTATCACCTGCTCCACCTCTGAGGTCGTCTACATGCTGCAGTGTCCATGTGGCCTGCAGTATGTGTGCCGGACTAAGAGACCCCTGCAGGTGCAATTAAATGAGCATATTAACAACATAAGGAGGGGATTTACTAAGCACTATGTATCAAAACATTATTTCACCTCCCACGGAAGAGATCCTTCAGGCACCATCTTTTTGGGGATCGACAAATTCAGACCCCACTGGAGGGGCAGTGTTCTTGTCAGAAGCATCTCACGATTGGAGATGGCTTGGGTTCACAAGTTAAAAACCTATACCCCTTTTGGCCTTAACATTGATGTTGATGTCAATTCTTTTATCGATAATTCCTAGGTATTCAATTTTAATTAATGATCTATTCAATTGTATTATTAGGCCTGTGTATTTGATCTGTGTTTTTTGCTTATCACTTGTGGGTCTCACGATGTCCTCGAATATATCCACTCCAATTATCTACTGTTTTTGATTTCGAGTGTTATGTTATGATTTATCATTTGACAGTGTTATTGCCATCCGATTCCATCTCACTGTGTAGGGGGCGCTCTTCCATTTCAGGGAGATACTGTTATCTAATTTTTAATTTTAATTTTTTACATATTTTTTATATCCTTTAGATACTTTATTATTATACATTATGATAGTTAATTGAGCCCTTATGATGTATTCATTTAATTATACAATTAACGATTTGGTTCGACTGACACAGTCAATTTAATTGCATTTATACCTTTCAGGGACCGCTATTTATAATGTATTTGCAATGTTAGTGGTGTTTTTTTATACCTTTAGGGACCGCTATTTATAATGTATCTGCAATGTTAGCTGTGTTTTTTTATTTTTCTATTTTTGCTCTTTATTTGGTACTTTCCCATATTTTTATAAGTCACACATTTGATGCTTTCTAGACACTCATTCATTGTAGATGTGTTTGTGGCTTCCTATGTGTTAATTTTTAATTTTTTACTCAAACATTTTATATAATCTCCATTTGTGTTTGTGTAATATGGGCTATGAGGTATAATCAACCAGTTGCCCTCAGTTTTTCCCTTAAGTGGGATGGCACCCAGTGTGTCTCGTCTGAGTGAGGCGGGGTTTTTTCTGTATATAAGCGGTGCGTCTGGACGCCGCCTGTATCCCGTGACCACGTCCGCTAGTGACGAAACGACGTAGGGAGGAGGAGCCACGTCCTGACGTCACCGCTGCACGTCCAGTCCCGGAAGATACGGGCTGATCTGAAGCCGGCCGGCTTTCCCATTTTGTTTGCTGTTATTATTTCGCCGTTCTTTAAGTGTTCATTTGGCTTTTATCATTCAATTAAATGTGAAAGGATTTACTCTATGTGGAGCACTTTGTGTTTTTTTTTCTGGTAAACATATAAACCCTGCTGTGATTCATGGTGATGATCCCCACTGACGCTGTGGTATCCAGTGCCTGCCTGTGAGATCCCGGGCTGGGGTTACAGCCATCTGCTCAGCGTGGTCCCCTGTAATAAGGGACCATCGCTTTCCGGTAAGTGGCAGTGTTTCTCTGAGGTGGAGGTCCCATCAATGCACTTGTCACTTTAACGTGAATCTACACTACCTATCACTCTGGGATTTGTTTTTCACTATATGGACTTTCTTATGTATTAATCATTATACATTTAACATCACCCTTCTGTGCATTTATTGTATGGATAATTTTCTAACAGAATTTTCCTATGTCCGCACGTTTGTTTGATTACAATTGTTTTGATTTTTGCATTTTAACATTAATATTTATTATTATCACTATTATTTGTGGCACTAAACTTTGCAGTTTTCACCACATTTTTATTAGCGCAACTTATTTTCCTATTACTTTGATTGGTGTCGTATAACACTCCTTAGTTGCAGCTTCACTTATCTCCTTGATTGTTAGCGCACTATTCTTTATACACACTCACAGTCTAATGCCATGTACACACGGCCGGACTTTTCGACCAAACTTGTCCGATGGAACGAATCCGTTGGACAATTCCACCGTGTGTGGGCTTCATCGGACCTGCAGCAGACCTTTTCTGTCGAAAATGTGACGGACTTTAGATTTAGAACATGTTTCAGAATTTTCCAATGGACTCGAGTCCGTTCGAAAAATCAGTTCGTCTGTATGCTAGTCCGACGGACAAAAAACCGACGCTAGGGCAGCTATTGGCTACTGGCTATGAACTTCCTTATTCTAGTCCGGTCGTACGTCATCACGGTCGAACCCATCAGACTTTGGTTTGATTGTGTGTAGACAAGTCTGATTCGACGGAAGTCTGTTGAAAAGTCTGTCGAAAAGTCTGATGTGATTCAGTCCGTCGAAAGTCCGGTCATGTGCACACAGCATTAGAGCCAATTCGGGTGCTTTTTGAAAAACCCAAAACGACTTTAATGTGTTTTGCAAAGTGGAGAGGCTTCTATCTTCATCTAGCCACTCTGCCATAACAAAGACCACATCAGTGGAGGCCTGCAGTGATGGTTGTCGTTCTCGAAAATTGTCCCATCTACATACAGGATCTCTGGAGCACAGTCAGAGTGACCAAACATTTGGTTGTTATTTATACACATTGTTCATGTTTGTATTAATAATACGTTTTATTCAAAATACATGAAGTGTTGTAATTAATAAAAGTAATATCTTACTTTTAACATTTTACTATGTACATTACCGTGCAGAAGTTTTAGCCAGCTAAGAAAAAATAACATCAAATACAAAAGACTTCAAATATATATATATTTTATTTTATTTTTATCAATTTTACACATGTAAAGTGAAGAAACAAAAGAAAAAATCTTCACCAAATGAAAATCTTTAAATCACCTTTGGCTTAAAAAAACAGCATTGTTTCAAATTGGTACACTAATAAGACACACGCTTATTTTTGTTTGGATAATGACTGGCTGGGGATTTGAGCTGGTGTGGTTGTGGATGAGAGATGTGTGGATTTCATATCCTTTAAAGACCTACTTACTGTATAGGAGGGAGTTACTCCTCCCATTTTTTTGTTTTCACTATACATATCAGGATGTGGATATGATTTTTGTCCCTAGAACTGGTTAAAACTCTAATGGTAATAAGACACACTGTCTTTGATTTCAGCAATTTGTTTACAGTTTGAATTCCCTTTCAAATTCGAATGAAATTATATTTGAAATTCGATTCTAATTTTGATTCATATTTAATTTTGTAACTCAGAAAATTCTGAAAAATGTGTTTGTACTGTAATTTGAAGATTCAGATACATCTGAAAGTCAGAATAATGAAAAATTTGTACAAATTTTTATTTGTAACGAAACAAACTGCACATGTCTAGAAGAGAAGAGAAGATAAAAAGAAAGAAAGGAAAGCCTTACAAGCTCTATCAGAGATAAAGATGCCTCATTTACAGTGAATTAGAAGAATGCACAGAGGCACCTTAGATAGGGGTGCGTGGTTTTCACTTATATATGCAGCTGTATGTAACTGAGACCTCAGATTTTTATTTTCATTTTAGAAGTGGGTTCCAGTAAGGGTCCTATTTAGCCAGCTGTTGAAACTGTATCCTGGGAATATATTTGCACACTTGTAGTAAATTGGTCATACACTGATGAACATCTAGCTACTTTTATTTTTTGCAGGGATTGGTATGGACTTTTAGGAGGCTCATAGCTGCCCTGAGCAAGTGCCAAACCAACTAAGCATCAGAGAGAAATAAAGACACATTCTACATATTAAATGTACTTTTCCGTCCAAATGGAGAATCAAGCCATAGGATGCATACCAGGAGCACTATCTGCTCTGATTTCAAGTTTATCATCCAGGTGTAATGCACCAGTCTACCCTACTCCCTTTAGAGAACTGAGAACTTACAGCCAGTGTAGTTTCCCACATACTGAAGCACTACCATACTAAGATGCTTTTCACAGTCACCAATCAGGCTCAATTTTAACTGGTATTAACCTCCCTGGCGGTATTCCTGAGTGTGGCTCGGGGTGAAATTTCAGTACCATTAGCCACAATTTCAAAATGTATAAAACACAACACACACTCAATACACTGTAATCGTATCGGATTACATTGACTGTATCAAATCATTTTGTCCCCAGTGCTTTGTCCAGTGCCCTGCCTGCATTTTTGCTGTTCTTTATTCCTGGAAACTGGAGAACATCCGTGGCATCCAAAAAGCGTGCCTCTACATCAAAAGCGGTTTATGACCTGCTTGAAAACAGCGATAGCGATTCAGAATCACTTGCAGAATTGAGTGATAGTGAGTTGTGGGGAAATTCATCATCGGACACAGAAAGTGATTTCCGCTCAGTGATGTGCGAACTTGGTGCTCTATTGACGGCAGCATGGATCATGCAGCGCCCCCAAGATTCCCATTTACTGGAGCACCTGGTATGAAAGTGGACATTGAAGATGACAACCCCTTGGCATACCTACAACTATTTGTTACAGAGACAAACCGGTACCAAGAGCAACAAGCTACTACGCATCGGAAGTTTTCAAGAAGTAGAAAGTGGGAACCAGTGACCAAAGATGACATTTGCAAATTTCTGGGCCTAATAATACTTCAGGGAGTGGTGGGGAAACCCCTGAAGAAGTGGTATTGGACAACTAACAAATTACTTGCTACTCCATTGTTTGGCACGGTCATGTCAGAGTACAAATTTGTACAGCCCTGACACAAGGGAAGGCTCAGCTGGATACAATACATGGCGTCAAAGAGAGCACAAACAAAATGGATGCCTTTGGAACCATTAGGGCTAACCGTTACGACATGCCACCAATGTTTGGCAGTAAGAAGCTGAAAACTGGAGGAATGGTTGCCTGGCAGAAAGGCAAAATGATGGCACTGCCATGGCGTGACAAGTAAGATGTGTGCCTAATGAGTACAGTCCATAATACCTCCACTGTTATGGTACGCACAAAAGGTGGGAAAGAAATAATGGGGCCACAAGTAGTGATAGACTACAAAACCACCATGGGAGGTGTTGACAGAGCCGACCAAGCTTCCCGAGCAATGCTTGTGGAATGCCTACATTCTGCTAAAAAAAAAAAAAAAAGAGTGACAAGCCTATGATCCATTCTGACTTTATTTGGAAAGTTCCCAAACTGATCTTCGTGAACCACCAAACACCATTGGCTGTGAATAGAGCTGGACGTTGTGCTGCTGGCGTTGTCAACCCAGAACGCCTGACTGGTCATCACTTTATGGACTACATCCCACCAACTGAGAAAAAGTCAGCACCTACAAGGATGTGCAGGGTTTGTTGCTCAAAGTAAGATGACAGTGGAAAGAAAATCTGAAAGGAAACCAGGTTCCATTGTCCTGATTGTGACTTCGGACTTTGTGCAGTCCCATGTTTCAAAATTTTTCATACTCGGGATGTTTACTGAACCAATATACAGTGACTAGTAATATTGCACCCTTGTTTGGTCAAATTTCAGTGTTTTTGATTTGATTATATTATTGAATAAAATGTATTGAATAAAATGTATTATTATTATTATTTGTTATTATTTATAGTATATATATATTATATATTTATTTATTATATAATAATTTATGATTTTGTGTTTCAAACTTTATCATACCCGAGATGTCTACTAGACTCTTGTAATTCCTAAGAATTACAGGCCTACGATATAAAACGCCAAATTTCCATGCAAAACAATGTACCACTTTCAGCATCAAAAATCAGACATAATCATACTGCCAGGGAGGTTAAACGCAAAAGCAAACATTTATTATATTGCAGTCTTCTAGCCTTTATTTTCTTTTGGTGATCCTACCAGTAAGTCTATTGTTTAGCAGTTACGTAGATGCGAAAAACTTTTAAATATTCACAGGGATGCTTACAATGATCAACTTTTATTTGTGTATAATCTTTATCTGAAAAGAAAAAAAAAATGTTTTTGTAACTGCTTGTGTAACTGCCTTGTGAGCTGGAGTTTGGCTTTAGTTTGTTAGTGTATTTAAATCAGCTAGTCCATCAAACAATCCCCTCCCCAGACTGACAGTGCTGCTGTTCAAAGGTGCCCCTGTGCTCCTTCATCCAGAGTGATGGTACTATAATACAGGAGGTGTGCTACTGGTCAGATCACCAGGTGAAAACAGAGGGAAAAGGCCTAAAAAAGAAAACAAATGCGGCCTCAAATCTAAGGATTGGTACGCTGCAATATGTTACATTTTTGGTTTGGGTTTAATACCTCTTTAAATGTAACTGTTAATACAGGAAGTATAAAGGAGTGGAAATAGCACAGCTACAAAGAGAACTGAGAAACAGAATTGAACTCAAAAGGGAAGATTTCCTATGTTATAGAGAAAGGTTAATTGTTAATTGTGCAGTACAAGTAAAAATGTAACTACTGCCTTGAATTACGCCTGAAACAGCAATGCACTCAGTGCCAGTATAGGGACTGAAGAACACTTTAACCACTTCCCACCCGGAAACTATATATAAATGGTTGGGGAAGATGGGCATCTTTCTGAGAGGATATATGGGTATATCCTCCAATGTGTGCACCTTGTGCACACCCTCAGGGGCGTGCAGCAGCATGATCTGTGGTTGGACACAGCAGATCACAGATCAAGGTACAGGGTCACTGTCATTGACCCTGTACCATGTGATTGTGGCAAATCACCGTATCCACAGTATTGTTGGTAAACAAAGGCATACAGCCGTTTACTACCGTGATACTGATTTTTTTTAAAAACACAATCATCCCCCCCACAGCTGTATAGTGTCACTATGGTGACACTGCACAGCTCTTGTAACAGTATGTAAAAAAATTATTTTTGCAAGTGGCGTGGGGGGGGGGGGTCAAGAGGATATAACTCTACCACAGCTGCGAAACAAAGCATTTAAGTTGTGGCATGTGTACACCCCTGCCATTTCTTATGCAGTTAAAAGGGGGTAGCAAGGTAAAACTGCAGATCAAACTCAAGGTTTTACAACCCCCCAACCTCAAATGTGAACAAGCCTTAATGGTGCAGTCAGTCACAGTGTTTCTGATCACCACGACACCAGTCACAGTGTCACCAGACCAGTGTAGCTAGAATCGGTGTTTTTGATTGCCACCACCCCAGACCAGTGCATCCAGCAACATTTTCCTGATCACCACCACACCAGTCCCATTGTCACCAGAGCAGTGTATACTAGTGTATACTAGCAACAGTGTTCCTTATCACTGCCACACCAGTCGTGGTCTTGCCAGACCAGTGTAAGCCAGCAACAGTGTCCCTGATTGTCACCACACTAGTCCCAGAGTCACCAGACCAGTGTAAGCCAGCAACAATGCTCCTGATCACCCCCATACCAATGCAGTGTTGCCTTTGCCTGCGTCCTGTGCTGACCCTGGCCTGTTACATAATCTGGTTGAAAAAAAAGACACAAAACCATCCAGTTCACCCAAAAAAGAAAAAAAACACACACACACAAATCAAAAACCTCCATATACACTATCCTACACCCACAGTTGATTCAGGGGAAGGCTAAAAAAAAACAAAAAAAAAACAATAAAGCATGATCCAAATTGCTCAAGTTGGGAGGAAAAATTCCTTCCTTATCTCCCAGGAGGCAATCCGATATTCCCTGGATCAACTTTACCTATACATATTAGTATCCAGTTTTGCATTTAGGAAAGAATCCAGGCTCTTAAGGGAGTCTATTCCACATTTTCATGGCTCTGAGTGTGAAGAAGCCTTTCTGTATTTGGAGATTAAATTTCTTTTCTTCCAGACGTAAAGAGGGCCCCTTGTCCTCTGTGATGACCTTAAAATGGAAAATTCTACATCAAATTTACTATATGGACCACTTATGTATTTATACATGTTGATAATATCCCCCTAATCTCCTCTTCTCGAGAGAGAATAAAATGAGTTCCTCTAAACTTTCCTCCATCTTATCAGTTTGGTTGCTCTTCTCTGCACTTTCTCCAGGCGTCCAATATCATTTTTGTTAACTGGTCCCCCAAACTTAACTGCATATTCCAGATGAGGTCTTACTAATGATTTGTGCAGGGGCAAAATGATCTCTCTCTCTCTGAAGTCTATACTTCTTTTAATACATGAAATAATTGTGCTTGCTTTGGAAACTGCAGCTTGGCATTGCATGCCATTATTAAGCTTATGATCTACCAGAACACCCAGATCCTTCTCCACCATTGTTTCCCCCAGTTGTATTCCTTCTAGTATGTATGTTGCATGCATATTCTTAGCCCCCAAATGTATAACTTTATATTTATCAACATTAAACCTCATTCGCTACATTGTTGCCCAATTAAACAGTGCATTGAGAATGGCTTGTAAGTTGGAGACATCTTGTAAGGATGATTCCACTGCATTCCACTACATAGCTTGGTGTCTTCTTCAGAGACTGAAATGGTACTTCTAATCCCAGACTCTAGATCATTTATAAATATAATAAAAAGTAAGGATCTCAACACTAATGCTTGGGGTACACCACTAATAATCTTAGACCATTTCGAATATGAATCATTAATCAGTACTCTCTAAATACGGACTTTTATCCAGTTTTCTATACATTTACAAACTGATTTTCCAAGCCTGTAGACTTTACCTTACACATTAGATGTTTGTGGGGAACTGTGTCAAACCCTTTTGCAAAATCCAAGTATACTATATCCACAGCCACCCCTCTGTTCAAAGTTTTGCTTACCTCCTCATAAAAAGAAATCAGGTTTGTTTGAAAACTTCAGCCTTTCACAAATCCATGCTGTCGATTGCCTAAAATATTTTTCTCATCTATGTGGTCTTTTGATAAACTCTCCAGTATCTTCCCAACTATAGAAGTTAAACTAACAGGACTATAGTTAAAGACCCTTGAACCCTTTTTAAATATAGGCACCCCATTGGCCTCACACCAATCCAGTAGTACTATGGCAGTCATTAGAGTCACTAAAAATTAGAAACAATGTGTCAGGAATCATGAATCAGATGGAGAAAGAAAATGCAGTAAAAATCACATCAGATCAATAGAATAGTAAAAAGGATACAAATAGTAATGGTAGTCAAACATAGCCAGGTAGCCAAAGCAGGTAGTCAGAACAAGCCAGTAACTCAGGAAGCCTGAGATCAGCATAGTCGGAGGCAGCAGACAGGTACCAGAAGGCCAGGCAGGAACACAGCAGAGAGTCTCCAGATATATTTGACCAAGGTGGAGGCATGGAAGAAATTAACCAGGCAGTTTAAATAGCCAGAAGGTGCTGGCTGTAGGCTGGATTGATGAGCAGGAAATGTTCACCAGGCGAGCCACTGTGGAGCGATGAGTACTGGCAATTACCCGACAGCTGAGCAACCTGAGCACTGAGAATCAAGGGCTGAGAGACCAGCCCTGACAGGACCCCCTCCACAACGACAACTCCCCCAAGAGCGTTCCTCCGGACTGTACCCTTTCCAATGAATCAGGTACTGTATGTGCCCATGGAACCTACGGGAGTCCATGATCGATTGTATCCCATACTCTTCATGGTTCTCAACCTGAACCGGGCAAGGACGTGGTACCGAGGTGGGGAAACGGTTGTACACCAAAGGTTTTCATAGGAAGACATGGAACACATTCGAAATACGCATGTTAGAAGGAAGGTCTAATGCATAAGCCACTGGGTTGATCCTACGGTGAATACGGAAAGGCAAAAATAAAACGGGGTGCCAGTTTCAGTGAGGGATCACGGAGTCTGAGGTTACAAGACGACAGCCAGACCCTTTCCCCGACCTGGTAGGAAGGCGCAGGTAGGCGTCTGCGGTCAGCATGGAGTCTGTACCTCTCACTGGCACATCGCAAAGACTCTTGGACCTGCACCCAAGTGGAACGAAGATCATGGAGATGCTCCTCTAATGCAGGAGTTCTTTGTGGAACAAAAGTGTCAGGCAACATGGATGGTTGGAAATGATAATTCGCCATCAATCTGGAAGCGGTATTGATGGCACTATTGTGAGCAAACTTTGCCCAAGGTAAGAGGTCAAACCAGTTGTTATGGTGGTCAGAAATATAGCAACCTAGAAACTGCTCCAAGGCTTGGTTGGCTCGTTCTGCGGCCATTGGACTGTGGGTGATACGCAGAGGAGAAGGAAAGCTGAATTTCTAACTGGCTACCCCTGTCCTTGGGTATCTCATGCAACCCAAAGATCTCCAGAGCAAAACGGATGCCAGTTCTTTGGATGTGGGCAACTTCTCCAGTGGAATACAATGAGACATTTTCGAGAACTGGTCAACCACCATAAGAATAACTTTGTTGACCTGGGAGTTGGGTAACTCCACAATAAAATCCATAGACAGGTATGTCCAAGGCCTCTCCATTGGGTGTGGGTCCACTGGAAGGTGTCATGGTGTCTTACAATGAGCACACATGGAACAAGAAGCTACGAAGGCAGTCACATCATCGCGGAGACTAGGCCACCAGAATTGTTGAGAAATAGCCCAAATTAGTTGGTTCTTCCCTTGGTGACCAGGTGCCTTGAGAGAATGGCAAGTCTGAAGCAAATCAGTGCGGAGATTCTCAGGGACAAAGCAGCGGTCACCAGGTTTCTCAGCAGGAGAATGGATCTGAGCATCAAGAATTCTGTCACCCAAGGGTGAAGTGAGACTAATATGAACAGTGGCCAGAATATTATCAGGAGGTATCACAGGAACAGGAAACAATAACATCTTGGAAGCGGAGGAAAACTGTTGCGACAATGCGTCAGCCCTTACATTCTTAGTACCGGGTAAGAATGAGACTATGTAATTGAAGCTTGACAGAAAAAGAGCCCATCGTGCCCTTCTGGGAGGTAAGCGTTTTGCCTCAGACAAGAATGTGAGAGTCTTATGCTCAGTCAATGAGGATCGGCACAGTGGTACCTTTGAGGAGATGCCTCCATTCTTTCAGAGTTAAAAGGATATTAACAATTCTCTGTCCCCAATCTCGTAATTGCACTCTGCAGGAAACAATTTCTTAGAAAAGTAGCCATAAGGATACATAGCGCTCTCAGAGGTGGGACATTGAGACAGAAGGGCACCTACTCCAGTCTCAGATGCATCAACCTCAAGAATGAAGGGTAACGTGTGATCAGGATGTGCCAGCACAGGAGCTGAAACAAAGGCAGCCTTGAGAGATGCAAACGCTTTAATGGAATCCGTAGACCAATTCTGTGGGTTACCGTCCTTTCTAGTCATATCAGTCAGGGGTTTGACCAGAGAAGAGAAGTTCCGAATAAATTTCCAATAATAATTGGCAAAGCCAAGTAAACATTGTAGCGGATGTAGACCTACGGGTCGAGGCCACTGTAGAACTGCAGATAGTTTCTCTGGGTCCATCGAAATACCGGCAGTAGAAATGACATAACCCAGAAATGTAACCTGTTCATGATGGAACTCGCACTTCTCCAACTTACAATACAGGTTATGCTTGATCAAGTCCTGAAAAACTGCAGGAGCATTGCAAAGACCAAACGGCATTATGAGGTATTCGTAATGTCCTGTCCTGGTATTAAACGCAGTTTTCCATTCATCGCCCTACTTGATCCTCCAGATGGTATGCCCCTTTCAGATCAAGCTTCATGAAAACCATTGCTCCATTGAGGCAGTCAAATAAATCCGTAATCAACAGAATCGGATACACATTCTTAAATCGTGAAGCGATTGAGACCTCTATAATCAAAACAAGGTTTCAGTTCACCACTCTTTTTCATAAAGAAGAAGCCAGCACCAGCAGGAGACGAGGATTTGCGGATGAACCCTCGAGAAAGTACGTCGACAACATACTCCTCCATTGCCATATCTGAGACAAACAAAGGGTAAACCCGGCCACAAGAGGGCATGGCACCAGTTTGAAGGTCAACTACCCATTTGACCTCTGTCAAAGACATCGCTAAATTTGCAGCAGTCCTCTGGCTAGGAGGAAAGTAAAGAGGTGCACATGTTTTATTGCATTGTGGCAACCAGGAAAGAACCTCAAAGTCAATCAAAAGAGGGGTTGTGCCTCTGTAACCAAGGATAGCCAACAACCACTGAGAAATGAGATAAGGAAATGACTTGGAATTGAATTATCTCATGGTGAAGAGCCCCTACGGCCATGGTCAACGGAGCAGTCTCATGAGTCCCATGGGCAGGCTGTAGAGGTCTCCCATCAATAGCCTCAATGGCAAGTGGAGTGGCACGAAGCTGCAGTGGAATCGAGTGCTTAGACACAAAGGCACTATGAACACTATCTATGAACAGGCCTGCAGCCCCAGAGTCAATTAGAGCCTGTGTCTCAATAGATGACTCAGACCAAGACAGAGTAAGCGGAACTAAAGGCTTATCCTTCAGGATAACTGGGGACGTAACAGCGCCACCTAAGGTCTGTTCCCCTACAGGACCTCAGGTGCAATGCATTTCTTGGATGGGTAGGACTGGACTTCAAAAAAGTGACCTGCCTGATCACAATAAAGGCACAATCTCTCCCTCCTCCTAAAGGCCTTCTCAACCGCAGAGACGTGTGAAGCCAAACTGCATGGGTTCTACTCCACTGGTGGACTCAGTACCAGGAGGCATGGGAGGTGAGGGAAGCAAGGGTGGGATGGCAAAGTTTAGAGCCAAATGTACAGGAGGCTTCTACAAGCACTCCTTAAAGCTGAGTTCCACCCTAAAGTGGAACTTCCGCTCATCGGATTCCTCCCCCCCTCCGGTGTCACAATTGGCACCTTTCAGGGGGGAGGGGGTGCAGATACCTGTATAATACAGATATCTGCACCCACTTCCGGGTATAGCTAGCCGCAGCTAGCCGCAGACTCCCCGCCCACAACCCCGTTAGGTTGTGGGAAATACCCAGTTCCCACAACACAACGGGGACCAGTGTAGACGCGCAGCGCATCTCGCGCATGCGCAGTAGGGAACAGGACAGTGAAGCCGCAGCTCTTCACTTCCTGATTCCCTCAGTGAGAATGGCGACGGCAGCACCCGAGGATCGAGGGACGGTTCGGTCTTGGGTGCCAACATCGCTGGACCCTGGGACAGGTAAGTGTCCTTATTTTAAAGTCAGCAGCTGCAGTATTTGCAGCTGCTGACATCTAAAAAAAATTTTTTCGTGAAACTCCGCTTTAAAGGAAGGTCTCTCTCGGAGTCTGGAGTCAATGAGAATGGCAAACATGATCAACTTCCCCTATCCATAGGTATATCTCGGGCTGATATCTCATCTTGGATTGTTCCAAGCGACCTCTGCTGCCAGAGTATGGAATTCAATGGCATAATCGGCAACAGTTCTCATACTCTGTTTGATGGACATGAGGCTCTTGGCAGAAGTGGAGCGTGCAGGAACATCAAACACCCTTTTAAAAGAAGCCACAAACTCAGGGTAAATCAGGACAATGGGTTTTTGCATCTCCCATAGAGGGTTTGCCCAGGCCAAGGCTCCATCAGAAAGAAAAGATATAAGGAAGCCTACTTTGCTTCTGCCCGTGGTTAACGCCTGGGGCAGCATCTCAAGGTATATCCCAACCTTGTTGAAAAACCCTCTGCATTGAACTGGATCACCCCCAAATCGCTGGGGAAGCATAGCAGAACCAGACATACCTCTTATAGAGGTAATATACGAGGCAGGTGCCTGCACATAGACTGGAGCAGCAGCAGCAGGGATAGCCTGCAACACAGGTTGTACCGAAACAGCCACAGTGGGGGTATCCAGGAGAGCGGTGCGAATCAGGAGCGTCTGTAACGCTATGGTAAACTGATCCATGCGGTGGTTCTGCTCATACAATCTGGAAAAAATATTACCAGTCGGTGGATTGCCTGCATCTTCTGAAATCATGGCCTTCGCCTACTGTCAGGAACCATGAATCAGAGACAGAAAATGCAGTAAAAAAAAATCACACCTTTTAATATAATGGTAAAAATGGCACAAATAATATTGGTAGTCAATACATAGCCAGGGTACGGTAGCCAAAGTAGGTAGTCTGAACAAGCCAGAAACTCAGGAAGCCAGAGATCAGTGTAGTCGGAGGCAGCAGACAGGATCAGAAACATGAAGGGATGTCAGAGAGGCAAGTCTTCAACAAGAACACAGCAGAGAGTCTCCAGATATGTTTGACCAAGGCAAAGGTACGGAAGAAATGAACCAGGCAGTTTAAATAGCCAGAAGCAGCTGGCTGTAGGCTGGACTGACAAGCAGGAAATGATCACCAGATGAGGCACTGTGGAACGATGAGTACTGGCAATTAACTGACAGCTGAGCAACCTGAGCACTGAGAAGGGAGAGCCCAGCCCTGACACAATGGCTTTGAAATGACAGAGCTCAGTTCTTTTAGGACACGTGGGTGTATACCATCTGGTTGAGGTGCTATATTTATTCTGGCTAAATATTTTTGGACCATATACATTTTGAGCCATAGTGCTTCATGTGAGGCTCTACTAGAACCACGGAAACTTTTGTTCTTCCTGTCTTCAGCCTCCTGTATTTCCTGGACAGTGAGCATGGCAATCCTGGGGCAGCCATGTACCAGTAGGCTAGACTTGCTTGGGTTACAGGAACGGGGACTGATATAGATGATGCTACACTAAGCTATATTCCCTGACTACTCCTATAGTCGCAACCATTACAGTACATTGGTTTTGGTACAACTGATGTACTGTATATGTGTGCTACACAAGCATATTATTATTATTATTATATAGAATTTATATAGCGCCAACAGTTTGCACAGCGCTTTACAACATGAGGGTAGACAGTACACTTACAGTACAATTCAATACAGGAGGAATCAGGTCCTGCTCCTTAGAGCTTACAATCTAAGAGGGAGGGATACAATGTCCGGTACATAATCAGTCCAGTGAAATAGTCTCCCACATGTGGTATTGCCACACTCAGGAGTAGCAGAACTTGTTTTGGGTTGTAATTCTAAGAATGTCCATGTCGTGTGTGAAAAATGACTTATTAAATTGACAGTTCTGTGTAAAAAAAAAAATAATAATTTAATAATTTTTATTTTCTTTCCTCATTTTCCAAAAAACAAAAAAGGAAGTCTTCAAAATACTCACTGTACTTCTTAAAAATACATTGGGGTGTTTACTCTCCAAAATGTAGTAATTGTGTGGGTGTTTCTATTGTCACTATGCTATATGGCCTCCAAAAATATGATAAGTAGTCAGGAAATTAAATGTAATTTATGCCCCTAGAAATCCTGAAGGTGCTCCTTGAAATTTGGGCCTCCCTATGTGGTTAAGCTGTGAAAAAGTCTCACACATGTGGTATCGCCATACTTGAGAGGAATAGCAGAATGTGTTTTGGGGTTTAATTCTAAGTATTTGTATGATGTGTGTAGAAATATCTTATTAATTGACAACTTTGTGTAAAAAAATATTTTCATTTTCTTTCCTGCATTTTCCAACGTGGCAAAAAATTACATTTTTTAAAAGACTCACTATGCCTTCTGGAAAATACCTTGGGGTGTAAATGTTTACAGTCTATAGGAAAGAAGGGAAAGAGGAGACATGATTGAAACCTTTAAATACATCAAGGGGGTGAATAAGGTTCAAGATGGCAGTATTTTCAATATGGAAACCAACATCAAGAACATAGGAACATGACTTCAAACTAATCGGAAGAAAGTTCAAACCTAATCTTAGAAAGTATTATTTTACGGAAAAGGGTAGTTGATGCTTGGGACAAACATAGATCTATACTCAGACAAAAAATATAACAAAAAAACCCAAAACAAACTAAACCCCCACCCCCCCCCCCCGACCTCCAAAAAAAAAGTATAAATTAAACAAAAAAAAAAAGGCAGATGCGATGGACCACTTGGTCTTTTTATTTCTGTCACTTTTCTATGTTTCTATACATTTATGTGTTTGCTTCAAAAATTGAGTCCTTTTTAGCTTTTTCTCCTGTCCTGGCACTTCAGGGACTCAGCAAATAGACACACGACTAATGCTTTTTGAAAGCCTGAAAGCCCAAATGTGCTCCTTTAGAGTCTGGTGTCTTTCTATGTGTCTACACTGTGAAAAAGTCTCACACATGTGGTATCCCCCTACTTGGGATGTAGCAGAATGTGTTTTGGGGTGTAATTGTAAATATGGCTATGCTGTGTGTGAAAATAACAACTTTGTAAAAAAAATATATATATATATATATTTTAATTACATGGACATGGAAGTGGGTACAAAAATGATAGTAATGCAATGTGGTTAAATGATTATAACAGAAACATTGTCATCATCGAAAGGGAGACCAATGAGAGGGGCAAGTGGCAAGGAGAAATGAAAACAAAATGAAAACATGACACATTAGAGTCAATATATAACGTTGCCTTGGGTTATGAGGGTATAGGGAAGACTATGGGAACACCTAACCTAATCAGTTGGGGAGACCAATAGTAGTGTTAGAAATGGTGGTCTTACTAAGATTAGGCATAAGGGGAACCGGAGGTGTTGAGGCTTCGGTAAGTCAGAGGTACTATGATAAACTAGTGGAAAGTTAATAGATTTCTAGAAAAATAAAAGGGTTTAGGAAGAGAATAGTGGAGAGGAAAAAGTGAGGGAGAGTAGGGGGTGTCTATCCCCGGGGTGTCAGAGAGCGTACCTCGGCGGGCAGGGTGCTTGCGGTGCTGTGCGTCGGGGTGCATCGGCGCGCGTTGGCGCAAGCGTTCCCGCGGGCTCCGCTGTGCGCGTTCCTTGCTGTGTTGGCATGCGTGTCCCGGGCAGGTCTGTCGTGTGTGCCGGTGTGCGGGGGCGCGCGCACAGGCGTGTGTGGGTGCGCGCGCCTGTGCGTGCCGGTGCGTGCACGTACACGTCGTTTGCAGGGTTGCCAACGTCCCGCAGCATTTTTTACTGACAAAACATGGCAAATTTACTGGCGGAGCACATTTTTTACTGACAACCTGAGAACTCCTATTGAAAACTAACACCGTGAATATTTGAACAGTATAAACATGATATGGAAACACTGACAATACCCATACCAAAGTAATTTGCTTAATTTACACTTAAAAAGTCAACACGCATGAAAATATCAGGCCCTGATATTTACTGGCAGTTGTAAAAAAATCACTGATTTTTACAAACTGTCAGTAAATTTACTGGCTGTTGGCAACCCTGGTCGTTTGGCGCCAAACGGCCCATTTAAGCCGGCTTCCCTCTGTGATCAGTGCTGCCTGATCAGCAGCTCTGCCGTCCTTAGTGTCTGACCCTTGTACCTGTATTGATCCTGATATCCTGACGACCTGGCCTTGTTTCCTGAACCTCCCATTGAACTCTGCCTGCACCTGACCTCTGCCTGTCTGACTATCCATTTGCCTGCTCCACTGTACCTCAACTGCCTGCCTGTTGCCGAACCCAGCCTGTCTCCTGACCATCCTGCTCAGTCTTGTTGCCTGTGTTCCAGCCAGCACCAGCCGTCATAGCCTGCTCTTCCATCTGTATCTGAACTTCTGCAAACAGGCTCTCATACCACTCCGCACTCCTGTGCCTCCTGTTTACCTTACCAGGGTCCACGAGTCGGACGCGTAAGGGAGCCTACCTTCTCCCCAAGGGGACTCACCGGTCTGGTAAGTAGGAGCCTGACACGGGGTGGGGAGGGATTGGGTCATCTCAGGGAAAAATTAAAGATGTACCATGCAAATGCATGTTGGTAGTTATGGTAGTAACAGTGAACTATGACTATCATTTTCACACAAATAATATACACTGATTTGGGTTATTTTTACCAAAGAAATTTAACAGAATACATGTTGCCTGTGTTCCAGCCAGCACCAGCCGTCATAGCCTGCTCTACCATCTGAATCTGGACTTCTGCAAACAGGCTCTCATATCACTCCGCACTCCTGCGCCTCCTGTTTACCTTACCAGGGGCCGCGAGTCGGTCTGGTAAGTAGGAGCCTGACAGTATCAGGCAGCCATGACCGAGTCCGGGCAGGGGGCCTCCCCTATGGATGAACTTTGCAGACATTTATCGGGATTAACCCAAGCGGTAAAAAGCTTACAAGAGGGGTATACCAGACTGGAAGAACGTGTACAGGCCCTATCTGCACCCACCGGTCCCCAGGGGGCCGCAGTCGCAACCTCAGCACCAGGCCCGGACTGGGACAAAAAATAGGCCCGGGCATTTTAGACTGAGCAGCCCATTTTCCAGCAACCGCCCGTTCGCGAGGGTGGTTGGGGACGGGATAATCATGGAGTCGTGCCTACCAGTGCCCATCAGTGCCACCTATCAGTGCCGCTTATCAGTGCCGCTTATCAGTGCCACCTATCAGTGCCGCCTATCAGTGCCGCTTATCAGTGCCACCTATCAGTGCCGCCTATCAGTGCCACTTATCAGTGCCGCCTATCAGTGCCGCTTATCAGTGCCGCCTATCAGTGCCACCTATCAGTGCCACCTATCAGTGCCACCCATCAGTACCTATTAGTGCCGCCTATCAGTGCAGCCTCATCAGAGCATATCGGTGAAGGAGAAAAATTACCTGTTTTCAAAATTTTATAACAAACTATGAAACAGTTTTGTTTGTTTTTTTTTTTTCGAAATTTTGGTCCCCTTTTTTTTTTTTTTTTAGCAAAAAATAAAAAACCCAGCAGCAATTAAATACCACCAAAAGAAAGCTCTATCTGTGTGAAAAAAATGATAAAAATTTATTTTGGGTAAACTGCAGCATGACTGCGCAATTGTCATTCAAAGTGTGAGAGCGCTGAATGCTGAAAATTGGTATGGGCAGGAAGGGGGTTCAAGTGCCCAGTAAGCAAGTGGTTAATTTCCTCTCCTTTGTCTCTCTTTTTCTTTTTTCCTTTTTTCTCTCTTTCTCTTCTTTTCTCTTTATATATACCCCTTTCTTTCTATATGTTCTTCCCTTCATCCCCCTTCCTTATCTCCTTTTTCCCCGCCATTCATCTTTATCTATTTACACTTTCCTGTGTCCTCCATTACTTCTTGGTCTGCCTTTTCTTGTTTACCTGTATTCCTTCTGTGTCTTCTTTCCTTGTATGCACGCCTGATCTGATGACTTCACTTCTCTCTGTGTACTTAAGCTCCTCCTTCACTCCCCTTGAATGGTTGTAATCTGCCTAGGTGGGCGGGGTCTCCTGACGTCATACGTTTCCATGACATCGGCGGCCCCAGCCCTGCCAGCGTCCCCGTTGCCTAGCTATCACCAGCCGCAGCGCGCGTGCGCGGGCAGCGATCGCTATTTTGATTGGATCCGACCTGCTGCCTAGCAACCACAGATACAGATCTCCGGCTCCTCCCGCCCCTGCTCTGCTGATAGATGACATCGTAGGCAGGGCAGGAGAGCCTGGAGAGGAGACACAGGCACGGCCGCATAGCGGGAGGTGAGCGGCGACCGCGGCCTGTGTTAACCCTCTCCAGGCTGCGGTTGCCGCTTACCTCTCGCTGTGTGGCCCGGTCATCAACAGACATCAGACCGCGGCCCCGAAGTTGAGCCCGACGGCCCGGCCCACCGGGCATTTGCCCGGTATGCCCTATGGCCAGTCCGGGCCTGCTCAGCACCCTCCGTAGTCATGCTCCCTCCAGAGCCCAAAGTACCTATACCAGAAAGGTTCTCCGGAGACCGTAGCAAGTATCGTGCTTTCCGGAATGCATGTGGTCTCTATTTCGCTCTTCAGCCTCGCACCTTCTCCCTAGAGGCCACTAAGGTGGGCTTCGTCATCTCCTTGTTATCCGGTGCACCTCAAACCTGGGCCCACCGACTCTTGGAGCAAAAGTCTGATGCCTTGGAGTGTCTGGATGCCTTCTTTGTGGCAATGTCACAACTTTACGAAGACCCACAGCTAACTGCAACTGCCGAAGCCACCCTGCACTTCCTCCGTCAAGGCCGTCGAGCGACAGAGGACTACGCTGTTGAATTCAGGCGCTGGAGCTCTGATACGGCGTGGAACGACACAGCCCTGCGCCACCAATTTAGGATGGGCTTGTCCGACCCACTCAAGGATGAGCTAGCACGGGTCGGGGTGCCTCAAACCTTGGAAGAGTTAGTTAACCTGTCAATTCAGATTGACCGTCGGCTGAGAGAACGACGCACCGAAAGATCTACCAGTACCTTTCAACCCACCTGGATGCTTCCACAAGTTCCCAGTCCTCCCAGTAGGCCCTCCGCTCCACCACCTGCTCCAGCTTTTCATGTCCCAGAACCCATGCATCTTGGCCTGCTTCGTCCCTCTTTGACTCCTGAAGAGAAGTTACGCAGACGTGCTCATAACCTATGTCTCTACTGTGGGGAACCTGGGCACTACGCCAGCGTTTGCCCCAACAAGATGCGTAAGTGTTGTTCCGCTGTTCGTACATGTACCACTATTATGCCAAAACCAAGTACGCATCTAACTATCTCTGTCACTTTGCAGCTTCCCGGAAAGGCTATCCAAGTTCCAGTCATCATTGACTCCGGAGCCTGCAGTTGCTTCATCGACCTGACCTTTGCTGCTCAAGTTGACATACCCCTTCGACCCAAGACCCAAAGCCTGGCTGTTCATCTTGCAGACGGTTCCGCCCTCCGTTCCGGTCCGGTTATGCTAGAGACCGTTCCCTTAGAAGCTATTATGGGATCTCAGCACCGGGAATACCTCTGTTTGGATGCCATCTCCTCACCTCTCTTCCCAGTCATTCTTGGAATGCCATGGCTGCAGGTTCACAACCCCCAAATCAACTGGGCTTCTGGAAGAGTTGAGTTTCTCTCAGAGTACTGTCAACAACACTGTCTGCAACGAGCCGACCATGAGGTTCCCCAGCTTCTCTGCTTACACCCTGATGCCAACCTGCTCCAAGCTATTCCAGAGCCCTACCGCGATTTCTCTGACGTATTCAGCAAGAAAGGTGCAGAGATACTATCCCCTCACAGGCCCTACGATTGTCCTATAGAGTTGCTACCCGGAACCGAGGTACCTTTCGGCAGGATCTTTCCATTGACTGAGCAGGAGCTGGACACATTAAAACAATACCTAGATGAAAATTTAAAGAAGACGTTTATCCGCCCGTCCACATCCCCGGCCGGTGCCGGCTTATTCTTTGTAGAGAAGAAAGATCATTCTCTTCGACCATGCATCGATTACAGAGAATTAAACAGGATAACGATTAAAAATCGCTACCCACTACCCCTGGTGCCTGAGTTATTCCAAAGGCTGGAAACTGCAAGGGTCTTCACGAAATTGGATCTTCGCGGAGCCTATAACCTAATCCGCATCCGAGAGGGAGACGAGTGGAAGACCGCTTTTCGCACTCGTTTTGGGCATTTCGAGTATCTCGTTATGCCCTTCGGTCTTTGTAATGCCCCAGCCACATTCCAACATTTTGTAAACGACATTTTCTGGGAATTTTTGGATCTCTACGTCATTGTTTACCTTCATGACATTCTCATTTTTTCCTCTTCCTTGGCAGATCATCGCAGGCACGTCCGGAATGTCCTTGCTCGGCTCAGGCAACACGGACTATACGCTAAACTCGACAAATGCGAGTTTGAACTCCAATGTATCCAATTCCTGGGACTCATCATTTCAGTTGAAGGTTTTAAGATGGACCCACAAAAGGTGTCCGCCATCCTGGATTGGCCCGCACCTACAGACAGGAAAGGGGTCCAACGCTTCGTAAGATTTTCCAATTTTTACAGTAAATCCATTAAAGACTTTTCTAAAATCATTGCTCCCATTACGGAACTAACAAAGCAGGGAATCCGATTCTGCTGGACGTCCAGGGCACAATTGGCCTTCAAAAAATTAAAGGGTCTGTTCACCTCAGCTTCTATCCTCAAGCACCCTAACCCTGCCCTGCCATTTGTGCTAGAGGTCGATGCCTCAGAAATCGCAGTAGGGGCAGTACTCTCTCAACGCCAGGGCCCCAAGGCTCTTCTGTTCCCAATAGTGTTCTTCTTTTGCAAACTCTCTATGTCTGAAAGGAATTACGATGTGGGAGATCGGGAGCTTTTGGCCATCAAGACGGCTCTGGAGGAGTGACGCTATCTTCTGGAGGGTGCTGTACATCCTATTCTAATCTATACTGACCACAAAAACTTGGAATATTTGAGATCTGCCAAGAGACTAAAACCACAACAGGCAAGATGGGCACTCTTCTTCTCCCGCTTCTTATTTCACATCACTTACAGACCTGGCTCTAAAAATGTGAAACCAGACGCACTGTCACGAATGTTTCTTGACTCCAAAGAAACCGCCCCTCCGGACACTATCCTGCCTGCGGGAAATTTTTTACTTCTTCAGGGAGATTTAATCTCCAGAATAAGGCAAGCCTCCTCAGAAATTTCCCAACCTACTGGGACCAGCCTAAGCGATGGGTTGCTTTGGCACGAAGGCAAGATCATGGTTCCTGAGAATCTTAGGATGCCGGAACTGGAGTTGTGCCATGACCACAAGCTGGCATGTCATTTCGGGGCCCGGAAGACAACCGAACTGGTGCAGCGCACCTTTTGGTGGCCACAATTGGCCGAAGAGTGTAGGAGTTATGTCAGTTGCTGCCACACTTGTGCCCGGAGCAAGAGTAACCGGACAAGGGCCTGGGGCTTATTGAAACCCTTACCAATTCCTGACAGGCCCTGGAAAATGATCTAGATGGATTTTATAGTGGAACTACGCCCATCCAAAGGCTTCTCTACTATCTTTGTTGTTATTGATAGACTGTCTAAAATGGCACATTTCCTCCCCATTAAGGGTACACCCACGGCCGTAGAAACGGCGAAGATCTTTGTTAAGGAAATCGTGAGACTACATGGGGTTCCCGCTAATATTGTGTCGGATCGTGGTGTCCAGTTCACCTCCCGGTTCCGGAAAGCACTGTGCGGTGCCCTTGAAACTGAACTGGCGTTCTCTTCGGCCTATCACCCCCAGACAAATGGCCAGACGGAGAGAACTAACCAAACTTTGGAGCAATACCTCCGTTGTTTCTCTGCCTTTTCTCAAGATGACTGGGTGTCCCTGTTACCAGTCGCAGAGTTTTCTTATAATAACTCTCTGCATTCAGCCATCAACCAAACGCCATTCTTTGCCAACTATGGATTCAATCCCTCCTTCCTACCCAGCTCTATCCCGGAATGTGCCCTCCCTGCAGTGACCGAAACAATGGAGTTCTTCTCTACCAATACTAAGCTTCTGCAGGAGACCATGGCCCAGTCCCAGGCGTCTTTTAAAAGGATGTTTGACAAGAAAAGACGTGGGGAACTCATCCTAGAGCCTGGCAACCAAGTGTGGCTATGCACAACTAATTTGAAGATGGCTTGTCCCTCTAGGAAACTGGGACTTAAGTTTATGGGTCCCTTCCCGGTAAAAAGGAAAGTAAATGATGTTGCGTATGAACTCAACCTGCCGGATTCTTTTAGAATACACCCGGTTTTCCATGTGTTTCTACTGAAACCAGTTGTTCCTAATTCTTTCACTGACCATAATGCCAAGCCACCTGAGCCTGTTATGATCAATAACGAGGAGGAATTTGAAATCGAGGCAATCCTGGATTGCAGAAAAAGACGTAATCAGATCCAGTATCTCATCAAGTGGAAGGGGTATGGACCCGAGGATAACTCCTGGGAGCCTGAAAGTAATCTTCATGCTGAGGAACTGCTACAAGCCTTTAAAGACTCTCACGCAACCAAGTTGGCCCAGCTGGGCATCCGAAGGCTGCCATTGAGGAGGGGGCACTGTCAGAGAGCGTACCTCGGTGGGCAGGGTGCTCGCGGTGGTGTGCGTCAGGGCGCGTCGGCGCGCGCGTTCCTGCGGGCTCCACTGTGCGCGTTCCTTGCAGTGCTGGCATGCGTGTCCCGGGCAGGTCTGTCGTGTGTGCCGGTGTGCGGGGGCACGCGCATGTGCGTGCCGGTGCGCGCACGTGCACGTCGTTTGGCGCCAAACGGCCCATTTAAGCCGACTTCCCTCTGTGATCAGTGCTGCCTGATCAACAGCTCTGCCGTCCTTAGTGCCTGACCCTTGTACCTGTATTGATCCTGATATCCTGACGACCTGGCCTTGTTTCCTGAACCTCCCATTGAACTCTGCCTGCACCTGACCTCTGCCTGTCTGACTATCCATTTGCCTGCTCCACTGTACCTCAACTGCCTGCCTGTTGCCGAACCCAGCCTGTCTCCTGACCATCCTGCTCAGTCTTGTTGCCTGTGTTCCAGCCAGCACCAGCCGTCATAGCCTGCTCTTCCATCTGTATCTGGACTTCTGCAAACAGGCTCTCATACCACTCCGCACTCCTGTGCCTCCTGTTTACCTTACCAGGGTCCACGAGTCGGACGCGTAAGGGAGCCTACCTTCTCCCCAAGGGGACTCACAGGTCTGGTAAGTAGGAGCCTGACACGGGGTGGGGAGGGATTGGGTCATCTCAGGGAAAAATTAAAGATGTACCATGCAAATGCATGTTGGTAGTTATGGTAGTAACAGTGAACTATGACTATCATTTTCACACAAATAATATACACTGATTTGGGTTATTTTTACCAAAGAAATATAACAGAATACATGTTAGTGTACATTTATGAAGAAAGATTAATTATCTAATTATCTATTATTAATTATAAAATGTTCTGTTTTTTTTTTTACTTTATATAGCAAAAGTAATAAACAAACCCAGTGGTGATTAAATACAATCCAAAGAAAGATCTATCTGTCTCAAAAAAATAAAACGTAATTTTGGGTACAGTGTTGCATGACCGAGTAAATGTCATTCAAAGTGTGATAGTGCTGAAATCTGAAAAATGGCCTGGACAGGACAGGGGTGATACAGCCTGGTCTTGAAGAGGTTAATTACAGTGCCATGAGCAAAAGACTTACAGACACAACTAAAGCTCAGAACAACGAGCTGAAATATTGAACGCTTTCTTCACATGTTTATTTTTTGCACTAGAAATATAGACAGAGAGCAAAAACTTTGTCAGAGCCTACCTTAAAGTGTTACTAAACCCAGGACCCTGCATTCACTATATCTGGTCTCCCACAGTACACAGAACATGGAAATGCAATAGTTTTAGTAAATATAAATTGCTAAATACCTTTTTTCATCAGCAGTTAGAGCAATCTTGTGACTTGTATGAGTGTCTAGTTAAAGCTTGGAGGAGGAGTTTTTTTATTTTCCCCTAATTGTCCTATAAGGCTGCAGGACCCCTGGCCCTCTGTCTGGACAGTACTGAGTGGCCCTGTGCTGATTACATGCACTCTCCCAAAAAAACCTCTTTAGCAATACACACCAAGCTGAGCATGTGCAGAGTTCCCCCAAGGCTCTGCTCTATCAGGAGATGGACTGGAGTCAGTGGAAAAAGAGCAGGATCAGAGTAGACAGGATCACACAGCCTTTATACACAATGCAGAGGATTAACCCCTTAGGTTCCACAGTGAGTATAACAAGCATGCTTTACTGCATATACAGACTGATTTTACTGTTGTGGATTTAGTAACACTTTGAATGAATAAGCACTTCATTCAAATCATTAGGGACTATATAATAACCAGCATCTGTTGATACAATAAGCACTTTAGTCAGGAGTAGGGATGAGCTTCGAGTTTGAGTCGAACTCATGTTCGACTCGAACATCCGCTGTTCGCCAGTTCGCCTAACAGCGAACAATTTGGGGTGTTCGCGGCAAATTCGAAAGCCGCGGAACACCCTTTAAAAGTCTATGGGAGCAATCAAAAGTGCTAATTTTAAAGGCTTATATGCATGGTATTGTCATAAAAAGTGTTTGGGGACCTGGGTCCTGCCCCAGGGAACATGGATCAATGCAAAAAAAAAGTTTTAAAAACGGAGGTTTTTTTGGGAGCAGTGATTTTAATAATGCTTAAAGTGAAACAATAAATGTGTAATATTCCTTTAAATTTCATACCTGGGGGGTGTCTATAGTATGCCTGTAAAGGGGCGCATGTTTCCCGTGTTTAGAACAGTCTGACAGCAAAATGACATTTCAAAGGAAAAAAGTCATTTAAAACTACTCGCGGCTATTAATGAATTGCCGGTCCGACAATACACATAAAAGCTCATTGATACAAGGCATGGGAATTCCCCAAAGGGGAACCCCAAACCAAAATTTTTTAAAAAAATGGCGTGGGGCCCCCCCTAAATTCCATACCAGGCCCTTCAGGTCTGGTATGGATATTAAGGGGAACCCTGGCCAAAATTTAAAAAAAACGCAACCTGGCAGGCCACAGGAAAAGAGGGGGGGACGAGAGAGTGCCCCCCCTCCTGAACCGTACCAGGCCACATGCCCTCAACATTGGGAGGGTGCTTTGGGGTAGCCCCCAAAGCACCTTGCCCCATGTTGATGGGGACAAGGGCCTCATCCCCACAACCCTTGCCCGGTGGTTGTGGAGGTCTGCGGGCGGGGGGCTTATTGGAATCTGGAAGCCCCCTTTAACAAAGGGACCCCCAGATCCCAGCCCCCCCTGTGTGAAATAGTAAGGGGGTACTAAAGTACCCCTACCATTTCTACCATTTTTCACCGAAAAAGTGCCCCCCTCTGACGTCACGGGGAGTGCCACAGAGAAGTCCCTGTCAAGTCCCCATGCATCAGAGGTGGTGACCCCGCCCTCCATTATTTAAGAACCGTCAGAAGACAAGAAGCGTCACACAGTGGGAGCCTTCCATCATGGATGCGGAGCTGCCCGAGAAGAAGAAGGGAAGAAGGCACCGTGGAGGAAGATGCCGGACGAGAACACCGGAGGAAGAACCAGAAGAACCAGAAGAAGATGGAAGAAGAAACCGAAGGAAGATAGAAGATAGAAGAAAGAAGATAGAAGATAGAAGATAGAAGAAAGAAGAAGCATTTAAATAAAGGAATTGTCAAAAATTGTCTCTTGTCATTTTTAACATTTTTGACACTTTCTTGTGAAATGGTAGGTACCTCCTTACCATTTCACATGGGGGGGCCGGGATCTGGGGGTCCCCTTGTTAAAGGGGGCTTCCAGATTCCGATACACCCCCCGCCCGCAGACTCCCACAACCACCGGGCAAGGGTTGTGGGGGATGAGGCCCCAAAGCACCCTCCCAATGTTGAGGGCATGTGGCCTGGTACGGTTCAGGAGGGGGGGGCACTCTCTCGTCCCCCCCTCTTTTCCTGTGGCCTGCTAGGTTGCATGCTCGGATAAGGGTCTGGTATGGATTTTTGGGGGGACCCCACGCCAGTTTTTTTTTTAATTTTGGTGCGGGGTTCCCCTTAAAATCCATACCAGACCTGAAGGGTAAAATTAGCACTTTTGATTATTTATGTTCGTGTCCCATAGACTTTAATGGTGTTCGCGTGTTCGAACAAATTTTTTGCCTGTTCACATGTTCTGGTGCAAACCGAACAGGGGGGTGTTCGGCTCATCCCTAGTCAGGAGTATGTAATTACAATATAGCATACAGAGTTCAGGAGTCAAGAGTATATAATGTACAGACTGCAGTGGTCAGGAGTATGTCATATACAGCTCAGCATACAGAGTGCAGCTCGTTTTGCACAGAGTGACCCCCAACCTGGTCTTCTGGGGTCCCTCGGTGGCTGTCTCAGCTCCTCCCAGCAAGAACTAAACACCTTCATGCGAGCTCCCTCGCATGGTGTTTAGTTCTTGCGGGCGCGCTCCCGTGATACAGCCGGCGGCTATAGCCGCCGACTGTATCACTCGGCCCCGCCCCCCGGCGCGCAGCCATTGGTTCGCGCTGCTGTCAATCCATCCACTCTGGCCAATCAACGGCCAAGCTGAGCGGCGAAGAGGAAACCGGGGGCGAGTGTAGCAGGTGAACGGGCTCAGGTAAGTAAAATGGGGGGGCCGGTATTGTCGGATGTTTTTTCACCTTAATGCATAGGATGCATTAAGGTGAAAAAGCGTGAACCTTTACAACCCCTTTAAAGAGGAACTTTGATATTTGTACAAAAAGTAAAAGTACAGTATTTGTAGCTGCTGACTTAACATAAACACACACTTACCAATCCAGGGATCCAGGGCTGTCATCACCTGGGTCAGTTTTTCGCCATCTTCAGGCCCTTGGGGCCACCATCTTCCTTCCCGAAAGCCGGCTGTGACTTCCTACTGGCTCCAACTGTGCATTGGTGCATTGCTTTTTTTGAATTTACCTGCAGCCTCCTGGGACATATGATGTGTCCCAGGGGTTACTAGCAATATGGCGGGGGGGGCAACTAGGCAAGCAGAAGTGGGAGCGGGTACCTGTCACACAGGTTCCCGCTCGAAAAATGAGGAGCAGGATTGGCGGAGCTTCCCTATTCAAGTGACGCTCCGCTTTACGTACACCTGTGTGAAAAAAGCCTAAAGATGCACTGGGCTTTAACTTTGCTCCTGAGGGTTACAGACGCACTTCTCAACTACCCAAGACCCATTTTTGTGGGTAAAAATGGCCCCCCATTAGCCTCTTTATCTTTTTTTCCATGATATACAGTGAAAAAAAGGTAACAAAGTACCAAAGATTAAAAGCGACGGTACATAAATATCAATTATCCCAAAAAACACACACATACAAAAACATTAAATCCCCACAAACACATACAAATACAGCAGCACTTACAAATATTTATTAAAAAATAAATAAATGAATGAACATTAAACTTTTGATTGCTGGATATCTCATACTGTTTGAATGAAAGTGTCATTAGTAGGCTTTGTATTCACTGCATGAGCTGAAGTTGAATATGTATTTTCTAAATATGTGAATTACTTGTTAGCCTTATTTATGTTAATTTATACTGTATAAAGGAACACATGAAAACTATTACGATTTAAAGTGTAATTCCAGTTTTGTAAAATTTTATATAATATATACAATTACCTTGCAAGCCATTTTGCAAATTATTCATATTAAAATTACCTTTCCCTTTCAGTCTAAAGCCATTCACATTTTTCTGTAACTGCTAAATAAAATTCCAATTTCTGCTCTATAGAAATGAACTGCAAAACTAGACTTACGGTATAATCAGGAATTACTAAAATCCTTTTCTCCTGCTTCTCTGTTTTCTTGATTTTTTTACTCACAACACAGAGCTTGAGGTCAAATCACAAGCAGCCTGTTGTAGTAAATATGCTTTTCCCTGCACCTTTGTAGTTGGGAATTTCCTAATGAGCTAATCAACAATGTTCAGTAAAAACTTTCTATTTTTTTTAAATTAGCATATTTCAGAATTTCATTAATTCATTTTGTGTTTTGATAAGAAAAAGTGCATTTGTTTTTTTTTAACCAAGTATACATTTTTTCCTCTCTACACCTACTTTTTTTAATCTCATAATCACAGTGCCATGCAGTTTGTGAGTTCTGTAGGTTAAGGCCCCTTTCACACTTGTGCGACTTCAAATTTTACCGCAATGTTGCGGCGATTTGGGAGCAGTACTACTTTGTACGACTTTGCCACAACTTTGGCATTAACCATTCTCAGCTTGTGCTTACAAAGTCGTACTGAAATCGTGTCTATATTATTCAGGTTCGATTTGCATGCTACTTGAGGGTTTAACATTGAGGTCTTTGGACATCAACTCGCATGGAAGTTGGACCAAAATAGTGCAGGGACTACTTTGAAGTCGGCATGACTTAAAGTCGTGCCGATATGAATGGTAGTCATTGAAAATCATGCAGTACAAAATCGTCGGACAAGTCGTACAAGTGTAAAAGGGACCTAAAGCTGCCACCATCAAAATGATTGCTTGCTGCAGCTGGGTAATAACACTGGACCTTCAGCATGTTTGGCAGGAACCAAATATCATATATAGTGGTATGTTTCTCTCCCAGTACTATATATGACACCTACCTTCCTTTTCCCTTATATATGACAGGAATAACTGTGATGGCATTGACTAAATACCGTATTTATCGGTATCAGGGGAAAATCGTGGGTGCGTGTTATACGTCGATCCCCGCTATTTTGTGAACTATCGGAGCGATCGCCGCGATCGCCGCCGACATTCACATAGCGTGTATTTTTAAATATGGCGCCGCGGAGTTTGGAGGGACTCGGGGGCGCTCGTTCAGCTGAACGAACGCCGCCGAGAACACAGTGACTGGGTGGAGCCGAGATACACATAGCCGAGGGTTCTCGGCTCTTCTCGGCGCCGTTCACAGTCCCGCCCAGTCCCGCCATTGGACCTCTGTTATGTCCATCATAGGGACTGGGCGTGACTGTGAACGGCGCCGAGAGGAGCCAAGAACCCTCGGCTATGTGTATCTCGGCTCCGCCCAGTCACTGTGTTCTCGGCGGTGCTCGTTCAGCTGAACGAGCGCCCCCGAGTCCCTCCGAACTCCGCGGCGCCATATTTAAAAATACACAGTGTAACTTGTGTATGTCAGCGGCGGTGTATGTTGAGGACAAGGCTGCACTGACCACTGGGGACATGGCTGCACTGGGGACAAGGCTGCACTGACCACTGGGGACATGGCTGCACTGGGGACAAGGCTGCACTGACCACTGGGGACATGGCTGCACTGGGGACAAGGCTGCACTGACCACTGGGGACATGGCTGCACTGGGGACAAGGCTGCACTGACCACTGGGGACATGGCTGCACTGGGGACAAGGCTGCACTGACCACTGGGGACATGGCTGCACTGGGGACAAGGCTGCACTGACTACTGGGGACATGGCTGCACTGGGGACAAGGCAGCACTGACCAATGGGGACATGGCTGCACTGGGGCAAAGCTGCACTGACAAGGCTGCACTGACCACTGGGGACATGGCTGCACTGGGGCAAAGCTGCACTGACAAGGCTGCATTGACAATTCTGCACTGGGGCAAAGCTGCACTGACAAGGCTGCACTGACAATTCTGCACTGGGGCAAAGCTGCACTGACAAGGCTGCACTGACAATTCTGCACTAATTTTCCTTAAAATTCCCTTCTAAACTTGGGGTGCGTGTTATACCCCGGCGCATGTTATACGCCGATAAATACGGTATAGTAACGTCCATGTTTGTTCAATTACATCACCCAGGAAACCCCACTCTTTATTTATATTGTATACTTTATTGTCTGTCCCCTGCTAAGCTGCATGCTTGGATAAGGGTCTGGTGTGGATTTTTGGAGTAACCCCACACTCTCTTTTTCTTGATTTTTGCGTGCAGTTTCCCCTTAAAACTATACCAGACCTGAAAGCCTGGCATTAATTATGAGGAAACCTCTTTTACTGTTTTGTGTGTGGTCCTCATTTAACCACTTTAGTACTGCGCTATAGCCAAAAGACAGCTACAGCGCATTACTATTGTTATAGGAGGGCGTACATAGATGTCATCTCAGAACCCTGCCCCCCACATGCCCCCTGGGTCACGTATAGGACGGCTTTGTGACCGCTGTGACCTTTGGACACAGCTTATCACCAGTTGGGGTAAATGGCCAATCACAACCAATCCAATCACAGCTGATCACATGTAAACAGACTTGGCAGCAAGGCTGTCAGCACACTGTTTACACTGATAATCAAGGCACTCATCATCAGTGCCCTGATTATTGGTGCAGCCCCATCAGTGCAGCTTATTAGTGCCCACCAGTGCAGCTTATCAGTGCCCATCAGTGCCGCCTATAAATGCCCATCAGTGCCAACTATCAGTGTCCATCAGTGATGCCTTCTATCAGTGCCCATCAGTGCAGCCTCATCGGTGCATATCAGTGCAGCCTCATCGGTGCATCTCAGTGCAGCCTCATCGGTGCATCTCAGTGCAGCCTAATCAGTGCTCATTAGTGCAGCCTCATCAGCGCACATGAGTAACAAAGAGAAATATTATGTATTTGCTAAATTTTATGACAAAAACTAAGAAAAACTTTTTTTTGGTCTTTTTTTGCAGTGCCCACATCAAGGACCCTCTGTATTTTGCAGTCTTAACTCTATAGTTTAGTATTTCTCCAAGTTGGAGCATACAGTATATAGCAGTGGACAAATCAAGGGCAGATGCCTTGAGGAATCCCACTCCTCCCTAAAGGCACATTGGATGCCCAGCAATAGGGCAATGGCAGCTGAGGGCATCCAATGTGCCCCCACACAAAATCAGTGAACAAGCCGTACAAAAAGATGACAACTACCCCAATTTATAACTAGCCTATGCAGCAAGGTGCAAATGGAAGGGCAACACAAAGTACAAACATAAATTTCCCAGCACACTTACCAGTTAGCCTGCAAACAAATCAAACTGAACCTGTCTAACAATCCACGTTAAAAACAGAGGGTTTTGTTGCACACATTTGCAAATATATGTGGAAGTCTCAGTGCCCACATGAACGCTCCCCATTCACGCTGGAGGAGTAGTTCCAGGACCCCTGTGGGTATAGGGCGGACCTGATGTCAGCTTGGGGGCGGACTGCCTATACATCGTCTCCAGCCCTGTGAGCACCCCCAGCAGTCATGGTTTTTTATCATCCGAGGGACCAGGACACTATGAAGATTTTGCATTTTAGAAGATATTTACTTAATGTGATTTATAACATGTTTATTAATCTGCCCACTAGATGGTGCTTCCCTTTCTATATATATATATATATATATATATATATATATATATATATATATATATATACACACACACACACACAGGAGCGGTGGGGGAAATCACATGCAATTCAGACAAGAATTGCACCACGTTCCCAATCAAATCGCATTTGATTCTTTGCAGTGCAATTTGCACACATTCATTTTGTATTGACGCAAATTGCAGTGCAAAGTATCAGTTTCGGTATCAGGATTATTTTCAAGAGAACGAGTACTGTGAAAACACTCGGTATCGGCACCGATACTAATAATGGTATCAGTGCATCCCTACAATCAAGCATATACCAGGCAGATAGGCTCATAACGATAAAAATAGTGCTCTCTGTAGCTAACATTTTAAATATCACAAAAAGAGAGGTAATACACTAACATGAAGACAAGGTAATATTGCCCATCTAAAGGGCAAGGCATAAGGGAAGAAGCAGCACTGCATGTGTCTCATTTTGCACAGCCACCAGTTAATCCTAGATCTCCTCCATTCTGTATAAAGTGTACCTTCCTCTCACAATGTTTTATATACTCTGCCTATCACTGGACCGTGGGACAATTAAGTGTCTGATTATTAAAAGTCAGCAGCTCCGCTTTAAATCTGCAGCATTTGTTGACAACAAGTGAAATACAGCTCATCTTGTCTAGCAGTCAGTGGTGAATCATTGAACCCACAATCCAGGATTGGGAACAAAAATTCTGGTGATATTTTAAATATGGCACATTTTAGAGTCCTAAATTTTGTGTTATAGAGTAGGCCCTCTAGATATAGGATGGATGGTAGCAAGTGCAAAAATTATGCATAGGAGTTAGCAAAACCAGTTAACAAATGCACTTTATACTTCAAAAAACACAAAAGGTTTCTAGATTTTTCACTTCATAAAATATTTATTCTTTAAATAATCTAAGGACAAAACTTTTTTGGTGAGGGGTTACAATCTGTCGGGTTTTAATTGCTGTCTGCGTCCCTGCAGGGAAAAGTCACCCTATTTTTTGTCTTGACTAAGAATGAGCTATATTTGGGCTAACCTAATATGTTGACCTAATATGTCCATATTAGGACAATATCAATGTCCAAATATGGCCATGTCGTCATCAGCATCCCTCCCCCTTTATTACGTGCAGCTGTGAGGTGGGAAATGCCCTGGTGACCGCTGGGTAGGCTAGCGACCTGCTATCATGTGACCGTTTGCTTCAGGTTTGGGCCAAAACGTGTTTGGCCCGGTCCTAGGCTCATCCTTACTGGTGACCATTGTCACTGGAAACTAAAATTAGGGAAAATACAACATTTTGAACTAGAACAAAAGTAGAATGGAAATCTACCATTAGGGTAATTTGTTCCTATAACAACTAACAGTATTTGTCCCTTATTTTGGAGAGTTTTCCTCTTACTTTCTGTTCTGTCTATGGGACCGGGAACTGAAGATAGTTTTCCCCAATGAATCACGAATAAACTCTGTGTTTTAGCCATTCCTTGCTCTATCCAAAACTTAAAACAAATGTCTTTAGATACACATTGGGATTTCATGGTCATACATTGCAAAGGTAAAGCAGAAAAATAATTGACATTGTAAAAAACTATACCGTACATCACCAGTTGTGATCGAGGTTCTTGGGTGTCCATTGTTGCCAGTGATAAATTTAAAGGATAACTCTACTTCCATGGGTAATAAAAAATAGCAAATAAAGAAAAATAATAAAGTGTGTACAATTGCGATACATGTCATATTGTACTGACCACTCCCCAGAAACATAATTTCCTGCTTGTGTGATTGGCTCACCAATTTTCCCAGAAGTCTGCCTAAAGCCGCGTACACACGAGCGGAATGTCCGACAGAAAAAGTCAGACGGAAACTTTCCATCGTCTATTCCGATCGTGTGTGTGCCTCATCAGACTTTTTTTTTTCGAAAATTCTGATGGACCTAGAAATAGAACATATTCTAAATATTTCTGACAGAATCAATTCCTATCGGGAAAACCGCTTGTCTGTATGCTGTTCCGACGGACAAAAAACTACGCTTGCTCTGAAGCAAGTACGAGACGGAAGCTATTGGCTACTGGCTATTGAACTTCCTTTTTCTAGTCCCGTCGTACGTGCTGTACGTCACCGCGTTCTGGACGGTCGGACTTTGGTCGGACTTTGGGTTGATCGAGTGTAGGCAAGACCGCTTGAATGGAATTCCATCGGAGTTCCATCAGAGAAACCTTTGGAGTTTATTCTGATGGCAAAATCGGTCGTGTGTACGCGGCATAAGCTACGAGTCAGATTTCAGGCATCCCCTGCAACAAACAGGTTAATATTTGGTGAGATATTTCTAATAGAAACATGTCTAAAGGGATGCAGGCCCAGCAACTTTCCTCATTAGTATCCTGCAGCTGCCACAGCTGACTGATAATTATGAAACCACTCCCATTAGACCCACTCAGCCTAGATGCACAGACCAACAAACATGGATTTCTTCAGAATAACAAAAGGTAGGAATCTGCAACAAAGGTTGTTATAATCCTTGCAATTTACATAGATTACCCAGGGGGGGAATGTTTTCTTTTCTCAACAAAAGTGGAGTTACGCTTTAAAATATTGCTTGTGATCCAGCTATAACACAAATTCTTTCCTTTCAGGCTTTCCAATTGAAAGTCTTTGGACTTTGTTATGGTACCCCATTCCTGATGTGTGTGATATGCAACTGTTGTACCATGTACAGTACTTGTGTTAAAAGTACCATGTTCTCTTTGTATTGCTTCCTTTGTGTGAAATACTTGGTGTTCCTGCCAGTCCCCCCGTTTTCCTATTTTAAACTGACCACACTAGGCATGAAAGCACTTCTATCACAGCATGGTCAAATTTCTGGCTGTGATGGTAGCCAAGCCTGCCTGTCCTCCAATGTTCAGACTTGTACTGACATGCCCCTTGCATAGCCATTCACTGAAAGGATTAGTGTGCTGCTGTTTCTCCACCCCCAGCTCGCTAAGCTCCTTATGTAGGTGAGAACAGAGGTAATGTGATCACTTATAAAAAAAAAATGAAAAGAAGGTAATATAAATATATTCAAATGTTTTGACTTTCATT
Source organism: Lithobates clamitans (assembly GCA_037952925.1). Lineage (NCBI taxonomy): Eukaryota > Metazoa > Chordata > Amphibia > Anura > Ranidae > Lithobates > Lithobates clamitans. The sequence continues at coordinate 5,487,508 of JBBGZY010000142.1, forward strand.
TCTATTTTAAACTGGGTTTCTTTACAAGGTAGGGGTTCACATATACTTTAACCCAGGGCTCAACAAAACCCAGGCGCCAGGTCGCAATGGTGACTGGAAATTGCGTCCTGGCTCCCAGGTAACACCACAACAGTGATCGGGATCCTCTCATGTGGCCCAATAGAATCGGGCTGGCCGATAATTGAGGCCGTGGCTTTTGCGGCCTGCTGGAGCTGGATACATGCTCCTACCTGCGAACCGGTGCCCTCTGGTGGACGGTGCTGTGATGAGCGTGACTTGCTCTCACTGCCCGCCGACCTCCAAAATAATCTTCCCAGGTTGACAGCTGAGCTTCATTGGTCGCCCTTTCCATACCATCCCAGGTGGACGAGAAGTGCAGTTTATCAGAGCCACCTCATCAGTGCTTATCAGTGCCACCTGTCAGTGCCGCCTTTCAGTGCTACCCCATCAGTGCAGCCCATTAGTGAGCATCAGCGTAGCCTATCAGCGCTTATCAGCACAGCCTTATCAGCGTCACCTATCAGTGCGTGCCACCTGTCAGTGCCCATCAGTGCAGTTTACCAGTGCCCATAAGTGGCACCCAATCAGTGCAGTCTACCAGTGCTTATCAGTGCAGCCTCATCAGTGTCACCTATCAGTGCTGCCTGTCAGTACCCATCAGTACCGCCTGTCAGTACCCTTCAGTGCCGCCTGTCAGTACCCATCAGTGCCGCCTGTCAGTACCCATCAGTGCCGCCTGTCAGTGCCCATCAGCACAGCCTCATCAGTGCCCATTAGTGCCACCTATCAGTGCTTATCAGCATTGCCTATCAGTGTCCATCAGTGCCGCCTATCAATGCCACCTAATCAGTGTGGCCTGTCAGTGTTTATCAGCGCAGCCCCATCAGCGCAGCTTCATCAGTGCCCATTAGTGCCACCTATCAGTGCTTATCAGCGTCGCCTGTCAGTGCCCATCAGTGCCCATCAGTGCACTTCAGCACCACCTATCAGTGCCCCATCAGCGCAGCCTCATTAGTACCCTTCAGTACAGCCTTTCAGCCTTTTTTTACTTTTCGGTCTTTTTTCGCTTGGCACCAGGCTTGAGCAATTCTTATTGCCCGACGCCCCGGACATGCAGTTCTGGGCGCTGGGCAGCTGATTTAAAAAACTGCCTCCTAACTTTTTTAGCTGTTTCCTAGATACTAAGCAAATTTGTTAAGCCCTGCTTTAACCACTTCACCTCCGGAAGGTTTACCCCCCTTCCTGACCAGGCCATTTTTTAAGATACATCACTGCGTTACTTTACCTGACATTTGCGCGGTTGTGCAACACTTTTTTCCCACAAATAGAGCTTTCTTTTGGTGGCATTTGATCACCTCTGTTTTTTTTTATTTTTTGCGCTATGAACAAAGAATGACCAACAATTTTGAAAAAAAATATATATATTTTTTACTTTCTGCTCTAAAACACACATCCAAAAAAAATGTAAAAAATCATCAATTTAGGCCAATATGTATTCTGCCACATATTTCTGATGAAAAAGCATATATTAATTGGTTTGCGCAAAAACTATAGCGTCTACAACCTATGGGATATTTTTATTTATTTGTTTTTTAAATTTTTTACTAGTAATGGCGGCGATCAGCGACATAGTGGGACTGCAATATTGTGGCGGACAAATCGGACACCTGACACTTTTGACAATTTTTTGGGGACCAGTGACATTATTACAGTGATCAGTGCTAAAAAAATGCACTGTCACTGTACTAATGACACTGGCTGGGAAGGGATTCACTGTGTGCCTAGGATGTGCTTAATCACTGTGGGGGAGTTGCTTTGACTAGGGGAAGGCAAAGATCTGTGTTCCTGCTTTGCATAAACACAGGATCACTACCTTCCCTTCTAACAGAACAACAATCTGCCTTGTTTACATTATTGTTCTGCCTGTGTCCTGTGTAATCGGCAGGTGTTGGCAGACATTGAGTCAGTGGATCCTCCCGCTGTGAGTAATTACAGCGGGTCGCCGGCAGTATGTGCACTCGCCCCAGGCCCAGAAGTGTCAGATCACGTACCAGGTATGTGATCTGACGCAGAGCGGCTGCCCTGCTGCAGTAAATGTACAGTGGGCAGTCTGTAAGTGGTTAAATACACAGAACAGAGAGGGAGGGTCACTTATTTGATTCAGCTGTGTGTGTCATCTGAGCTTCAGCTGCTAAGTGCTGCAAACATAAACTTTTATATAAAGAGTTCACTTAGCTTGGTAAACGTATAAGAGGGTGCTTTAATCTCCACCTGAATTTGGTTAGGATTCAGAAATGTGAAAAATGTCATATTTTCCAACAAAAAATGTTTTAAAAACACTGGGAAGGGAAAGTAATAAAGCAAATAATACTACGCATTTTGCATTTACTATGTTTGTGTTTTTTATGTGTGATTGTTATAGGACTATCGTGATCTGAGTGCAAGGTATAACAAAGATGCAGCCTGCATTCCCCTTATCAAAGAGGAGACACAAAACACTGTTGTTCACTTGCTGTTCAAGTTTAATGTGTTAAACAGAAATGGGTCACATTACACATATGATCACTTTCTTTATAGTGGCAGCGCAGGCCACATGGAAAAACACATCAATTTGTGTTAGCAAAATACCCGTACTAACATATAAGATACTACCAGAGAAAGTGAATGTCAGAATAAACACAAACCTGAACAATGATAGCATGAACAAAGTGTGACTAACCGGTATCAAAGAGGAGCCACAAAACACTGCTGTTCACTTCCTGTCCAAGGTTAATGTAAACTTGTTGGTTTTCAGTCTCCTGAAGAAACCCTACAAATCGTTAGAGCTCCCTCTAGCTGCAGCCAAGTAATAGCATTACTGGGAGGTTTATGTACTTGCTACATACTTCCCCTCCTTAAATACAAGTCTCCTGAAACTTAGCATAAATGAGAATTCATAGCCTCTATCATCTAGGTACCTATTGGCATATGTTCCTGGCAAGAAATAAGAATATGAGGGAATTGCAAACTTTGTATATGTTTGCCATTTGACACCAGGGAGTTCACAGTGCTGTTCATTCATTTTTGTTGAAACATCCTGCTATTGAAAAGAAGGGTTGCCAAGTGTCTCATATTTTTATTATCTCCTTTGTTTTGTGTGTTCTTCGAGAATATCTTTGTTCAGAGGACAGGTTTCCTTCTCCCTCTGGTTCATCAGGTGTTGGTACAGCAGTCTCACCCTCTGGTTGTACTTCTGGCACCTAAGTGCTTTTGGCTTACTTTCTTCAACAACGTCTGTAGGTGGTTCAAAACTACTTCATCTGGCATTTCTTCATTTGCTAATTCTCCAGGCAAAAGGTTACGGTCCCTATGATAGAATTCTTCAGCCTCGGGTTGTAATTGAGGAGCTATGCATTGCTCACTGCCTTGGTAGAGTTTTGGACAATACACATATTATTAATCGTCGGAGATACTGTATCTGAATCTGAGACCTCTGAGCTATTGTTTTCTTTCACGCTTGATGTCTGCCGACACCCGCCGATTACACTGGCCTGGTGGCATTTTTCTTTGTTTTGTCTGGTGTAATATCTTCAAAACACAAATCATTGACTGGGAGTAGCAAGTTGTGTTGAATGACACGTATACCTGGTACACAACATGAGGTTGTTTTCGTTCAACCCAGTGGGTTGAACAAATAAAACTGTCAGCTCCGATAGAAGCCGCTGTACTAACTATGCAAAGTTAGTGCAACGATCTCCTCTGCTGAGCTGTTGTGTTTGATAGGGGGATGCCCCCCCCCCGCCAGAACACTTTGGCTGAAAGCACTGATCGGGAGTCGGTTAGCTGCTGGTTTCTTACCCTGGTTTCTTTCCCTTCTCTGATTTAACTTTGTAGATATGTTCTTGCCCTATCTGTTCACTTCCCTTTCCCAGAATATTCTGAGTTTTCCTGGGTCTCCCCTTTCTGACAAAATTTCTTACAAGAACACAATCTCCAGCCTGTAGTCCACTTCTTTTGTGTGTTGGTCATCGTGCCGTTTACCTTTCTAAGAGGACATTTGGCTACTCTTGGAAGCAAAACTGTAAGCTTATATAATTTTGGTAGCCAGTTTTTCAACATACTGCTGGGGTCATGTTTCCTCCTTCTCATCATCCATATCAAACAGAAGGTCCACTGGCAAATAGGGTGTTCTGCCATACAACAGAAAGAAAGGAGCATAGCCGGTTACTTCACGCCTAGTACAATTATATGCATGGAATATTTGTTGTAAGTATTCTTTCCACTGATCTTTATTTTCCTCTTCCAATGTACAAAGCATTTGCAAAAATGTTCCATTCAATCTTTCAACAGGGTTGCTTTGAGGATGATATGGCATTGTTCTAGAATGTGTTATTCCAGACAATTGTCTCAATCTTTTGAAAAGTCGATTTTTAAATTCTCTGCCCTGATCATGGTGTGTTTTTTGAGGATATCCAAATCTGGGAATGAAGTAATTGAAAATCTCTACTGCAGTTTTTGCTGATTTGTTGCATTTAGGGTAGGCCTGTGCAAAGCGAAGGGATCAATGATGACCAACACATATTCCTAACCACCTCTGCTGTTCTCTAGGTGAAGAAAATCCACTAAGACAAGTTCAAAAAGAACACCCCAGCCCGCTTTGGTACTGTTAGGTGTTTCTGTTTCAGACAACTGCATCTTTTCGTGACACAATCTGTTACCTGCTTTAGCATTAATGGTCAGTAGAGTGTCTCTTTTGCAAGCTGGATTACTTTGTCTGTTCCACAATGGCCCATGCCATTATGTACTGTAGGTGTTTCAGCACTATCTGAGTTACCTGTTCTGGAATAACCATTTTTTGTTTTGTAACAATATGCCATCTCATACGATCAGTTTATTCCAGGCATGCATGAGTTGTTTTCCTTTTCTATCTAGGCATCATTTGTCAACTTTGGTGGGTTCAGCCTTTTTATTCTAAAGCGGACCTTCAGAAATTTTTTCAACTTTCCATCTATTAACCACTTCAGCCCCGGAAAGTTTTACCCCCTTATTGACCAGGCCATTTTTTGCGATACGGCACTGCGTCGCTTTAACTGCCAATTGCACGGGCGTGCAACACTGTACCAAAAACAAAATTGATGTCCTTTTTTCCCCACAAATAGAGCTTTCTTTTGGTGGTATTTGATCACCTCTACGTTTTTTATTTTTTGCGCTATAAACAAAAACATTTTGAAAAAAAAAAACAATATTTTCTACTTTCTGCTATAATACATATCCAAAAAAAATATATAAAAAAAACTAATTTATTCATCAGTTTAGGCCAATATGTATTCTGTTACATATTTTTGGTAAAAAAAAAAAAAATCGCAATAAGCGTATATTGATTGGTTAGCGTCTACAAAATAGGAGATAGATTTATGGACTTTTCTTTTTTTTACATTCTAACTGGTAATGGCCATGATCTGAGTTTTTTAGCGGGACTGCGACATTGTGGCAGACAAATCTGACCCCAAGTGACATTTTTTGGGGACCAGTGACATTATTACATTGATCAGTGCTATAAAAATGCAATGATCAATATATAAATGACACTGGCAGGGAAGGGGTTAACACTAGGGGGTAATCAATGGGTTAAGTGTGTTCCCTGGGTGTGTTCTAACTGTGTGGGGGCTAGGCTGCTTGGGACAACAAATCGATCGCTGTTCCTGATCACTAGGAACAGCAGATCTCAGACTTATCCCCTGACAGAACAGGGATCTGCCTTGTTTACATAGGCAGATCCCCATTCTGCCTCTCCTCACCGCAATCGCGGGTGGCCAGCAGACATCAAGTCTGCGGGACCCGCAGTTTAACCTGCACGGAGGAGAGCTGACCTGTCACCGTATATATACTGTGGCTGGTCAGCAAGTGTTTAAATCTTCTGCCCTTGTTGTTTTAACTTTGGATAGTAAAACAAAAAATTCTGTCAGTAAATACCTTATACAGCCCACTTCCTTTTTCTTGTCTGATCATTAGCCTAGGCTATTGACATCATGCACAGCTCTCTCTCTCACTCTCATAAGAGTTTGCCAGGAAGGGAGGGGGGATGAGTCATGACACCTGCAGGGCTGCAGAGCTGGAGGTATGCCTCTATGTGTCTGTGTAAATCCAGGAAATGAACAGGCAGCAGCTTCAGCTGCCCACAGTTAAAATGGATGCAGCCAGACACAGTGTAGGGAGATTTCTGCAGTACAGAATCACAATATATATAAAATAATATGCAAAGTGGTTGGAGGGAAGCTTCAGAATGGCAAAGATGTTTTTATTACAAATTATGTGAGCAGACTGCAGTTCCTCTTTAAGGTCAATGATAGCATGTATGACCTTGTCCTGCAGCTCTCTTTTAAAAAGTGCACACTTGTTTGTTCTCAGCTTGATCCGATGTGCATACAGCTTATGAAAAACCTCAGTACTTCGGGGTGTTCTGAAAAGGTCCAGGAATGTAAGGATAAAGGGGGGAAAAGCCTGTTTCAAGGCCCCTCCTTTCTTCATGGGATCTGAGGCAGCGGCAGTTTTTTCTAGCTCCCAAAAAAGTTTTGAAATTGTAGTAACTTAATTTGCCAATAAATGCAACCAATTAAAACAATACAATTATAAGGTCAGTAGTATAGGATAGGTCAGTTAGGTCACGTACCCCACCTGGAAATGGGCTAGAACAGCAGGGTACCCCTATAAATAGGGTCTCTGGGTAGGGATCGTTGCCAGTTGCCGGAAGAAAACTGAAGAGGACACCTCCCCCTCCCCTCCCTTGTCACGGCTTTTTTTGTGGTGAGACCCTTTCCTATAAGTGGTAGAATGTTTTCCATATTCATAAGATACATTATCATTCAGCCCGAGCCGTAGTGGCTGGGTTGTACTTGTAAGAGATGTTACATGAAGAATATTAAGATATAATTAGTAAATTGTTTTATAGATTATTAATATATTTTATTTAAACCAATAAAATAGCTGTGGCCAATATTTATCCAATACAATTTATTGTAAATAAAATTGCTGGTCTGGATTTAATGTTTTGTATAATTAGAAATGCCTGCTGCCTTCTATCCCATAAGAGAGTACATCATTAAGATAAGGTGAACAACATTAATCTCAAAGTTCTCCCAGTGTCTCTTCCATGCATCTTTGAAATGCTGCTGGGGCATTCATCAAACCAAAAGGAATCCTCGCCTATTCATGTAGATCCCAGGGTGTACTAAATGCTTTTATATGCCTTGACTCTTCAGAAATAAAACCTTAGTGAATTACCAGTACTAACTTAAAAGATACCGTCAGAATGAATGTCAGAATAAACCCAAACCTGAACAAAGATAGCATAAACAAAGTGTGACTAACCTGTATCAAAGAGAAGACACAAAACACTATCGTTCACTTGCTGTCCAAGTTTAATGTGAACTTGTTGGTAATCAGTCTCCTGGATTCACACTACAAATCATCAGAGCTCCCCCTGACTGCAGTCTAGTAATAGCATTACTGGGAGGTCTATTTATTTACTCGCTGCATGATGATCCATACCTTCTTGATTTACATTTATTTTTACTTTCCCTTTTAGGATTCACATTGCCGTAGAGCCCTAGATTTGTGCAACGGCATGACGGTTCTTACATGGAATACCAAATTTCCGAGGAGCAACAACTGACAACCTTTTATTTTATCCCATTGTTTTCTCAGTTTAGCTTGTAGAGATAGAATTAATATTTTATGACTTTGAGATTACATTTTTTTTTTTTACACAAAGTATATGGAACACTGTTGTATTGCGAACATTATAGAAAATGTAGAATGTAAGGGCACATCACTAAAAATGTAGCCATGTTGCTATATCTCTGTATGTGGAGGTCCTGGATCACTTGCATACAACCGTTTTTAAGTGTCTGGTTATGCGAGGTCCACTACTTGAGGGGTAACTATACTATCATAGATATAGAGCAATGTATGGTTTATACATGATAATATAAATGAAGTAGTCTTCTACTCTTTCTTTGATGTATCTTTTAAAATTCTAAAAAAAAAAACCAGAAGAAGACCACGAATGTAGTGGTCGAAATGCATCGGGGTATTCTCATGCATCCCATGGTGTAACGTAACTTGTAACACATTGTTCCTATGATGTATAATGTCACCATCAATTTGTACAATTGAATCTTTTTCACAAAATAAAATAATTAATTTTTTACAATAGATATTTTTCTATCTTTGCAACTAAAAAGCCCCGTGGGGAATTTTGCCATGTTTTTTGTTGCTATATCTCTGTAGCTTCTCATACTTTAAAGAATTTACTGATTCCTGTGGGTAATATATATAAAAGACCCAAAATGGTATCTACAATCACAGTAGCCTGATTGTAGCTGCCAGTCATACACTGCTCAGTTCGCGGGAGCCTCAGGAGAGAACCAGTGCAGACACGGAAATCTTATACTGTCTTTCATGTTTACCCCTGACTATACAACATCAGAATCAGAAACAAAGTGTAGATACAGAATTCTAAAAGGTAGTATATCATGAGGCCAGAGGTGATTTTAAAAATAAGTGGTACACCTAAATTAAATATATGAACACATGGAAAGCATCTGTTATTTTCTTTATTGTACCTCAGGGGTGTAGAGGTGTCTTGGCTTTCCAAAACATTAATGTTGTTAAAATGGCGCAAAGAAGTAGCAAGAGAGATCTAAGGCACCATTCACACATTTGTGTGTTGACACGCTACATTTCAATGGGTTTTCCTACACGCAGTAAATGTACAAAGTAGCTTATGCACCTTTTTTGAGCATCAAGCTTTTCGTGTTGTTTGATTGCACACACAAAAAAAAGTTAGCGTCCGCAAGAGTGTCACACAATTATATGCTTTTGTGCAGACGTGTTTTTGTTTGTTCTTTCTGTGTAAAATATATGCAATGATGTGAACACAGAAAACCCATGGTTAACCAGTTCCCACCCAGCCTATTACAATATGACAGCTGGGAGGGCCTCTCGTCGATCCCGGTGGACATCACATGACGTTCTCTCAGATCGCGCCCCGCGTGCAGCCACAGGGCCGTGCAGTAGAGTGATCTGTCACCGGCTGCATCCACCAGACACAGTCAATGACTGATCCGAGTACCGGCTCACTGCCGGTACCATATGACCACCATGACCAATCAGAAGAGGTCACATGACAGTTGTACATAATGCATGGCTTCCATTCATGCCATTCAATGTGTAAAATTGTGTTGTTAGCTGTGATTGGTCAGTGTGATCACAGCCCATCTGTACCATGTGATTAGTCAATGACTGATCAGAGTACCAGCTCACTGCCGGTACCATGTTACCACCATGACCAATCACAACAGGTCACATGACAGTTGTACATAATCCATGGCTTCCTTTCATGCCATCCAATATGTAAAATTGTGTTGCTAGCTGTGATTGGTCGGTGTGATCACAGCCCATCTGTACCATGTGATTAGCTCTGGCCAATCACAGCTAATCAAAACAAAACAAACTGGATGTTTCATCCAGTAAAATGCTTGCTTATAGCACTCATGTAATGCACTGGTCAAAGTGTAAAAAAAAAAAATCCTGATCATTTCCCCAGAGTAGTAAAATGTTACTATGGTAATATTATATTTCTCTGCTTACAGTGTGTTAAAAGAAAATTGTAAAAAAAAAGAAAAAAAATGTAATAAAAAATAAAAGAATAAAAAAATAATTTGAAAAAAAATTATAATTTTTTTTTCCGTACTGTCACCAATCAGTGTTTCTGATCACTGCCACACCAGTTATATGATGATGTTGTACTGCACTAGTGACTGTATGTAAAAAAAAAAATTTAAACAATTTTTTTCTATTTCTTAATTTTCAAAAAAGTTGTGACAAAAAATTACAACTTTAAAAAAACTCACCATGCCTTTTACTATATACCTTGGACTGTCTATTTTCCAAAAAAGGGTGATTTGGAGAATATTTGTACTGTCCTGACGTTTTCAGGCCTCAAGGAATGAGATACATCAGTACATCAGGATTGATCAATTTTCAGAAATATACCATAGTTTGTGGACTCTATAACTTTCACACAGACTAAATAATATACACTCATTTGGGTTATTTCCACCAAAGAAATGTAGCAGAATACATTTTGACCTAAATTTATGAAGAACAATTATTTATTTGCAAAATTTTATAACAGAAACGAAGAAAAGGGCAGTTTGTTTTTCAAAATTTTAAGTATTTTTCATTTATTTAGCAAAAAAGGTAAAAAGCCAGTGGTAATTAAATACCACCAAAAGAAAGCTCTAGTTGTGTGAACAAAATGATACACATTTTGTTTGGGTACAGTGTTGCATAACCACACAATTGTCATTCAAAGTGCAACAGCACTGAAGGCTGAAAATTGGCCTGGGCAGAAAGAGAGTAAAAGTGCCCAGTATTGATGTAGTTAAAACATGAAGCCCGATGCTCCCAAAAAGGTGCATGAGCCATTTTTCCACATGTGTCATATGTACAGTAACCAACTGAAATTAATGGGCTGCCCTATGTGTGTAGCACAATATCCTGCAAAAAAGATATATGCCATGTCTGAAAACTCGTGTCACAGTCTGACTAGGGCCTGAATGTTGTTGCACTGACTTAAGTTATAAAGCAATACAGGGCTGATCCTAGGGTCGCAGATGCCTGGGTGCAGAAATATTTGCAGTGCTCCCACATGGGCGTGGTCATCGCAGTAACCCCTCCCCTTTACAAATGTTTCTATGGCAACGACTCAAACACAGATTCTCCCATAAATGAGTCTTCGTTACCCTGATGATTAGAGACCGCAGACAAGATACAGGAGATGGTCAGAGACTGCAGACATGATACAGGAGATGGTTAGAGACTGCAGACATGATACAGGAGATGGTCAGAGACTGCAGACATGATACAAGAGATGGTCAGAGACTGCAGACAAAATACAAGAGATGGTCAGAAACTGCGGACATGATACAAGAGATCAATGCACTCTCACCAGTGCCCACCAAATGCAGCCTTATCATTGCCCACTAAATGCAGCCTTATCATTGCCCACTAAATGCAGCCTTATCGTTGCCCACCAAATGCAGCCTTATCATTGCCTACCAAATACAGCCTTATCATTGCCCGCCAAATACAACCTTATCATTGCCCGCCAAACACAGCCTTATCACTGCCCACCAATTACAGCCTTATCATTGCCCACCAAATGCAGCCTTATCATTGCCCGCCAAATACAGCCTTATCATTGCCCGCCAAATACAGCCTTATCATTGCCCACCAAATGCAGCCTACCAGTGCCCACCAACTGCAGCCTACCAGTGCCCACCAATTGCAGACTCATCAGTGCCCACCAGATGCAGCCTACCAGTTCTCACTGTCTAAAACCAAGCTGGTACCTCCTTCACAGTGCACCTGTAATGTGATGGGGCACAACGTGAAGGATGTCACATACCACTGAAAATGGAGCTGTGCTGAACTTCCACTAAACAGCAGTGTGTGATGAGGGGGTGGGGTTATGCATTCCTCGCTTCCCCTCACTGCCACAGGCAGCTGAGGCCACCTAAAACTTCCAATGGCTGGGTTCCCCCATAAGCAAACTTCCAGATCACACCCCACAGATACTCCCACTTTGACCACACCTCCCCAAATCCCCCCCCCCCACCCTAATTATACTCCTATATTCCCCCCTATCCTGATCACACCTCCACAAATATAATTACCCCGATTACAACCCCAGATACCCCCACTCTGATCTCACACACCCAGATACTCCTACACTGATTACACCCCCAGATACCCCCCACTCTGATCACACCCCCAGATAACCCACCCCATCTTGATTACACCTCCCCAGATACCACTGCCCTGATTACACCCCTAGATACCCCTCTACATACTGCAGAGCACTCCATCTATAGAGAGAGGGGGAGGCTGAGAGAGGGGGAGGCTGAGAGAGGGGGAGGCTGAGAGAGAGAGAGGGGGGCTAAGAGAGAGAGGGGGGCTGAGAGAGTGAGAGAGTGGGGGCTGAGAGAGAGAGAGAGAGAGGGGGGCTGAGAGAGATAGAGGGGGGCTGAGAGAGATAGAGGGGGCTGAGAGAGATAGAGGGGGGCTGAGAGAGAGATAGAGGGGGGCTGAGAGAGAGGGGGCTGTGAGAGAGAGAGAGGGGCTGAGAGAGAGGTGGACAGAGGGCAGACTGAGAAAGAGGGGGGGCTGGGCTGACAGACAGGGGGGAGATGAGAGAGAGACCCCTAGCCCTGTCCCTATCCACAGTCCCTCCTCTTCCCCCCCATCCTAGTCTGTATCTGCAGGTAGATCTGTATCAGTATATGATGCCCAGTACCTTCTTGATCCGGGAGATGATCTGCTGCTCCTTCCAGCAGCTCCCTGGCAGCCTGCGCCTCCCGCTCAACCTTGTCCTCCAGGCCTCACTGACTGCTGATGCTGGAGCAGAGAGGAGGTTGGAGTAGACAGAGTCCAGGCTTTGAGACTCCAGGGATGCTTCTAAACACCACTTAGGATGTCAAGGGGGTTGTGAAGCTCTTCTCTCTCCTGGGCTCCCAGCTGCTCTCGATGTTCACCTTCCACGTGGATGCAGCCTCCTTCTGCGGGGCCACCCACTCCCCGTGTGTAGATGCCCGATTATGGCACATGAAAGGCTGGAAGACTTTGGCACATGGAAGGCAGAAAGGAAGGACCACTATGGCACATGAAAGGCAGGAAGGAGCACTATTGTACATGGAAAGCAGGAAAGAAGGATCACTATGGTACATGGAAGGCAGGAAGACTAAGGCACATGGAAGAAAGGAAGGAAGGATCACTGGCACATGGAAGGTAGGAAGGAAGGACCACTACGGCACATGGAAGGCAGGAAGGATCACTATAGTACATGGAAGGAATGACCACTATAGTACATGGAAGGCAGGGTCACTATGGCACATGGAAGGCTGGAAGAGTATGACACATGGAAGTCAGGAAGACTATGGCACATGGAAAGCTGGAAGACTTAGGCACATGGAAGGCTGAAAGAGTATGGCACGTGGAAGGCTGAAAGAGTATGGCACGTGGAAGGCTGGAAGACTATGGCACATGGAAGGCAGGAAGATTATGGTATGTGGAAGGCTGGAAGAGTATGGCACGTGGAAGGCTGGAAGTGTATGGCACATGTAAGGCTGGAAGTGTATGGCACATGGAAGGTTGGAAGAGTATGGCACGTGGAAGGCTTGAAAACAAAGGCACACGGAAGGCAGGAAGAATATGGCACATGGAAAGCTGGAAGAGTATGGCATGTGGAAGGCTGGAAGAGTATGGCACGTGGAAGGCTGGAAAAGTATGACACGTGGAAGGCTGGAAAAGTATGACACGTGGAAGGCTGGAAAAGTATGACACATGAAAGGCTGGAAGAGTATGGCACGTGGAAGGCTGGAAGAGTATGGCATGTGGAAGACTATGGCACATGATAGGCTAGAAGTGTATAGCATTGGCATATGAAGGTTGGAAGAGTATGGCACATTTAGGGAAGAGAGAGAGGGGAGAGATCACTCACCTGGGCTGAATTGTCTTCAGAAGCACAGGCAGCAACATCAGGCAGGATCACTGCTTTAAAATCTATCACCCACACCCCATTCCCAGGCACAGATTGACTGCATGAAGGGGTTGTGGGCGGGCGCAGGGGAGAGATGGGGAGGAGGTGAGGCAGACCTAGCCTACCTCCTCCTGGTATGGGCTATACAGCGGGTGGGGATGTGTAGCAGGCGCGTCGGCGGGCGGGGGATGTGCACACTACGCTGGGCGGGTGAATGGGCGGTGGGAGCACTGAGCCTGACATGCACTCTAGGCAGTCAGGAGCAGCTGCTGTGGGCCACACAATACTAACTGGGCTCGAGACAGCACACTAGGGACTGATGGTGCCCTGACACTTTGGCGCCCCCTCCTCCTGCGGCACCTGGGTGTGGTGCACACCGCACACCCACCCAGGTTTGGCCCTGAAGCAATACACATCCAAAGATGGATTAAAGTGTATGGCAATTCAAAAACATTTGTTTCTTGATAGAGTAGGGAAGGGCTGTAACGCCTGTTGGGATTTTACTGCCCGCTAAACACAGTTTCAACAGACAAGACGTGAGAGAAAATCTGCAACAGGGAAACAGACAAAAATTGAAAATGGGTTCTAGTATCCCCATAGTCTGCTAAAGAAAAGCATTTTTGTTTTCTGACCATGTTTCAGTTGGAGGTTTCCCTTACTTCATTGTCTGATAAACTGTTGTCAGTGGGAGCTGAAGTGAAGGCAAATCTCTCTCAAGATAGGAGCAGCTTTGGCATCCCCTCCCCCATTCCTTCAATTGATGTTGATAAGGATTGCAATAGGCTCACAGAGGCTGCACAATTTTTATTGCCTGTACCAGCATTTCCCCATTAGACACCTAATGTCTACAATGAGGAAAGATGGCAGGAAATGAATGCACTGCAATTATTCAAACATACCAAAAATGACATTTTATTTATTATTCATATTCAAAGCACTTTCCTATAAAAGTAGCCATTTTGATATCTCTATTAAAATGTTCTTGTGAATACAGCTCCCAGCATAGGATCATATCACCTTGGTCAACTGGAGAATTTTGCTCCGAGGCCAAAGTTTTTTGTTTTTTTATTGTTACTTAAAGTATAACTAAAGGCAAAACTTGTGAATGGGGAAGGATTAGAAAAATTGTAAATTTTTATTTCTGTGCCCCCTGTTAGGGAGATTCACCCTTTCTATATGTCCTCTTTACCATTAAATGTGAAAGTAAAAGAAATCTCAAATTTTGGGTTGTCCTCAGAAAAGTAATAGAGGGGAAATTTTCCAACTGGGGCACTAGTTCTGGTGACCTGTGGGTCCCCAAGGAATTACGTTAATTTTAAGTATTTCCTATAACTTCCTGTTTGGCTATGGAACAGGAAGTGAAGGGAAATATCCCCTGATGGAGGGTTATAATCCTTCCTTACTCTACCCAAAGTGGAAAAAAAAGTTTTGCCTATAGGTCTACTTTAATTTTTTGCATATAGTGGTTCATGCGAGTGCTGGCTTCACAAGCACATTGTAATAGAGGTATCCAGGTAAGTGCCTGCTTAGATAGGAAAGTGCTTTTATATGTTTGGATAGTTGTGGTGCATTCATTTCCCATCATCTTTACCCTTTCTCAGGATTTCTTTTTGTACAAGTACTTCTTTGGGAAGATGGAGTGCTCCCTTTCCCCCCTTGATTGTGGGGAGTCAACACGGACATTATATTTAGTTGACTGCATACATATTTTATTTTTATGTATCTCCTGCCTACAAGTTCATCATCCCTGGTGAAGTGATAGGCAGATGCACTGCTTTGACCACTTGCATTATTCTGTGGTTTCTGAAATAGAATAGAGGTTGTAGCTGGGCCCCCTAAACATCCAACAGCCCTAGGCTCATGTCTTGGTTGTCTTATGGATGATCATGAGCAACCAATAGCAACCAGTAAGAATGGATCTTTCATTGTCATGTCTGCACTAAACTAACAAAAGCTGATAGCTGATTGGTTGCTTTGGGTTACTGTTTTTCAGTGTTTTTTGTGTTCCTGCATTAAAAAAATACACAAAGTGCTATTGATATTCAAATGTTCTTCTATTTTTACTCTCTTATTCCACCACAAACTTTTCTTAGATAGATTTACTAACAGAACTGAGACAATGTAAATGTGTAAGTTACAAATACATTCCTACTTACAAGAGGATCATCTGGTTTATGTAGTGGTAAAAATGTAATAGCTAGCTTTATATTAATACATGTAGCAATGCTCTAGTTAGCCATGCGTCAGTTGTTTAATTTGCCTTCTGAGTTTAGTACACAGCTCTATTAAATAATATACGTAATTGCCATTTTTATAAGGCAATTGTAAGTTGGTTAATGCACATTAATAATTTATTGGCCAAAAGCTTAAGACATAGGCAGATGTCATGGTGCTTTTATTAGCAATGCATCACCTGGTGGGCCTATTGTTGGTATACAAGACTCTTAAATATTACATATAATAAAATGTTTTTTTTTAAGAGATTAATAAGTGGTTTTATTTATAGACCAATAATACTTCCATAATTTGCTGTCATAAAATATTATACACGGATTTAAAAATTTCTAATTGCTCTGATTATTTACCATTAAAGTACTATTTAGCCCTTGTATTTTATGGATGCCATATATTTACAATAATGTAACATTATTTGGATACATATACTTCCCTCTTCTGGGTGCAGCACTTCCCCTTATTTCCTGTCTAGGAGTGCGAACACCCTAATTTCTTCACTCACATACATTATATTACCAAAAGTATTGTGACGCCTGCTTTTACACTCAAATTAACATTAATAGCATCCTAGTCTTAGTCCGTAGGGTTCAATATTGAGTTGGCTCACCCTTTGCAGCTATAACAGCTTCAACTCTTCTGGAAAGGATGTCCACAAGGTTAAGGAGTGTGTCTATGAAAATGTTTGACCATACTTCCATTTGTGAGGTCAGGCACTGATGTTGGAGAGAAGGCCTGGCTCGCAGTCTCCGCTCTAATTCATCCCAAAGGTGTTCTATAAGTTGAGGTCAGGGTTGGCCCTTCCTGTTCCAACATGACTGCGCACCAGTGCACAAAGCAAGGTCCAAGCTAGTTTGGGGTTGAGGAACTTGACTGGACTGCACAGAGTCTTGACCTCAACCTGATAGAACACCTTTGGGATGAATTAGAACGGAGACTGCAAGCCAGGCCTTTTCTCCAACATCAGTACCTGACCTCACAAATGCGTTTCTGGAAGAATGGTCAAACATTTCCATAGACACACTTCTAAACCTTGTGCACAGACTTCCCAGAAGAGTTGAAGTTGTTATAGCTGCAAAGGGTGAGCCAACTCAATATTGAAGACTGGGATGCCATTAAAGTTCATGTGCATGGAAAGGTAGGTGTCCCAATACTTTTGGTAAAATAGTGTATCAACATAGAAAAGAGGATAAGCAGAAGAGTAGGGAGCATGCATGCATCCACTGAGACATTGCTAGTGATGAGAGCCTCCGCAGTATGGTAAATGCAATTAGATAAGATAAGCAATGTTCCTGTAAAGGGAGTAACTAATATCAACATGCCATAAAAAGCATATACAATGTGCTCATATGTTTTCTCCTTTTTCATCCTTTTTTACATCCCAGTGCTGTTATTTCCTCTTTCAGATTATTCCTGTCTATGAACAAAGGGACAAACAACAGACCACCGGGGCTCCTCCCTCTGATGTGTTTCACTGTATTATTATTATTATTATTATTATTATTATACAGGGTTTATCTAGCACCAACAGTTTGCTCATCACTTTACTTTATAAAGGGAGACAGCACAGTAATACCACGTACACACGTCCGGTTTTGCCGTCGGAATAAACTCTGAAGGTTTCTCCGACAGAACTCCGACAGAATTCCATTCAAGCGGTCTTGCCCACACACGGTCAACCCAAAGTCTGACCAAAGTCCGACCGTCTAGAACTTCAACTCTTCTAGAACGCGGTGACATACAACTACGACGGGACTAGAAAAAGGAAGTTCAATAACCAGCAGCCAATTCCTTCCGTCTCGTAATTGCTTCAGAGCATGCATCGTTTTTGGTCCGTCAGAACAGCATACAGACGATCGGTAATCCTGATAGGAGTTGGTTCTGTCGGAAATATTTAGAACATGTTCTATTTCTAGGTCCATCAGAATTTTCTGAAAAGAAAGTCTGATGAGGCCTACACATGATCGGAATAGACAATGAAAAGCTTCTGTTGGACATTCCGCTCGTGTATGCTCAGCTTTACAGTACAATTCAATACAAGAGGGTTAGGAGGACCCTGCTCCTGAGAGCTTACAATCTAATATGGAACAACTTATTTGTACAGTGGATTCGGTGTATAAGCTCTTACCTAGTGAAATGTGTTGGAAGGAGGCGCTTAGGCAGTCTGCCTTGCACCAAATGGATACAAAAAAAGTATAGCAAGGCTAAGAGATTCAAAGTGTGACTTTCTTTTTCCAGATGTTTATGTGCCAATGTGACCCGGTGTAGAGGAGTGCTGAGGATATAAATCAGTAGCGGAGCAACATTTTTTCCCATTTACAAGACAATTCCTGTCTACATGTGTTTGCTTTAGAGATAGCTGCAAGTCATTGCTCTTGTCTGTCTTACTGAAAGTGAGTCAATTGGTTCTGCACCGCTCAACCACAATAATATACAAACAAAACTTTAAATAACATAATATATCAATATCAAGTTCATGCAGATAAATATGCACCAAAACACCTAAAAACGAATTTAAAAACGTGAAAAGTTCATGCATGTACCTGTGTCTACCAACTCTACATTATTGCAAGTCTATTAGGATTGATCAGTGACAGCTGGTGGTCAAAATTTTAGAGGGGGGGGGGCGCAAAACACCCCGCAATCGCACGACCCCCCCCTCCCCCAAGACAGGCTCTTGCACTACATAGTAGTTGTCAGATCTATAGGAGTATTGTGTATGGTCTGCTGTAAAAAGGGATTGGACAGAGTATGGTCAGCTTTAGAACAATACCAAGAAATAAACTACTTTCATATAGGAAAGAGGAGGGATAGCCAGGATATACACAACCAGTAGGAAAGGGTGTGCAGGAATGGATGGACAGGTAGGCGAGTAGGTGGGTGGATGGATTTATGGATGGATGGGTGGGAGGATGGATGGATGGATGGATGGATGGATGGGTGGATGGATGGATGGATAGATGGATGGATGGGTGGATGGATGGGTGGATGGATGGGTGGATGGATGGATGGATGGATGGATGGATGGATAGGTGGGTGGATGGATAGGTGGGTGGATGGATGGGTGGGTGGATGGATGGGTGGGTGGGTGTAAGATGGATGGATGGATAGATGTCTTCCCCTCCTGTTGTCATCTCTAGTCCTCCCAGCACAATGTCACCATGCCATCTAGTATGATCAGATCCCCCCTGCCAGGGAGAAGCTCTGATCTCTGCTCTCAGACTGGGAGTAAATGCAGGCAGCTGGGTGAGAGGAGAGGACAGCCCGAACAACTAGCATAACATTACCCACTGCATGCCTGGCTGCCGACCCCCCCCCCCCCACCTGCCACACATTTAACACTAGCAGCCCCATCCAGATGTACTGTCCCGGGAATGCGCTAAAAGCTTCTCAACCCTTCACCGCCTCTGCACTCCCCCTCCTCCTCCCCAGATCCACTACACAGGAAGCTGCTGCGATCACACTGCAGGTCTAAGAGCACAACACAAGTGTGCTCTGCTTAATCTTACCTCCTACTAGCTTCTTCAGTGATATGCCCCGATCACCGCCTGACTCCTCTGCTCATGTCTCATGTTCCATCAAACCAGCCAGGATGAGTCACTCAAAAAGCCATGATTGGCGTGTCCGATAAAAGCACCGCCCTACGTCCTACGGACCCGATAATCACAAACTACCACAGGAGCTTTGCGCTCCATTGGGCAGTCTAAATGCCAGCCGATAGATTTGCTTGCCCGCAATCACATGACCCATGCCCCTGCGCCCCCTATGAACGGGCTGCCACTGGCCGATTGATAGATGGTGGTTCTGTGATATATTAGGGGGTTATTGACCCTCCTCCTCCCCAGATCCACTACACAGGAAGCTGCTGCGATCACACTGCAGGTCTAAGAGCACAACACAAGTGTGCTCTGCTTAATCTTACCTCCTACTAGCTTCTTCAGTGATATGCCCCGATCACCGCCTGACTCCTCTGCTCATGTCTCATGTTCCATCAGACCAGCCAGGATGAGTCACTCAAAAAGCCATGATTGGCGGGTCCGATAAAAGCACCGCCCTACGTCCTATGGACCCGATAATCACTAACTACCACAGGAGCTTTGCGCTCCATGGGCAGTCTAAACGCCAGCCGATAGATTTGCTTGCCCGCAATTACATGACCCATGCCCCTGCACCCCCTATGAACGGGCTGCCACTGGCCGATTGATAGATGGTGGCTCTGTGATATATTAGGGGGGTATTAGCTTTCTTCAACATGGGGTCATAAGAGGCAGTTGGCTCTGTGTAATGTAGGAGTGCATCTGTTTAACCACTTCAGCCCTGGAAGGATTTGCCCCCTTCCTGACCAGGTCATTTTTTGCGATACGGCACTACGTTGCTTTAACTGACAATTATGTGGTCGTGCGACGGTGTACCCAAACAAAATGTATGTCCTTTTTTCCCCACAAATAGAGCTTTCTTTTGGTGGTATTTGACCACCTCTGCGGTTTTTATTTTTTGCGCTATAAACAAAAAAAGAGTGACAATTTTGCAAAAAACACAATATTTTGTACTTTTTGCTATAATAAATATCCCCAATTTAAAAAAAAAAAAAAAAAACATTTTCCTCAGTTTAGGCCGATATGTATTCTTCTACATATTTTTGGTTAAAAAAAATCGCAATATGCCTATATTGATTAGTTTGAGCAAAAGTTATATTGTCTACAAAATAGGGGATAGATTTATGTCATTTTTATTTTTTTTTTAATTTTTTTACTAGTAATGGCGGCGATCTGCAATTTTTATCAGGACTGCGACATTTCGGTGGACAGATTGAACACCTTTGACACTATTTTGGGATCATTAACATTTATACAGCGATCACAGAAAAAATAGCCATTGATTACTGTATAAATGACACTGGCAGGGAAGGGGTTAACACTAGGGGGTGATCAAGGGGTTAACTGTGTTCCCTGGGTGTGTTCTAACTGTAGGGGGGATGGGACTGACTAGGGGAGGAGACCAATCAGTGTTCATACTTACTATGAACACACAATCTCTCTCCTATCCCCTAAGAGAACGGAGATTTGTGTGTTTACACACACAGATCCCAGTTCTCGCTCTATAACGAGCGATCGCGGGTGCACAGCGGTCATCGCGCCCACTGGGCACGCACATCAGCTCCTGGGTCATGCAGCGCGCGCCTGCTGAGACGTCTTAAAGGAGCGACGTACAGCTATGGCGATTTGCCCAGCCGAGACAACCTGCTGGTCGGCTAGTGGTTAATAAAGGGACAAGGTTGGGATCAATAGACACAGTACTGCATGGATTACAGTAATGTGAGGTTTATAGGGAATAATTAAAGGGAAAATGCCTGCAGATGGAGGGATGGTAAAGGAATGGTACAGTGAAGAAAAAAAAAGGTTTGATCTCCTGCTGATTTTCTACCTTTGCCCACTGACAAATAAATGATCAGTCTATATTTTTAATAGTAGGTTTATTTTAACAGTGAAAGACAGAATAACAACAGAAAAATCCATGCTCATTCATTTTAATGAGTAAAATATTTATTTGATCCCTTCACAAAACATGACTTAGTACTTGGTGGCAAAACTTTTGTTGCCAATCACAGAGGTCAGACGTTTTGTGTATGATGTTTGCACACATTTCAAGAGGGATTTTGTCCCACTCCTCTTTGCAGATCCTCTCCAAGTCATGCCACAGCTAAGTTTGGGAAGCTGAGTGCTGGGTGGGGGGATTTTACATGATTTGGTTATTGTTGTTTATTTGTAAAGTGAGGCCCGGAACGGAAAAGACAGAAAGAAAGAGTAGTGCAAGTCCTACAGGGCCAATATAGTAGTTTTGGTGGAGATGCATGTCACTAGTCAACTCCAACTTGCACTTAAACGCCCGTGGATAGGGTGGGCTTACCACGCCACCCATACTCCCTACTCTCCAGGCGTTTCCATTTAAATAGCTAAAACAACCCAATTTGGAATCATTTCAGTACAAACGGACACCCAGGGCAGGTTAATTTTTCTACATTGTACTTTATATGGTAAACAATACCTTGTTCTGGTCTACTATATTCCGCCACCTTATAATTCTATGGTGGTTAATGAAGGTTTCCTGTACATGGCCCCGCACCCACGATCCCCGCCATCTGACTTGGGGACTTTAACATGGTCCTAAACCCAACTAAGGATAGACTAAAATCGAGCCAGACTACCCAGCTACCTATCACTACCCGACTGAGCCGCACACTCACGGAATTTTCAGACGCATGACGCTTTAAACACACAGACACTCAGGCCTTTTCATGTTTCTCGGCGACACACTCCACCATGTCTTAAATAGATTTCATTATGATTTTGGATGTTCTGCTCCCCCTGCTTGAGGGCTCAGGTTATCATACCGGGTCCCTGTCTGACCACGTCCCATGTTGGGCATCCATACGCCTGGCTCCTCAAGCTGGGCCTCGCTCATGGCGCCTCCACCCTTTCTGGCTGCCCGCTCTAACTGACCAAGATGACATACAGAGGGAGTGGCAGTTTTACTTTACTACAAACCAGGACATGGCGTCCAAGCTTTTAAACTGCACGTCCGCTCCACCCTCTCCGGACATATAAATAGGCTAAAAGCTTCCTCCAAACGACTACTTCAACAGGCCTGAGAGAGGCTGGTATCAGCAACAGATGAATTCACGTCAGACCCCACACCTGCCAATGTCTTGGCGCTTAAGCTCCAAACACACATCGTCGATCAATTACACTTTGAAAAAGCTAGGCAGAAGCTTTTCTTCTCGAGACAGCGGGTATTCGAACAGGGAGAGCAGGCGGGAAAGCTTTTAGCCTACTTGGCCCATTAGGATTCTAGGCCACCAGTAGCGGTGTCCTTGATGAGTGCACAGGAAACACCCATAACGGATCCATCATCGGTTGACACAGAGTTCCGCTCCTACTATGCCAATCTTTACTCTTCCCAAGTAAACGTAACTACATTGGAGACCCAGGCCTTCCTGCAGAATATACCCTTCCCCCAGGTGTCTGAAACTCAGGTAGCTGATCTTGAGGCCCCTCTCTCCATGGATGAAATTGCTCTGGCAATAGCGTCCCTTGCCCCCGCTAAAGCCCCAGGCCAGGACGGCCTCCCATTAGACTTCTATGCAACATACTTGGAGGTATTGATCCCTGAACTCATGAAACTATACAACCATATATTCAAATCCGAAACCCTACCTGAATCCCTTCGCAAGCGGTGATCATTGTGCTCCCGAAACCAGGCAAAAATCTCCAATACCCCGATTCATACCGCCCAATCTCATTACTACAAGTGGACATTAAAATATTGGCAAAAGTACTAGCCACTCACCTTAATCAAATCATTCTATCCCTTATCCATCCTGATCAAACAGGATTCATGCCTGGGAAAAACACAGCCATGAACATCCGCCTCATCCACATGAATCTCCAAGCTTGCCATGAGGCAGTTGGTACCAGAGCAGTGATAGCATTAGACGCCGCTAAGGCGTTCAATTCTGTGGAGTGGGGATACTTGTGGGAGTGCCTGAGAGGCTTTGGGTTTGGCTCTAATTTCATTAAATGTGTGCAGCTGTTATACTTCTCCCCGGAGGCCCACGTGGCAGTGAATGGTTGGACTTCGGACCCCTTCCCTCTAGAGCGAGGGACCCAGCAGGGATGCCCACTATCCCCACTGTTATATGCCCTTGCCATGGAACCACTGGCCATTTCACTTAGAATGAACCAGAACATCCATGGTCTTCAGTTGGGCCCTCTCGTGGAAACAGTGAGCCATGTTCCTCTACCTAAAAGGACACTGGCCAATCTCTACAGACTGCCCTCCAGACCATCGAGGAATTCGGAAAACACTCAGGACTACGCATAAATTGGTCTAAGTCACAAATTCTACCCCTAAACCTCTCTCCACCAACCAGATGCTCTGTTTCCCTCCCATTGAACATGGTATCCTCTATTCAATACTTAGGAATACAGATCACTAGAGAGCCCCAAGAATATATTAAAAATAACATAGAACCTCTATTCACCTTTCTGAAAACCCTACGCAATCCTGAGCACGTCTCCCATTGGGGGTGATGGCGAGAGTCAACCTTAAAATGATTCTGCTGCCCAAGTTCCTATACATGTGTAGCGCTAGTAGATTTACAATCTACCGCAGGTTAGGTAAATTTAGTAAATTGTGTGTTAGGAAGGTTAAAAGTTCGCCTCTGTTCCAGCTTGGCTGACGTTGTGTGTGTTTCCATGCTGACCAGTGGGTGTCGCTGTTGCCACTGGTCAGTGTTGGAAAGGCAATGTGTCAAAGTGTATAGATGCTCCTCTGTCTCGGAGACAAGCTCGGCGGAGGTGGTCCTCCGAGTTGCATTCTGGAAAGAGGGTATTTATGGGACAGACGCCATGTTCTAGGGTTCGTTTTACAGCCACCTGCTGGCCCTCCTGGCCGACAGGTATGAGTTAAGGAGCTACCTCGTGGTCCTCCGATTGGGAGGCCCACGATACAGCGGCACAGGGGTGGGTCCAGAGGCTTGTCTGGGGCCTACCACCATGGCCGAGGAATGGTCCTAAGCTGTCGGTCCCGTGTGACGAAGCTGGACAACCGAGGAGATCACAGGGGAGTCTATAGAGGGGCCTGGTGACTCGGTTGGAGGACGTATCCAAAAGAAGTAACCATACAGCATAGTGTTGCCGGTTCGGCTTAAAGGTTCAGGCACTGTGACTGACTTTCACTGCAGAAAAATCTGATACATCCTGTGGCAGAGGATCGTACAGATTTACCCCCCCCAAACAAGTCTGTGGCAGAGACTTTTGATTTGTGCTGCGTGCTGGCTGCTAGACCGGTGAGAGAGGCCTATCCAGATGAGCAAGGAGTGTGTCCCACAAGGGGAGCGCATTCCACATAATTATCTGAATTCTACCAGGATATTTGCTGCTAAGATTCTACAAGAAAATATTTGAGTTTCTCCTGAAAGTTTCCTTTCCCGCCTCTTTCCTGCTACTTCCTAAAGTTTTTCTGTTTAATAAAGCATTGAAAACGTACTCCAGTGTTGGTGCATGTGTCATCCAGAAGTAAACTCAACGGAACCCTAGACGGTGAAACAGAGGGAAGCAAAGTGAAGGTAACAGGCCCGCTTAAACCAGCAGCTCCACCGAGAGTTAGTGCTACACATGCTTTGGCACTCTCCGGTTTTAATCCACTTAAATATATTCAAAATGCTCGATAGTATTCTCAACACTCTTATTTGGGGACCCAGCAGACATAAGTTAACATGGTGCACTCTCAAAAACCCAACCTCCTTAGGAGGAGCAGCCCTCCCAGACTTCCACTCATACTATATACCGGCCCAACTCTCTCATTTCTACCATTTCCACAAAACAGATGGACTTAGATACCAAACCCTAATATGCAAGAAGCCTGTCCGTAGCACACATTCTCCCATGCAAGTACTATTTAGAGGCAAGGGAGGTGGAGGGGCTGCCGACAACCGGAACCTACTATTATCCCACCATAAACGCATATGGGAGATTGTGCTCAAAATAACTGATGCTGACTTCTTCCACTCACACACACCCTTGTGGCATAATCCCCAACTACAGGAACTGACCTCAATTCTGGACATTGACATCTGGGCCTTTAAGGGATTTTATTCCTACATCAAGTACTTACCCCCCTCGGAGTACGAAATTTCCAATCACTGAAGGACGAATTTGAGCTGCCCTCCCATATGCTATTACGATATTTACAGCTAAGACACGCCCTACAAACCCAATTCGCAGACGGTTTCCCAAACTCGCAAAATTATATCCCTGGTAGATGTGATCATAGGTGCAGACCCCTCCAAAATGATATCCACTATATATAATATCTTACAAACTTGCTCAGTAACACGGATGATCGATACTGCTAGAACCAGATTGGAGGGGGATATAGGCCCCATAGAAGAATCAGATAGGGACGAGGAATTGGAAAACAGCAAAAGGCATGTTTATTGGGCCTACTTCCAGACGTATCTATCGATAAGTTCCTAGCCACCTTCCTCTTTGAAACCCTAGTTAGTGGCCCGACACTGGATGTGGGCTACCCCTCTACCCTACAGGTCTGGGTTGGGGAAATCAATTTGAATCTACCATATAAGAAAGTCATCTACAGACACCGGGGCTGTCCCACCAAATATAATAAGGTCTGAGATAGGTGGCTTGACAATCCAGACACATGCACTGAGTAGGCCTGTACTCCTTGACAAACATAGAGGTGCAATAAATACCCCAAGTCACCTGTAGGAATCCAAAATACTGCAATCTGATAAATGTGATTCTACAGCACAGGGTGATGTACTACAACCTGACAAATGTGACTGGACGCTGACTTAAAGTCCTATTATGTTGTGCTCTAGACACCTAAGGCAATCCACTTGTTTATGTTTAATTTGCATCCTTTTTTTTGTACTGCATAACATGTACAATGCCTATATGCTTTACTTACAAATAAACTTGCTTTGTTAATGAAAAAAAAATAAAAATAAACCTAGCATTAAGGCTGGGTTCACACTATTGCGAATTGGATGTGGATTTCTACACATTCGATTCGCATAGCAGGAGATTGTGACCGGCTCTCTATGGATCCGGTTCACACATCTCCGCAGCGGCTCTGGTGCGAATTGCACATGAGCCCTGTGCGTCTTTTGGTCCGTTTCAGGTCCGAATTCAGCCCAAAATTCGGGCTGAAATCAGACCTGAAATGGTGAATGGAGACACATCGGACCCCGGCCTTTGTTTGTCAGTGGGCAAATGTACAAAATCAGCAGGGAATCAAATACTTTTTTTCCCTCACTATATATGAGCTAGGGTATTTGACAATATATGAAGTGTTATATGGTGTTCTAGTGGGGAAATAATATATTTTCTGCAGATGTTAACATTATACATAGCGGCCTTTTTAAATATGGGACAAATACAGCTGCATATAGGAAGAGGACTCACTATTGTGTTCAGATCAGAATAGAATTTTATTTACAGTTATTATTTAAAAGAAGTCAACAAAATGTACATGTACATGGGTTTAATTTAACCATATTCCTACATTCTGAGTAGGAGTCTGAACCCTGGTCTTCTATGTAAAAGGAATAAAAACTTTCCATGTAAGAACCGTGCCCACAGCAGTAGGTAAAAATTCTGTTGCTATATAGCTTCACCTACATTCTACTACAGTAAATTACATGCGTCACCATTAATATATTTCCTCATGTCTTAGCATTCCTCAGGTAAATTACAAACCTAGAAACACCATTGAAGACAGCAAAAACACATGACAGGGGGTTATAACTCTTCGCCCTACTAAAAACTGTTTTACTGTTGCTTGGATCTCTATTTCTGAGGTTCCTCCACTCGTTCAAATTAGAGTAAAGCACTAAGTAAGGGGAAATTTTATTAAGGGCTAATACATTTGGGCATTGGATAAAGAACTGTATCCAGGACCCATAGTACATATTTGCACTCACAGTGCACCTCAACTGGAGGCTGTGAGAACCAGTGTACTGCAATGGCCAGTGCAGTTGGTGCAACACAAAGCCACACCAAATAAAAATGGCATTTGTACTGAGCTCTTCATCTCACAACAGAGTTTCAGAGCAAGTGATTGCGGGGTGCCCAGCAGTAAAACAACCAGTAAGCACCAGATTTACTATAAATCCAATCCTAATAAAGACACAGACGGAAATAAATGACTGATCGACAACCAACTTGAAATTAAATTTCATCCGCTTGAAATCCCACTTGAAATTAAATAAATACACAGACATTCTGTAAATTAAATTTACAAAGATTACCAATGGGGTGTTCTGAAAATAAACATTACTCTTCACAATAAAACCCTAACGAAAATAAGGATGGGTACTTCCCCATGCCCCCCTTCCTCCTTTGTGGAGTAAGGTATGGGAAGTAGACAGTGCATTTGTCTCATGTTCTCAAGTTACATTTATTCTTTAAATGCTGCTGATACAAAAGTAAGAAATTCCTTTGAGGCCGGTAAAAAAAAAAAATGTAGCAAATCTTTATGCAAAATAAATTCATAATGATAGACAGAAAATAGAAAAAAATTCCATGATTGTGGCATATTTCCTAATTTAATAATAACAACATTCAATAGCATAAAACAGAATAACTGAACAAGAAAATATGTGCAACTTAGGCTTTCTGATCAATAACCACATATAGGTTTTCTTCTATATTATCATGTCACCTAGTATTTTCCATTTTTTACTGCGCAGGTCAAAGAGACAAAGATCTGAAAGAAGTGCAAACATATGACTAAAGAAATCGCTATAGAAACATGAAATGAGCAGGGAATATTTGAGAGGGACATTCAGTACTGCTTGACCTTCCGAAGACAGTTTACCTTTGAAAAGCTTGTCATAAAAATGAATTGTTAGCAAGAAAAGAAAAAGATGCGTGACCTTTTTTCCTTTGTTAAAGGAAATTTAATTCCTGTATAGCTGCCTCCATACAGAATAAACGTCTAATTTGTTAAGGTTTTGGTTTTTCCCTAAGGACCAGATATATTTACACAAATTGGTAGGGGATAAAAACATTCTGAAATGTGACCCTGGAACACACCCTCTCATTTGGGCTTTTTTATACCGTCAGAACAAGACCAATGAAATTTAGATGTAATTCAAGTTTTATCAACTTTTCTAACCCAACTAGCTAGGTTTAATACAGTATTTTACTATTGAAGGAAAGTTGAATGGGTATGGGTATTTTTGCCTAATTACACTGGACCGGTTTGGATCAATGTACAGTATCTCACAAAAGTGAGTATACCCCTCACATTTTTGTAAATATTTTATTATATCTTTTCATATGACAACACTGAAGAAATTACACTTTGCTACAATGTAAAGTAATGAGTGTACAGCTTGTATAACAGTGTAAATTTGCTGTCCCCTCAAAATAACTCAACACACAGCCATTAATGTCTAAACCTCTGACAACAAAAGTGAGTAAACCCCTAAGTGAAAATGTCCAAATTGGGCCCAAAATATCAATATTTTGTGTGGCCACCATTATTTTCCAGCACTGCCTTAACCCTCTTGGACATATAATTCACCAGAACTTCACAGGTTGCCACTGGAGTCCTCTTCCACTCCTCCACGACGACATCACGGAGCTGGTAGATGTTAGAGACCTTGCGCTCCTCCACCTTCCGTTTGAGGATGCCCCATAGATGCTCAATAGGGTTTAGGTCTGAAGACATGCTTGGCCAGTCCATCACCTTTACCCTCAGCTTCTTTAGCAAGGCAGTGGTCATCTTGGAAGTGTGATTGAGGTCGTTATCATGTTGGAATACTGCCCTGTGGCCCAGTCTCCGAAAGGAGAGGATCATGCTCTGGTTCAGTATGTCACAGTACATGTTGGCATTCATGGTTCCCTCAATGAACTGTAGCTTCCCAGTGCCAGCAGCACTCATGCAGCCTCAGACCATGATACTCCCACCATCATGCTTGGCTGTAGGCAAGACACACTTGTCTTTGTACTCCTAACCTGGTTTCCGCCACACGCATGATACCATCTGAACCAAATAAGTTTATCTTGGTCTCATCAGACCACAGGACATGGTTTCAGTAATCCATGACCTTAGTCTGCTTGTCTCCACCAAATTGTTTGTGGGCTTTCTTGTCCATCATCTTTAGAAGAGGCTTCCTTCTGGGAGGACAGCCATGCAAACCAGTTTGATGCAGTGTGCAGCGTCTGGTCTGAGCACTGACATGCTGACCCCCCACCCCTTCAACCTCTGCAGCAATGCTGGTAGCACTCATATGTCTATTTCCCAATGAAAACCTCTGGATATGATGCTGAGCACGTGCACTCAACTTCTTTGGTTGATCATGGCGAGGCCTGTTCTGAGTGTCACCTGTCCTGTTAAACCGCTGTGTGATCTTGGCCACCAAGCTGCTCAGAAAGTTTTCTGCCATGAGGTGCCATGTTGAATTCCAGTGACCAGTATGAGAAGGTGAGAGCGATAACACCAAATTTAACACACCTGCTCCCCATTCACACCTGAGACCTTGTAACACTAACAAGTCACATGACACCAGAAAGGGAAAATAGGTAATTGGGCCCAATTTGGACATTTTCACTTAGGGGTTTACTCACTTTTGTTGCCAGCGGTTTAGACATTAGTGGCTGTGTGTTGAGTTATTTTGAGGGGACAGTAAATTTACACTGTTATACAATCTGTACACTCACTACTTTACACTATAGCAAAGTATAACTTCTTCAGTGTTGTCATATGAAAAGATATAATAAAATATTTACAAAAAGGTGAGGGGTGTACTCACTTTTGTGAGATACTCTAAGTATTTATGTGCCACACCTGGCTGATCCCTGTAGAAGTTGGAAATCCCCGTAGTGGGCACTGTTATTACAATGATTGCTGATCACTTCCAGGTCCGGGGGTGAATGGATGACCAGCTTTGTGAGCACAGGAGGCCACTTGCTCAGCATGGGCGCCACTCAGATTAGACTTTGCATCTTTTCAGTGATTGCTGGAATGCGTTCTCTGAATTCAAAAGGTGGGGATTGTGACACCAATGCCCCACCTATCCACATCATCTACGCTTAGGCTCCATGTACACTAGCAGCTCCTAAACTTGAGTTTAGGATCTTTTGGTGTTTTTTTGCCAAAGCTCATTCCTATAAAGGCCCATGTGTCCATGTACACATAGGCTTTTAGGTGTCAGGGCTGGGCTTAGCCCTTCCTTCTCAGAGCTCTGTGCTCAGTTGTCGGTTAATTGCCAAAGACTCTTCCTTCCACAGTGACTCACCTGGTCTTCATTTCTTGCTTGTCAGCTAGAGCTGCTGGTTATATAAACTCCTTGGATCAGATCTTCTGTGCCTTTGCCTTGGTCAACATATCCGGACTCTCTCTGCTATGTTTTCCTGTGAAAGATTTTTGTTTGGATGACTTCCCTTCTGGTTTCTGATTCTGTTTGCTGCAGCTGACTTCGCTGATCTCTGGGCTCCTGTTTCTCTGGCTTGTTCTGACTACCAGTCCTGGTTACTGAACTCTATCTATGTTTTGACTATGTTTGCTCTGTTTATACCATTTTACCATTTTATTAAATAGTGTGATTTTTGTTGCACTTCTGTCTCAATCGGATTCATGGTTGCTGACATTAGGATCGTTTAGGAGCTCCTGCAGTTAGGGGAGGTTTAACCTCCTTCTGCTGAACGCGGAAGAATCACGTTCAGGATAGGAACATTTTGACTGTGGGCCATAAAACGCATTACAATTTTGCCGTGATTAGCGTTTTCCCAATGTAGTTCAAGTGTACGTGAAGCCTTGGAATACTTTACATTCCCTGAGAAAAAAATGGTACCTGTGCCAACCAAGCAACAACCTGTGTTCACTAAGCAGAAGGGCATCTGCTTAGCAGGCTAGCTGCAATCACTGTAGCAGCAGTGACTATTATGTGAATTTCCAGCTTCCAAGGCATTGGCAAGGTACGGCACATGCATATTTACATTGGTCCAAGTTGGACCAATATAACTATGCATAAATATCCATATCTGGAATTAATTTTAATCTGTGTTCATTTATAAAACTAGGAGCCCACAGCATTGCCTCATCATTGACAGCGCATGTCATACACTAACAATTGGGAATCACTCTAATGCCCTGTACACACGATCGGACATTGATCAGACATTCCAACAACAAAATCCATGGATTTTTTCCAACGGATGTTGGGTCAAACTTGTCTTGCATACACACGGTCACACAAAGTTGTCGGAAAATCTGATCGTTCTGAACGCGGTGATGTAAAACACGTACGTCGGGACTATAAATGGGGCAGTAGCCAATAGCTTTCATCTCTTTATTTATTCTGAGCATGCGTGGCACTTTGTCCGTCGGAATTGTCCACACACGGTCAGAATTTCCGTGAACGGATTTTGTTATCGGAAAATTTTATAGCCTGCTCTCAAAATTTGTGTGTCAGAAATTCCGATGGAAAAAGTCAGATGGAGCCCACACACGATCAGAATTTCCGACAACACAATCCGATCGCACCTGTGTGTACAGGGCATAATTGTTTCCCAGTCACGTGATCATTATGATAGCCGCCAATCATAGTGATCATGTGGCCTTGTTTACAAAACAAACCTGCCAACTCAGCTGCCTCAAAGAGAAAAGGCAGCTGGTAAAGTAAAATACAAATAGTGAAAACAATGTTTATTTAAGAGGACGAAAAATAACATTATAATTTGCTAAGCATAAAATTGTATTTTTAAAAATTTTTGTCAATTTGGCAGTTTATAATAAAAAAGCAAGGGATTTAAAACAGTATACTGAATAAAAGCCTTATACACGCGACTACATTAAGTAATTTAGGTAGGTAAATTAGTTAGAGTTATAATCAAAATTACTAACACATGCTGACGCTGCTAAAATTAGTCTGAGCATCTAGGTTAAATGGATTTTGACATGTACAGTACACAAAAACATTTGAGAATTTACAATTGTACAAGATCATTTTAACCACCTTATTTTTAATTTAGTAAGTAAATAGATGAAGTTTCATGAAAATAAGTAAATATCTGTAGTAGTAGGAATAGAGTAAGGATTAAACAATTTACAAGCCAGAATTTAGCACATTCAGCCAGGTCAGAACTCAAACCAGTCAACCAAAGCCACCATGTAACTTAAAGATCCAGTCATTAGTCAGCATCCATAATGTAAACTAGAAGTAAGGGAGCAAAACAACTTTAATGGGAACATAGCCTGTGGTGGGCAACTAAGGGGCAAAAGTTGGACCAGCGGGAAAATGAGGGGGAGGGAGGACAAGAAGACAAATGGGCAGCAGGGAGGGAGGGGAAGAAGAAAGAAGAAAATAAATTTAAAAAGGGGGGGAGTGGAAGGGAAAGAGTAGCCAATGCTCACTGGGACAGGGCTAAGAAATCAGTCGTTGGATAAGCTTAAATAGTGGGAAGGGTGCCATCAGAATCTGATGAAAACTGTAATCCAAGGCTCCCAAATCGTGTGGAATTTACACAGTCTATCACCAACAATGGAAGCCATTTTCTTTCAAACCGCATATATAAATTAATATGAAATTTAAACTCTTCAAAGGTGAATATTTAATTTTCTCCAGGACCTAGCTTTTGTCTGCTATGAAGCAGTAAAAATATGAGTAAATAAATGGGCATTCTAATTTTGTATAGACAATGGGCCTGAAACAATTATATGCAATTCAAATTAAATGGCTCTATAATATTAGGCTATATTTGCACTATACACCAGAGGGGCTGAATGAGAATTTGGATTTTTGGTGCATAGAGGAATGATTTGCATGGCCCTGCTCACTCTCCTAAAAAGAGGAATAATCCTCTTATATTTTGTGATGAAATGAAACATGTGAATTGTTTCTGTTTTAAAAAGCTTTACTGTGCTATGCACTGGATTACTGGAAAGATCAGAAAGAAATACACAAAATACACCAAGATTCGAGTAATAATATGCATGTCTCTTGTATTTAGAAGAAAGTTTCTTATGCTGGAGTTCAGCTTTAAGGTACTGTATATTTCAGTGTATATTGCACTAATTATATGTTCATTATGCGCAAGGAAATCAAATCATAAATAGCTTACCTCTTATTATTTTGACCTGGCAAAAAATTAGCACCTGCAATAATATGTAAACACTGACATTCTGCCAAGTAGTCAGCTGAAACTTTTTTTAATCCTCTAGCCATTCCTCTCCTGACTGAGATCATGATTCATAAACCAGTCATTCCCCTTTTCACTGAACTGTCTTGTAAATCTTGCTCAATCATGTGACTGCCACCCAATCTTGCTTAATCATGTGACTGCCACCCATTGTTATTTTAACAATGCAGCAACATATACACACCATCCTGAATATGAATGTGTATGCTTACTAACCATGCACCCAGGTGATTGGCCTTAATTATTTATTATGTTTATATTATATTTATATGGCGCCATTTGTGCTTTCTAAATTGAGTCACATTTTGTCAAGTGACCTTATAATTAATATTCTTTCAGAACCAATATATATAATCATTTTTGGTCATGTCGCCTTGAGTCCGCATTATATGCTTTATACTATATAGATTT
Organism: Lithobates clamitans; assembly: GCA_037952925.1. Classification (NCBI taxonomy): domain Eukaryota; kingdom Metazoa; phylum Chordata; class Amphibia; order Anura; family Ranidae; genus Lithobates; species Lithobates clamitans. The sequence goes on from JBBGZY010000142.1 coordinate 5,521,465, forward strand.
TTTTATGGCTAGATAGATGCCTTTTTTACCATTAACTGTTCACTTTGTCTGTTTTTTGTCCAAGATTGTTAGTGTAATTATAGGTAACGGCTCCAATGGCATTGTATATGGTAATTTTTTTAACCTTTTATAAAGCATTTTAAAAATTTTATTAGGTTTTTTGTTTTGCATTTCCATGGTCCACGATAATATGGCTTCCTTTTGCTTGTTTGGACATCTCTTTCAATATTATTATTATTATTATTATACAGGATTTACTGTAAATAAATCCTGTATAATAATATTGAAAGAGATGTCCAAACAAGCAAAAGGTAGCCATATTATCGTGGACCATGGAAATGCAAAGCGAAAAACCTACAAAAACTATCAAAATGCTTAATAAAAGGCTAAAAAAATTACCATATTATACAATGCAATTGGAGCCGTTACCTATAATTACACTAACAATCTCGGACAAAAAACAGACAAAGTAAACAGTTAATGGTAAAAAAGGCATCTATCTAAAAAAAGTGGGAGAACTTGCACAATTGGTGGCTGACTAAATACTTTTTTGCCCCACTGTATATAGTGCCAACAGTTTGCGCAGAGCTTTACAACATCGGGGAAGACAGTGCAATTACAATACAATTCAATACAGGAGGGATCAGAGGGCCCTGCTCGTTAGAGCTTATGGCACCAGATTTGTGAAAGTGATTTTAAGCGGTTTCCTGTGATAGGCTACATAGTCATGGTTGCTGATGTAAGTCACTAGAGGCCCCTGAGTATGCACTACCGTGCAAAAATACAAGTTGGGTAGAGCTTGTGGAGTGACATCACGCCGCCACATTGGAGCCCAGGGTGGCCGCGATCAAGTCTTGGAGGCTCATTTTTTCTGTTTTTATGCATTTGGATTGGTCAAATTTTTAATATGTATGCTCTTGCTACTGTTGCTTATTAAATGAATTACTACACTATATGGTGTTTTATTAATTGCCTATGGTGCATACGGAAAACAATAAACGGAGTGTTGCCGTCTGGAGGATGTGATTGAAATGCCCCGTACACACAGTCGGACTTTGTTCGGACATTCCGACAACAAAATCCTAGGATTTTTTCCGACGGATGTTGGCTCAAACTTGTCTTGCATACACACGGTCACACAAAGTTGTTGGAAAATCCGATTGTTCTAAACGTGGTGACGTAAAACACGTACGTCGGGACTATAAACGGGGCAGTGGCCAATAGCTTTCATCTCTTTATTTATTCTGAGTATGCGTGGCACTTTGTCCGTCGGAATTGTGTACACACGATCGGAATTTCCGACAATGGATTTTGTTGTCGGAAAATTTTATATCCTGCTCTCAAACTTTGTGTGTCGGAAAATCCGATGGAAAATGTGTGATGGAGCCTACACACGGTCGGAATTTCCGACAACAAGGTCCTATAACACATTTTCCGTCGGAAAATCCGACCGTGTGTACGGGGCAAAAGACTGGAGGTTTCCTCAGATTGATGTCTGCGTTTATTACCATCACTTAAGCTGTTTATGCTACACATTGATTTGGCAGTAAAGAAGGCTGTGAGTGTGTATTGCAGGCGAGTAAAGGCTGTTGTTTTTCACACAGAGTGGCACATTACTCACGTGGCTGGTTTGAAGTGGATATTTTGCAGCAGTATTACACTAGAAGTTCTCTTCCCAAATTCCAGTTTCTAAGAATTCATTGGATTGTGTAACTGGTTGTAATCGGCAGAATATTAACATCCTACATTTGTTTATGCTGTACTTAAGTGGGCAGCCTGTTTTTCTGTCTATAGCCCCTTTCACAAGGGCTTTCCACTCAGGTCCACCTGTCAGTTTTTTAGGCGGACCTGATCGGGCGCTCTATTCACCTCTATGGATCGGTGATATCCGATTTGATCCTGTCCGTGAAATTGACAGATGGTGACCCTTTTTTCCATCTATCTGGAGGATCGGACGGGATCAGATGAAAATGGACAGGCGGTCCATTTTCATCCAATCTCTCCATAGAGGAGAGCGGGGCTCTGACAAGTCCATCTCAGCACAGTGAAATGGAGACGGACCTGTCATCTGCCTGCTCACGGATCGACCCCACGCTGAGCAAAGCGGAGTCCGTCGGGCGGAGTGGATGTTATTTAGCAGTATTACGTTATATGTTCTTTTCCTGAGTTTCAGTTTCTAAGAATTCACTTGGATTGTGTGACTGGTTGGAATCAGCAGAATATTAACATCCTATATGTGTTTATGCTGCACTTAACTGAGCAGCCTGTTTTTCCGGTGAATGTGCAATACAGCCATATTGGAGCATGGAAGAATCTTCGCTTGAATATTCATTTGATGAACTTTATTTCATTATCTAATTATTTATCATAACTCTCTGACCTGATGAACTTGATATTCAGCGGATGTAAACATAATGGTTTTACTGTTTTTGATTATTTATATTATTGAACTTTTGCACGTTATTACATTTTTATTTCATGCATAATTTATTTTAATTAGAGCGTTGCAATTTTTTTTGATTTTGTAAGGTTCACGGGAGAGTATACTGCCTCTTTTTGCTAGTGGCTTATTTCAGTGTGTAGCGACGACTTTCTGTCGTTTTTTTACAAAATATATATATATATATATATATATATATATATATATATATATATATACAGTATAGTAAAGCCCTGTGTAGATTGGCAGTGCTATATAAGTACCTGAAATAAATAAATATATTGCATGAAGATATTGCAATAAAAACTGAAATTACTTACTGGGGGGACAAGATTGTAATAAACACCATACACCTTAATCTAATAAAAACCCATTGTGATGCTACAAATTTGCATTGGCAGTGGAAAAATAAACACCAACACCAACAGAGACCACTATTCACAACAAAGAGCTAATGTTAAAAAGTACTAGTACTGTACAATTCTCATTTCACAAAGAATAAGACAGCCAATATGGCATATCCTATGATATCACATGATCTAACATGCATGAAATAAACATGGAGTAATACAAATGCAGGTCCTATTCTACATATAGCTGAACCAATCAACTACTGTTTCAAGCTGTTCAAGAACAGACCAGAAGGGGAAGCATATGTAGAAGTACCCCTGTAGGGGCTGCTGGTAATTGTGGTCCGTCTCTCACCCTGCACAGCCAGGCACACAATCTTTGTACTTTGTTTTTATGTTTTATTAAGGGGAAATTAAACTTGGATGGGGTAAGGGTAAGTATGGGACGACCACTTGATTGAAGAATTAATAAATTGATACTCCAACTATATACGCTCCTGGTATACCTGTATACACCTCCTCACTTCCAGCTCCAGCACATCACTTAGTTACACTTCCTCACTTCCAGGACCAGCTAGCACTATAGTTTAGGCCTGACACTGGCTCAGCCAGGCCTTAGAAAATGCCCTTTGCAGGCAGGGACTGCAGGCCCCTTTGGTCTAGCAAACAATGGTGGTAGTCCTAGTGCTAGCTGTCCACGTGGCTACTGATGCCAACACCACATCTTCAGGCCCTGCCAGGCCTCCTGGCTGCAGCTGCCCCTTTCCACTGCCTATGTCACCACAGTCCACTCTACTGGCTCTGCACCCATCCCAGACTGTACTCCCCCAGTTCTCTCAGGCATGCCTCCCCAGTCCTCCTGACTGTGTGAACACTCACCAGCCCTCTTGGCTGCCTCTGTGGAACTCCTGGAGACTTGCCCGGCAGTGTTCTCCTGCTGACCTATCTTGCTCCTCCTGTGCCTCCTGGTCAGGACACCTCTGTGGGTTGTAAGAGGGTCCCATCCGCACCCAAGCCCAGGCCCAAGGTCACCCCCCCCTAGACTGGGAGCTCCCTCAAAGGCCCCGACAGCCTAACACTCCATCTCCATCTTCCACCTGATCACAACTCCTGCCCAGCTGGGCTGACCCTGAGTATTTGAGAGGGCTGCCCCCTGCCAATCCCTCAGAATACTCCAGGCAGCTCCACCTTTCCTCTCCCCCTTCCTTTCCAGAAGATTCCAGCACATTCTGAAAGTCACCCAGCCCTGCCTGGCTTCCTGCTAACCCAGAATCAAACACAGAGGGTGCTACACATACAGTAGTTGTCTGTTTTCGACCTACATTACAACCCCAACCAGCTTCCTTTGGCTCCATAACCATCTGTATAGGTCTTAAGATCTTGACCGGAAAGGGCATCTTATTAATATACTATCCTCAAGGTGACCGACAACATTTTTCTTCAGTTATTAACATATTTACTGGCTACCCTGAAGATGTATACTGCTAAAATACACCAGTGTCTGGATTAACTACAATCCAAGGAGCTTACAAAAGAATGAGTGCCACACCAATGGTTGAGAGTCTTGTATGTTAATGATAATTTATCTGAAAAAATAATCCATGTTTTGAGGGTTCTAATAGGACCCCTTCATGAAAAAAAACAGCACCTGAAGCCTGCTTACTTGCAGATTTTCATACTCTCCCTGATGAAGGCAACCTTTGAGAACCCCCAATACTTATTATGTTTTCTTGTATTATTATTGATATTATTTACCAACAGTCAGATCTTTCCCTCCTCTCTTCAGCAATTTGCAGTACTAACTAGACATTCCTGAACTTAAAGTGGATGTAAACCTGATTCATGGAAATTGTTTTCTTATCTCTCGTCAAAACACTAAGTCCCGTGGCTTTCTCCTGCTCCGTTCTTCTGTTATCAGTATGATAACTTCTGACAAGTTCTCCGATACATATGATAAAACCAGGCTGAATTTTGTGTCAGGGAGGGCGCTATAAATAGATTAGCAGAAAGCTGCTTTACTTACAGGAGAGAAAGTCTCTGCCTATCTGGAGGGGGGGGGTGTCTTTCCTCCAATCAGCTGTCTCCCAGTGTAATCAAGCACTACACAGCTACTGCTGAATGAGGAAGTGAAAATTCTAAGAGGACATGCACTTTCTAAACAGTATATAAAGCTGAAGACAGCACATATACATGTAAAACTTATGTAGGGAAATTTGTTTAATCCCTTTGTATCATCTGAGGCTGTTCACTTCACTGGGTATATGTGAGGGTTTACATCCACTTTAACTGTAGAGTCTTCTGCACGTCAAACAAGGATATTTATTACACTAAATGGTAGTCATACCAATTACTCTAGACAAGGCTTAACAACAATTTGTCACAAATTGTGGTGTTACATTTAAAGTGTTACTAGACCCCCAACAGTAAAATCAGTGCGTATATGCAGTAAAGCATGCTTGTTATACTCACTGTGGAACCTAAGGGGTTAATCATTTGCATTGTTTAAAAAAGCTGTTTGATCCTGTCTTCTCTGATCCTCCCCTTCTTTTACTGTCCCCAATCCATCTGCTGAAAGTACAGAGCCTTGGAGGCACTCTGCACATGCTCAGTTTGGTGTGTATTACTAGAGAGTTTTTTTGTTTTTTTTGGGGGGTGGGTGTATGTGATCAGCACAGGGCCATTCAGACAGAGGATCAGGGGTCATGCAGCCTCATAGGACAGTCAGAGGAGAATGAAAACTCCTCCTACAAGCTTTACCAGTGCTCGGTAGGACACTGATAGAAGTCACAAGCCTGCTATATACTGCTGATGAGAAAAGGTATGTTGCAGTTTCTATTTACTAAAGTATTTGCATTTCCATGTTCTGTGTACTACTACTGTGTAGAGCTGCATGATTAATCATTAAAAAATTGCGATCTCGATACAACACCCCCTCCCGATCCTAATAAGCCATTTCCGCGATTCTATGTAAACAGTGCAGAGCCGAGCTGTCAAAAAAAAAAAAAAGGCCACAAATGTTTATCAATATTCCTCAGCGCTGAGAGATAGAGAAGAGATACAAAGTATTAGTTTTAGTATTTTAGTATTTTAGTTCTTTTGGAGATCAAATGGAAGAACTTTGGTCTGTAAATGAGGTCAGTTTAACCATTTACCGATTTAAAGACTAATGCCCCGTACACACGATCGGACATTGATCGGACATTCTGACAACAAAATCCATGGATTTTTTCCGACGGATGTTGGCTCAACTTGTTTTGCATACACACGGTCGCACAAAGTTGTCGGAATTTCCGATCACCAAGAACGTGGTCACGTACACCATGTACGACGAGACTATAAAAGGGCAGTTCAGAACCAAGCGCGGCACCCTTTGGGCTCCTTTTGCTAATCTCGTGTTAGTAAAAGTTTGGTGAGAGACGATTTGCGCTTTTTCAGACTCGTGGTTTCTGCTGTTCAGTTTGTGCTTGTGGGTTTGTATCTGGTCTTCAGTGCGTGCAGCGAGTACAATTGACTTGTCGTTGTGTTCGTGTTAGTTCGTTACTGATTTTCAGGTCGCTCTTCACAGGCCTTGCTGTTCTTCAGTGCGTTCTGTTACTTCGTTCTGAGCGTTTTCTAGCCATGTTGCGTATACGTACTCCTCGTAGAGCTCATGCTGTGCGGGGGCTTAATGTTGGGGTCCTTACCTTGACACAAGTCCAGTCCGTGAACAGGGTAGGGAGGAGTTCATGGACCAAGAATTGGTTGTTTCAGCGTGACCAGTTCTGTCATATGCCTTTACTCCGTGAGAGCCGTGAGAATAATCCTGATGATTTCAGGCACTTTCTCCGGATGACGGACCCCTTATTTCACCGTTTGTTGGCTTTGCTGACCCCTTATATCAGCAGGCAGGATACCTGCATAAGGCAAACCATCGCTCCGGAGCAGAGGCTAGTCACCACCCTGCGGTACTTGGCGATGAGGGAAGCCTGCAGGACCTCAAGTTCTCGACAGGCATCCCCCCCAGGCTCTGGGGATCATTATCCCGGAGACCTGTTCTGCCATCATCCAGGTCCTGCAGAAGGACTATATTAAGCTAAGATTTTTATCCTTTAACATCACATTTTATTGTATTTAATGTTTGATAATATATTGTATTTCTTTCCTCATTCCCTAATTACCATGATTGTAATATTAATAACATGATCAAGTATCGTGCAAAAAAACTTGATATCCCACCACTGCGCTATGGTATAAAATGTATGGTGATTTTAGCTGCCAACTTAAAAAGAAAAAAAGCTGTAAGAAAGTATTCTAAATGAATAAAATAGTGGCGCTATGACTAAGATATCCTAAAGAGTTGATAAATCATAAAGTAGTGATATCTACTGATATATACCAATAACCTAAAGTGCTAGTATTAAACAATAAGCAATACGTGATAATTCAAATAATATTAATAATGATATAATAATGAAAATGAATAACTTCCATAAATAATCATAAACAGTCCGTGCAGTGTTTAAACTGTTACATAAAGTCCAAGCCAAATAAGTGTGTTGAACAAGTGAATCAAAAAGTGTGATCTTCCTCTGCCATACAAAAAATCTCCTCCACCACACCGATCGTGATTGTGTTCCACTCTAATGGAGCCGCACTCACCAAATACATATGCCTTGCATTCTCATGCGCTGCATGTAAGCATTATAATCATCCCTCCAGGGGGTCACTCAGGTTGGATGAAGCTGGATCCACAGCAACTGGAGCTCTTTACTAAACAGCACCTTTCAGAAGCTGAAAACAGCATATACAAGACACTCCTTGTGATTGGTAAGAACAATGCACTAGTGGTCACGGCGGACCCGGGATGCAGCCTGAGAACTCTCACCCCTTCCCTCGCTGGATCCACAGCACTACGAGGAAGTATCAGCCAGCCACAACAGGTCACAGTGCATCATATGTCATACGCTGTTGCTAGGTTGCCGTACAGCCACGCCTCCGACATGTTTCGTCATATCGACTTCTTCATAGGATTGTTGATTTATTGTTTAATACTAGCACTTTAGGTTAATGGTATATATCAGTAGGTATCACTACTCTTATGATTTATCAACTCTTTAGGATATCTTAGTCATAGCGCCACTATTTTATTCATTTAGAATACTTTGTTACATGATTGTAATATGCTGTGAATGTCCCCTTTGTCCTCATGCATGCTGGATTTTTATTTTATTTATTTTTTTTGTCCTTCATACATATTTGCCTTCACTTACCTCCCCAGCATGCTCTCCTTGGCCTATATTCACCTCATGTAGTCACTTAACAATGTATTTTGTCAGCTCCATAGTAGTGCTTTACCCTAAACAACCCCTAAAATGTGTAAAAATGTGATTTGTGCTTTAAATTCAGGCAGAGTGGCAGAGGCTTTTTTTTTGGTGTCCCAAAATCATTTGGAACCCTCCCTCCCCCCAACTGCTAACTCAGATGATAACAATCCTCTATCTGCTGAGAAATTGAAGGCAATATCAGACATGAGTATTTATAAACTGTGTTTGATATTGCGTTCAGATGGGGTGAAGTCACCCCTGGAAAAGCCAAATTTTGAAGATGCACACAAATTTCCGAATGTAAACATGTTCTAGCTGCCAACACGGGGGATCAAGGGACGTGTTTTGGGGGTGCAACCCCTTCCTCTCAGCTACTATATTATTGAGGAAGGGGTTGCACCCCCAAAATGCATACATTGATCTCCCGTGATGGCAGATAGCACATGTTGACACACTGTGTGCATCTTCAAAATTTGGCCTTTCTATAAAATGGCAAAAAAATGTTAAAAATGTTTACATTCCAAATACCACAAAAAAGGAAGGGATTTGGAGGTGTTTTAAACTCTCCCTAAAACATCAATGATGTTCTTCATTTTGTTTTTAACATCATTGATGTTTTTCTGGATGTTTTCCAAGTCCCTATTACACCCCATGATCTCCCCAATCAGGATCTGTGCACTTTCACTGCTGAAATGACCTGGATCCACAACATCACGATCACCTAAAAATATAGAAACAAGTTCACACCATGTATTATAAATCTACCGGCATCCATCTCTTACCTGAGGCTGTGGTCGCAGACACTAACCTGTTGGGGTGACTCTTTCCACCACGTCTCCTTCCTCCTCCTCCTGTTGACTTTGGGGGATTTCACCTTCCTCATGAGGTGGGGGGTCTGTAGTCTCCTCGGATGAGTGGTGTCCTCCGAGTCTTTTCTCCCCTATGTAAAAAAAAAATTGGTATACTTAGCACACAGATATTTGATGGCAGAAATAGGAATTTGAAACATTACTTGGAAGTGGGGTACAATTGTCTGTTTTGGTAGAATTCCAAGATGAAGAAATTTTTTTGTCCTTTGTCAAGCTTGAATACTTACCTGTTCTGTACAAGCTTCACAGATGGAGTCACCCTATAGTATAAACTGGAGCACCTGTGTGGGGCCCCCTAATAAAAAGGGTGTTCTTGTGTCCCACACCAGTGCTCCAGTGTCCAGATGTGTAAACAGCTGCTGAGTGTCCTCTCCTTACACAGAATCTAGTTTGCATACCATTCTAGTTACAAACCCATCTAGACTCCAAAATTATTTTAAGAGAAGTAGGCTAGCAAAAATGTATTCAACTGCATATGGCCAAAACAACATCTCCCCAAAGGACATATTTGAGGCCTTAAATCGTCTCTTCCGGGATCGGGACGTTTCTGGCTCCGGGCTTTCCTCCTCCTCCTTCTCCTTGTTGCTGTAATTAGCACGCACCTGCTGTGTCTCCGCCATGTGCTCTTCCCCCACTGCGCCGAACAAGAAGGGGCAGGGAATAGACTAGAAAGAACGTCCGGGGCGGGTGGAGTTTCACGCATGCGCAGTGTATATAAAGCGTAACACGCACGCGTAGTACGTACAATCTGTGAGCGGAGGAAGGAGTATCGGAGGCGCCGATCGTGATAACGAAGGTAAGATATAAACTTGGGCCTATACTGCTTCTAGATTGAGGCCTATATTGTAACAAGATTAGGAGAGTTTCGCCTGACATTAGGGTTTGTCTTGTGTCTTGCAGATAAAATGGATGGCTTCAATGACCACAACTTACTCCCCCTGTTCATAGACAAATACAGGGAGCTGCCCTGTCTATGGCAGATCAAACACCCCCAATACAACAATAAACAAAAGAGGCAGGCAGCGCTGGAGAAACTGCTAGAGTTGGTGAAGCCGGTGGTCCCCACGGCAACCATCCCCTATTTAAAAGCCAAAATTGGTGGCCTGAGGAGCACTTATCTTAGGGAGCGCAAGAAGGTCACGGATTCCCAGAGATCCGGAGCTGCAGCAGATGACGTTTATGTCCCCAGGCTGTGGTACTATGAGAGACTTTGTTTTCTGTCAGATCAGACTGGAGTCAGGGAATCCCTCTCAACCCTTCCTTCCACTCTTCCTTCCACCCCAGCTGAGGCTTCCGATGTCCAACCTGGGACTTCCAGCCAGGAAGAAGTGGAGGAGCCCAGCTGGAGCCAGGTATAGCATTCTTCTACAGATTTTTGGTCAATAAATAAATGATGTTTACTAGATGTTGTTATTGATCATTAATTGCTGATTTAATAAAGTGTTTTACATATCAATGCACAGTAGTGGGCAAAAATAATTGGTACAAGAATGAAAAATGCTGGGCTCAGAATTATACTCTGTTATATTTGTTAACTTTCAATTAGCAACAGTCATGAGGTGAAAATTGTGTGTGATTGAAGAAGACAAAACTAAAACTATGTCCCTTTTTCATACACAGGAAGACCTCAGCCAGGAGGAGGCTCTGGAATGTGGCAGCCAGGAGGCTGTGGAATATGGCAGCCAGGAGGAGGCGGGGCTAAGTGGCAGCCAGGAGAAGGCCGGGCCCAGTAGGAGCCTGAGCAAATAGCAGGTTCCTCCCATCCGCCTTCCAACCAAAAGACCCAGGAAGGGGAGTAACGTGCAGGATTCAGCACTCAGGCTGATTCAGGAGGCTTCTGCGTCCCTTAGAGCCTTCCCCACTCCTGAAGAGGCCTTTGCCTCCATGGCTGCCACAAAACTGCAGGGCATGCAGGAGGGCCAACGCCTCCTGTGTGAGGAGCTTCTTTACAAAACACTAACTAAGGGGGTGAGGGGCGAAATCACACACAAAACCCACCTGTGTGAGTTGGACCATCCTCCTCCTGCCACAACTCCACCACCAAAGACACAGCATGGAAGGAAGCGTGGAAGGAAGACCAGAGAGTGATGACCTGGGTTCAGTCTGGTCTGACAAAAGATGCAGGCTCTTGTATGACCACAGCCTGGGGACACAGATATCATTTGCTGCTGTTCATGATCTCTTGGACTTCTGGACCAGACTGCACTCCCTTATATATGGACTCCTCAGGCCACCAATTTTGCAGTAAAATAATTGATGTCTGCCCTGGGGGCCAAAGGCTTCGCCAATATCTGCTGTTTCTCCAGCGTTGCCTCCCTCTTTGTTTGGTTCTGAGCCCTTAATAAAGGATTTTTTGGTTTCAATTATACTCGCCTATGTGTGTTTTCCTTCAAAAAGGACAGTTTGTTTGTGAGGAGGCAGGTACATTTCAAAAATACAATGTGAAATTAACAAGAGACACCAACACCAAGCAATCTCCTTGAGATTAAATAATACAAGATAATAATGGTGTTGTGGCAACTTGACACACAAAACACACCCAAAAATATTCTGGAGTTTAAAGAAAAAAAAAAAAGATCAGGCTTGAAAAAAATACTAACCAAAAAAATAAAAACCAAAAACTAATTTGAATCAGATGTGACAAATACAAATATTATATTTAAAACATTGCAGCGTGACGAAAGTGCTATATCCATTCAGAACGCTAATTTTACCAGACCGAGCAGTTCCGTCTCTGAATTTATTCTGAGCATGCGTGGCACTTTGTGCGTTGGAATTGTCCACACACGGTCGGAATTGACGCGATCGGATTTTGTTGTCGGAAAATTTTACAGCCTGCTCTCAAACTTTGTGTGTCGAAAAATCCGATGGAAAAAGTCAGATGGAGCCCACACACGGTCAGAATTTCCAACAACACGCTCCGATCGCACATTTTCCATCGGAAAATCCGACCGTGTGTACAGGGCATAAACCTTTTTAGGCACATGGCCGCCGCCCCCCATCCATGTGTCCGGCCCTTATGCAGGATCCTGGATACATAAATTCAAACGGGGTTTTAAAGCACCTAATTAGAGCCAGAGGCTCTATTAGGCTTCAAAATAGGGTGGGCTTGGGGCACAGGGAATGCAAACCGAGCCCACCGAACCTCCTCCCGGCCATTCAGGAAGCAGGTCTTGAGACTCAAATGAAAATTGAGGTAGTTGCGTGCTAATATGGTATGAAATGTGAAACTTAGAAAAACGTATAATAGTGATCATTTTTTACTGCAGCTGTCACTAATGTGCTCCCACAGAAATCAGTAAAAAACAATATAGGTGTGACAGCGCTGTAAAAGTGAAATAAACAATTATGGTGATAAACACTGATATTGCAATAATATGAAAAAAGTTCAAAAACATAAAATGAATGAATCCACGTTGTGCAGAAAAACAAAACAAAAACAAGCTTGTTTGATGTCTTCAGACAACCTCCATGAACAGAGTGCTCCCACCACCACATGCAATGCTCGCTCACCTCCTTTAAACGACCCTGCAAGGGGTCAAACCCGCCTTTCACCCTGTGCAAACATTCCCTCCCAGGGATCGTCAAAGAATCTTGGTGGCTGAAAGGATGAAAGTAATCAAAAGCAGGTAGGTACTCCTTCCACTGTGTAAAACTAAGAAAAAGAAAAAGATAAACTCCTGCGCTCATGAGGGTGTGGTAGGTATGGGTGCGTATTATTGTTGTAAAGACCGGACTGTAGAAGATGATCAGGTGTGTCTCGCTGCCTAGACTGACCTAGGGTGGTCTGAAGAGGATGGTGTGGGAAAAAAGGGTGGAAGGCGCGTGATCAAACACTAGCATCAAATTCTACAGTTTGTTCATAAGTTATAAAATACATGTATGTAGGAAATAAAAACATACTACGTTTTGTTGAAAAAGGGTTACACAATATATATATAAATATACACATGCTTGTAGTGTTACAAGAGGAACATGCCCGAACAGGGGCAAATACTAAAATGTTGGCTGACGTGTTTCGAGGAAAAACCTCTTCATCAGAGCTTTGAAAGGTGAAAACCAGTCTGTGTAGACACAAGGACCCACATATATGCACATGGGAAGGAGTGACTAGTGGGGAGATTTGTCACGTGTGGAAAGGTTAGCTCTCCTTTACTCCATGTAGGTCAGCATCCATGTTCTTCATGAACGTAGGCAGAAAACAGCGCCGACAGGTATATGACTGGGCTCTTGCCGGGGATACCCTTCTCTTCCCACAGTACTGTACCCTTGGCTGCTGATGGACCCCCGCAGGCTGCGTTCTCCTCACAAGCTCACGAACAGGCACATCTGACTGTTCGATTCCTACAAGTAGGACTCCTTGATAGAATGCTTAGATGTGGACCTAAATAGAGTAAAGGAGAACTAACCTTTCCACATGTGACAAATCTCCCCACTAGCCACTCCTTCCCATGTGCATATATGTGGGTCCTTGTGTCTACACAGACTGGGTTTTCACCTTTCAAAGCTCTGATGAAGAAGTTTTTCCTCGAAACGCGTCAGCCAACATTTTAGTATTTGCCCCCGTTCAGGCATGTTCCTCTTGTAACACTACAAGCGTGTGTATATTTATATATATATATATATATATATATATATATATATATATATATATATATATATATATATTGTGTAACCCTTTTTCTACAAAACGTAGTATGTTTTTATTTCCTACATACATGTATTTTATCACTTATGAATAAACTGTAGAATTTGATGCTAGTGTTTGATCACGCGCCTTCCACCCTTTCTTCCCACACTCCTTCCACTGTGCTGCTTCAAACTTTAAATCCACAATGACTACCAGTTCAGCAACACATGAAAAAAACAAGAGAAAGTGCCTCCTATAGTGCAGTATCCGAGGGGTTAAAAATGAAATCACTCCACCCCAGATAGCATTGAACTCACATTTAATGAAATTTTAAAAGCATTAAAAATGACATGACAGTCTCACTCAGTAGTAGTCCACCGCCAGGCTCCACCTCTCCACCTTGAGACCCGTCACCTAAAAGGATGAAAGGACAGATGATCCTATTGGACACCTAGTAGGAGACGCACGGCGGAAGCCGCCATGATGGAGAAGAGGACGCTGGAGCTGCTGCCAGCTACCCGATGCCCGCCACCCAAATGGGGTAAGTGCCGGACCGACCGGCAGACAGCGGGCGGGGGGAGGTGCCGCCGGCCGCCTGGGGGTGGTAGTTTGCCGCCCCCCCCCCCAAAAAAAAAACACAAGCTGCCACTGCTTAGAACCCCCAAAAATTATATATTTTTTTAGCAAGAGACCTTAGAGAATAAAATGGCAGTCATTGCAATATTTTATTTCACACTGTATTTGCACAGCGGTCTTTCAAACACAATTTTTTGGGAGAAAATACACTTCAATGAATTTTAAAAAATATAAACAGTAAAGTTAGCACAATTTTTTGTATAATGTGAGAAATTATGTTATGCTGCGAGAATTGTGATCTTTATTCTAAGGAAACAAAATCGTGATTCTCATTTTATCCAAAATCATGCAGCTCTACTACTGAGGAAGACAAAATATAGTGAATGCAGGGTTCTGGGTTTAGTAACACTTTAAGCATTATCTAGTTCAGCTATTATTTTTCTATTTCAAGTGTCCTGGAACCCCAAAATACCTAAGTGAGGGAATACCTTCCTATAATGTGTTAGTGGCAAACCCTACTGACCATGGAGAAGCAGTCATGGTGAGTAGCTTGGGAGTAATTATAGCAATCTATGCATCACTAAGTCAAATGGGGAAAGGCCTGGAGTAACCAAGCTTCCCAAAGTTTTTCAAATATCCCATTGCGCCCACTATAAAAATAGATCAAACGGTCATATTGTAGAATGGCCCCCATGTTCCACCTCCATTCCTTCACAGTCGGGGGAGTCTCTGATTTCCAGTATAGGAGAATAACCTCCACTATGATAGTTGTCATCACTCTAAATGGAAGAATAACATTCCAAAAGGTCAATTTAGGAGACTCAGAAGGAATTGCACCAAAGTAGAGGAATATACTTCTCAGGGTAATCTGATGAAAACGAAATTCAAAGAGAAGGGTTACCCAGTTGACTTGATTGAGGAAGCATTTATCTCTCAAATGGACTTGCCCCTTAAAATTACAACTGACAAGGTGAAGCAATCTGAGAACACAGCCAGACTTGTAACCACATATAACGACAAGTACAAGTCTATCTCTAATGTCATTCATAAGCATTATAACCTTTTATTATTAGATCAGCACCTTGCCCCGACATTGCCTGCCTTTCCGCAAAAAAAAAATCGCACAGTAAAGAACATTCTAGCTCCCAGTAAAATGGTAACCCAGAACAAGAAACCTTTGTTAGATATAAGATCGTACTTTGACAAATGGATAGACGTCTTACAATGTCGTAAGTTAGGTTGCCTGACTTGCCAGTTCATAACGCACAGTAGTACAAATATTATGACCAAAAATGGTAAAAACTTTCAGATTAAACAATTCATTACTTGTTCAACTGAATTTGTGATTTATGTTCTACATTGTCTGTGCAAGATGTTATATGTCGGACGGACTATACGTACTTTAAGAACAAGAATTGGTGAACCGGAGGCTTATACACAAGGGGTGTGATAAACATAGCGTCCCACGCCATTTTTAAAAAAACATAAAAAGGATATTAAATGCCTCGAGGTTTTTGCCATCAAGGCTATTCCGATGGGCACACTCACGGCCAATAAGAGATTTTCTCTCCTTTGCAGGAGAGAAAATTATTGGATTTTTTTGATGGGGTCGCTTTCGCCCCATGGCTTACATAGTTACATAGTTACATAGTTAGTAAGGTTGAATAAGGACACCAGTCCATCCAGTTCAACCTGAGTGAGCGTGCGTGTCTACAATTATCCCTATTTTTTAAAATTTAAGGTACCCATATAGCGCCATCAATTTTACGCATCGCTCCACACATACATCGCACACTCACTATCCCTACCCTCAAGGAGCCCACAATCCAAGGTCCCCAAACTCACATTCATATATTAGGGCCAATTTTGGACAGAAGCCAATTAAACTACCAGCATGTCTTTGGAGTGTGGGAGGAAACCGGAGTACCCAGAGGAAACCCACGCAGGCACAGGGAGAACATGCAAACTCCAGGCAGGCAGTGTCGTGGTTGGGGTTCGAACCAGCGACCCTTCTTACTGCTAGGCGAGAGTGCTATCCATATATACTATAATATACATTTTATTGTAGGTTAATTTTTAGTATAAATGGGGAAAAAGGGAAACAAAAAGATAATTTTTTTATCATATGTTGTTTATATACGTGTGATTTTTTTAAATTATTATTAATAGATAGTTGCTAATTTATGGCCTTTTATGTCTATTCTGATGTTTATTAATTGTACCACTCATATGGAGCTTATTAGAGCCTACCCCTTTAAGACTGAGCAGTGAGGAGGTGACAATTATCCTCAGGCTTGTAATTATCTCTCTCTCTCTTTATCTAGCTTCTGTTGCCTTCCTGGCCGTGACTTTGACAAAGCGCATGCGTGCGAAACATGTAAGTCACAGCAACAGTGGACGCTTACACAACTGACTTTGGGACGCCTTTCCCCTTCATCTCCAGCACAGCAGTGAAGTCACAGAAGGCGCATAGGCATGCTGAGAATATTGACCCTGCTCGGCTTGGTTGTTCCCTCTGGGGCCTTTTACATCACACAGGTTGCCTTTCTATCCATCCCTCTGACCACCATCCAGCCGTGGTATCCACCTGAAGCTGGCAGGTTTTGCCAGCAGCCAGTACGCTCCCTCTCTGGGAACTGAATTTTCTCCCCTCCATTTCCTTGGATGGCAATTCTCCCAGGTGATTGTTTTCCCCTTATCCACTCTGAGGTCACTGGTAACGTTCACTACCATTTATTTTAAACTTTGACTGTTCAACCATTTTTTAACTTTATGGAATAAATAGCATTGTTTAATCATACAGTACTACGTTGGAATTTATTTGATCATTCTTTCAGAGCGCTGCATTTTGTGTTTTTTCTTTGACTGTCGCATCTCTTTCCATGCTGTGCTGGCTGCACTGGGTCTGATCCACTTATCTGATTACTCCTCATCAGAGCACTCTACTTGGCCCCTAGACTCGCAGCGCTCCAGGTGTTCTGTGTTTTTTTGTTCCAATTTCTGGATTGTTCCTGTACAACAGCTCGTCAGGGTTTTTACTTCACAGGCTACACCATACCTGGGTGAACAGTGATTACTGTGGTTTTTAAACCATAAACTCTGATTACTCATCACATCAAGTCTATTGATACTTTGCTGTTTTTTTACAGACTTAAGCTTGATCTAATTTGATCTGAGAATAATTAATTGAACTGGATTTGATTTTATACACAATTCTATTTCGTTATATATTGTGTGTTGTGTGTTATTTCTTTCCTTTTTTAGTGTTATACATGTCGTGTGTTTGTATGTTTTTTTCTATGCAATAGCGTTTTTGTTTAGCAATTGTTACCATTTGTAAAATATGGCTACTGATAGGACACATTGCCTTCAGTCTATCTTTGATAAGATCAAGTTATATGGCGTCTCAAATACAAATCACTTAATTTAACAGCATTGGGACCTAAGGCAAACAAACCTCCCTATTCTGAGGTCTTTGAGATCCAGATGAGAAAAGCCTTTTTGCAACTGCAAGACGCCAAACATGAGAATTCACAGTGGTGGGATTTGGCATTCCTGCAGAAATATTTGGATCTTAGCATCACCCCAATAGGTCTCCACATCAAGAAGCAATGTAGCTTCTTGGAAGAAGACCTCCTTAAGGAGTGGAGACACATATCCGAGTTTTGTACCCTTAAATAGATCAAAATTCTGGTACAACAAAGGAAAAGAAAATTAGAATTAGCGCAACTACAAGTGAAGGATAAAGAGAAGATACATAACACGTTTGTTTCCTCATGTTTATTCTCAAAATGAATGCATGTTCTTGAGAACAATGTTAAGAGAGATGAGGATACTCTAATTAATAAAAAAAAACTGATAAACTGGGACGTGACATTGCTAGTTACAATAATGGTAAGGTGTTCGAATGGAAACGTCCAACACCAGACTAATCAGCCAATGGTAGTCACACTAGACAGACTCCAAATATGAACCATGCCAGAGGGATGACTAATCATAAAAAAATATACAATAATAATAAGAAAAATAAAAATAGAAACAGTATTAAAGGTAAAGGTAATACACACAAATATCCACATGGATTTGACTCCAATTTAGTCAAGGGCATAGCATTACCCAATTAAGAGCCCAAGGGGACTACTGACATCCCGGTATTAGACTAGGATGTCACCAAAGCCCAGCCCTCCTTCAGCCCCATTTTAGCTACATCTCAAGTACTACCATCGTCCTCTCCCTCCCCCCTTTCTCCCATGGAGCCACAGGCGACACTGTTTGTTTTGAATCATACTACTTTGCTTGTTCCCTTGTCCATATCCACTTATAACAGATATAGCCCTCTGTCAAGGGGTTTAGAGGTCTACATTAACCTCCCTAGCGGTATTCCTGAGTCTGGCTTGGGGTGGATTTTCAGTACCAAAAGCGGTAACCCTGAGCCAGACTCGGGATCGCATTGCAGGATCCATGTAGAGGTTACTTACCTTGTCCCCTGGATCCTGCAATGTCTCCCCGCTGTGATCTGTGAGCCGCCATGTCTCGCTCGATTCACAGTGCCGAGGTCCGTTCCCTGTGAGCATTGCGACGCATGTGGACGGAGTTCGGAGCCAATTTCAAAAAGTAAAAAACAAAGTATAGATACAGTATACTGTAATCTTACAGATCCCCTTACATCCCCTTTGTCCCTAGTGGTCTGTCCAGTGTCCTGCATGCAGTTTTATATTATAAATACTATTCTTTCTGCCAGGAAACTGGAGATTGTCCATAGCAACCAAAAAATGTCTGTTTACATCAAAAGTGCTTTTAGACCAGCTAGAAAGCAGTGATAATAAATTAGAATCACTTGCAGAATTGAGCGATAGTGATTAGTGGGGAAATTCATCATCAAACACTAAAAGTAATGACAGCGACAATTCTGCAATTGAGCAAATTTCTGTGTTTTTGATTTGATTACATTATTGAATCATTTTTATTATTATTATATTATTATTTGTTATAATTATTTATTATATTATAATTTTTGATTTCATTTTTCAAACTTTATCATACCCGGGATGTCTACTAGACTCTTGTTTGGACAGATTTAAGTGAGTTATTCCTAAGAATTACAGGCCTAGAATATAAAACGCCAAATTTCCATGCAAAATAATTGTACCGCTTTCAGCATCAAAAATCTGAAATAATCATACCGCCAGGGAGGTTAAAGAAGGTGCCAGACCCAGGATACAGGATAATACCAATCAATTAATAATGAAACGTAACATCAAAGAAGCCACCTTAAATGAAGACAGTGATTTTTTAATACATCCTCCAAAGGGAGTACAACACAAGATGAAAAGACAAATAGAAAAGGTAGAAGAGCAGGAACACGATGTAAGATTAAACAAAAAAGAGAGGATGTAACCAACTTAGGGGAAAGTACAATCAAGATTTACAACCTCTCCTCTCATACTCTTACACCCTCCGAACTCCTTTTACTTAAAAAGGGTCTTGGTTTTTCGCCCTCCACTGTTCCTAACAAATTTGGCCTTTTTAAGGATCTTAATAAATTCATATGTCAACTTACTTTAAAATGCCATTATGCTGGAGACACCATCTCAAATTTAAATGATGGTAAAAATCTGGCTGACACTGAACTACTGGATAATCCCCAGTCCCAACTTAATGATGATATCTTAATTTTCTAGATCTGTGGATTGAGAGCAACATAGATAGTCAAACATCAGGCCCTGTTCTAGATACAGAGATAATACACACATCTTTCAGGCCCATATCCATTTTTAATCCTACACTCTCCAAAGGTCCCTATATTGAGACCTTTTATCAAGCAGCATACAAGGAGCTCACACAGCTTTGCGATGCTCCCAATAAAAAAGGTACCCACAATTTGACAACAGCGGAATGTCAGGCACTCATACAATTAACATCCAACAAAGATATTATAATAAAACAAGCAGACAAAGGAGGCAGCTTAGTCGTCCAGAATAGGTTAGAGTACATTAAGGAAGCCCATTGGCTTCTGGCAGATACTAATACATATTTAAAACTCTCTTCTGACCCTTTTCCAGGATATCTAATTGAACTAAAAGCGCTGGTTGATGGAGCCTGGAAGGAAGGGCTGAATTCTATCGAAAGACAGTTTTTGCTTAAACCTGTCTACAGCACCCCGCATTTCTATCACATTCCTAAAATTCATAAGGAGACTACCAATCCCCCTGGAAGAGATAGATAGCACAAATAGTTTTACCAGTGGCCTTTCGATGTACATACATTTTTTTCTGCAGTCCAAGGTGTGACAACTTGCTTCATATATTAGGGATTCTAGCCACATCATAGAGATTCTTAAGCAATACACATGGGAAAATATGTATATATTGGCCTCATTAGACGTTACATCCCTTTATACCTCGACACCTCACGAGATCTAGCAGCTGTACAATATTTTTTCAATAAACATGGAGATAATAATTCCAAACAATCACAATTCTTGTTAGACAGTATCCAATTTTGTTTGACACACAGTTATTTTACATTTCTGGATACATTTTTCTTACAACTTAAGGGCATAGCCATGGGGGCAAATTTCGCCCCAGTGTATGCCAATCTTACCATAGGCCACTAGGAGGAGGGGCATATCCGCATGAACAATCCGTATGCTGAACACATTGTATGTTACAGGAGGTACATTGACGATATTGTGCTCATCTGTGGTGACACCAAAGTAGAGGAAAATACTGCTCAGGGTAATCTGATGAAAACAAAATTCAAAGAGAAGGGTTACCCAGTTGGCTTGATTGAGGAAGCGTTTAACTCTCAAATGGACTTGCCCCTTAAATTTACAACAGACAAGTAGGGATGAGCCCGGTGTTCTAGTCGAATGTAAGTTTAACTCTAACATCGGGTGTTCGCCTGTCCGCCGAACATGCGGTGTTCACGGCAAATTTGAAAGCCGCGGAACACTGTTAAAGTCTATGGGACATTAACATGAAAAAACAAAATTGCTAATTTTAAAGGCTTATATGCAATTTATTGCTATAAAAAGAGATTGGGGACCTGGGTCCTGCCTCAGGGAGCATGTATCAATGCAAAAAAAAGTTTTAAAAATGGCCGTTTTATCAGGAGCAATGATTTTAGTAATGCTTAAAGAAACAATAAAAATTAAATATTTTTTTAAATATTATGCCAGGGGGTGTCTATAGTATGCCTGTAAAGTGGCACAGTTTTCCCGTGTTTAGAACAATATCACAGCAAAATGACATTTCTAAAGGAAAAAAAGTCATTTAAAACTGCTCGGGTCTCAGCAATATAGATAAAGCTCATTGAAAAAAATGGCATGGGTTCCCACCCAGTCCATTACCAGGCCCTTTGGGTCTGGTATGAATATTAAGGGGAACCCCAAACCAAAGTTTAAAAAAAAATTTGCGTGGGGTTCCCCCCAAAATCTATACCAGGCCCTTAGGTTCTTATATGGATATTAAGGGGAACCCTGCACCATTTTTTTTAAATGGTGTAGGGCCCCCCCCTAAAATCCATACCAGACCCTTCAGCCGAGCTGTGACTGGCCGGGCAATCATCTGGGACCTGTGACGTGTCCTAGATGATTGCCGAAAGGGAGGGGGGAGAGAGGTGAACTTACTTCCAGGGCTGCGGTGCCCCGGGAGGAAGTGAGAGCTGGAACCCTCTAAAAAGAGGGTTTCCGCTCCCCCCCAAAAAAATGACATGTCAAATGTGGCATGTCAGGGGGTCACCTGCCATTAAAGCGGAAGTTCCATTTTTGGGTGGAACTCCGCTTAAAGAGACAAATTAATCCAGCAGCCTATGAACTTGTACTCCCAGAGACTTACAAGATCCACCCTGTCTTTCATGTGTCCTTACTAAAAACCGCAAAGCTAGATCCATTTCCTGGTCATGAGTCAGGACCACCTACAATAACCAACGGTAATGAGGAATATGAGGTTGAGACAATTGTGGACTGTAGGAAAAGAGACACCATCCAATACTTTATTAAATGGAAAGGCTACGGACCAGAATTGTTGAGTGGTGTTTCAGCTTGTTCCTGTTAACCTGTGCCTTGATCTGTTCCAGTTACCTGTGTTTGACCCGGCTTCCCCTGGACCTTCCTTTGGACTTCCGCCTGCCTACCTGTGACCCTGACTTGTGTTTGACTCTGCTCCTGTCTCATGCTCCTGTACCTCGCTGCCCGATTGTGCACCAAACCCGGCCTGTATCCTGTCTCCACTTCAGCCTCACGTTCCTGTACCTGCTCTGCCCAGCTGTTGATGACCCCCTGGCTTATGTTTCGGCAACATTTCAGCCTGCTGATCCAGCGACACGGTGTTCCAGTTTCCAGTACCTGTCTGGTGTCACCTGCTCAATTGGCCCTCGTGCCACTCTGTGTCCTTCACTCCCTGTCATCTGTATCAGGAGCATCGGACAGGAGGTGCAAGAGAAGCCCTCTCTACAGCTCGATCTCCACTAGGTATGTGACAAAAAATGTTTTGATATAAGATCGTACTTTGACAATAGGATAGGCGTCTTTCAATGTTGTAAGTTAGGTTTCCTGACCTGCCAGTTCATAACGCACAGTAGCACAAATATTATGACCAACAATGGTAAAAACTTTCAGATTAAACAATTCATTACTTGTTCAACTGAATTTGTGATTTATGTTCTACGTTGTCTGCGCAAGATGTTATATGTCAGACGGACTATACAAACTTTAAGAACAAGAATTGGTGAACACCAGAGGCTTATACACAAAGGGTGTGATAAACATAGCGTCCCACTTCATTTTTTTTAAAAATAAAAAGGATATTAAATGCCTCAAGTTTTTTGCCATCAAGGCTATTCTGATTGGCACACTCATGGCCAATGAGAGATTTTCTCTCCTGCAGGAGAGAACATTTTTGGATTTTTATGATGGGGTTGCTTTCTCCCAATGGCTTAAATGAAGAACTTGAGATTAATACCCTTATTTAAATTCACCCACCCTGCATACATTTTATTGTAGGTTCATTTTTAGTATAAAAGGGGGAAAAGGGAAAGAAAAAGAGAATTTTTTTTTCATATGTTGTTTATATTTGTGTGGTGTTTTTTTTCATATATATTTATATCCTCTGATTACATTTTTGGATATTTATATATTGATATTCTTTTATATTAGACATATTTATTTATTTATTATGGGTAGTTATGTGGTGCTGTCAATTTGCACGGCGCTTTGCATGTGCATTGTGTGTTCTTGTTGGTCCCTGCCCTCGGGGAGCTTGCAGCCTGGGGTCCCTGACACACATTCATACATGCTGGGGCCAATTTGGACAGGGTTTGATTGACCTACCGGCATGTCTTTAGAGTGTGGGAGGAAACCGGAGTACCCAGAGGAGATCCACACAGGCACAGGGAGAACATGCAAGCTCCAGGCAGATGGTGTCGTGGTCAGGATTCGAACCAGCAGCCCTTTTTTGCATTTGTGTTTGGTCATGGGTGTTTATTTTTTTCCCTTTTTTTCCCTTTATCATATTATTATTGTTTTTGCATAGGAACCGTTGTTTTTGATTGTTTGTTTGTTTTTTTTTCATATATATGACATATATCTCATATATATCTCATTTATTGCTCCACAACAGTTGGCCTTACAATAGATAGTTGCTAATTTATGGCCTTTTATGTCTATTCTGATGTTTATGAATTGTACCACTCTGTCAGGGCTGGGCTCAGCCCTTCCTTCTCTGAGCTGGCAGCTCAGCTGTCTTCTAATTGCCAGCTCCTATCTCTCCACAGTTACTCAGCTGTTGATGATATCCTGCTCGTCAGTCCTGCCTACTTAAGCCATCCAGTCCAGAGGAGCTCTTCATTCGCCTTGGTCAAAATCACAGAAACTATCTCCTGTGATCCTGTTCAAGACTTGCTTTGCTGACATCCCTTCTGGCTCCAGATTCTGCTGTTCCACTACATTGATCCCTGACTTCTGGCTTGGCTGACTATCCTTTCCGGTTACTGAACTTTGGCTACGTTTGTTCTTTTTTACTTTTATTATTAAACAAGCGGTGTAACAAATACTGCAGCTGCTGACTTTTAAAATAAGGACACTTTCCTGCCCAGGGCGCCTGCGATGTTGGCACCCGAAGCCGACCCATCCCTCAGCTCTTGGGTGGTAGCGCCCTTATCTTCGGTAAGGAAATCAGGAAGTGAAGCGGCTTCACTTCCTGGTTCCCTACTGCGCATGCGTGACTCGCGCTGTGCGATCCCACTGGTCCCTGCTGTCTTCTGGGACCTGTGTGTCTCCCAGAGGACAGCAGGCGGGACGGAGAAGGCGCCAGAAGTGGCATAGATACCCACGGGTGGCTCGGCTATCTATTCCCGGAAGTGGGAGCAAAATACCTGTATTAGACAGGTATCTGCTCCCCCCTCCCCCTTGAAAGGTGCCAAATGTGACACCAGAGGGAGGGAGGATTCCGAAAAGCGGAAGTTCCATTTTTGGGTGGAACTCCGCTTTAACTGTACTTCTGTCTCGGCCTGATTCCATGGTTTCTGACACACTCATATGGAGCTTATTAGAGCCTACCCCTTTAAGACTGAGCAGTGAGGAGGTGACAATTATCCTCAGGCTTGTAATTAGCTCTCTATATCTAGCTTCTGTTGCCATCCTAGCTGTGACTTTGACAAAGCGCATGCGTGCAAAACATGTAAGTCACAGCAACAGAACAGTGGACGCTTACACAACTGACTTTGGGACGCCTTTCCCCTTCATCTCCAGCACAGCAGTGATGTCACAGAAGGCGCATAGGCATGCTGAGAATATCGACCCTTCTCGGCTTGGTTGTTCCCTCTGGGGCCATTTACATCACACAGGTTGCCTTTCTATCCATCCTGCTGACCACCATCCAGCCGTGCCATCAACCTGGAGCTGGCAGGTTTTGCCAGCAGCCAGTACGCTCCCTCTCTGGGAACTGAATTTTCTCCCCTCCATTTCCTTGGATGGTGATTGATGTTCAAACCATCTCCAGGCAAGCCTCCCGGATGATTACTTCCCCCTTATCCACTCTGAGGTCACCGGTAACATTCACTACCATTTATTGAAAAACTTTGACTGTTCAACCATTTTTTAACTTTATAGAATAAATAGCATTGTTAATGCATACAGTACTACATTGGAATTTATTTGATCATTCTTTCAGAGCCCTGCATTTTGTGTTTTTTCTTTGACTGTCGCATCTCTTTCCATGCTGTGCTGGCTACACTGGGTCTGGTCCACTTATCTGATTACTCCTCATCAGAGCACTCTACTCGGCCCCAAGACTCGTAGCATTCCAGGTGTTCTGTGTTCTTTTTGTTACAAGTAGGGATGAGCTTCGTGTTCGAGTCGAACCCATGTTCGACTCGAACATCGGCTGTTCGACCGTCCGTCGAATTGCGAACGATATGGGCCGTTCGCGCCAAATTCGTGTGGCGCGTCACGGCCCATAATTCACTGCGGCATCGCAGTGCATTGCTGGCTGATGATTGGCCAAGCATGCACTATGACCCGCATGCTTGGCCAATCACAGCGCCGTCAGTAGAGAGAGCTGTAATTGGCCAAAGCCAGGGTGGCTTTGGCCAATTATGGCTCAGGGATTTAGTACACACCCCACACTATATAAGGCCGCCTGCACGGCGGCCCTGTGTAGTGTGTGTTCCGGTGTGCTGAGCGATAGAGAGAGAGAGAGACAGTGTCATTTGATTTGAGTTAGATAGATTAGGCAGAACAGTCAGTCAGTTAGCTGCACTTACAGTGTATTGTGTATATATATGCATCCCAGGTGTTGCATATATATATATACACTGTATTCAGTTTAGCTAGATCCGTTCCTTTTATCTTCTATCTAGACTATTTACATTCAGTGCAGTGTGTCCTGCTCACAGTGTTCAGCTAGATCCGTTCCTGCTATTTACATTCAGTACAGTGCTTCCTGCTCACAGTGTTCAGCTAGATCCGTTCCTGCTATTTACATTCAGTGCAGTGCGTGCTGCTCACAGTGTTCAGCTAGATCCGTTCCTGCTATTTACATTCAGTGCAGTGCGTCCTGCTCACAGTGTTCAGCTAGATCCGTTCCTGCTATTTACATTCAGTGCAGTGCGTCCTGCTCACAGTGTTCAGCTAGATCCGTTCCTGGTATTTACATTTAGCGCAGTGCGTCCTGCTCACAGTGTTCAGCTAGATCCGTTCCTGCTATTTACATTCAGTGCAGTGCGTCCTGCTCACAGTGTTCAGCTAGATCCGTTCCTGCTATTTACATTCAGTGCAGTGCGTGCTGCTCACAGTGTTCAGCTAGATCCGTTCCTGCTATTTACATTCAGTGCAGTGCGTCCTGCTCACAGTGTTCAGCTAGATCCGTTCCTGCTATTTACATTCAGTGCAGTGCGTCCTGCTCACAGTGTTTAGCTACATCCGTTCCTGCTGTTTACATTCAGTGCAGTGCGTCCTGCTCACAGTGTTCAGCTAGATCCGTTCCTGCTATTTACATTCAGTGCAGTGCGTCCTGCTCACAGTGTTCAGCTAGATCCGTTCCTGCTATTTACATTCAGTGCAGTGCGTCCTGCTCACAGTGTTCAGCTAGATCCGTTCCTGCTATATACATTTAGTGCAGTACGTCCTGCTCACAGTGTTCAGCTAGATCCGTTCCTGTTATTTACATTCAGTGCAGTGCGTCCTGCTCACAGTGTTCAGCTAGATCCGTTCCTGCTATTTACATTCAGTGCAGTGCGTCCTGCTCACAGTGTTCAGCTAGATCCGTTCCTGCTATTTACATTCAGTGCAGTGCGTCCTGCTCACAGTGTTCAGCTAGATCCGTTCCTGCTATATACATTTAGTGCAGTACGTCCTGCTCACAGTGTTCAGCTAGATCCGTTCCTGTTATCTTCCTACTGACAGGCAGGCTTGTCTGGTTACAGTATATAAAGCTACCTGAAGAAAATTACAGGTGTTCTTTTTGATCCTATTAGTACCACGGTCAGGCAGCTAGACTATTTACATTTAGTACAGTGTGTCCTGCTCACAGTGTTCAGCTAGATCCGTTCCTGTTATTTACATTCAGTGCAGTGCGTCCTGCTCACAGTGTTCAGCTAGATCCGTTCCTGCTATTTACATTCAGTACAGTGCTTCCTGCTCACAGTGTTCAGCTAGATCCGTTCCTGCTATTTACAATTAGTGCAGTGCGTGCTGCTCACAGTGTTCAGCTAGATCCGTTCCTGCTATTTACATTCAGTGCAGTGCGTCCTGCTCACAGTGTTTAGCTACATCCGTTCCTGCTGTTTACATTCAGTGCAGTGCGTCCTGCTCACAGTGTTCAGCTAGATCCGTTCCTGCTATTTACATTCAGTGCAGTGCGTCCTGCTCACAGTGTTCAGCTAGATCCGTTCCTGCTATTTACATTCAGTGCAGTGCGTCCTGCTCACAGTGTTCAGCTAGATCCGTTCCTGCTATATACATTTAGTGCAGTACGTCCTGCTCACAGTGTTCAGCTAGATCCGTTCCTGTTATTTACATTCAGTGCAGTGCGTCCTGCTCACAGTGTTCAGCTAGATCCGTTCCTGCTATTTACATTCAGTGCAGTGCGTCCTGCTCACAGTGTTCAGCTAGATCCGTTCCTGCTATTTACATTCAGTGCAGTGCGTCCTGCTCACAGTGTTCAGCTAGATCCGTTCCTGCTATATACATTTAGTGCAGTACGTCCTGCTCACAGTGTTCAGCTAGATCCGTTCCTGTTATCTTCCTACTGACAGGCAGGCTTGTCTGGTTACAGTATATAAAGCTACCTGAAGAAAATTACAGGTGTTCTTTTTGATCCTATTAGTACCACGGTCAGGCAGCTAGACTATTTACATTTAGTACAGTGTGTCCTGCTCACAGTGTTCAGCTAGATCCGTTCCTGTTATTTACATTCAGTGCAGTGCGTCCTGCTCACAGTGTTCAGCTAGATCCGTTCCTGCTATTTACATTCAGTACAGTGCTTCCTGCTCACAGTGTTCAGCTAGATCCGTTCCTGCTATTTACAATTAGTGCAGTGCGTGCTGCTCACAGTGTTCAGCTAGATCCGTTCCTGCTATTTACATTCAGTGCAGTGCGTCCTGCTCACAGTGTTCAGCTAGATCCGTTCCTGCTATTTACATTCAGTGCAGTGCGTCCTGCTCACAGTGTTCAGCTAGATCCGTTCCTGGTATTTACATTTAGCGCAGTGCGTCCTGCTCACAGTGTTCAGCTAGATCCGTTCCTGCTATTTACATTCAGTGCAGTGCGTCCTGCTCACAGTGTTCAGCTAGATCCGTTCCTGCTATTTACATTCAGTGCAGTGCGTGCTGCTCACAGTGTTCAGCTAGATCCGTTCCTGCTATTTACATTCAGTGCAGTGCGTCCTGCTCACAGTGTTCAGCTAGATCCGTTCCTGCTATTTACATTCAGTGCAGTGCGTCCTGCTCACAGTGTTCAGCTAGATCCGTTCCTGCTATTTACATTCAGTGCAGTGCGTCCTGCTCACAGTGTTCAGCTAGATCCGTTCCTGCTATATACATTTAGTGCAGTACGTCCTGCTCACAGTGTTCAGCTAGATCCGTTCCTGTTATCTTCCTACTGACAGGCAGGCTTGTCTGGTTACAGTATATAAAGCTACCTGAAGAAAATTACAGGTGTTCTATCCCAGCTTAGTGCAGCTACAGGCCATTAGTATGTCTGGAAGGCCAAGAAGGAGAGGCAGACAGTCACAAGCCAATAAGAGAGGGCAAGCAGGCTCTGTGTCTAGTGCTGGTCGTGGAGACGGTGCATCCTCATCAGCACGTGGCCATGGGACACGCTTGGCCTTTTTTTCGGCAGCTGGCCGTGTTGAGCCGCAACATGCGGAAGACTTGGTCGAGTGGATGACCAAGCCGTCCTCATCCTCCTCATCCTCTCTCACCCATGCCCAGGGTGCTTTGTCTGGCAAAGCAGCGGCCTCTTCCCTCAGCTCAATGTCATCAGTGACTCCTTCCCTAGCCCCACCATGTCCTCCTGAGGATTCCCTCGAACTGTTTGACCACAGTGTTGGGTACATGCTCCAGGAGGATGCCCAGCGTTTGGAAGGCTCTGATGATGATACTGAGCTCAATGAAGGCAGTAACATGAGCACGGACAGAGGGGGTGCCCAAGAAGGACAGCAATCTGGCAGTCATGCTCCCCCTGCTGCAGCATACTGCCAGGTTTGCTCCAGTGATGAGGAGGGAGGGGATGATGAGGTCACTGACTCAACGTGGGTGCCTGATAGGAGAGAGGAGGAGGAGGAGGAGGAGGAGGAGGAGGAGGTGGCACATCACCAACTAGGCAGGATGCCCTCCAGGGGCCAGCCTAAGGGCAGCACATTGACTGCATCACACCCCAAAGCTCCACATGTGCAGGGCGCTGCAGTCTCTGCGCGTTATTCAAAAAGTTCTTTGGTGTGGGCCTTTTTTGAGACGAGTGCATCAGATCGCACCGCTGCTATTTGCAATATATGTCTCAAGCGTATCTCGCGTGGCCAAAACATCTCCCGCTTGGGTACCACATGCTTGACCAGACATATGTTGACCTGCCATGCAGTTCGTTGGCAAGCGTATCTAAAAGACCCACACCAAAGAACAAAGACGATCTCTCCTTGCTCCTCATCAGCTGAGATTTCCAACCCCACTAGACCTTCAGTCCTCTCTGCGACCTGCAGTGAGAGGAATGAAGGTGTAGAATTAGGTGTGTCACAGCCAAGTACTTATGGGCAATCTGCTTTTGGTACACCGACGTCAGATTGTACCAGGCAAATTTCCCTGCCCCAGCTGCTGCACCGCCGAAAGAAGTTTGCTCCCAGCCATCCACATGCCCAGCGGTTGAATGCTAGCTTGGCAAAATTGCTAGCACTTCAACTGCTGCCTTTTCAGTTGGTAGACTCTGCCCCCTTCCGTGAGTTTGTGGAATGTGCGGTTCCTCAGTGGCAGGTACCCAAACGCCACTTTTTCTCACGGAAGGCGATTCCGGCTCTCTACCGGCATGTGGAAGGCAATGTCCATGCCTCGCTGGACAGGGCGGTCAGCGGTAAGGTGCATATTACCGCTGACTCATGGTCCAGCAGGCATGGACAGGGACGTTACTTAAGTTTCACGGCGCATTGGGTGACTCTGCTGGCAGCTGGGAAGGATGCAGGACAAGGTGCAGTAGTGTTGGAGGTTGTTCCGCCACCACGCCTCCAAAATGCTGATTGTGACACACCTCTCTCCTCCACCCCCTCCTCTTCTTCTTCCTCCATGGCCTCTTCCTCGGAACCAGCGGTGCTCCGTAGGCGTTCAAGGGGCTACGCAAGTACGCAGGCCAAAAGATGCCATGCGGTGCTTGAGCTGGTGTGCTTGGGGGACAGGAGCCACACTGGGGCAGAGGTTCTGTCAGCTCTGCAGGGGCAGGTTCAGAGGTGGTTGACGCCACGCCAACTTAAGGCAGGAATGGTGGTTTGCGACAATGGCACCAACCTCCTCTCTGCCCTCCGACAGGGACAACTGACCCATGTGCCCTGTTTGGCTCACGTCCTTAACTTGGTGGTGCAGCGGTTCTTGGGCAGGTACCCGGGCTTACAGGATGTCCTGAGGCAGGCCAGGAAAGTCTGTGTGCATTTCCGCCGGTCATATAATGCCAGTGCTCGGCTGACGGACCTCCAAAAGGAGTTTAACCTGCCCAAGAACCGCCTAATCTGTGACATGCCCACCAGGTGGAACTCGACGTTGGCCATGCTGCAGCGGCTGCACACGCAGCAGAGGGCCATCAATGAGTACCTGTGCGACTATGGCACCAGGACAGGGTCAGGGGACCTTGGTTTTTTTTCCCCACGCCAGTGGGCCATGATCAGGGATGCATGCACTGTCCTGTCACCATTCGAGGAGGCCACGAGGATGGTGAGCACTGACAGTGCATGCATCAGTGACACTGTCCCCCTTGTCCACCTGTTGGAGCACACGCTGCGTGGAATAATGGACAGGGCACTTGAGGCAGAACAGAGGCAGGAAGAGGAGGACTTCCTTAGCTCTCAAGGCCCCCTTTATCCAGACAGTGTTCCTGCGTGCCCGCCGATCACACAGGAAGAGGACGAGGAGGAGGAGGAGGAGGAGGAGGAAGATTGTGTCAGTATGGAGGTGGAGCCTGGCACTCAGCATCAGCAGTCTTTAAGGGATCAGTCCCAAGGAACACATGGACTTGTACGTGGCTGGGAGGAGGTGGCTGCGGACGTTGTTGTCCTTAGTGACCCAGAGGACTCCGGACCGAATGCCTCAGCAAACCTACGCTGCATGGCCTCCCTGATCCTGCAAAGCCTGCGTAAGGATCCTCGTATTCGTGGTATCAAGGAGAAGGACCAATACTGGCTGGCAACCCTCCTTGATCCACGTTACAAGGGTAAGGTTGCGGACCTTATCTTGCCATCGCAGAGGGAGCAGAGGATGAAACATCTTCGGGAGGCCTTGCAGAAAGGTCTGTGCAACGCGTTCCCAGAGACTGGGAGGTTACAAACTCCTGTTTCTGGACAACGTGTTGCTGAGGCTTCGGTCAGTCAAAGAAGGAGCGGTGGAGAAGGTGGCCGTCTGACCGATGCGTTCAGACAATTTTTTGGTCCGCAGCCCCAAGGTATGATCGGTTCCAGCAACCATCGCCAGCGTCTGTTTTACATGGTGCAGGAATACCTAGGGGCAAGATCAGACTTGGACACCTTTCCCACCGAAAATCCTCTGGGTTACTGGGTCTTGAGGATGGATCACTGGCCAGAGCTTGCACAGTATGCAATTGAGCTACTGGCCTGTCCTGCATCCAGCGTTCTTTCGGAACGCACATTCAGTGCTGCTGGAGGCGTGGTAACCGATCACAGGGTGCGTCTGTCCACCGACTCGGTCGATCGGCTGACCTTCATAAAAATGAATCAGTCTTGGATCACCACCAGCTACCAAGCACCTGATGCAGATGTAACCGAATAATTTTTTTTGAAATCTCAGATCCCTTCAAAGACTGCCTATGCTGATGCTGAGTGACTATCCCTGAGTAATTATCCTCTTCCTCCTCAATCATCACGCTGATAGCTTGTAAGAACATTTTTGGTTCTGGGCGCCACCACCAGTGCCTAAGGCACAATTTTTCAGCCCCTGTTTAACAGGGGCGTGTAATTACAATTTTTGATGCAATACTTTGCAGCAGGGCTTGTTCCTGCATTCCAACTAGAGTGTCTGTGAGGGGTTGCAGTGTTGTGGCACCAGCACCAGTGCCTAAGACCCAATTTTTCAGCCCCTGTCTAACAGGGGCGTGTAATTACAATTTTTGATGCAATACTTTGCAGCAGGGCTCGTTCCTGCGTTCCAACTAGAGTGTCTGTGAGGGGTTGCAGTGTTGTGGCACCAGCACCAGTGCCTAAGGCCTAATTTTTCAGCTCCTGTTCAACAGGGGCATGTAATTACAATTCTTGATCTAATATTTCACAGCAGGGCCCTGTGAGGGCTTACAGTGTTTTGGCCACAGCAACACCTAAGGCCCAAATTTCTGCTGAGTATATAGGGCAGGACCCTACTTTCAAACATCTAACTTACAAACGACTCCTACTTGCAAACGGAAGGAGACAACAGGAAGTGAGATGAAATCTACCCCTAAGGAAGGGAAATTCTCTCCTGTAAGAGTTAATATGGGAAAACAATTTTTCCTTTCCACTGATGCTTTCCAATCCTTGTTCCACAAAAAAACACAAATTTTCAAAAAACATTTTTCATTGGGACAAAAAAGTGAGGTGAAATCTTCTGAAGAGGAGGAAAGACGCAAAACAAATGTCACAGGGGTGATAACCCTTCCCTATGTTTTCCAAAAAGCTTAGAAAAGATTTTTTGGCTGGAGCTAAACACATTAAAAATGTTCAAAATTACAAACAGATTCTACTTAACAACAAACCTACAGTCCCTGTCTTGTTTGCACCGCCTGTATACTGCTGTTCAGAGTATATAGGGACCTTTCCTTATTTTAATTTGGGTGCGGGGTTCCCCTTAATATCCATACAAGACCCAAAGGGCCTGGTAATGGACTGGGGGGTACCCATGCCGTTTGTCTCACTGATTTTCATCCATATTGCCATGACCCGACATGACATTAAACCCGCAAGCAGTTTTAAATGAGATTTTTTCCTTTAAAAATGACATTTGGTGCAGGGACTGTTCTAAACATGGGAAACACGCGTCACTTTACAGGCATACTATAGACACCCCCCAGGTACGATATTTAAAGGAATATTTCACTTTTTTTTTTTTACTTTAAGCATCATTAACCACTTCAGCCCCGGAAGGTTTTACCCCCTTCCTGACCAGAGCACTTTTTACAATTCGGCACTGCGTCGCTTTAACTGCTAATTGCGCGGTCATGCAATGCTGTACCCAAACGAAATTTGCGTCCTTTTCTTCCCACAAATAGAGCTTTCTTTTGATGGTATTTGATCACCTCTGCCGTTTTTATTTTTTGCGCTATACGCGGAAAAAGACCGAAAATTTTGAAAAAAAATGATATTTTCTACTTTTTGTTCTAAAAAAAATCCAATAAACTCAATTTTAGTCATACATTTAGGCCAAAATGTATTCGGCCACATGTCTTTGGTAAAAAAAATGTCAATAAGTGTATATTTATTGGTTTGCGCAAAAGTTATAGCGTCTACAAACTAGGGTACATTTTCTGGAATTTACACAGCCTTTAATTTATGACTGCCTATGTCGTTTCTTGAGGTGCTAAAATGGCAGGGCAGTACAAAACCCCCACAAATGACCCCATTTTGGAAAGTAGACACCCCAAGGAATTTGCTGAGAGGCATGTTGAGCCCATTGAATATTCATTTTTTTTGTCCCAAGTGATTGAATAATGACAAAAAAAAAAAAAAAAAAAAAAAATTACAAAAAGTTGTCACTAAATGATATATTGCTCACACAGGCCATGGGCATATGTGGAATTGCACCCCAAAATACATTTAGCTGCTTCTCCTGAGTACGGGGATACCACATGTGTGGGACTTTTTGGGAGCCTAGCCGCGTACGGGGCCCCGAAAACCAAGCACCGCCTTCAGGATTTCTAAGGGCGTACATTTTTGATTTTACTCCTCACTACCTATCACAGTTTTGAAGGCCATAAAATGCCCAGATGACATAAAACCCCCCCAAATGACCCCATTTTGGAAAGTAGACACCCCAAGCTATTTGCTTTGAGGCATGTTGAGTCCATGGAATGTTTTATATTTTGACACAAGTTGCGGGAAAGTGACAAATTTTTTTTTTTTTTTTTTTTTTTTTGCACAAAGTTGTCACTAAATGATATATTGCTCACACAGGCCATGGGCATATGTGGAATTGCACCCCAAAATACATTTAGCTGCTTCTCCTGAGTACGGGGATACCACATGTGTGGGACTTTTTAGGAGCCTAGCCGCGTACGGGACCCCGAAAACCAAGCACCGCCTTCAGGATTTCTAAGGGCGTACATTTTTGATTTTACTCCTCACTGCCTATCACAGTTTCGGAGGCCATGGAATGCCCAGGTGGCACAAACCCCCCCCAAATGACCCCATTTTGGAAAGTAGACACCCCAAGCTATTTGCTGAGAGGCATGGTGAGTATTTTGCAGCTCTCATTTGTTTTTGAAAATAAAGAAAGACGAGAAAAAAATTTTTTTTTTTTCTTTTTTCAATTTTCAAAACTTTGTGACAAAAAGTGAGGTCTGCAAAATACTCACTATACCTCTCATCAAAAAGCTTGGGGTGTCTACTTTCCAAAATGGGGTCATTTGGGGGGGTTTTGTGCCACCTGGGCATTCCATGGCCTCCGAAACTGTGATAGGCAGTGAAGAGTGAAATCAAAAATTTACGGCCTTAGAAAGCCTGAAGGCGGTGCTTGGTTTTCGGGGTCCCGTACGTGGCTAGGCTCCCAAAAAGTCCCACACATGTGGTATGCCCGTACTCAGGAGAAGCAACAGAATGTATTTTGGGGTGTAATTTCACATATTCCCATGGCATGTTTGAGCAATATATCATTTAGTGACAACTTTGCGCAAAAAAAAATAAAAAAAATAAAAAATTGTCTCTTTCCCGCAACTTGTGTCACAATATAAATTATTCCATGGACTCAACATGACTCTCAGCAAATAGCTTGGGGTGTCTACTTTCCAAAATGGGGTCATTTGGGGGGGGTTTGAACTGTCCTGGCATTTTATGCACAACATCTAGAAGCTTATGTCACACATCACCCACTCTTCTAACCACTTGAAGACAAAGCCCTTTCTGACACTTATTGTTTACATAAAAAAATAATTTTTTTTTGCAAGAAAATTACTTTGAACCCCCAAACATTATATATTTTTTTTAAAGCAAATGCCCTACAGATTAAAATGGTGGGTGTTTCATTTTTTTTTTTCA
The DNA here is from genome assembly GCA_037952925.1 of Lithobates clamitans. NCBI lineage: Eukaryota > Metazoa > Chordata > Amphibia > Anura > Ranidae > Lithobates > Lithobates clamitans. The sequence continues at coordinate 5,557,058 of JBBGZY010000142.1, forward strand.
CACAGTATTTGCGCAGCGATTTTTCAAACGCATTTTTTGGGGAAAAAACACACTTTTTTACATTTTAATGCACTAAAACACACTATATTGCCAAAATGTTTGATGAGATAAAAAAGATGATCTTAGGCCGAGTACATGGATACCAAACATGACATGCTTTAAAATTGCGCACAAACGTGCAGTGGCGACAAACTAAATACATTTTTAAAAGCCTTTAAAAGCCTTTACAGGTTACCACTTTAGATTTACAGAGGAGGTCTACTGCTAAACTTACTGCCCTCGATCTGACCTTCGCGGCGATACCTCACATGCATGGTGCAATTGCTGTTTACATTTGACGCCAGACCAACGCTTGCGTTCACCTTAGCGCGAGAGCAGGGGGGACAGGGGTGCTTTTTTTTTTTTTTTTTTTTTTTTCTTTATTATTATTATTTTTTTATCTTATTTTTAAACTGTTCCTTTCATTTTTTTTTTTTTTAAATCATTTTTATTGTTATCTCAGGGAATATAAATATCCCCTATGATAGCAATAGGTAGTGACAGGTACTCTTTTTTGCAAAAATTGGGGTCTATTAGACCCTAGATTTCTCCTCTGCCCTCAAAGCATCTGATCACACCAAGATCGGTGTGATAAAATGCTTTCCCAATTTCCCAATGGCGCTGTTTACATCCGGCGAAATCTACGTCATAAAATGCTCGTAGCTTCCGGTTTCTTAGGCCATAGAGATGTTTGGAGCCACTCTGGTCTCTGATCAGCTCTATGGTCAGCTGGCTGAATCACCGGCTGCATTTTCAGGTTCCCTGTTGAGACAGGAGAGCCAGAGAAAAACACGGAAGATGTTGGGGGGGGGGGGGCATTCCCTCCCACTGCTTGTAAAAACAGTCTAGAGGCTAATTAGCCACTAGGATTGCTTTTACATGAAAGCCGACCGCTGGCTGAAAAGAATGATACCAAGATGATACCTAAAGCTGCAGGCATCATTCTGGTATAACCACTCAAAGTCGTGAATGGCGTACCTGAAGACAAAAAAATGGTTAACAATGGTTAACAATAAAGCACAGTAAAGTGTAAATAATTACACACCTGAAAAACAAACATGATAAAACATAATAACAATAACAATAACAATAACAATAAAACATTGCAGAATAGAATACAGTAAAAAAGAGCAGAACAATAGAGAGAGAGAATAGAGAGAGAGAGAACAATAAAACAACAACTATTTTTTTTATTTCATATATTTTTTTTTTTTTTACACTTTTTTTGTAACTAACTTTTATAACGGTAACCGGTTCCAGGTTCGGGTCTCTCAAAATGCGATGGCATCTTGGGAGACCCTGTGAAAGTGTGCCTAGTCTGTGCAATGCTGTACCCTACGCTAATAGTCAACTAGTGCATGGTAGCGTTCAAAACATTCACCAATGCAAAGACCAGGATTGTCAGGACAGGAGGGACAATAATAGCGGGTGTCACGCCTATATCCGCGCTTGCTGCAGACACAACATCTTTTTTTGGGGGGTTCGCTGGGTAGGGGTACTCGGGAGGACATAAAAATGCCTCTCATGCAGCCGACTGCATTTGGTTGGGGATGTGAATGGGGGAAGTACGGGCGCTGCAGAAGCGGTGGGTTCCCAATTAGGATTGGCGAATGCAGCAGGAAGGGCACTATGGGCACGACGGGCCTGTGTTTGTCTTTTTGGTGGCAGCGGGACACTACTTGTGCTTGCCACCTCACCAGCTTGAACTGCACTTATGGGACTCGCCACGTCACCACGTGTTACTGCAGTGCTGGTTTGACTACGACCGGGGTGTACTAGGCCGCTGGCGCTTGCCAGTTCACCAAAACGCTACCAAAAAAACTGTTAGCGATCGCAGGGATCAGGCCTGACTCTGCGAACGCTGCAGTTATGCGTTTAGTATTTTGTAAGTGACAGTGATCGATCGATACTGCACTTGGGTGGGCTGGGCCGGGCTGGGCGGAGGGGCAAAACGCAGGTGCTAGCAGGTATCTGGGCTGATCCCGCTAACACTGCGTTTTTGGGAACCCTAAACTGCTGGGGACACTAGTATAGATCTAATCGGATCAGATATTGATCCGATCAGATACTATACCACTAAGGGAGGCGTACGGTGCGTGCGTGGGTGTTAGCGGTACTGGCGCTAATCTGACGCTGCCTGGGGCTGGTGCTTGCCAGTTCACCAAAACGCTACCAAAAAAACTGTTAGCGATCGCAGGGATCAGGCCTGACTCTGCGAACGCTGCAGTTATGCGTTTAGTGTTTTGTAAGTGACAGTGATCGATCGATACTGCACTTGGGTGGGCTGGGCCGGGCGGAGGGGCAAAACGCAGGTGCTAGCAGGTATCTGGGCTGATCCCGCTAACACTGCGTTTTTGGGAACCCTAAACTGCTGGGGACGCTAGTATAGATCTGATCGGATCAGATATTGATCCGATCAGATACTATACCACTAAGGGAGGTATACGGTGCGTGCGTGGGTGTTAGCGGTACTGGCGCTAACCTGACGCTGCCTGGGGCTGGTGCTTGCCAGTTCACCAAAACGCTACCAAAAAAACTGTTAGCGATCGCAGGGATCAGGCCTGACTCTGCGAACGCTGCAGTTATGCGTTTAGTGTTTTGTAAGTGACAGTGATCGATCGATACTGCACTTGGGTGGGCTGGGCGGAGGGGCAAAACGCAGGTGCTAGCGGGTATCTGGGCTGATCCCGCTAACACTGTGTTTTTGGGAACCCTAAACTGCTGGGGACGCTAGTATAGATCTGATCGGATCAGATATTGATCCGTTCAGATACTATACCACTAAGGGAGGCGTATGCTGCGTGCGTGGGTGTTAGCGGTACTGGCGCTAATCTGACGCTGCCTGGGGCGACGCATATCACCGCCGGGCGATCGGGGGGCTAAACCTTTATTCGGTAATAAACGGCGGGTGCCCTGACACTATAAAAAATAAACAAACTAACCAGCGTCACCCGTAACAGTTATACGGTGATCAGTGGTGAAAGGGTTAACTAGGGGGCAATCAAGGGGTTAAAACATTTATTAGGTAGTATATGGGGGTCCCTGTCGCTATAAAATGCTGACGGCGAACCTAAATATTTACGTTCCTAACTAGCGTCACCAGCGACACTAATACAGCGATCAGAAAAATGATCGCTTAGCGACACTGGTGAGGGGGGGTGATCAAGGGGTTAAAACTTTATTAGGGGGGGTTAGGGGGGTATCCTAGACCTAAAGGGGGGTAATACTCACTGCCCTAACACTAACTGTCACAAACTGACACTATGCAGTAATCAGAAAAAAAAAAAAAAAAAAAAATACTGCTAATGTCAGTTTGTGACAGGGGGGGGGGGTGATTGGGGGGGGATCGGGGGGCGATCGGGGGGGGATCGGGGGTGTAAAGTATGCCTGGCATGTTCTACTGTGTGTGTGAGTGTTGTGTGCACTTACATGTCATCTCCCCTCGGCGCTGGAACGGAAACTGCCAGACCGAGGAGAGATGACATCACATCCTCTGCCTGTGTGAAACGACACACAGGCAGAGGAGCATTCCCATTGGCTGGGAGCGATCGCGAGGGGGGGGCCACGATCGGATGGTCTCCCCCTCGCCTCCCGACGCTCCCAGTCAGATGCCGACCGCCGATGGCACCGGGGGGGGGTCCGATCGGACCCCCCGCCCGCGGGAGGCAGATCACGTATGGGTACGTGATTTTGCCTGCCCGTGCCGCTCTGCCGCAGTATATATGCGGTAGGCGGTCGGCAAGTGGTTAAAATCACTGCTCCCGAAAAAACGGCCGTTTTTAAAAGTTTTTTTTGCATTGATACATGTCCCCTGGGGTAGGACCCGGGTCCCCAAACCCTTTTTAGGACAATACCATGCAAATTAGCCTTTAAAATGAGCACTTTTGATTTCGAACGTTCGAGTCCCATAGACGTCAATGGGGTTCTAACGTTCGTGCGAACTTGCGGTCCGTTCGCGGGTTCTGGTGCGAACCGAACCGGGGGGTGTTCGGCTCATCCCTAGTTACAAGCCTGAAACAGGGCATTAGAGAGAGCCTCTAATAGATATGTGTCCTGCATGGCACTGTCTAAGATTCCCAATAGGCACTGTTTTGGGTCGAGTGATATAGTAGTTTGAAAGACTGAGTTAAGTGTGGCGACAAACGATTCCCAATACCTATGCAATTTCGGGCAGTGCCACAGCATATGTATGAGGTCCCATGCTCTTGTTACTTTTGCTGCAGATGGGTTCCTGGCACATCCCCATAGCATGTAATTTTGCAGGCGTTCAATGTACCATGAGCAGACTATACAGTTGTGATATGCGATAAGACACATTCATGGAACTTAACTGACTGCAATATGGATTCCCACTGATCCTCCTTAAAAAAAAAAAAAAACTACCCATACCCCTCTCCCATTTCTCGCTAATCTTACTTGGATAACCCTCCAAATAAACAGACAGAGGCATGCCGTCCCTAAATGTATTTAATTGAATTGCATTATGTCTGAAAACGCTTCTTCAAATGTTATGCATTTGTCTGGGCAATGCCTACAATCTGTGATGCTACAGTCCCACACAGTAAAACAGCAGCTGCTAACAGAGGTCACAATAGACATGGCCAAAAATATTGGCACCCCTTCATTTCTGTCAGATAATGCATCACTTTGCCCAGAAAATTGTTGTAATTACAAATGTTTAGGCATTCTCATTTTTATTTATTTTGTTTGTATTTGTATGACACAAAAAAGTGAAGAAACCAAAAGCCAAATCTGACACATTCCATGCGAAACTCCAAAAATGAACTGGACAAAATTATTGGCACCCTCATGTTAGTATTTGGTAGCACACCCTTTTGAAAAAATAACTGAAATCGATCACTTCCTGTAGCCATCAATAAATTTTTTGGACCTCTCTTCTTTCGCCAATTGCTCCAGATCTCTCAGATTGGAAGGGTTCCTTTTCCCAACTGTTTTGAGATCCCTCCACAGGTGCTCTATGGGATTTAGTAGAAAAAAGAGATAAGGGGTAATTGGCGCTCCTTAAACTGATGTGGGTGGAACCCTAATCAAATTAACAGCCTTTGACAATGTCGATGACGAAATGCGTAATGCAGAGCCACGCACTTACGTCATACCCGGTAGTAAACAGGGAACTTGGAGTGCAGCTGAGAAACACGCTGAGAGCGCTGATCGCTTCATGTATACCGCTATCTACCATATGCTGTAGTGTGTATTTTAGGCTGTCCCCCTTGTGGGATTTATTTGTTTTGTTTTTTTTAACAGAAAATTTTTTTATTGAACAAATCAGCATTACATTACAAGATAATTTAGTACCTTCAAAGTAGAAAGGATAATAGCAGTAAAATCTACCTTCAAATTATAGTCTCTGTTTATCAGATATTCCAGTTACACAGATGACAGAAATATCACAGAACAATACCCCTTATTACATTATAGTATTATACCATCGTAGATAAAATTATGTAAGTAACCAGTTTCAATCCAGCCTGATACGGAGGGGGAGGAGAGAAAGGGGGAGGGGGGGGAAAGGGGGGGGGAGGGGGGGAGGAGGGGGGAAGGGGAACGAGAGAGAGGGAGGGGGGTGCGAGAGGGGACGAGCACAAGAAGAGTAGGCAATGAGGTATAGGATATCCTCCAATAAGTTTCACAGCATACCTTTTATGGATCAGGGGGCTCAGGGACCCCAGAGGCATCTATCCAAGAGGACCAGATTTTATCGAACTTCCCTGGGCATTGCCTACTTTCATATGTCAACCTATATAGGGGAAGTACCATGTTCACCGACCTTCTCCATGATGCCAAAGTAGGAGGCTCCGCTAGTTTCCATACCAGTAAGATTTCGCGCCTAGCATAATATAATGCATAGGTAAGACACAATTTACTATACCTGTCTCCCTCAAGATCCTCCAAATGGCTAAGCAATAGTATCTGAGGATCAACCGGTACATTTAAGCCTGTAATATTGCTCAGTGTGGAGGCCACTGCTGACCAAAAGGGTCTAAGTTTGGGACAGGACCAGACCATGTGCCAAAAGGTGCCCACCTCCTGTCTGCATCTCTGACAACTGGGGTCTCTTTGATTGTAAATGCGGGCCAATCTCTGCGGGGTGAAGTATGCTCTGTGTAGGAACTTAAATTGTATGAACCTATCTTTTGCTGCGATCATGGAAGGAATGTAGGAAATTAAACACTCCTTCCATTCCTCTTCATCCAGGGAAGGAATATCAACCCTCCACTTTTCCCAAGTCTTAGTTAGTTTGGTGTCATATTCTACCGTGAGATAAAAATATAATGTTGAAAGTGGCTTCCCCATCACACTAGAAATCAAGAGCCGTTCAATGGAGTCCGGTTCCAAAACGAGGGGGGCAGGGAACTGAGCTTCAAAAGCATGCTTTAGCTGCCAGTATCTAAATTGGAAGGAGGATGGGATAGCAAATGATTGCCTCAGGGCCTGGAAAGTCATAAGCCTACCGTCCTGAACTATATGTTTTAGTGTGAGGATACCCTTTTTTGCCCAGATAGAGGGGTCTGGTATACTGTGAAGGTGAGGGAGCATGGGGTTACTCCATAGGGGCATATGCGGTGAGATATGATTAGGTTTCCCATATATCTTTCTAGCTTCCTGCCAGACCTTAACAGTGGTCCGTATCGAGGCTGTTATGGACGGGCTAGCCCTAAGTCCACGAAACGGAAGGTTGCTCAGGGCTGCAAAGGAGCCTAAAATGGCTGCTTCGAGAATGACCACAGGATTCTGTGCGGGCTGGGAGAACCACCACCGGACCGTAACAAGAACAGCTGCCCAGTAGTAAATTTGGAAGTTCGGTAGTGCCAATCCACCCCCCGAAAGTGGGAGATATAGGATCTGCTTGGCCACCCTAGGTGGCCTCCCAGCCCACACAAATTGTATCAACAGACTCTCCAACCGTCGAAAACAGGCCCTAGGAATGTGTGTGGGTGTGTTGCGGAAAAAATATAAATAATTAGGAAGAAAAATCATTTTTAGCAGGTTTACTCTGCCGACCGGGGTCAGTGGAAGTGAACGCCAAGCAGCGCACTTAGCCGTTAGCTGTGTCATAAGTGGACGCAGATTGTTGTCCATATAGTCCTGGACTTTACCACTAATTTTAATCCCTAGGTATTTGAAATCCTCTACCCAGTTAAGCTGCGCATGTGGAACTCTAGGGGTTGACGGGTGAAGCGGGAACAGCATCGACTTATCCCAATTAATACGGATCCCCGAATACCCGCCAAATCGGTTGATCCGATCTAATGCAGTCTGTAAGGAGGACGACGCATCTGCTAAATAAAGCAGAGCGTCGTCCGCATAAAGCGAAATTTTCTCCTCGATTGGGCCCACCCGAAGCCCCCTCACCTCGGGGTCAGCCCCCAGCAGTATAGCCAGGGGCTCCATCGCCAGAGCAAATAAGCTCGGGGAAAGGGGGCACCCCTGTCTCGTACCTCGAAATAATTTAAACTTCTCCGATAGGCAACCGTTGGTGCGTATTCTAGCTGAAGGGCTATGGTATAGCATGCGGAGCCACTTCGTGAAAACCGGGCCAAACCCAAATCGTGAGAGCACCTCCCAAAAGTAGCCCCACTCAATGGAGTCAAAAGCCTTCTCCGCGTCGAGTGAGGCCACTATTCCCCCGGACGCCTCATCCGCCCTGTCTATATGAGTATAAAGGCGTCTAATATTGATGTCAGTACCTCTCCCGGGCATGAAGCCTGTTTGATCCCTGTGGATCAGGGCAGTGATGACTAGGTTAAGTCTATTGGCCAATACTTTTGCCAGTGCTTTTGCGTCCACATTCAGGAGGGATATGGGGCGATATGAAGAGCATAAAGTAGGGTCCTTTCCTGGTTTGGGGAATTACCACTATGATCGCTTCACTCATTGTATCCGGGAGTTTCTCGAGGCGCGTCGACGCAGAGAAGAGGCCCTGAAGTTTGTCTACGAGTTCCGTCGCGTGTTGTTTGTAAAATTCTACCGGGATACCATCGGGTCCCGGTGTTTTCCCCGTCTGCATTGACTTGAGTTCCCGGAGTATTTCTAAGGATGTAATCGGGGCATCAAGCTTCTCGCGATACGTCACCGTAAGGGTTGGGATATCAATGTTATCTAGGTATGCTACCAGATCCTCCTCTCTAGAGTCTGCCCTGGATGTGTAGAGGGATTTATAGAATTCCGCAAAGCAGCTATTGATCTCTTCCGGTGTGTGAACTGTCCCGAGGGGTCCCTGATATGGGAAATGCTCATCCCTCCCGCCCGTTCCCTGGAGAGCCAGGCCAACAGACGGCCCGCCCTCTCTCCCTGCTCAAATATACGTTGAGATTGAGCTAACATTTTTTTCTGGGTAAGAGAGGTACGAAGACGAACCACCTCCGACGTCATAAGTTGTAATTGTGAATAGTGTGCAGGGTCTCGGGTACGGACAAAGAGAACCTCCGCACTACTCGCATCCCGCTCTGCCCTTACTAAATCTGTCCTGCGCTCCCTGCGAACTCTGGCTATGATGGTCTGGTAGTGTCCCCTCGTCGTGGCCTTAAAGGCATCCCAGACAACTGTACGGTCAACCGAGCCCACGTTTACCGCCCAGAAGTCAAGCAGCTCCAATCTGAATTGGGAGTCCACAGCAGTGTCCGAAATCCAAAACCTCGAGAGCCTCCATATCTTGTCTACAGGACCCAATGAAAGGTCCAATGACAACAACAGGGGGGCGTGATCAGAGATTCCCCTAGGCAGTATTCGTATGTCTGTGACCCTCGGGAGGACCAGACTTTCTGCGAAGACTAAGTCTATTCGGGAGAACGCCCTGTGGGAGGCCGAGTGGCATGTGTATGCCCTGGTCTGGGGGTGTCTCCACCTCCAGACATCAGTCAGGCCATAAGTGTTCGCCCACTCGGTCAACCCAGAGTAGTGATGTCCCGCAGACGTTAGCCTGTCAAGATCCGGGTCAGGGGCCATATTAAAATCACCCAGTATAATATTGTTATCAGATGCAAAGTCGGCTATCCTGCTGGTGATCTGATTGAGCACCAGCAATGAAGCCGGAGGAGGCAAATACAAGCCCACAATGGTCCACGTTAAAGAATATATTTTAGCATGGATGATAACATAACGACCATCTGGGTCCAGGGCCAAATCCAGGAGCCGGAAAGGAAGAGATTTCAGTATCAGGATAGTAACACCCCTGGAGAAACTGGAGTGTGTAGAGTGGTAGTGGTAGCCCACCCACGGTTTTTTAAGGGCCAGAACCCTACTTCCTATGAGGTGCGTTTCCTGGAACACACATATATGTGGATTGTATGCTTTAATAAATTGGAACACCAGGGAACGCTTGGTCGGGGAGTTCAGTCCCCTAGTGTTCCATGAAATGATATTAAGGGAGGACATGGTTACTCAAAATGATAATAATATTAGGATTAATGTAGATCGCGGCTCCCGGAGCGGATCCCCGGACCCACAACGGACACACCTGGAAACATTGCAATGCTGATGAGTCAAATTTTTTTTTAGTGCAGTTATAACACAAAAACAAACTAAAAACAGCCCAACATCTAACGTAAATTATAATGGGATTTATTTGTTTTTAATTAGTTTTAAATAAAGCCTTTTAAATTACTACACTATGGGAGCCCTGTCTTTTCCTATGAGGATGTGACCACAAGGAGCCAGTGTAACTTCTCCGGACATGGTGCTGGAGGCTGTGGTGAATAGAGGATCCATATGGATGCTCTGATCAGATACAGGAGGCCATCTACCTTTACTGATACATGCCTGTCACCCCTGTAGGGGTACCAAGAGCTGGTGAGTGGGGACCCTTAAGGGGGATCACAGAAGTCACTGGATTTTGATGAAGCACAAGAGTCACATTCCTGCATGAACATATTGCCATTTTGAAGCTTCACTTTTTTTGAAGGGGTTCAAGGGGCTACGCAAGCATTCAGGAAAAAAGATGCCATGTGGTGCTTGAGTTGGTCTGCTTAGGGGACAGGAGCCACACTGGGGCAGAGATTCTGTCAGCTCTGCAGGGGCAGACTCAGAGGTGGTTGATATCATGCCAGCTTCAGCCAGGAATGGTGGTTTGCGACAATGGCACCAAACTCCTCTCCACCCTCCGACAGGGACACTTGACCCATGTTCCCTGTTTGCCTCACATCCTTAATTTGTTGGTGCAGCGGTTCTTGTGCAGGTACCCGTGCTTATAGGATCTCCTGAGGCAGACCAGGAAAGTCTGTGGGCATTTCCGCTGGTCATACAATGCCAGTGCTCGGCTCGCTGACCTTCAAAAGGAATGCAACCTGCCCAAGAACTGCCTCATTTGTGACATGCCCACCAGGTGGAACTCAACATTGGCAATGCTGCAGCGGCTGCACACGCAGCAGAGGGCCATCAATGAGTACCTGTGTGAGTATGGCACCAGGACAGGGTCAGGGGAGCTTGTTTTTTTTTTCGCCATGCCAGTGGCTACTGATCAAGGATGCATGCACTGTCCTGTCAACATTTGAGGAGGCCACGAGGATGGTGAGCAGTGACAGTGCATGCATCAGTGATACTGTCTCTCTTGTCTTCCTGTTGGAGCACACATTTAGTGGAATAATGGACAGGGCACTTGTGGCAGAACAGAGGGAGGAAGAGAAGGACTTCCTTACCTCTTAAGGCCCCCTTTATACTTACAGTATTCCTGCTGGTCATACAGGAAGAGGAGGAGGAGGAGGATGAGGATTGTGTCAGCATGGAGGTAGAGCCTAGCACTCAGCATCAGCAGCAGTCTTCAATGGATCATTTTCAGTCCCCAGAAACCCATGGACTTGTACGTGGCTGGGAGGAGGTGGCTGTGGATCATGTCATCCTTAGTGACCCAAAGGACTCCGGATCGAATGCCTCAGTAAACCTTCCCTGAATGGCCTCCCTGATCCTGCAAAGCCTCTGCGAAAGGACCCTCGGATTTGTGGTATCAAGGAGAGGGATCATTACTGGCTGGCAACCCTTCTTGATCCACATTACCAGGGTAAGGTTGCGGAACTTATCCAGCTTTCGCAGAGGGAGCAGAGGATGAAACATCTTCGGGAGGCCTTGCAGAAAGGTTTGTGCAATGTGTTTCCAGAGCCTGGGAGGTTACAATTTCCTGGTGTTCCTGGACAACATGTTGCTGAGGATTCGGTCAGTCGCAGAAAGAGGGGTGAAGAAGGTGGCCGCCTGACCGATGCATTCAGACAATTCTTTAGTCCGCAGCTCCAAGGTCTGATCGGTCCCAGCAACCATCGCCAGCATCTGATTTACATGGTGCAGGAATACCTAGGGGCAAGATCAGACTTGGAGACCTTTCCAACCGAAAATCTACTGGGTTACTGGGTCTTGAGGATAGATCACTGGCAAGAGCTTGCACAATATGCAGTTGAGCTACTGGCCTGTCCTGCATCCAGCTTTCTTTCTGAACGCACATTCAGTGCTGCTGAAGGCTTTGTAACTGATCACAGAGTGCGCCTGTCCACAGACTCAGTTGATTGGCTCACCTTCATAAAAATTAATCAGTCTTGGATCACCAGCTACCAAGCACCTGATGCTGATGTAACCGATTAATTTTTCTATGAATGTGAGATCCCTTGAAGACTGCCTATGCTGAGTGACTCTCCTGTTATGCTGAGTGACTATCCTATTCCTTCTCAATGTTCATGTTGATAGCTTCTAAGAACATGTTTGTTTTAGGGCACCACCACCAGTACCTAAGGCCCAATTTTTCTGCCCTTGTTTAACAGGGGCACATAATTATAATTTTTGCTGTAATATTTCGCAGCAGGGCTCGTTCTTGCACTCAAGTAGAGTATCTGTGAGGGGTTGAAGTGTTGTGGCACCACCACCAGTGCCTAAGGCCCAATTTTTCTGCCCGTTTAACAGGGGCATGTAATTACAATTTTTGCTATAATATTTCACAGCTGGGCCCGTTCCTGCACTCAACAAGAGTATCTGTGAGGCTTTACAGTGTTGTGCCACCACCACCACCGCCTAAGGCCCAAATTTTATGCCCCTGTTTAACAGAGGCATGTAATTACAATATTTGCTCTAATATTTCACAGCAGGGCTCGTTCCTGCACTCAACAACAGAATCTGTGAGGGGTTACAGTGTTGTGGCACCACCACCACTGCCTAAGACCCAATTTTTCTGCCCCTGTTTAACGGGGGCGTGTAATTACAATTTTTGATCTAATATTTCAAAACACGGCCCGTTCCGGCACCCACCAAGAGTAACTGTGAGGGCTTACAGTGTTCTGGCACTACCAACACCTAAGGCTCAATTTTCTGCAGAGTATATAGGGCAGGCCGTATAGTATATACAGGCGGTCCCCTACTTTCAAACATCCGACTTACAAATGACTGCTACTTACAAACAGAGGGAGACAACAGGAAGTGAGAGGAAATCTACCCCTAGGAAGGGAAATTCTCTCCTGTTAATATGGGAGTTAATATGGGAAAAAGGTGTCTCCACTTATGCTTTATCACCAAACTTTGTTTCCCTAATAACCCCAAATTTTCAAAATCCAATTGTCATTGGGACAGAAAGTGAGGTGAAATCTTCTAGAACAGGGGCACAGACAGCAAAACAAATGTTACAGGGGTGATACCCTTCCCTATGTTATCCAAAAAGCCTAAAAATAGATTTTTTGGCTGGAGCTACACTTACAAACCTAAGAACAAACCTAGAGTCCCTGTCTTGTTTGGACCGCTTGTATACTGCTGTTCGGAGTATATAGGGCCTGGGGGCCCCATGCCTTTTCTTTTTTAATTTGGGTGCAGGGTTCCCCTTAATATCTATACAAGACCCAAAGGGCCTGGTAATGGGCTGGGGGGGGTACCCATGCTGTTTTTCTCAACAATTTTCATCCATATTGCCGGGACCTGACATTACATTACAGCCACAAGCAGTTTTGAATGACTTTTATTTCTTTAGAAATATAATTTTGTGCAGGGACTGTTCTAAACATGGGAAACACACGTCACTTTACAGGCATACTATAGTCACTCCCTAGGCACGATATTTAAAGGAATATTTCACTTTTATTTTTTCACTTTAAGCATTATTAAAATCACTGCTCCCGAAAAAAGGGCCGTTTTTAAAACCTTTTTTTGCATTGATACATGTCCCCTGGGGAAGGACCCGGGTCCCCAAACACTTTTTAGGACAATAACTTGCATATTAGCCTTTAAAATTCGCACTTTTGATTTTTCACGTTCGGGTCCCATAGACTTTAACAGTGCTCGAATGTTGGCGCAAACTTTTGGTCCGTTCACATTTTCTGCCGTGAACTGAACCGGGTGTTCCGCTCATCCCTAATTGCCAGTGCCTGTTAATTGATACAGATGGATTTAATAATAAATTACAGAAGCATCACAAACTTGGAATGCACGTATTTCTTACAATTCTGGGAAGGTGCCAATAACTTTGTTCAGTCAATTTTTGGAGTTTTGCGTTGAATGTGTCAGATTTGGCTTTTTGTTTCTCCTCTTTTTTGTGTCACACCAATACGAACAAAAGAAATAAACATAAGAATGCCTAAACATTTGTAACTGCAACAATTTTCTGGGTGAAGTGGTGTATTATCTGACAGAAATGGGGAGGGTGCCAATATTTTTGGCCATAACTGTATTTATACAGTATATACAGTATTTCACAAAAGTGAGTACACCCCTCACATTTTTGTAATTTATTATATCTTTTCAACACTGAAAAAATTTCACTTTTCTGCAATGTAAAGTAGTGAGTGTACAGCTTGTATAACAGTGTAAATTTGCTGTACCCTCAAAATAACTCAACACACGGCCATTAATGTCTAAACTGCTGGCAACAAAAGTGAGTACACTCCTAAGTGAAAATGTCCAAATTGGGCCCAAAGTGTCAATATTTTGCGTGGCCACCATTATTTTCCAGCACTGCCTTAACCCTTTTGCTCATGGAGTTTACCAGAGCTTCAAAGGTTGCCACTGGAGTCCACTTTCACTCCTCCATGATGACATCACGGAGCTGGTGGATGTTAGAGACCTTGCACTCCTCCACCTTCTGTTTGAGGATGCCCCATAGATGTTCAATAGGGTTTAGGTCTGGAGACATGCTTAGCCAGTCCATCACCTTTACCTTCAGCTTCTTTAGCAAGGCAGTGGTCGCCTTGGAGGTGTGTTTTGGGTCGTTATCATGTTGTAATACTGCCCCGTGGCCCAGTCTCCAAAGGGAGTGGATCATGCTCTGCTTCAGTATGTCACAGTACATGTTGGTATTTATGGTTTCCTCAATGAACTGTAGCTTCCCAGGGCCGGCAGCACTCATGCAACCCCAGACCATGACACTCCCACCACCATGCTTGACTGTAGGCAAGACACACTTGTCTTTATACTCCTCACCTGGTTGCCGCCACACATGCTTCACACTATCTGAACCAAATAAGTTTATCTTGATCTCATAAGACCACAGGACATGGTTCCAGTAATCCATGTCGTTAGTCTGCTTGTCTTCAGCAAACTGTTTGCAGGCTTTCTTGTGCATCATCTTTAGAAGAGGCTTCCTTCTGGGATGACAGCCATGCAGACCAATTTGATGCAGTGTGCGGCGTATGGTCTGGGCACTGACAGGCTGACCCCCCACCCCTTCAACCTCTGCAGCAATGTTGACAGCACTCCTACGTCTATTTCCCAAAGACAATCTCTGGATATGGCGCTGAGCATGTGCACTCAACTTCTTCAACCATGGCAAGGCCTGTTCTAAGTGGAACCTGTCCTATTAAACCGCTGTGTGATCTTGGCCACCGTGCTGCTCAGAAAGTTCTTTGCCATGAGGTGCCATGTTGAAATTCCAGTGACCAGTATGAGAGAGTAAGAGCGATAACACCAAATTTAACACACCTGCTCCCCATTCACACCTGAGACCTTGTAACACTAACGGGTCACATGACACCGGGGCGGGAAAATGGCTAATTGGGCACCGTTTGGACATTTTCACTTAGGGGTGTACTCACTTTTTTTGCCAGTGGTTTAGGCATCAATGGCTGTGCGTTGAGTTATTTTGAGGGGACAGCAAATTTACACTTATATACAAGCTATATACTCACTATTTTACAGTGTAGCAAAGTGTACTTTCTTCAGTGTTGTCACATGAAAAGATATAATAAAGTATTTACAAAAATGCGAGGGGTGTTCTCACTTTTGTGAGATACTGTATATATATTTGCTGTTTTCAATAGGTTTCAAGTGTCATGTGTGATTACTATTGCTTGTGGGGTTTGGTAAGAGTTTAAGATCCACTTTGAAACTTGCCTCATTTCATTATCCACCTCACTGCCAGTAACCTAACCCTCCTACTTACTACCAGCATCCCAATCCTCCTCATCCTCACCACCAGCACTCCAACCCTCCTCCTCATATCCTTCTATTGCCTCCTGCTGCCTTATTGCACTCCACATTTTGGTGGAGGTCAGGGATGGCCTTCTAGGCAAAATAATGGTGGCTGGTGGATGGCTTTACAGGCAAAATAATGGCAGCCTAAAATATAAACTCACAGAAAGTGTTTTGCAAAGCTGCCAATGAGCTTGGGAGTGATTTTGGGATCTTTTTTTTTTCCCAGTCTAGCAGCAAATATGTAAAAAGGTCCTGCTCACACTGTCACGTGTAGTGGCCCTGGGAATAGCAGTGATCTCTAATTCTGCCAACTGCCCATAGCCAGTTTGCAGTACTATGGTGGGATTAGTAAAAGTAAAAGATGAAGAGAAAACAAGCATATTAGCAGTATAAACCAACAGGTGAAAAAATAAATAAGTGAAGTGCACAGAAATAACTTTTTTCACAGTAGCGCTCATAAAAAATTAATTAACAACTCAAAAATAGGTTTACAAAAATGTGTTCAAACACATCTATTCATAAATAAAAGTCCATGAAAAAATTTGAAAATATCTTGCAATTCCACATAAAACATAAACGACAGCCCTCTTGAAAAGTGCAAATGATGTGCAAAAATTATATTAACATCAATTCCTCCACCACAGTGAAAAACAGGAGTTTAGCTCCCTTAAGAAACAGGCTCACCGAATGCTTTTGCCATTCACTCTCGTGTTTGGCAATTAAGCTCAGAGTTTATATTGAAGAGCTGCTGGAAATGCCACACTCCTGTTCAAATGCCTTAAAATCTCCACATGTAGCAAAAAAAGTAGAGACAATGCCAGTCCTTAGATGTGGCATCTGAATTAGTTTTCTTTTCAATGTTGTTTTTCTGTCCTAGAGTGACAACACTTACTCACTGTGCTGTATCTCAGTTCCTGAGGACAGGGGAACAGTGTGATCCAAATGGAGCTGTAGGTGGGCTGTAGGTTTTCCTGAGCAGCAATTGCTGGCAGATTTGTCTACTATTGCAACCTTGTGGAGTGGAGGAGCAAGAAAGGGCACATTGTGAGCCACTTCACTACCTCCTGCGTGATGAGCCACTGGTGGGGAAAAAAGAAAACAGCTCCCAAAGCCTCTCCAGATGCCTCTCTATATTTGAGAATTTTCTACAGATTGAAGGAAGTGAAAACAAAAAGGATCTTTATCCTGAAGATTGATGTAAAGATGTGTCTTTCTGGCAGGGGTATGGTGAGATAGGAGGAAATAAAGGAGCAGTTGGAGGTAGTGGAAGAGGAAAATGAAATGGACATGTAGGTGGAGAAGGTACAGGTGGTGGAGGAGAAAAAGGAGATGGGATTAAAGAGGCAGATCAGCAATGCTCACCCCTGAATACCTCCACATGCAGCACTGCCTCTACTTTCATGCCTGCCTTTCTTTTTCTTTTTTTTGGGTGGTCCTGATTTGAAGTATAGTGGGTAGCCTTTGGCCTATGTTAAAATGAAAAAAAAAAAACACTACTGGCTGCTAACAGATTATGCTGGCAAATCAGAGAAACTGCTAAGCACAGTCATGTGCCGGTGGTGACCAATCTGATCTAATCTAAGCCCGTCAGGCTCACCTGTCTTATTGCCAAGCCTGGAACCGATGGCAACAGAGACACTACAAAAAGAGAGAGGAGCTGACGTTGTTCCTCCCTCTCTGTGACCCCAGAAACTGGAGGCCATGAGGATTTAGTCACTTCTAGTTTAGGCTCTGCCGTTAGCAGCCAGGTAAGCAGCCAATCAGACCGATCTGTGTTTGATCGGCTGCATTCGAGGCCAAAGGGGAGAGGGGAGATGTGGGGACTAATGGACCTCAGATCTCTCCATAAAGAGGACCTGTCGTGGTGCATACTGTCAGAAGAGATGTTGTTCATCCCTTGTGAAAACAATAAAGTTGATAAAAAAATAAAAATAAAGTGACAGTACAAAAATAAAAATTTGAAATAAAATAACTAATAAAAATAAAATTTAAAGCGCCCCCTCCCCATTTGCATATGCACAAATGCATGTGTAAGTCCCGCACACATATGTAAACGGTAATCGTACCACACTTGTGAGGTATCATCACGAATGTCAGAGCAAGAGCAATAATTTTAGCTCTAGACCTCTTGTTTAACTATAAACGGGTAAACTGTAAAGGCTAGTAAAGAAGAAGGCAAGGCGACAGAGGCATGAGAGGAGGGCTGGGAGAGGGGAGACACAGCACTGTAAGTAAACTAAAAAAACTTGCCACAGCTCTTACCTTGGTTCATACTACAGAGCTCTTCAGATTCCACCTCCACATGGCTGCAAATGCTCTTTGTCAGAGCTCTGTTCTCCGGCTGCTGACCAACCTCTCCACCTGCAGGAAAAGGTAGGAACTGCAGGAAACCAGGAGGGAGGGAGAAGGCTGAGCAGGAATGGAGTAACAGCAGATGCTTAGAAAAGAGGAGTGGGGCTCTCCTCCATCTTGGCATCTTGGCAGCCTGATAATGCAGAGGCAGAAGAGGATCCCACATCACATGCGCTTTCTGCAGCATGGCGCCGGAAGCAGTCAGTGTCTCCTCTGCCTCTGCCTGGACCCAAATGTGACAGGCAGCGGGAATGCAGGACTTGGTAAAAACCCAGTTGGAAGGTATGAGGCAGGTATTTTAAAAATCCAAATCCCAGCAAGTGGCTGAGGATTCAGATTTTATTCCCTCACCTCCCCCCTCCCCCTCTCTCATCCTGGCTCCCTAAGGCTGCTACCTAAGCTGTCTTATGCTGGTGGCAGCCCTGAGTATAATCCTCCTAGGTCAGTCAGACTGACCTAGGGGGATTCTACTGGGGTACAGACCCCCAGTACAATCCCTGCAATAGTTGAATTTTTAGGCCCCTAGTTGCGCAAATGTTTATCAAATCACCATTTTCACAAAAATACACTAAAATCATTATTAGCACACATAGAGGGTTATTTACGGGTTATCCGACACTGCATCTTCTGCTGCCCTATCCCATGGTGGTCTTCTCTGGACTCACTCCCCCAGATCCAGCGGACGTAAGGGAGGAGGTGTTGGAATCCTTCTAGCCCCACATAGCACCCTTCAGGTACTTCAGCCACCTCCCTCTCTGTCACTCTCCTCTTTCGAAGCACACTGTATTCGCCTTTTCACTCCAATTTCTCTAAGGATAGCTGTGATCTACAGGCTCCCTGGACCAGTATCAACCTTTCTTGAAGACTTCTCTGCCTGGCTACCCTACTTTCTTCTGAAATCCCCACTATCATTCTCGGGGACTTCAACATCCCTATGAATACTAACACTCCTTCCACTTCCAAACTTCTTAGCCTAACATCCTCCTTTGACCTGAAGCAGTGGATACATGCTCCAACTCACTCAGAAGGCAATATCCTTGACCTCGTGTTCTCTCACCTTTGCACTCCATGCAACCTCTCTAACTATCCATCCCCTCTCTCTGATCACAACCTTATTAGTTTCACTCTCTCCCTCTCCTTCACCTCCTCTCCCTCCAACCACCTTAAAGTTACCCACAGAAACCTACGTAATCTCAACCCTTCTCTTCTCTACTCTGCTATCAACAACCTCTACGACAAAATCTCACCCCTATCCTGCACCAACCTAGCCACTTCTGTGTACAACGCTTCACTTCTAGCCTCACTGAACACACTTGCCCCCCTCACTACACACAGAATCAAGCCCAGACCCCTTCAACCTTGGCAAACAGATGATACTAGAAGTCTGAAAAAACGTAGTCATGCTCTGCAGCGCCTGTGGCGTAAGACTAAGGGCCAGAGAGATTTCTACCAATATAAATCTGCCCTCCAAAAATACAACTCCAGCCTCCTCTCTGCCAAGCAGACCTATTTTACCACTCTCATTAGCAACTTATCATCCTGTCCCCGTCAACTCTTCTCCACCTTCAACTCTCTACTTCGTCCTCCACACGCCAACTCACTCAATGCACAGGAGATCGCCAATCACTTCAAACAGAAGATTGATACTATTCGCGCTGAGATCTCTACTGTGCTGACACCCTCCACGCTTTACACTTCATGCCCACAGGCACAATCATTATTTCCCTCTTTCAACCCCACCACTACAGACGAAATTGCTAAACTACTTGCTAATGTCCACCTTACCACCTGCCCTCTGGATCCTGTTCCCTCACAAATGCTACGTTCACCCTCTGGCCCTATACTACACTCTCTAACCCACATCTTCAATCTCTCCCTCTCTTCTGGCATCTTCCCTAACTCTCTAAAACATGCACTTGTCAGACCCATACTTAAAAAGCCCTCACTGGACCCATCCAATCTTAACAACCTACGCCCCATCTCCTTGCTCCCCTTCTTATCCAAACTCCTCGAACGTCTGGTCTACAACCGACTGAGCATTCACCTTGCTGATAATGGCCTTCTTGATCCCCTTCAGTCTGGATTTCATCCTCAACACCCCACAGAAACTGCTCTCCTAAAACTAACAAACAATCTACTAACGGCCAAAACCAATCGACACTATTCTGTACTCCTACTCCTCGACCTCTCTGCTGCCTTTGATACGGTTGACCACCCCCTCCTCCTCAAAAAACTACATGCCTTTGGTCTCCGTGACTGTACACATCGCTGGTTCTCTTCCTACTTATCCAACCGCACCTTTAGCGTTTCTTATAACTCTACTTTCTCCTCTCCTCTTCCTTTTCTCTGTTGGGGTCCCTCAGGGTTCTGTTCTTGGACCTCTACTATTTTCAATCTACACTGCCTCCCTGGGTCAACTGATAGCCTCCCATGGATTCTAATACCACCTCTACGCTGATGACACCCAAATCTATTTCTCTACCCCTCAGCTCACTCCCTCCGTCTCCTCACGTATCAGTAATTTACTCTCAGATATATCAGTCTGGATGTCTCACCACTTCCTTAAACTCAATCTAGCCAAAACCGAACTTATAATTTTTCCTCCCCCATATGCCTCTTCCCCTGATCTCTCTGTCAAAATCGATGGCACAACTATAAGCCCATCCCCACATGCCAAGGTTCCAGGTGTAGTCCTAGACTCTGAACTCTCCTTAAAGTAACACATCCAATCACTGTCCAAATCCTGCCGCCTCAACCTCCGCAACATCTCCAAAATACGCCCCTTTCTAACCAATGACACAACAAAACTCTTTTTTGGGACAGAGAAACAGACTGAGGACATAACGGGTTATTTACTAAAAACAAATTCACTTTGCATTACAAGTGCAAACTACAAGTGCAAAGTGCACTTGAAATTGCACTGAAAGTGCACTTGGAAGTGCAGTCGCTGTAGATCCGAGGGGGACATGCAAGGAAAATAAAAAACAGCATTTTAGCTTGCACATGATTGGATAATATAATCAGCAGAGCTTCTCCTCATTTCAGATCTACCCCTCAGATTTACAGCGACTGCTCTTCAAAGTGCACTTTCAGTGAAATTTCAAGTGCACTCTGCACTTGTAGTTTGCACTTGTAGTGCAAAGTGGATTTGCCTTTCGTAAATAACCCCCATAGAGTCCTCATTTCCTTTCTCTACAGCTTTAGCTGCGCTGCAGATGAATGAATAGGAGCCTCTGTACAGAGGACTCCCATTCATTCACAAACTGAAGCATAGTAAATGTAGTTTACTGTTCTTCAGTGATGAATGAACCCAGGAGCAATTGGTACTAATCGCTCACTGTGTTCATTCAGGAAAGGGTTGGTAAACATAACACGTTTACCAGCTTCACTTCCCTCTACCCATCCTGACACTGATCTCTCTATTAGGTGGGTGGTCAGAAAGTTATCAATGTATTTTATCTGTATATGTTTTGTTTTGGGGTTGATTTACTAAAGGCAAATCCACTTTGCACTACAAGTGCACGATTTCCTGTCGTCTCTGATTTTCCCCATCTTCCACAGTCCCCAATGCATCTCCTGATAGAACAGGGCATTGGGGTAACTTTGCACATGCTCAGTTTGGTGTGTATTGTTTTTTTTTTTCTTGGGAGGGTGCATGAGATCAGCACAGGGCCAATCAGCACTGTCCAGACAGAGGATCAGGGGTCATGCAGCCTCAAAGGGCAGTCAGAATAGAATGAAAACTCCCTCTACAAGCTTTAACCAGACACTGATAGAAGTCATAAGACTGCTATATACTGCTGATGATAAAAGGTCTTTAGCAGTTTATATTTACTAAAATAATTTCCAAGTTCTGTGTACTGTGGGAGACCAGATATAGTGAATGCAGAGGGTCGTGGGTTTAATAACACTTTAAGGTTGCAAGCCTAGTGTACAGAAACAGGTTCAGCCAGTAGCAAAATAATGGAATGTTGAATGGCATGTTATAATATAAATCAGTAATAGGAATGTCACAAGAAGTGATGCAGCTGGAACCAGTGACATGTCCACTACTGAATATAAAAAGTACAGTTAGGCACTGGAATTGCAACAGGCAGAGGACAGTGTCATCTTATATCAAGATGCTGGCTTGCCTTTCTCTGATTTTGTCAGTTTCACTGAAGTGTGTTAAGCATAAAGGAGATAAATCCTTGCTGCAGGACCTGCTACACTGAATAATCCAATATATATATATATTTTTAAATATATATCAAAACAGAGGAACTGCTCTTTCCACAGTCCAGCTTATGCTGATCATATAATGTAAAAGTCCTTCAAGCTCTGACTAAGACTGTATCTTTGTTCTTTTTTAATGATGCAGAAGCTGCATGCTGAGTCCTCTGTCATCACAACATTAATAAATGAAATGTGGTGTTAAAATCCTCATCCTGAAAAATGTGTGCTCACAGTTTGTTATATTGAAAGTGAAAGACATAAAAATAAACAACATGAACATCATTTATCAATTTTCATAATGCTATTTATTGTGCAGAATACTCTATGCATTTTAAGAACACCTAAGAAGGCATACTCACAAAGACTCGCCCTAACTTCACCATTAGGGATGAGTGGGGTACATTCAGTAAAATTGATTTTGGCGCAAAATTAGCAATTTAGCTTTCAAAAATGGAAACTCTTAATTTATTTAATTAAATTGCTTAAGTCAAAAGTAAAATGCTTGAAATTCTTTTTTCTTTCTTTAGATGGTGTATTTTTTTTTTGGGACGGGGTGTATTTAGGGTAGTTTAATTTATTTAATGTAACTTTCTTTTTTGTTTTTCATTTGTTGTCAAATTAATAGCTATTTGTGTACTCTTGTGTAAAATCTCTTGAGATTTTTTGTTACCCTTTTTTTTGTTTGCTGTCTTTTTTTCTTTCTGTGAAAATAAAACGTAAATAATGAGGCTAAGATGTGGGACATTTTTTGGTACAAGTACACAGTGGGGATGGAAAGTATTCAGACCCCCTTAAATTTTTCTCTCTTTGTTATATTGCAGCCATTTGCTAAAATCATTTAAATTCATTTTTTTCCTCATTAATGTACACACAGCACCCCATATTGACAGAAAAACACAGAATTGTTGACATTTTTGCAGATTTATTAAAAAAGAAAAACGGAAATATCATATGGTCCTAAGTATTCAGACCCTTTGCTCAGTATTTAGTAGAAGCACCTTTTTGATCTAATACAGCCATGAGTCTTTTTGAGAAAGATGCAACAAGTTTTTCACACCTGGATTTGGGGATCCTCTTTCATTCCTCCTTGCAGATCCTCTCCAGTTCTGTCAGGTTGGGTGATGAACATTGGTGGACAGCCATTTTTAGGTCTCTCCAAATATGCTCAATTGGGTTTAAGTCAGGGCTCTGGCTGGGCCATTCAAGAACAGTCACGGAGTTGTTGTGAAGCCACTCCTTCATTATTTTAGCTGTGTGCTTAGGGTCATTGTCTTGTTGGAAGGTAAACCATCGGCCCAGTCTGAGGTCCTGAGCACTCTGGAGAAGGTTTTCGTCCAGGATATTCCTGTACTTGGCCGCATTCATCTTTCCCTCGATTGCAACCAGTCGTCCTGTCCCTGCAGCTGAAAAACACCTCCACAGCATGATGCTGCCACCACCATGCTTCACTGCTGGGACTGTATTGGACAGGTGATGAGCAGTGCCTGGTTTTCTCCACACATACCGCTTAGAATTAAGGCCAAAAAGTTCTATCTTGGTCTCATCAGACCAAAGAATCTTATTTCTCACCATCTTGGAGTCCTTCAGGTGTTTTTTAGCAAACTCCATGCGGGCTTTCATGTGTCTTGCACTGAGGAGAGGCTTCTGTCGGGCCACTCTGCCATAAAGCCTCGACTGGTGGAGGGCTGCAATGATGGTTGACTTTCTACAACTTTCTCCCATCTCCCGACTGCATCTCTGGAGCTCAGCCACAGTGATCTTTGGGTTCTTCTTTACCTCTCTCACCAAGGCTCTTCTCCCCCGATAGCTCAGTTTGGCCGGACAGCCAGCTCTAGGAAGGGTCCTGGTTGTCCCAAACGTCTTCCATTTAAGGATTATGGAGGCCACTGTGCTCTTAGGAACCTTAAGTGCAGCAGAAATGTTTTTGTAACCTTGGCCAGATCTGTGCCTTGCCACAATTCTGTCTCTGAGCTCTTCAGGCAGTTCCTTTGACCTCATGATTCTCATTTGCTCTGACATGCACTGTGAGCTGTTAGGTCTTATATAGACAGGTGTGTGGCCTTCCTAATTAAGTCCAATCAGTATAATCAAACACAGCTGGACTCAAATGAAGGTGTAGAACCATCTCAAGAATGATCAGAAGAAATGGACAGCACCTGAGTTAAATATATGAGTGTCACAGCAAAGGGTCTGAATACTTAGGACCATGTGATATTTCAGTTTTTCTTTTTTAATAAATCTGCAAAAATGTCAACAATTCTGTGTTTTTCTGTCAATATGGGGTGCTGTGTGTACATTAATGAGGAAAAAATTAACTTAAATGATTTTAGCAAATGGCTGCAATATAACAAAGAGTGAAATATTTAAGGGGGTCTAAATACTTTCCGTCCCCACTGTATGTCCAGGCTCATTCTGCAATCCATAGGAGCTATTTAAAGCCTATTACACTCCGTACAAATGCCAACTACCTAAATTTACCCTTCCACAAAGACTCCAATGCATTTTCCTAACATTTAGCAGGAATTAAAACTCTCAATTTCATTCATCTCTACTCACCACCCTTTACCAACTTGATTTTAAACTGCTCTTTTATGTACAAGCAAGACAGCATTCAAGTTAAATTATCAAAATGACATCAGGGATCTAGCATTTTCAAAGGAGAGTTCAGTAATGGCATCCTCCATTAAATGAGTATGTCCAAAGCTCATTTGGTCATACTTCTTCTGTAGATCACAGGAGTACACTTAGATCTGCGCTGCAGAGAGAAACAGCTTGACACTGCCTGCACTGTGAAGCGGTTTCTTTCTGTACAGGCAGTGTGAAGCAGACACTCTCTGTGGGGGTAGTATGAAGCCGTCACTCTCTGTGGGGGCATTGTGAAGCTGTCACTCTCAGGGCCGGTGCACCCACTAGGCGAATTAGGCAGCCGCCTAGGGCGCACTGCCGCCTAGGGGCGCATCTGATCCTTGCCTTCCCCTTCTTTTCGCCCCCCCAAGCTCCCGGCAGAGCCGCTGATAGGGGACCCAGACAGCAAGGAGTTCGGTGCGGCAGGTGGGCGGGTGGTAGCCTTGCAGTGCGGTGTGCAGCTTCTCCCCTCTCCCTCCTATCGGCTTTCACACATGCTGGAGGGAGAGGGACGTCTGTGTAACAGGGCAGGCAGCCAATAGCGCTGCTCTTCTGAGTGGGAGGGCGTGATTGCTAAGTTGCTCCGCCTCCCACTACCTCCTTAGCCAATCAGATTGCCCAGCCCGCCACATTTGACTAGAAGATGCTAGTGGCCAGAGCAGGGCGGGATGGAGAGGATCCGACATACCTGAGTATGATGAAGAAGGTATGAGATCAAACATGTCAGTGTCACAATGCATTGCTGGCTGCAGAAATGGATCAATCAGTGTGTTCTCCTTCTCCCGTCCTGTGTGTAGAATATGCAGTGATCACACTGATCTCCCCTCTGTCTCCTCACACTGCTTGTTATCTGTGTTTTTATTTACACTGAACACAGGACAGGAGAATGATGATTAGACTTCTGCAAGAAGCTGCAACTTCAGCTCTTTCTATAGCTATATAGGCCATCTAGGTTTTGTTTGAACTTTTATTTGTTATCTTTGAAGGCATTATCTGGTCAGGCTGGGAGGAGCTTCCCAGACCTGTAAACCATTTACTGTCCTCCTGTGCTTGAGAAATGACTTTTGTTTTTTTGGCACATTGTTATGTCTTGTAAACTCCTGTTTACACAGTGCAGTGATCAATGTATTTCCACACTGGTCACTGCTAGCCTAGGAAACACTTGTACTATGTTTGCAGTCTCTGATCATTTCCTGCACCATGTCTGCAGTCTCTGATCATCTCCTGTAGTATGTCTGCAGTCTCTGATCATCTCCTTTACCGTCTCTGATCATCTCCTGTACCATGTCTGCAGTCTCTGATCATCTCCTGTACTATGTCTGCAGTCTCTGATCATCTCCTGTGCTATGTCTGCAGTCTCTGATCATCTCCTGTACTATGTCTGCAGTCTCTGATCATCTCCTGTACTATGTCTGCAGTCTCTGATCATCTCCTGTACTATGTCTGCAGTCTCTGATCATCTCCTGTACCATCTCTGCAGTCTCTGATCATCTCCTGTAGTATGTCTGCAGTCTCTGATCATCTCCTGTACCATCTCTGCAGTCTCTGATCATCTCCTGTACCATGTCTGCAGTCTCTGATCATCTCCTGTGCTATGTCTGCAGTCTCTGATCATCTCCTGTAGTATGTGTGCAGTCTCTGATCATCTCCTGTACTATGTCTGCAGTCTCTGATCATCTCCTGTACTATGTCTGCAGTCTCTGATCATCTCCTGTATTATGTCTGCAGTCTCTGATCATCTCCTGTACTATGTCTGCAGTCTCTGATCATCTCCTGTAGCATCTCTGCAGTCTCTGATCATCTCTTGTATCATGTCTGCAGTCTCTGATCATCTCCTGTGCTATGTCTGCAGTCTCTGATCATCTCCTGTACTATGTCTGCAGTCTCTGATCATCTCCTGTGCTATGTCTGCAGTCTCTGATCATCTCCTGTACTATGTCTGCAGTCTCTGATCATCTCCTGTAGTATTTCTGCAATAAAGGAGGGCTACAGGCACGGTAGGTGGTGAGGGAAGAGGGCTGTGGGTGCAGTGGGTGGTAAGGCAAGGGAGGCTGCAGGCACAGTAGATGATGAGGAAAGGGGTCCCAGGTGCAATGGGTGGTGATGGAAAGAATGCCTAGGCACAAGTGATGGTTAAGGCGGAGCTGTAGAGAAAATTTTAATGTATCATACAGGGCAAGGGGCTTCATGATCCAGAGCCCACCAAAGACCAAAGTCCTCAGCACCAGGCCCATGATGCTCTTAATCCAGGCCAAACGGCCAGGGTCGCAAAGGTCGCACTTGCAATCAGGCCCTGGTGTTCACAGTGAAATAATTAGAAAGTGCACTGTCATATTGTCACACAATACACACTGGGATCTGTGATCAAAGAGTGTGTTGTGCTATTATTTAATGACACTGCACAAAGCCATTCAGTGTGTTTTTTTTTTTTTTTTTTTTGGGGGGGGGGGGGGGGGCACAAGTTGCTGGTCTTGCCTAGGGTGCAAAATAGTCTAGCACCGGCCCTGGTCACTCTCTGTGGGACCAATCAATTTGGAGCAGTCTCTCAGAGAGAGACTGCATGATTGCCCCAAGAGAGATTGAGAAAAAGAACTTGCACCTTCCCCACACCCAGTACAAAGACCAATGAGACTGCAGGAAGATGAAGACTAAAGACTGTGCTGTCACTGCCGCCACATTAAGCGTTACCTGTGGAGTCTGGAGCTTCTTTTGTGAGTGAGCACCACACCACTGGGCAAGTCAAGCAAGTAGAGTAGCCGAGAGTCACAGTGAGCACAGCAGGCTAAACACACAAGTCCTGCTGTCTCCTCGGTATGACCACCAGATTCCCCAGGCTGCAGGCTCCTCCTGTGTCAATTGCGGGTAGTAAGAAAAGCACATGCAGGCGCTCGCCGGTGCACCGGCCAGATTAAGGGCATTGTGGGCCTGGTACTGTAGTGGAGCAGGTTTGGGAGTGGCAGGGATATGAGGTAAGTAGTGTCATATCCCAGCTCTCCTCTTACTGGCCACCCTCCTGTGTTTCCAGGAGCCTGTGCTGGCTTGTGCCCAGGATTGGGTACAGCCCCACAGTGATAATGATAGGGAAGCCTGGCATTTGATTTACCAAGCTTCCGTAAGAGCTGTGTGTCGGTATGTGCTCTTAGGTGAAAGTTTTTAAGGCATCAGAATACACTGATCACTGCCGGCAGCTATAGCAGCCAGCAGTAAACACCAAAAAAAAAAGACATGGTGGTTATACTGAAGTCAGTTGCTAGATCGAATTCTGTACAACCAGCCTGCACATAGATAGATTGAAATTCTGCTGGTTCAGCAGAAATTTCAATCTGTCTATGGTGGCTTACGTCCACCAGTCTCTGGATTTAATAATACTCTTAAATCTTCTGAAAGGGGTGCTCCACTTAGGTGTAGAAATTCACTTTGAACTCCATCTTATTTCCAGAACTCTCTTTAGGCTAATTTCACACTGAAGGCGCTTTACAGGCGTTTTAGCGCTAAAAATAGCGCCTGTAAATTGCCTCTCATGCCACCCCAATGTGAAAGACCGAGGGCTTTCACACTGGGGCAGTGCGCTTACAGGACGTTTTGAAAAGTCCTGCAAGCAGCATCTTTGGAGCGGTTTGGGAGCGCTGTATACACCACTCCCAAACTGCCCTGCCCATTGAAATGAATGCAACACGGACGGTTTTAATCCTTTCTTCGGCCGCTAGTGGGGGTTAAAAGCACCCCGCTAGCGCCACTAAAATGACTATAAAGGGCCACTCAAACTAGTAGCGATTTACCGCTGCCACCCACACCACCCCAGTGTGAAAGTACCCTTAGGTATTAGATGTGCAAACAATAAGGTGAGAGCACATCTAATACCTACAGAGAGTAATGGAAATAAGGTGGAGTTCAAAGTGAGCCGTGCCATTACCTGGAGGGATTGGCATTTAGGGGGTTAAAACAGACAGGGAGGAAATCTGATATCAACTCCTCATTGCCTGTCAAATGCCTCTGAAAAGTGACCTGAGCATGGATCACTTTTCAGAGGAGTGGCAGTGCCTGCTGCAAGTGAATACAAGACTTTGGGCTCCCACTGGTGTGCTGCGGGTTGGCTGCAGTGTGGGTGTACTAGCGAGTTTCCTTAGCTTCAGTCCCTCAGACTTCTTTTAGGTTGCACATTTTTGCAGCATTTTCTGAAAGTGCACCAAAGATGCAGCATGCAGGACATTGTGTGCAGCAGTAAAAATATGCAACCTCTATGGGACCAGGGGCAACATGCAGGAAGACTGCCAGTACACCAGCACTGCAGCCAAACCACAACATGCCAGTGTGAGCCCACATCATAGCACCTAGGAGGGCAAGGTACTGTCAAAGGCTGCTAGAAAAAAACATTTTAGCTGCAGAGAGGGGGAGGGAGGAGGAGCTCACTTACTTGGACGGTCCCAGCTTTCCAGGAGACTCGTTGGATTCAAGCCGACTGCTCAGATTTAACTTTCCTGCCCACACATCCTCTTCACAGAGAGCACACGGGCTGCTCAGAGTGTGAGTGGGGAAAGAGAGAGCAGGTCCAGCCTCTGCCAGCAATTCGTGTAGAGAAGGGAGGGGCTGGGCGGGGCTGTGCTGCGCTCTGTAACACAGACTGTCAGCCCTGTGTAGAGAAGACATCGCTGGCTCACAGTACTGCGCATGTGCAGTTCTGAGCTGGCGACACAACAGCCTTTGTACAGCATATCAGAGCGGTCCAGGGGGCAATTGCATCCCTGCCCCCCGGCAGCACACCCCTGCTTCAAAGCACTATGTCCCGTATCTGTCCCCTGCTCCGTTCTCCGTCACATATGATAAAAGCAGCCTGAGTTTTGTGTTGGGGAGGGTGCGATAAATAAATTAGCAGAGCCCTGAACTATTCAACAATCAGCTCTGAAAGTCTCTACCTATACCTTCCAACATTTTGAGATGGGAATGTATGCAAATGTATGTAGGCATAGGACACACCCCTGCCACAACCTCTTAAAAGGAGAATTAACCAAAAAACAAGGGCTTTTTTTACCACTACCATTCCTTTATATTGGCTTTTAAAATTTACAAATGCAGCAATTTAGAATTTGGATGAAAGGTTTAGTACTGGAAAACACTTTTTGAAAGATAAATAGTGCATTTTATATACAACTATATAGATCAAACCAAAATGAAGGACAAATTAGGAGGAATGAGGGACAGAGGGACATTGCATCAAATCAGGGACAGTCCCTCCAAATCAGGCACAGTTGGGAGCTATGTCTGCCTATGAGGAGAGAGGAGGGGTGCCTTTCCTCCAATCAGCTGTCTTGGCTGTATGCCCAGGCTTCATTGCAGTGTTGAACAGGAAGAGAAAATCTCCTAACACAATCTGAACTTTTTAAACAGTATGTAAAGGTGAAGGCAGCAGATATACATGTAAAATGAATGTAGGGAGATTTGTTTCATCTCTATGTATCATCTGAGGCTGTTCACTTTGCTGGGTATATGTGAGGAATTACATCCACTTTAACAGAGAGATCACCATGCAGTGTTTCATCACTTTAGCACTCCTACACAGAGGAAATAGAAAGGCATGGACTGGAGGCTGTGTGACACAGAACAAAAAGATGCCTGTCCCTTTAGCGAATAGGGATAAGCTAGGTGAATGAATACATGGACATAGGAGAAATTGATCAGGAGAGAAAAGAAAAAAAGGGCGCACCAGCCATGTGCATTATCCTTTGGATGTAAGTTTATTAAAACCAATAATAAAAAGAAACTACTCACAAGCAGTTGTGGAAGATCTCACAGAATAAAAGGTATACAACTAACAGCATTCAGTCAAGGATGAGCAGGGCCCTCCAAAGATCACAGAGGATTACACAAGGATAACTGCTAGCTGACGTGTTTCGAGGGGAACATCCCCTCTTCCTCAAAGCGCAGCAGTGGGTCCTCTTTCAGCAGTCCCCATATATATGTGTGTGCATGTGAATATTCACATGAACCTTCAGCCAATCGGAATGAATGTTAAAGGCCCCTCCCTTATCCGCCCCCAGCCTCATAGGCCGTCCAATAAAACTAGAAAAAATGCATAAAAGACGAAGAGAGTCGGTTGTGGGACTTTAAATGAAGCATGGATATGTGTATGAAAATGTCCTACAATTAGATTAAGTGTCACCATCTCAAAGGGCAAATCTGTATAACCATCAGAAGTTGCTGATCAATCTAATACACTAAAATCAATTTATAAATGATAAATAAATAATGTATCATAATATATAATACACAAATCATGCAAAAAAAGACATAATAAAATATAATAATCATATTGACATAAATAGTGTTTAACCACTTGACCACTGGGCACTTAAACCCCCTTAATAACCAGACCAATTTTCAGCTATTGGTGCTCTCCCATTTTGAATGACAATTACTCAGTCATGCAACACTGTTCCTACATGAAATTTTTGTCCTTTTTTCACACAAATAGAGCTTTCTTGTGGTGATATTTAATCACCGCTGGGTTCTTTATTTTTTGCGCTATAAAATAATAAAGACTGAAAATTCTGTAAAAAAATGCATTTTTCTTTGTTTCTGTTAAAAAATTTGGAAATTAGTAATTTTTCTTCATATATTTTGGCCAAAATTTATACCGCTACATATCTTTGATAAAAATAACCCAAATTGGTGGATATTATTTGGTCTTTGTGAAAGTTATAGAGTCCAAAAGCTATGGTGCCAATATCTGAAAATTGATCACACCTGAAGTACTGACGGCCTATCTAAATTTTTGAGACCCTAACATGCCAGAAAAGTACAAATACCCCCCAAATGACACCTTTTTGGAAAGAAGATATTCCAAGGTATTTAGAAAGATGCATGATGAGTTTTTTGAAGTTGTCATTTTTTCCCACAATTCTTTGCAAAATCAAGATTTTTTTTCTTTTTTTTTCACAAAATTGTCATATTAGCAGGTTATTTCTCACACACAGCATATGCATACCATAAATTACACCCCAAAACACATTCTGCTATTACTCCCGAGTACGGCGAAATCACATGTGTGAGACTTACACAGCGTGGCCACATACAGAGGCCCAACATGCACGGAGCACCTTCAGGCGTTCTGGAGTGCGCAGGCCAATTCTGACATTTCTCTCCTACATGTAAAAATCATCATTTATTTGCTAGAAAATTACATAGAACCCCAAAACATTATATATAGTTTTTTTAGCAAAGACCCTAGAGAATACAATGGCGGTCGTTGAAACTTTTTATCTCGCACGGTATTTGCGCAACAATTTTTCGAACGCTTTTTTTTGGAAAAAAAACAGTTTTGTGCTTTAAAAAAAAAACACAACACTAAAGTTAGCCCACTGTTTTTGCATAATGTGAAGGATGAAGTTATGCCGAGTAAATAGATACCTAACATGTCACTCTTCAAAATTGCACACACTTGTGGAATAGCGCCAAACTTCGCTACTTAAAAATCCCCATAGGCAACGATTTAAACATTTTTACTGGTTACATGTTTTGAGTTACAGAGGAGGTCTAGGGCCAAAATTATTGCTCTTGCTCTACCGATCGCAGCGATACCTCACATGTGTGGTTTGAACACCATTTTCATATGTGGGCGGGACTTACGTATGCGTTCGCTTCTGCATGCGACCACACGGGGACACGGGGGAAATTTTTTTTTTTTTTATTGTTCATTTTACTTTATTTATATTGGTTTGACGCTTTTGTCCAAAAAATATCACTTTTTTTTTTTGATCACTTTTATTCCTATTACAAGGAATGTAAACATCCTTGTAATAGGAATGTGGCATGACAGGTCCTCTTTACGGTGAGATATGGGGTCAATAAGACCCCAAATCTCACCTCTAGGCTGGGAAGCCTGAAATAAAAAAAAAAACGATCCTGGCTTTGATCGTAGCAGTGAGTCGGGAGAAGCACCGGAGGGCTGCGGGAGGGGGGAATCCCCTCTCGCCTCCCGTAAGAACAATCAAGCAGTGGAACAGCCACTATGATCATTCTTATGGTGTAGGGAATCGCCAGCTGAAAAAGCTGATATTTGAATGATGTCTGTAGCTGCAGGCATCATTCAGATATCCCTGCACAGTCAAGGACGTCGTATGATGGCCGGTGGGCAGGAAGTGGTTAATATGCTTTTTTTTTTTTAACACAAAGTTGTCCATTTATACAATATTTCGAACATATAGCATGTACACATACCAAAAATGACACCCAAAATAGATTCTCCTACTCCTCCTGAGTACGACGATACCACATGTGTGAGACTTCCACAGCCTGGCCACATACAGAGGCTGAGTACAGCCGAGTATGGCTGAGCATGGCCGAGTATGGCTGGGTATGGCTGAGTATGGCTGGGAATGGCTGAGTATGGCTGGGTATGGCTGAGCATGGCTGGGTATGGCTGGGTATGGCAAAGTATGGCTGGGTATCACCGAGTATTGCAGAGTATGGCTGGGTATGGCAGAGTATGGCTGGGTATGGCAGAGCATGGCTGGGTATGGCTGGATTTTGCAGAGTATGGCTGGGTATGGCAGAGTATGACAGGGTATGGCAGATTATTGCAGGGTATTGTGGGGTATTGCAGAGTATTGTGGGGTATTGCGGAGTATTGCAGGGCATTGCAGGGCATTGCGGGGTACTGCAGGGTATTGCAGGGTATTGCAGAGTTTTGCAGGGTATTGGAGTATTGCGGGGTATTGCAGAGTATTGCGGGGTATTGCAGAGTATTGCAGGGTATTGCAGGGTATTGCAGAGTATTGCAGGGTATTGCAGGGTATTGCAGAGTATTGAGGGGTATTGCAGAGTATTGCAGAGTATTGCACAGGCAATTGCAGAGTATTGCACAGGGATTGCAGAGTATTGCACAGGGAATTGCAGAGTAGTGCAGGGTAATGCTTAGCATGGAGGGATGGCTGAGCATGGATGGATGGATCCATGGCTGTGACTGCACATGTCACTGAGCAGCGCTGTGGGCACTACACATCCAGCCCACAGCGCTGCTGCCATCCAATCCCTCCCCCTCTGTACTGATCGGTACAGAGAGGGGAGAGAGGAACCGGCCTCATGACATGATGCCGATTTGTTTACATGTGATCGCTCCATCATTTGACAGTGCAATCACATGGTAAACGGCCGCGATCAGATTTTTTTTTTTTTAATTTTTCCTTTTATTTTATTTCATTTTTTAGAATCCCGTTTCTGGCCCATATGTTCATATCTCACACTCTGGCATTGTGTTGTGGCTGTCTAGTTCGTTCCATGGCTGTTGTCTCCCGCTACCCCCTCTCCAGTTCTCCATTTCTCCTGGAGAGCCTTGGGCTTCGGGGCGAGGGTAGTGTGATCCCGCCTCAACCGGGGGAGATAGCTCATTCAGGGCCACCCTCCTATTTCCATTTAATGGACTGTTGGGCAATGTGTTTGGGCTTTGCCAAAGGTAGTGTATTTATACCTCCAAAACTTGCCCCCATTTGAAAGCATGATTTTTATTTTGAGACTTTATTGACCTACAGTATTTATTAATTTATTCCACCTTTCTAGCCAATTGATGCATCCCACTCCTGATGATTGGCTTTAAACGCCATGAAACGCGTAGAGTTTCAGGGATGCCAAATCAAGTTTGTTCCAATCATGAATTTATCAAATGCATTTTATATTATATATATTAGGATAACCATGTCTACGTTGCCTATATATCCATTCAATTTTATAATTTTAATTGCCTGTACCAACTATGTCTATCTATATTAAACACTATTTATGTCAATATGATTATTATATTTTATTATGCCTTTTTTTGCATGATTTATGTATTATATATTATGATACATTATTTATTTATCATTTATGAATTGATTGTAGTGTATTAGATTGATCAGCAACTTCTGATGGTTATACAGATTTCCCCTTTGGGACGGTGACACTTAATCTAATTGTAGGTATCCTAGACATTTTCATACACATAAAAAATTTATAAGTAGGGGATTGGCGCTGTCCAACTGTGATGATAATTATAAATGAAAATTATAAGTGAAAAAGGTGTTTGCTCAACATATATATCCCAAATATTCGTGTCAAAAAAATTAAATATTATTGTGCATATAACAAAGTGTGTACAAAGACTGAAGTGTATCAAGCATACATAATCCACCTATACGGTAAACTACGATAAAGTGCAGCGTGCTCCTAAAAGTGCGTGCAAAAAAATCTTATATTCAATGGTTATATATGTGTAGAAAAGGTACCTATATCTTATAAAATGGCAGAAGAAACAAGATCCAATATATAAACCCAATAATGATATTCAAAGCGAACAATTACGGTATGTGGAGAATAAAACATGAAAAAATGAAACAAATAAAAAATATAAAAAGACCCCAGCATGTGTGCTTAAAAAATACAGTTACGACAATCAAAGCAAACAATTCCTTATGGAGAAGATGTGAAAAAAGTTTTTTTAAAATCCCAGCTTATGTGCATAAAAATCAAAACAAAAAATGTTGGTGTGTAAAAAACAAAAAAAATTTTTTATGAAAAAATAATAAATGTCCGCAAAAAAGTCCTAAAAAATGTCCTTCTGGTGAAGAAAAGCGTGGTCACAGCGTTTATCCCGTCCTTCCCTGCACCCCCACTTGTGTTTACACTCACCGGACTGCCTAACCCCTGCAGGGGTAAAGTGCATATGCAGACAATCCTGCGATATCGGAACCAGGAAGTGATCCTCCGTCCAGGGGTGCTTTATCATGCTCTGGCGTAATGTAGTCCCCAGTAAAAGGCATCCATATGAAGTGAAGAAAGAAAACACTTCATAGCGTGAATCCGTAGATATTAAAGTTTATTAATAAGAATCCATAGTAAAAAACTGTTTAAAAGCAATCCATAAAAACGCTGGAGCTAACAATGCTCCAATAGTAATCCAAAAGCCGGTTCACAGCTGTGGGGCAGCATGGTGTGGCGTGCGTTCCACCGCCCGACAGCGAGAACCGGAAGTAACACAGGCTGAAACAGAGAGGTACTGACGTGTGCGTATCACGAGGCCACGCCTTACGCGTTTCGTCATCAAGATGTCATCTGAGGCGCGGCCATCTTGGTACTCCACACGTCTAAATAGGGGAATGGAGGTGCCGCTAGAGCCAATCGAATCCTCAGAACCTGCTCTCGTGACCTCTGATGGGAAGCCGGAATGAAGAACTCATGGTGTCCCTGCTAGTGGTCAAGCGCCATCATGTGGAGTTAATCCATAATAGCCTCCATTTACCAAAAAGCCACAACATAACATAGATAGCATATATGATAAATCCTAAAAAGGGTAATCAACGAGGAGTAACCCCGGACTAAAGAATATAACGACAAATGCAATTATTATTACATATCCTAATAAAACCATATACCAAAAAATTATTTATACCAAAAAGGGGAAGAAATATAAATATGGAAAGGACAAAAAATCAATAAGAAATAAAAAAAAAATATATATATATATATATATATATATATATATATATATATATATATATATATATATGTTATATGAACAAAAATAAAGGTAAAATAAATATGTAGGAAACTAAAAAATATATTAAAGGTGATCTATGCCCAAGAATGTATATTGTGGGCGATAATGAAAATATATCTATGCATCACCAAACAAGAATCTCATTCACGGTAAGGGCCTGTATAAAAAATATAAAAAATATATATATAAAAAATATATATATAAAAATATTGAGCAGGAAATCACATTCATGATAAGGCCCTGTATGCCGGATATCCTGAGTGTTAGGGAAAATGAAACATATATATATATGTAATAAAAAATAAATAAAATAAGAAATAAAATATTCCCTAGGGGAGTAAAATAGGGGCCTAAGACCTCATTCTGGAGTGTTAATTGAGGGGAGATGCAATATGATCTATGTAAGGTGCAAAAACTGGTGTGCTCATGTGAGTTAAAATAGAAAAAATGAATTAAAAAAGGCTAAGGTTATCAAAACCCGATCACGGGGTGATGAATGGAAAAAACTTTTAGGAATGGTAGTGACTAATGGGGGGACCCCTAGAAGTTGTGACAAAAAACAGTTTAGGTCTATCTCTACATTCAAGCCCCTGGGGACAAGGCAATCCAAGCGATGTATCCATCTTGTTTCATTTTGGTGGAGTTACAGGGGACCAGCTCCCTAATCTCATACTCCTTGCCATTCCTGGCCTTAAAATTTCTTATTTTATTTATTTTTTATTACATATATATATGTTTCATTTTCCCTAACACTCAGGATATCCGGCATACAGGGCCTTATCATGAATGTGATTTCCTGCTCAATATTTTTATATATATATTTTTTATATATATATTTTTTATATTTTTTATACAGGCCCTTACCGTGAATGAGATTCTTGTTTGGTGATGCATAGATATATTTTCATTATCGCCCCCAATATACATTCTTGGGCATAGATCACCTTTAATATATTTTTTAGTTTCCTACATATTTATTTTACCTTTATTTTTGTTCATATAACATATATTTTTATTTTATTTTTTTTATTTCTTAATGATTTTTTTATCCTTTCCATATTTATATTTCTTCCCCTTTTTGGTATAAATAATTTTTTGGTATATGGTTTTATTAGGATATGTAATAATAATTGCATTTGTCGTTATATTCTTTAGTCCGGGGTTACTCCTCGTTGATTACCCTTTTTAGGATTTATCATATATGCTATCTATGTTATGTTGTGGCTTTTTGGTAAATGGAGGTGCCCAAAAATGCTATTATGGATTAACTCCACATGATGGCGCTTGACCATTAGCAGGGACACCATGAGTTCTTCATTCCGGCTTCCCATCAGAGGTCACGAGGGCGGGTTCTGAGGATTTGATTGGCTCTAGCGGCACCTCCATTCCCCTATTTAGACGTGTGGAGTACCAAGATGGCCGCGCCTCAGATGACGTCTTGATGACGAAACGCGTAAGACGTGGCCTCGTGATACGCACACCTCAGTACCTCTCTGTTCCAGCCTGTGTTACTTCCGGTTCTCGCTGTCGGGCGGTGGAACGCACGCCACACCACGCTGCCCCACAGCTGTGAACCGGCTTTTGGATTACTATTGGAGCATTGTTAGCTCCAGCGTTTTTATGATTGCT
The DNA here is from genome assembly GCA_037952925.1 of Lithobates clamitans. Classification (NCBI taxonomy): domain Eukaryota; kingdom Metazoa; phylum Chordata; class Amphibia; order Anura; family Ranidae; genus Lithobates; species Lithobates clamitans. Next base: position 5,594,832 of record JBBGZY010000142.1, read on the forward strand.
TTTAAACAGTTTTTTACTATGGATTCTTATTAATAAACTTTAATATCTACGGATTCACGCTATGAAGTGTTTTCTTTCTTCACTTCATATGGATGCCTTTTACTGGGGAATACATTACGCCAGAGCAGGATAAAGCACCCCTGGACGGAGGATCACTTCCCGGTTCCGATATCGCAGGATTGTCTGCATATGCCCTTTACCCCTGCAGGGGTTAGGGAGTCCAGTGAGTGTAAACACAAGTGGGGGTGCAGGGAAGGACGGGATAAACGCTGTGACCACGCTTTTCTTCACCAGAAGGACATTTTTTAGGACTTTTTTGTGGACATTTATTATTTTTTCATAAAAAAATGTTTTGTTTTTTACACACCAACATTTTTTGTTTTGATTGTTATGCACATAAGCTGGGATTTAAAAAAAACTTTTTTCACATCTTCTCCATAAGGAATTGTTTGCTTTGATTGCCGTAACTGTATTTTTTAAGCACACATGCTGGGGTCTTTTTATATTTTTTATTTGTTTCATTTTTTCATGTTTTATTCTCCACATAATTGTTCGCTTTGAATATCATTATTGGGTTTATATATTGGATCTTGTTTCTTCTGCCATTTTATAAGATATAGGTACCTTTTCTACACATATATAACCATTGAATATAAGATTTTTTTTGCACGCACTTTTAGGAGCACGCTGCACTTTATCGTAGTTTACCGTATAGGTGGATTATGTATGCTTGTTACACTTCAGTCTTTGTACACACTTTGTTATATGCACAATAATATTTAATTTTTTTGACACGCATATTTGGGATATATATGTTGAGCAAACACCTTTTTCACTTATAATTTTCATTTATAATTATCATCACAGTTGGACAGCGCCAATCCCCTACTTATAAATTTTTTACGTTTTGGATTTCACCCTGGTGATTTTCATTATAGGGGGGCAGCAGTCTTTTTTCCTAGATTTTATACTCCTGAGCGTGGAACTACTGTCATTCATTTTTATACACATATCCATGCTTCATTTAAAGTCCCACAACCCACTCTCTTCGTCTTTTATCAAATATAGGGATGGAGGCATGTTTATGTTACGTTGGGTTTTTATCAGGTCAATTGTTTTTTTAGTATAGAAAAAATGCATACATAGTGAATAATAAATAAATAATAAAAAATGGTAATTAGTAATGGTAAAGGTATTGCTACCAATCATGATAATGTTATTAACAATAGTAATCACAATATTAACAACAATATAAAAATAAAACAAGGGGAGGCACTAGACCCTTGTCAAGGGCACTGACATCCCGCACATGATGCGTGGAGATGGTAAGTGGACAGTCCCTCGCATTCCATATTAACAGGGTCCATAGTGGTCCCCTTACTGGCTGCTCATGGCAGCTGTGAGGAGCGAAGGGCCACGCCGTCAAGCCTGCACCATTACCATGGTGCAAGCCTACTTCCTGGTTGGTATTGTGGCCTGAAAAGCACGCCAGCGTATCTGCGCTCCAGGCTAGAGGAAGGGGCGCGCCTGGTATCACCTCCTCTGTGTCATCCGTCGCTCGTCAATGATGTGGGCTGCGGAGAGTGGATCGACTCCATATTACTGTAAGCAGCAATAGGGGGTCAGAGAAGGATCTACCATGGGCGTAAAAGAACCGCTCATTTGGCTGGATGGATTACAGCAATTACTATGCCCCAGTATAATCACACAGCCGCTACTCGGGCAGTGATACAGACGGGATAAAAAATATATATATATAGTGGGGCCCCTATAAAGACCTAAAAGAAGAACCAATTTAAAGCGCTAGCTGAATACCAAGAGGCTAATAAAAAACAATCATAAGGTAAATAAACATTATACATGTATATCACCATGCATGCGTGCCGTATATATTAGCTTATAATGTTATTGAGTAATTACATTGATCAAGGACTGGTATATGGGAGGATAACCATAGAATTATATACCAGGACTTCCCGGACAAGAATTGATCGAACAGGGGATGATGCTGAGGGAGGTATACACATGCTGCAATCGACAGTAACATAGAATAGGGTCAGTAGCTCATACATATATTATGTTAAAAAATAATAATAAAAATGATGAAAATGATAATGAATATTAAGAGAGGCATGCAATGAATGGTATTAGTGATACTAAACAGTACACAAAATTCATACATACATATATATATATATATATATATATATATATATATATATATATATATATATATATATATATTTCTCTAGTTACTGCATGTAGCATGTGACATGTCAATATCAAAAAGGTAACATATTCCATGGAATTAAAAGAATGTCGTAAATGATATCACAATACAAATAACATTAAAAAAGTGTAACATACTATCATCATAAACACCTAGCTAGAATGCATACAGATGTCGACACATGTGCCAGAGCGAGGGGTATAAAGAGAGAGAGTCATCAGAATGCTCTGCAAAATTAAGCGATTTTATGAACCTCTGGATCCTCTGAATGTTAAGTCCCCCAGGGGTCATACTTTTGAGGGTGAAGATCCAATAAGCCTCGCGTTTGTAAAGCCTTTGGTGTCTTCTACCTCTATCGAGACCACTCCCAATAGACTCAATCCCAAAGACTCTCATACCCGATGGATCACCATGGTGGGCTTCCTGAAAGTGTTGAGGAACCGGATATTTCACTCTGGTATTGGTGATATTGCATTTTCTGTGCCACATGTATTGGCATGTGCCACAATTCCTGACACTGCATTGGTAGATCCACTAGAAACTTTTTTAACATACTGGGAGCTATCAAACTTCTTAGATCTCAAGGCTTCCTGTACACTATGTTGGGTCTATCCGGAAGATGCTTACTCAGCACTGGATCATTCTTGAGGATGCCCCAGTTCTTCCTTAGGATGCTTTGTATCTCAAAAGCTTTGTTGGTGTACTGAGTGGAGAAGCGAGTTTGTATAGTGTCTGTGTTGGCAATGGAGGCAGATCATGAATCATGTGCGACCGGCTCATCGTACAGATTGGCATATTTGTTAAAGGCAGACTCTATTAAAGTGGGATCATAACACTTATCCAGGAATTTTTTCAGAAGGGTCTCGCTCTGTTCCAGATAGTCGCTCTTAGTGTATGTGCGCTTTAAACGGCAGAACTGTCCATAGGGGGCGTTCCTAATCCATCTAGGATGGTGATTGCTATCAACATGCAGAAAGGAATTGTCACCACTGGGTTTGAAATGTGTCTTAGAGAGGATATTATCATCGGGGTCACTCCTGAGCTCAAGATCTAAAAATACCAAACTGTCATTATTGATGAAATGGGTGAATTTAATCCCAAAGGGGTTGTCTCTACAGTACTCAAGGAATAGGTGCAATTCCTGATCAATTCCATCCCAAATGATGAGAATGTCATCGATGTATCTGGCAAAGAGGACCAGGTTGGCCCCAAATGGGTTATTGTTCCAAGTAAATAATTCCTCCCAATAGCTCATAAAGATGTTAGCATAACTAGGGGCGAACCTGGCCCCCATAGCTGTGCCTTTGATTTGCAGATAGTGCTCTCCAAGAAAGGAAAAGTGGTTGTGCATGAGAGAATAGTCAACACAATCAAGCACAAATTTAGCCTGCACAGAATTGAGGGTACCGTCTTTAGAGAGATAGTAATTGACTGCCCTTAGGCCATAAGTGTGGTCGATTGATGTATAGAGGGAGGCTACATCCAAGGAGAGCCATCTATACCTAGGCTGCCATACATAGTGAGATAGGATCTCTAGCATATGGCTAGAATTCCTAACAAAGGACAGGAGATTTGTCACTATTCCTTGCAAAAAATGATCAATGTAGCATCCCACATTGCTGGAGATGCTATTGATCCCTGCAATGATGGGTCTACCCTGAGGATCCACTTCACTTTTATGCACTTTGGGAATATGATAAAAGTGCGAGGTCAGTGCATGTCTATTGTAGAGGAAGTGATACTCATTTTTGGTGAGGACCGCGTCAAGTAGAGCTTGATCCAAGTGTAATTTTAGGTCCTTAGTGTACTGTATAACGGGATCTCCTTTCAATTTAATTATAGGTATATAAACGTCGACCCTCCACTAGGGATTGGATGAATGGTAATGAACATCTCCATTCACAACTATTATCCAACAAAGTTGACCCCAATTTAGCAGGTATTAGAGATATAGGACCTACCAGCTCCTCACTCCTTGTGAGGGATGATTTGACAGCCCATGCAAGCGATTCATCGCCTCCTAGCACTATGCATAGTGTGACATCCTCAGCTATTGACACTGAGGTCATATTGGACCCCTCTTTAGTGTTTCACAATCCGCTCACCACTCTAGAGAATCTAGAATTGGATCTTAGCAATGGTAGTATAGCCAATGTTACACCCCATTGACTTTTTTAGAGACAGAAGCTGTAAGAACAGAGGGGACTGCAACGGAGAATGGGACTTTGAACCCTCTGCCATGCACTCTGTCAACAAAGAAGTCAAGGAAAAGGGAGGAGGAACAAGAAGGGGCAGAAGAGGGGGCAATAGACATAAAAAGAGTGTAAGTGTAAAACACACTCATGCTACTATCACAATTTATAATTTGTCTAACTCTGTGTTTACGAACACTCAGCTTAATTTACTTAAGAAAGGCCTAAACTACGCTCCTCCAAGTATGCCTAATCTCTTTGAATTATTTGTTGATCTTATCAAATAAATACAGAAACTTACCCTTCAATGGTATTATATACTGAAGGACGCTGGAAAGCCCTCTATAAATTCCAATACTGTAGAGCCACTGCCCAGTTCCTCCTTAGATACAAGTGCACAAGATGTTTCTGCCCTTAACATCTTAGAGGTACTCTATTTAGAGGCCGAGCACGGGGACTTGCCATCATCAACCTGTGAACATCTTAGTGACATTGCTACAGTCCACACCTCCTTTGCACCAAAATCTTCCTTTTTCCCGTACTGGGCTAAGGGCAAATACATCTCTACTTTTTATGATGTGGTCTTTGAATCCTTTAGATCGAGATTCCATCATACCAATACCAATGGGAACAAATTCAACAAGCATCTCGACCCGTTGGGGTTGTCAGTCAATAGCCTTAGGCAGAACCAGGACATTATCATTCGGAAAGCTGATAAGGGCGGGAGCTTGGTCATTCAAAACAAAGAAGACTACATAGACGAAGCAATGAGATTATTGCGGGACACAGATACCTATATTAAATTGAAAGGAGATCCCGTTATACAGTACACTAAGGACCTAAATTTACTCTTGGATCAAGCTCTACTTGACGTGGTCCTCACCAAAAATGAGTATCACTTCCTCTACAATAGACATGCACTGACTCCGCACTTTTATCATATTCTCAAGGTGCATAAAAGTGAAGTGAATCCTCCGGGTAGACCCATCATTGCAGGGATCGATAGCGTCTCCAGTAATGTGGGATGCTACATTGATCATTTTTTGCAAGGAATAGTGACAAATCTCCTGTCCTTTGTTAGGGATTCTAGCCATATGCTAGAGATCCTATCTCACTATGTATGGCAGCCTAGGTATAGATGGCTCTCCTTGGATGTAGCCTCCCTCTATACATCAATTGACCACACTTATGGCCTAAGGGCAGTCAACAACTATCTCTCTAAAGAAGGTACCCTCAATTCTGTGCAGGCTAAATTTGTGCTTGATTGTGTTGACTATTCTCTCACACACAACCACTTTTTCTTTCTTGGAAAGCACTATCTGCAAATCAAAGGCACGGCTATGGGGCCAGGTTCGCCCCTAGTTATGCTAACATCTCTATGGGCTATTGGGAGGAATTATTTATTTGGAACAATAACCCATTTGGGGCCAACCTGGTCCTCTTTGCCAGATACATCGATGACATTCTCATTATTAGGGACAGAACTGATCAGAAGTTGCACCTATTCCTTGGGTACTGTAGAGACAACCGCTTTGGGATTAATTTCACCCATGTCATCAATAATGACGGTTTGGTATTTTTAGATCTTGAGCTATCCTCTCTAAGACACATTTCAAACCCAGTGGTGGCAATTCCTTTCTGCATGCTAATAGCAATCACCATCCTAGATGGTATAGGAACGTCCCCTTTGGACAGTTCTGCCATCTAAAGCGCACATGCACTAAGAAGAGCGACTATCTGGAACAGAGCGAGACCCGTCAGAAAAAATTCCTGGATAAGGATTATGATCCAACTTTAATAAAATCTGCCTTTAACAAATATGCCAATCTGTATGATGAACCTGTCGCACATGAATCACGATCTGCCTCCATTACCAACACAGACACTATACAAACTTGCTTCTCCACTCAGTACACCAACAAAGCTTTTGAGATACAAAGCATCTTAAGGAAGAACTGGGGCATCCTCAAGAACGATCCAGTGCTGAGTAAGCATCTTCCAGATAGACCCAACATAGTGTACAGGAAGCCTCAAGATCTAAGTAGTTTGATAGCTCCCAGTATGGTAAAAAAAGTTTCTAGTGGATCTATGAATGCATGGTCTACTTTTTTTGACCAGAACGGTAGCTACAAATGCAGTGTCAGGAATTTTGGCACATACCAATACATGTGGCACAGAAAAAAGACAGTTACCGGGAGGGATGGCAGGGTCCGCCACTTGAAGCAGTTTATCAACTATGGTACGGACCATGTGATATGGCATTATCTGTCTGTGCGGGCGCCTATATGTGGGCCGTACCTCTCGCCCCATGAGAGTGCGTATTGGTGGGCATAAATGCGACATCACCAATACCAGAGTGAAATATCCGGTTCCATGTATGAGCTACTGACCCTATTCTATGTTACTGTCGATTGCAGCATGTGTATACCTCCCTCAGCAGCATCCCCTGTTCAATCAATTCTTGTCCCAATATATACTTCTATGGTTATCCTCAAATATACCAGTCCTTGATCAATGTAATTACTCAATAACATTATAAGCTAATATATACGGCAAGCATGCACGGTGATATACATGTATAATGTTTATTTACATTATGATTGTTTTTTATTAGCCTCTTGGTATTCTGCTAGCGCTTTAATTAGTTCTTCTTTTGAGTCTTTATAGGGGCCCCACTATATATATATTTTTTATCCTGTCTGTATCACTGCCCGAGTAGCGGCTGTGTGATTATACTGGGGCATAGTAATTGCTGTAATCCATCCAGCCAAATGAGCGGTTCTTTTACGCCCATGGTAGATCCTTCTCTGACCCCCTATTGCTGCTTACAGTAATATGGAGTCGATCCGCTCTCCGCCGCCCACATCATTGACAAGCGACAGATGACGCGGAGGAAGTAACGCCAGGCCCGCCCCTTCCTCTAGCCTGGAGCACCGATACGCTGGCGTACATTCCAGGCCACAATACCAACCAGGAAGTAGGCTTGCACCATGGTAATGGTGCAGGCTTGACGGCGCGGCACTTCTCTCCTCACAGCTGCCATGAGCAGCCATTAAGGGGACCACTATGGACCCTGTTAATATGGAATGCAAGGGACTGTCCACTTACCATCTCCACGCATCATGTGCGGTATGTCAGTGCCCTTGACAAGGGTCTAGTGCCTCCCCTTGTTTTATATTTACATTGTTGTTAATATTGTGATTACTATTGTTAATAACATTATCATGATTGGTAGCAATACCTTTACCATTACTAATTACCATTTTTTATTATTTATTTATTATTCACTATATATGCATTTTTTCTAATATGATTTATTGGAAGGCCTATGAGGCTGGGGGCGGATAAGGGAAGGGTCTTTAACATTCCTTCCGATTGGCTGAAGGTTCATGTGAATATTCACATGCACACACATATATATGGGGACTGCTGAAAGAGGACCCACTGCTGTGCTCTGAGGAAGAGGGTATGTTCCCCTCAAAACGCGTCAGCTAGCAGTTATCCTTGTGTAATCCTATGTGATCTTTGGAGGGCCCTGCTCATCCTTGACTGCATGCTGTTAGTTGAATACCTTTTATTCTGTGAGATCTTCCACAACTGCTTGTGAGTAGTTTCTTTTTAATATTGGTTTTAATAAACTTACATCCAAAGGATAATGCACATGTCTGGTGTGCCCTTTTTTTCTTTTCTCTCGTTGTCTGTTAGGATTCCCCATCCTTGAGGGCAGCAAGGCCGGTGGCTATTTATTTACTACTTGTCTGGTTATCCACTTGTGCGCAAGAGCGTTTTTGCTTTATTACGAGAAATTGATCAGCCATGACACTACAAACTTCAGCCACAACGTGTGAGCCCATCATTACAAGGTAAGGCAAACAAACAACACAAGGAATATAAATGCACTAATACTTAGATAAAACCACAAAAACATTTGAAAGTGTACAATACCTTTCAGACGATGTTTAAAAAATGCACTTCTCACTATGACTCTCATCATGTATAGAAGTATCTCTGCCAAATTTGAACATTTCCCGATATACAATTGATATTTCAAGAGTTCCTAAAAAGCAATATAATACAAGAAAGGTAATTTATACTTTAGGTTATAAATTCATACATTCAGGTAATGTTGCTGTCTTGTATTTGGATTGATAAACATAATCTCATGTCTCCAGTTCTGAACTTTACAATCTAATTTTCAGATTATTAACAAACAGTCTACTAACTCTCTTGATAGCTATGATTGTATTACAGAGAAAACGACAAAATCGTCATAAAGCTGCAGGGGAGAAAATGTAATATAAATTTCCTAATGTGTTGTTTTTTTTATTATGATTTTTGTTTTGTATGTTTAGTAATTTTTCATTCAGTGCCCATGTCTTTTTCTGGAAATGCTAAAAAATATATTCTTACATAGCGTGCACAAGAATAAGCTCCCTGTGATATTGCAGTGCCTATAATCCAGAGCAGACATACAAGTGTGGACTGGTGCTAAAGAAAAAGAGAGGGCAGGGTCTTAACATAACAGCACTACAAGATAGCTGATAGCATAAATTGTTGTTACTTACCTTAACTCTTGTTACCCTAGTTCTATGCTAAAGGACCCTCTGCCATGTCTTTATTTATTGAAATAGAAGCTTTTTTAGCCATACTGCTCTTGTGGGTCACAGGAGTGCACTTACCTCTGCTCTTCTGTGACCCAGAGTCAGCTAATAGATGTCACAAAGCAGTAAATTAAAATAAATCAAAAATGTATTTCACGGTTTAAAAAACAAAAAACAAACAGACATCTAAAAACCACACATCAATTAGTAGGCCTCCATTAAACAAAAGATTAACTCCTGTAAATATTGTACATAAGACTCATAAGAAATGCCATCCTACAATTTTCTGTCTGGTGCCTGAGCAATCTATCAGCAAGCCAGGAGATTGTCAAGTGAGGGGCAGGGAAAGTGTATATCATGCTTATGTACATAATTATCATCAGAAATTTCCAAGGGTCCAGATGACAAGAGTGGCACTTGCCCTATTAGAGCACTAAATATATCCAGAGATGCCTTTTTTATCCAGTTGATTTGGTGACTGTCAACACAGGCCCAACCAGAGTAAACATTGCTGTGTTTACATTCAGCTTGTCTGCATTTCTCTCAACGATTGCAGACTAGGAGTGACAACCAAAAAGCAATCTACTGCTCCATATACCCATTTGCTTTCATGTCTTCGCTGCTAGTTAATTTCTATGCCCAAATTTATTTACCAAAAACCTGGAGAGAACAAACTTGTACAAGTAGGCTGCCCCTGTATAAATTTAGCTACAGTGGACAACAGCATAGCTCCCAACTGTCCCTGAATTCAAGGGACTGTCCCTGATTTGGAGCAATGTCCCTCTGTCCCTCTCTCCCCCTCATTTGTCCCTTTTGGTCTGATCTATATAGTTGTATATAAAATTCACTTTTTATCTTTCAAAAGGTGTTTTGAAAGGTGATGTTGACCATGCCCCCTTAAAACATCATAGTCCCAGCATGCCCAGGGACTGTGACGTCTTAAGGGGGCGGGGTCACCGCCTATATAAGTCATAGCGGAGCGCTCAGAGAGCATTACAGAGAGAGCGTCGTGTCAACATCGGAAGAAGAGAAAAAGAGAAGACAAGAAGGCAGAAGCCACCACTAGCAAAAGAGCGGCAGAAGATAGCAGAGGAGCCGGGAGAAGAACCGGACACCGGGAGAAGAGGCCGGAGAGACCCCCAAAGTCGGAAGAAGACCCCCGGAGCTGTCTAATAAATTACTTTAAAAACCTGTCTAGTGTGTGTTTTTTTTATTGACACTTTTCCCTAGGTGAATGGGTAGGGGTACCATGTACCCCATGCTCATTCATATAGGGTGGGGGGCCGGGATCTGGGGGCCCCTTTATTAAAGGGGGCTCCCGGATTCCGATAAGCCCCCCACCCGCAGACCCCGACAACCAATGGCCAGGGTTGTTGGGAAGAGGCCCTTGTCCTCATCAACATGGGGACAAGATGCTTTGGGGGAGGGGGGGCCGAAGGGCACCCATCCCCCATGTTGAGGGCATGCGGCCTGGTACAGCTCAGGAGGGGGGGCGCTCGCTCGTCCCCACCCCCTTTCCTGACTGGCCGGGCTGCGTGCTCGTATAAGGGTCTGGTATGGATTTTGGGGGGACCCCACGCCGTTTTTTCGGCGTAGGGGGTTCCCCTTAAAATCCATACCATACCTAAGGGCCTGGTATGCCCCGCACTTGCCGCAATAGGAAAATTTGTTTTTCCTATTGCAGCGAGTGTGAGATGCAGTACCCTGCCCTTGCGTTATATCTGGGCTTTCTGTCAGGAACTGAGTCCGGCGGAGTTGCGACGTAAAGATTTGTAAGTTTCAAATCTAAGTCCTTTGGATTTCCGACCGAAACGGTCCGTCGGAAGTCCGATGCAGCCCACACACGGTCGGATTGTCCGCTGGATTTGGTCCGCCGGACCAGTCCGGTCGGAAAGTCTGCTCGTGTGTACGCGGCATTATAGTTCACTAATCAGACTTAGTTCCCCCTTTTCCCAAACACACAAATTCACAGGACTCTTCTAAGGGGTGGGGGTGCTATAAGTAAAGTGAAATTTGCCTTATTGTAGGTGCTTAGGAGACATTATGTTGCCTCTTCTCTACCAGTTTTAGGCCGCGTTCACACTATTGCGATGATAGAAATCACATGTGATTTGCACCGCATTGCTGTGCAGATCACATGCATTGTCTTTGTGATGCAAATTTAGCCATAAACTGTATGGCTGAATTTACATCACATTTAGACCAAAATGGTGCAGGACCCTTTTTTTTGGTCCCCACTGGAATCGGATGGTATGGGTGTTCACACCCATGCCATCCGATTCCTGTACCAATTCACAGTACACACTGCGATATGCAAACCAATCTGGGGGTGTCCTTAACTTCACATTGACACCTGCAGCCATAGGCGTGCGCACAGGGTGTTCCAGGTGTGCCTGGGCACACCCTAATCACCCTGTGCTGCGCAGATTCCCCCTGCTGCTTGGTTGCAGAGAAAGGGACTGGGGAATCTCTGTCCCCAGTCCCTTTCTCTGTCTCAAAAATGAGACATCAGGGGCTGTTTAGACCCCTGATATTTCACCAAATGGGGCTCCTAAAAAAAATTGTAAAAAAAAAAAAAAAAAAAGTGTCAAAAATAATAAACAAACAAAAAGGTAAGTGATAATAAAAAAATAAAAATAAAATAATAAAATACTGACACCAATCTTTGCCCTACTGACGTTAACTGCTCTACTGACACTTTCCATTGCTCCAGAAGGGTTTACCCCTTTAATGATCAGGAGATTTTTTGCGATACTGCGCCGCTTTAACTGACAATTGCGTGGTCGCGCGACACTGTACCCAAATACAATTTATGTCCTTTCCTTTTTTTCCTCACAAATAGAGCTTCCTTTTGGTGGTAATTGATCACCTCTGCGGTTTTTATTTTTTACGCTAGAAACAAAAAAAAAGCGAAAATTTTTGCATTGTTATTTCAAAGTGCCCCCAATAAAAATACATACTGTATATGTGTGAGTGAACTCTGTTTCTATCGCATTAAACCTAATTGAATTTGTATTGTTTTAAGTATATTCTTGTTTTGAAATCATATTGATTCTTTCTTAAAAACGGGGGGGGGGGGGGGGGGGGGTGTGGGGTGCAGTTTGCCATCTTCGCCCTGGGCACCAAATGGCCTTGTTCCAGCACTGATTGCAGCGCTCAGTGATTTGTCCTGCAAGCCACAGTTACAATGCCGGCACCATTGAGCAGAGGGGAAGATCCTCTGCATCGCTGGACCCTGGGACAGGTAAGTATCCGATTATTAAAAGTCAGCAGCTGCAGTATTTGTAGCTGCTGACTTTTAATTTTTTTTTTAAGCTAAACACCGCTTTAAAGAGGAACTGCAGACTGCTCACATAATTTGTAATAAAAACATCTTTGCCATTCTGAAGCTTCCCTCCAACCACATTGCATATTATTTTATTTATACTGTGATTCTGTACTTGCCAAATATGCTGCAGAAATCTCCCTCCACTAAGTCTGGCTGCATCCATTTTATATGTGGGCAGCTGAAGCTGGATGTGGCATGGATGTTGCATAGATGAGCACTGATGAGGCATGGATGAGCACTGATGTGGCATGGATGAGGCATGGATGAGCACTGATGTGGCATGGATGAGCACTGATGTGACATGAATGAGGCATGAATGAGCACTGATGTGACATGGATGAGGCATAGATGAGCACTGATGAAGCATGGATGAGGCATGAATGAGCACTGATGTGGCATGGATGAGCACTAATGTGGCATGGATGAGCACTGATGTGGCATGGATGCAGCATGATGAGGCATGGATAATCATTGATGTGGCATGGATGAGCACTAATGTGGCATGGATGAGCACTGATGTGGCATGGATGTTGCACTGATGTGGCATGGATGAGCACTGATGTGACATGAATGAGGCATGGATGAGCACTGATGTGACATGGATGAGACATAGATGAGCACTGATGAAGCATGGATGAGACATGAATGAGCACTGATGTGGCATGGATGAGCACTAATGTGGCATGGATGACCACTGATGTGGCATGGATGCGGCATGATGAGGCATGGATAAACATTGATGTGGCATGGATGAGCACTAATGTGGCATGGATGAGCACTGATGTGGCATGGATGTTGCACTGATGAGGCATGAATGAGCACTGATGTGGCTTGGATGTGGCATGGATGAGGCATGAATAATCACTTATATTGCATGGATAAGCACTGATGTGGTATTGTTAAGGCACAGATGAGCACTGATGTGGCATGGATGAGCACTGATGTGGCATGGATGTGGCACGGATGAGCACTGATGTGGCATGGATGAGGCACGGATGAGCACTGATGTGGCATGGATGTGGCATGGATAAGCACTGGTGTGGCATGGATGAGGCACGGATAAGCACTGATGTGGCATGGTTGAGGCACTAATGTGGCATGGATGTGGCATGGATGAGCACTGATGTGGCACGGATGTGGCACAGATGAGCACTGATGTGACATGGATGAATCATGGATGAGCACTGATGAGGCATGTATGAGGCATGGATGAGCACTGATGAGGCATGGATGATCACTGATGTGGTATGGATGTGGCACGGATGAGCACTGATGTGGCATGGATGAGGCACGGATGAGCACTGATGTGGCATGGATGAGCACTGATGTGACATGAATGAGGCATGGATGAGCACTGATGTGACATGGATGAGGCATAGATGAGCACTGAAGAAGCATGGATGAGGCATGAATGAGCACTGATGTGGCATGGATGAGCACTAATGTGGCATGGATGAGCACTAATGTGGAATGGATGTGGCATAGATGAGGCATGGATAATCATTGATGTGGCATGGATGAGCACTAATGTGGCATGGATGAGCACTGATGTGGCATGGATGTTGCACGGATGAGCACTGATGAGGCATGAATGAGCACTGATGTGGCATGGATGTGGCACAGATGAGGCATGGATAATCACTGATATTGCATGAATGAGCACTGATGTGGTATTGTTAAGGCACGGATGAGCACTGATGTGGCATGGATGAGCACTGATGTGGCATGGATGTGGTACGGATGAGCACTGATGTGGCATGGATGAGGCACGGATGAGCACTGATGTGGCATGGATGTGGCATGGATGAGCACTAATGTGGCATGAATGAGGCATGGATGAGCACTGATGTGGGATGAATGTGGCACAGATGAGTACTAATGCGGCATGGATGAGCACTGATGTGGCATGGATGAGGCACGGATGAGCACTGATGTGGCATGGTTGAGGCACTAATGTGGCATGGATGAGCACTGATGTGGCACAGATGAGCACTGATGTGGCATGGATGAGGCATGGTTGAGCACTGATGAGGCATGGATGAACACTAATGTGGCATGGGTGAGCACTGATGTGGCATGGATGTTGCACAGATGAGCACTGATGAGGCATGGATGAGCACTGATGTGGCATGGATGAGCACTGATGTGGCATGGATGAGCACTGATGTGACATGAATGAGGCATGGATGAGCACTGATGTTACATGGATGAGGCATAGATGAGCACTGATGAAGCATGGATGAGGCATGGATGAGCACTGATCTGGCATGGATGAGCACTAATGTGGCATGGATGAGCACTGATGTGGCATGGATGTTGCACGGATGAGCACTGATGAGGCATGGATGAGCACTGATGTGGCATTGATGAGCACTGATGTGACATGGATGAGGCATGGATAATCACTGATGTTGTATGGATGAGCACTGATGTGGCATTATTGAGGCACGGATGAGCACTGATGTGGCATGGATGAGCACTGATGTGACATGGATGAGGCATGGATAATCACTGATGTTGTATGGATGAGCACTGATGTGGCATTGTTGAGGCACAGATGAGCACTGATGTGGCATGGATGAGCACTGATGTGGCATGGATGTGGCATGGATGAGCACTGATGTGGCATGGATGAGGCATAGATTAGCACTGATGAAGCATGGATGAGGCATGGACAAACACTGATGTGGCATGAATGAGCACTAATGTGGCATGGATGAGCACTGATGAGGCATGGATGAGCACTAATGAGGCACGGATGAGCACTGATGTGGCATGGGTGAGGCACTAATGTGGCATGGATGAGCACTGATGTGGCACGGATGTGGCACACATGAGCACTGATGTGACATGGATGAGGCATGGATGAGCACTGATGTGACATGGATGAGGCATGAATGAGCACTGATGTGGCATGGATGTGGCACAGATGAAGCATGGATAATCACTGATGTTGCATGGATGAGCACTGATGTGGCATGAATGAGCACTGATGTGAAATGGATGAGGCATGAATGAGCACTGATGTGGCATGGATGTGGCACGGATGAGGCATGGATAATCACTGATGTTGCATGGATGAGCATTGATGTGGCATTGTTGAGGCATGGATGAGCACGGATGTGGCATGGATAAGCACTGATGTGGCATGGATGAGGCACGGATTAGCACTGATGTGGCATGGATGAGCACTAATGTGCCATGAATGAGGCACGGATGAGTACTAATGCAGCATGGATGAGCACTGATGGGGCATGGATGAGGCACGGATGAGCACTGATGTGGCATGGATGAGGCACTAATGTGGCATGGATGTGGCATGGATGAGCACTGATGTGGCACGGATGTGGCACAGATAAACACTGATGTGACATGGATGAGCACTGATGTGTCATGGATGAGGCATGGATGAGCACTGATGTGGCATGGATGAGGCATAGATGAGCACTGATGAAGCATGGATGAGGCATGGACAAACACTGATGTGGCATGGATGAGCACTAATGTGGCATGAATGAGCACTGATGTGGCATGGATGTTGCACTGATGAGCACTGATGAGGCATGGATGAGCACTGATGTGGCATGAGTGAGCACTGATGTGGCATGGATGTTGCACAGATGAGCACTGATGAGGCATGGATGAGCACTGATGTGGCATGGGTGAGCACTGATGTGGCATGGATGAGCACTGATGTGACATGAATGAGGCATGGATGAGCACTGATGTGACATGGATGAGGCATAGATGAGCACCGATGAAGCATGGATGAGGCATGGACAAACACTGATGTGGCATGGATGAGCACTAATGTGGCATAGATGAGCCCTGATGTGGCATGGATGTTGCACGGATGAGCACTGATGAGGCATGGATGAGCACTGATGTGACATGAATGAGGCATGGGTGAGCACTAATGTGACATGGATAAGGCATGGATGAGCACTGATATGGCATAGAGGAGGCATGGATGAGCACTGATGTGGCATGGATGAGCACTGATGTGACATGGATGAGGCATGAATGAGCACTGATGTGGCATAGATGTGGCATAGATGAGGCATGGATAATCACTGATGTTGCATGGATGAGCACTGATGTGGCATTGTTGAGGCACGGATGAGCACTGATGTGGCATGGATGTGGCACGGATAAGCACTGATGTGGCATGGATAAGGCACGGATGAGCACTGATGTGGCATGGATGTGGCATGGATGAGCACTAATGTGGCATGGATGAGGCACAGATGAGCACTGATGTGGCATGAATGTGGCACGGATGAGTACACTAATGCGGCATGGATGAGCACTGATGGGGCATGGATGAGGCACGGATGAGCACTGGTGTGGCATGGTTGAGGCACTAATGTGGCATGGATGTGGCACGGATGAACACTGATGTGGCACGGATGTGGCACAGATGAGCACTGATGTGGCACAGATGAACATTGATGTGGCACGGATAAGGCATGGATGAGCACTGATGTGGCATGAATGAGGCACCGATGAGCACTGATGTGGCACGGATGTGGTATGGATGAGGTACCGATGAGGTACAGATGAGCATGGGTGGGACATGGATGGGCACGGATGAGACATGGATGAGGCATGGATGGGCATGGATTAGGCATGCATGGGTATGAATGAGGCATTGATGGGCACAGATGAGGCATGGATTGGCATGGATGAGACACAGATGAGGCATGGGTCAGCACAGATCAGCACTGTGGACACACCAGATCCATGTTAGTCTCTTACCAGTCTCAGGGCACCTTCTTTGGGGTCTCTGGACACATGCTCTGATTCAGTAAAAGTCTAGTTCAAGTCAGACAGGGATAGAAGTTGCTGATCGTCTCTCTCTTTCAATCCCACTGAGATAGTCCCTGTTTTCCTTCCTTCCTTAGCCCAGTTCATTCTGACTTGCTCTGTTGCATCAACCAATCACCGTCTTCCAGACCCAGCCAAGATGGCTGCCCCTGCACTGGAGACTCTCCATAGATGAGCATTGCAAAGCGGTTTCCTTAAACATGGGGATAAAACTTTATTGAGTTAATAATATATAAATATTTGAATTTTTCAATTGTGCCTTTAAATGGTGAAATGGTGGATATCGAAGGAATGCAAAATTGTGTATAAACAACTTTAGTAAAAAAAACCTGACTCAGCCTTCACACATGCATTGTGGTAAGGAACAATCCACACTGTAGTTTGATGCCAATAATTTTGAAAGGCACCCAACACACCTCGGCTGTGCAGCTCAACACATGTGAATTTTGGCTCACAACAATAACTGAACCAGAACCATCTGTGTGTTTAGGTCCATGGCATTAAAAAAAAAATCAAGATTGCTTGTCTCTATGGTTTGTAGGCACTCTATTAAAAGTGAATGGGCTGACTTAATACAATACTTGTTAACACACAAAATGACACACATTATAGAGACACTCTGACTTTTTCCTAATCAAGATGGAGTAACACTGCCTTTGAAAAGGTCCACTTGTGTTTTGGGTATTGGGTATTGTGTCTCAGTTTCACTGAAAAATATTTAGCCTGTTGTATTTCATTAATGCTAATGCTAAATAACCAACTGTCATATATGGTGAAAAACGTAGGCTAGCTGGGCTACTGGGATGGAAATATAACTGAACATCAAATGAACATGTAATGACACTGTACCATATTTCTGAATGTACAGTAATTATGCATTACTGTTCTGAGTTGAAACTTTCAATAAAATCGTATTGAAAAGAAAAGGTTCTTCTGACCCACTGATACTTAAAATCCCCCACTGCTCATTCATCTATCGCAGCTGCCTCAAAAATACCTGATATCTGGGAACTGGCAAACAAACTGATAAGAGTCATGGAGGAGCTCAGCTATGAGGAAAGATTAGAGGAACTAAATTTATTCTCTCTTGGGAAGAGGAGATTAAGAGGAAATATGATCAACATGTATAAATAAATCATTTATGAACAAACTGAATAGAATTGGTCCCAAGACAGAACCTTGGGGTACCCCACTTACCACTCCAGAGCCAGTCTGAGTACACTGTATTTATCACCACCCTTTTTGACACAGCCCTGTAACCAGTTTTTTTACCCAAGAACAAGCCTTATGGTCCATGCCTGCAGCTTGTAATCTAAGTACTTATGGGGAACTGTATCAAATGCTTTTGCAAAATCCAGATACCGTAAATCCACAGGCCTTCCCCTGTCTAGATGATAGCTCACTTCCTCGTAGAATCTTAGCAGATTGGTTTGGCAAGAACAACCTTTCGTAAACTCATGCTAATTACTACCAATGATATTTTCTCTTCAGTAAATTTTTGGATATAGTCCCTTTTGTTAGGCTGACTTGCCTGTAGTTTCCAGGGATTTGTTTCTGCCCTTTTTTTGAATATTGGTACCACATTGGCTTTTCTCCAATCAGCTGGTATAATTCCTGTCAGTATGCTGTCCGTAAAGATTAGGAACAATGGTCTGGCTATAACCTGACTGAGTTCTCTGAGGACTCTCGAGTGTAAGCCTTCTGGTCCTGGTCATATTTGTCTTAAGCTTATCTGGTCTTTCCTTGATTCAGGTCTCTGTTAGCCACAAGGGTACATCCTCTGATGTGTCGCAGTCGGTATACCCCTCCTTTTCCTGCGTAAAAACTGAGGAGAAGAAGGCATTTAGTACAGTTGCCTTCTCTGTGTCATCTGTAACCATCCTCCCATCTTCGTCTTTTATGTGGGCAATGTGCTCTGATCTGGCCCTTTTCTTGTTAACATATCTAAAAATTTTCTTTGTATTTTTTTACTCTAAATATTAACTATTTTTGTTTGAGATTGTTTTAAGAATGTCAGGAAATTCTCTGAGAGAGTTGATGGATCTCCAGTGATGAGATAGAGCTTCTCTGGTGAAAAGAAGTCAATTTTGCAGAAACATTTTAGCTTCTGATCTTGAAAGTGGCACAAAAAGAAAAAAATTCTGTGTAAACTCTGGATCGATCTCAGTTGGAGCCTGCATAAGTCTGAGGACTCTCTCCGTACCATGTGACAGTGATGGGCCAATCACCAAGCACCTGGCTGTCACATGAGATAAAGGTGAGTCCTATGATCCCCATACTGGGCATTTTTCTTCACTCTCATTGTCAAATAGTGCAGTATGGAAGCAAAGGGAAGGTCACTGTAGTATGCTGTGGAGACAAACTGGAAGGTAAATATTTTGGTTCTTGTTAAATGATCATTTACCCTGATTTTACAACAGCTTGTTCTATTTATATTAGCTTAAATGAGCTTACAACCGCTCGTGCTGTTCAAAAGTTTCAGTAAGAAAATGAATTAATTTTATTGTATCTCTTTGCTACTCTTTCATCTGTGTTTGGATCCCACCTGGTACATTAAGCTGGCCATAGATGGTTTGAATCTTGGCTGGTTAAGCAGGGACATTTGTTATGCAAATAACATATAAATATGTGTTTTTAATTCTAATAAATTGACAAATAAGCATTCTTCTAAAGTTTGCAGCATTAAAGTGAGTGCAAACTTTGATAAACCAACTTATTGCTCTTTTTTGGTCTATCAAATATAACCTTGCTATTCCTCCATAGATACAGTACAATAAATGAATGCTCTCATCCTAATGCCCTGTACACACGACCGGTTTTGCCGTCGAAATAAACTCTGAAGGTTTTTACGACGGAGTTCCGACGGAATTCCGCTCAACCTGTCTTGCATACACATGGTCACACCAAATTCCGACCATCCAGAACGCGGTGACATACAAAACGTACGACGGGACTAGAAAACAGAAGTTCAATAGCCAGTAGCCAATAGCTTCCGTCTCGTACTTGTTTCAGAGCATGCGTCGTTTTTGGTGCGTCGGAACAGCATACAGACGAGCGTTTTTTTCTATAGTCATTTGTTCCATTGGAAAAATATAGAACATGTTCTCTATCTAAGTCCGTCTGAATTTTCGACAGAAAAAGCCTGATGGAGCATACACACGGTCAGAATATACGATGAGAAGCTCCCATCGGACTCTTTCTGACGGAAATTCCGCTCGTGTGTACGCAGCATAAGAGAGGAAGTTGTTACTGTAAAGTAAAACTTAGAGAGGAGCTTCAGATTTAGGTTCAACGCAAATTCATAAATAAACAATACTTTCGCGCCTTTGGTAAAAAATAAAAAATACAAAATATAAAATGAGTGAATTGGTAAGTGTAAACCCACACACTCAAAAAGCACAAATACAAGCTGCTCCCCTTAGTTTGAATGGAACAATCAAATAAGTAATGGTGTATAATAGGGGGCGCTAGAGACCTAACAAACATGTGCTTCTGCCATTAAGTGCACTCACTAACCAAATCAATCTCAGTGAACTGAATGGTGCTGATTGTGCTAAACTAGTGATAACACAAACACATAATTTATGCTACAAAAAATTATAAAATACAATGAAAAAATAAATAAAGAATCCAGTGAAAAAAATTGAACAAAATTCGTAGTGCAAGTGAAATGAATAAATCGTGATGTCTAATAGTCCCAATCCATTGAAGAGATCAGAGCAAAACAGTTGAAACCAACATCACAGCAGACACATGGATCCTCATAAATGCACCAATTCATGCGTTGATATAAAAGTTCCGTCACCCAAGAGGAAAAAACACCTGAAGGTAATAGATATCTGCTTACCAGATACCAATGACTTCTTTAACTAAAAAGAAAGTCATTAGTGCTTGTACAGGATTGTGCCTGTTCACATGAAGGCTGGAAGGCTGGATGGTACTTTAGGCATTGAATCCTCCCGTCCCATTCATTCAGGATAGGAAATATGAGAAACAAAAAGGAATCTTCATAGCGTAAAACCGTTTAATATATAAAATTAGAGAACAATAAAATAGCCAAATGGCCTCTTACATTGGACGGTGCCTACCCGGCACTGGGACTGCTCGCATGTCAGGGTGGGTAGAGTCAGGAACCCTTCACATCACATCGCACATGCGGCGTGCGTTCCACTCCGTGCGTCTCGCTAACCAGCTAATCCGGAAGTAGGTGGGACGATTCTGGACATGTGACCACGTACCGCTCCGACGTACGTTTCGTTTGTGAACGTCATCAGGGAAGCGTACATTGGTCACTAAGCAACTAGTTTATATAGGAAATGAGGGCGGGTAAATTGGTAACAGTACTCCGCCTTTGTGTCAATAAAGTTTAATTTGCTGAACACTGTGCACAAACCAACCAGTGGAATCTCCCCCTGGTGGTTATATGTCACAGTGCTCCAGGCAAGGAAAAAATTCCATATTATTACATACCAAATCTGTACAGCATTAAATGGCAGAAAACAGTGGGAGATGTTGTATTAATAGATATTAATATATAAACTATCACAATATAAGTGTTAATTAACCTAATTCTTTGGAAAGGACTAGAATTAGTCCCGTCATTCAGAGCAGTCTCAGTCTCGGTTTCACAATAGCTGGTATATGATAAGCACATTTAAACATTGAAACCACAAAATTGTATTAATTAAATGTTAAAAAACTTAAACTACACTTTAATAAATGATAACCACATAACCAGTAACACCAAGGTTCAAAGAATGCATACTGTTATAATTGTGATTAATCGTTTGTTAAAAAACAATTGAGGTCTATGTCTATATTCATCCCATACGGTTGCATACTATGTAACTTGTAAAGCCAATATGTTTCATTTTTGGATACTGTCCTTTTCATATGAGTACCCCTCCAGTCCCTTGTTACTTTATCAATCCCATAAAACGTGCATAATGATGGATCGCTGTTATGGTACATTTTAAAGTGTCTAGAGACACTATGGTTGGGGTAGCCATTTTTTATATTAGCAAGATGTTCACCAATTCTTACTTTGAGTTGACGTGTGGTTCTGCCCACGTACTGCAAGGAACAAGGACATTCCAATACATAAGTCACGTGGTCAGAATCACACGTGATCAATGGTTTAATATTGAACTGTTGTTGGGTGACCACAGAATTGAATTGGGATTTCTTTTTCTTGGAGCCCGGTTTTCTTGTTATTTTGCATGCATTGCACCTAGTGCAGTAATAGAATCCAGATCCGTCCAAGAACGTAGCAGGTTTCCTGGGTGGATCCGGTACATTGGGGGCTATTCGGTTCCTGAGAGTGGGGGCCCTACGGTATATGAATTTTGGTTTCTTTGGTAAAGAGGACTGTAAATCTTTATCTTTTAACAGAATTGGCCAGAATTTCTTGAAAATACCCTCCACTGTTCTATATTGTCGATGGAAGCCTGACAAAAAAGCGCATTCATCTTTATATTCTTTTTTTGGTTTGGAAACCAGCAAAGTTTGTCTGTTCATATTTGATACCTGAACTACCAGCTTCTCCAAAACATGGGCTGGGTAACCCTTTTCCAGGAATCTGGCAGTAAGGGTATCTGCTTGTGCAAAAAAATCTTTATCATTTTGACAATTGCGCCGTATGCGCATGTACTGCCCTTTGGGTACTGCCCCAATCCATTGCGGATGGTGGCAACTGTGTGTAGGGACATAGGCGTTGCGGTCGGTTTCCTTAAAAAATGTTTTTGTACTTATAGTGGAACCCTGTTTAAAAAGTGTTAGATCCAAATAATTTACTATTGTTAGGTGAAGATCTGCTGTGAATCTTAGATTGTATTCATTATGATTCATATTATTCATAAATTCACCAAAACTTTCCTTAGTTCCCTCCCACAAAATGATGACATCATCTATGTACCTTTTGTACAACAGAAGTGATTTGGGTCTGTTATTAAAAATGGTTTCTGATTCCCATTTGTTCAATGTGATGTTTGCCACACTTGGAGCATAACGAGCTCCCATGGCAACTCCGCCTATTTGGTTATAATACTCATTAAGCGCCCAGAAATAGTTGTTCCCCATAGCCATAGATAAACCTTCCAGTAAAAATTCAATTTGCGATTTTTTTAAAGTGGACTTATTTGTGAAGGCCCACCTCACTGCTTCCAACACATCTGTCTGCCGTAGGTTGGTATACAGTGACTCGATGTCTATTGTCACTAATAAAGTTTGGTTAGTGACTACCACAGATTGTAGCAAGGTGATGAGCTCCCTGCTGTCTTTGAGGTAGGATTGGCTCTGTGGGACGAGAGGCTGGAGGAAGGTGTCCAGATATTCCCCCACCCTCGAGTACAGGGAGCCAATCCCACTCACTATTGGGCGGCCTGGTGGGTTCTCCTTATTTTTGTGTATTTTCGGCACAATATATAATACCGGGATTCTGGGTGTAGTCAAATCAAGGTAATCTGCTTCTTTCTGATTTAAGATTTTTTTATTTGTTCCTTTACTAATCCATGTTGATAGTTCCTTTTTTAATTTTGTGGTGGGGTTGGATTTAAGTAACTTATATGTTGTAGTGTCCCTCAGTAATCTTTGCAATTCTTTATTGTAATTTTCTTTGGTTAATATCACCAGCCCTCCCCCCTTGTCTGCGGGTCTTACCACTATCTGTTTGTTTTCTTCCAATTTTTTTTTTTATTTTTTAATGCCTTCCCATATTTTTTGGTTATTTTGTTGTTTGGATGTTTCTATTAGGCGTACCTCATCCTGAACCATGTTCCTAAATACTTCTATGTATTGATTTGAGCCTTTCTTAGGATTAAAAACAGAGTTGTTTTTCAGACTACTATGTACAAATGGGTCTTCCGTCTCTTTAATGGTAGGGTTGGTTTTATGACCTGAAAAATGTTTCCTTATGTTTAATTCTCTTATATATTTTTCAATGTCTATAAACAAGTTGAATTTGTTTATATTTTTGTTTGGTGCAAATTTCAATCCCTGTGATAAGACTTCCAATTCTGACTCAGAGAACTCTAAATTGGTTAAATTGAATAGCCCTGATTTTAACTGTTTCTCTTCCTTTTTCTTTCGCCCTCTGCCCCTTCTTCCTCTCTTTCTGATTGCTCTGGATAGCCATGTTGGGGGTTGGTTGGGATTCTGTATGGTTCTTTCCAGTCCCTCCATTCCCCCCCTCCTTGTGGTGGGTAACTGTTGTATCCTGGTCTACCCCTAAAATTGCCCCTTTGGTGTCCCCTCGGGGGTCTGTAGGGATATTGATTACGGTTATGGGTATAATAACCATAATCAGGGGGTCTATAATCTGTGGGGGCAGGTCTGTTGTAATTTTGTCCCCTATAAGGGGATTGATAGACTGGTGGGTGCGTATGGGGATGCGACTTGATTGTATTGTTTTGGCTATAGCTTTCCTTTTTGTGGGCCCTCTGGGGTGTACCCGAATCCCTTTGCGTATTTGGTGCCAGATTGGCTACCGTATTGTGCACTTCAATCTCCCTTTCTGCCAATGAGTCCTGGGGGGGACCTGTTTGTAGATTGTCCTGCCATTTATAAACCTTGTTGTCTTGGTAGTCCTTAACATCTCTAAAGTATTTTTTGAGTTTTTTATCCTTAATTTCCCCATCATACTTGGCTAAATGGATACTCAGTTCCTTAGCCTTATCTATATATTCTTGAGAGGACATAAATGGTTCCATAGTTGTCCTGAGTTCTTTGATTTTAGATTCCAAAACAACTTTTTTGGCTTCCCGCCTTCTAACCATCATTTGCATTAATTTCTGTTCACAGGCGTTGAAGAATTGGTACCACTCATCAAGTAGTCTCAAATCCTCAACCCCGTCATTTGGACTGACATCCCATCTTAAACTCCTGGGGGTTAGATTTTTACCTATGTACATCTCCAGGGATGCAATATCCCACCACAGCCTTATTTGTTTTTCAGTATCATATTTAAGTTGTTTAAATCCTTTCTCAAGGTCCACACTGGTACTAGCTGTTTGGTGGAAGATTTCTTCCACATTGAATTTTCTAGTTTGCATAAAATTGAATATATCCATGGCTGCGTAAAGTGAACAAACTCAAAACAAAATAAATTGAGCCAAAGTGATAAATAAACAATACTTTCGCGCCTTTGGTAAAAAATAAAAAATACAAAATATAAAATGAGTGAATTGGTAAGTGTAAACCCACACACTCAAAAACCACAAATACAAGCTGCTCCCCTTAGTTTGAATGGAACAATCAAATAAGTAATGGTGTATAATAGGGGGCGCTAGAGACCTAACAAACATGTGCTTCTGCCATTAAGTGCACTTACTAACCAAATCAATCTCAGTGAACTGAATGGTGCTGATTGTGCTAAACTAGTGATAACACAAACACATAATTTATGCTACAAAAAATTATAAAATACAATGAAAAAATAAATAAAGAATCCAGTGAAAAAAATTGAACAAAATTCGTAGTGCAAGTGAAATGAATAAATCGTGATGTCTAATAGTCCCAATCCATTGAAGAGATCAGAGCAAAACAGTTGAAACCAACATCACAGCAGACACATGGATCCTCATAAATGCACCAATTCATGCGTTGATATAAAAGTTCCGTCACCCAAGAGGAAAAAACACCTGAAGGTAATAGATATCTGCTTACCAGATACCAATGACTTCTTTAACTAAAAAGAAAGTCATTAGTGCTTGTACAGGATTGTGCCTGTTCACATGAAGGCTGGAAGGCTGGATGGTACTTTAGGCATTAAATCCTCCCGTCCCATTCATTCAGGATAGGAAATATGAGAAACAAAAAGGAATCTTCATAGCGTAAAACCGTTTAATATATAAAATTAGAGAACAATAAAATAGCCAAATGGCCTCTTACATTGGACGGTGCCTACCCGGCACTGGGACTGCTCGCATGTCAGGGTGGGTAGAGTCAGGAACCCTTCACATCACATCGCACATGCGGCGTGCGTTCCACTCCGTGCGTCTCGCTAACCAGCTAATCCGGAAGTAGGTGGGACGATTCTGGACATGTGACCACGTACTGCTCCGACGTACGTTTCGTTTGTGAACGTCATCAGGGAAGCGTACATTGGTCACTAAGCAACTAGTTTATATAGGAAATGAGGGCGGGTAAATTGGTAACAGTACTCCGCCTTTGTGTCAATAAAGTTTAATTTGTTGAACACTGTGCACAAACCAACCAGTGGAATCTCCCCCTGGTGGTTATATGTCACAGTGCTCCAGGCAAGGAAAAAATTCCATATTATTACATACCAAATCTGTACAGCATTAAATGGCAGAAAACAGTGGGAGATGTTGTATTAATAGATATTAATATATAAACTATCACAATATAAGTGTTAATTAACCTAATTCTTTGGAAAGGACTAGAATTAGTCCCGTCATTCAGAGCAGTCTCAGTCTCGGTTTCACAATAGCTGGTATATGATAAGCACATTTAAACATTGAAACCACAAAATTGTATTAATTAAATGTTAAAAAACTTAAACTACACTTTAATAAATGATAACCACATAACCAGTAACACCAAGGTTCAAAGAATGCATACTGTTATAATTGTGATTAATCGTTTGTTAAAAAACAATTGAGGTCTATGTCTATATTCATCCCATACGGTTGCATACTATGTAACTTGTAAAGCCAATATGTTTCATTTTTGGATACTGTCCTTTTCATATGAGTACCCCTCCAGTCCCTTGTTACTTTATCAATCCCATAAAACGTGCATAATGATGGATCGCTGTTATGGTACATTTTAAAGTGTCTAGAGACACTATGGTTGGGGTAGCCATTTTTTATATTAGCAAGATGTTCACCAATTCTTACTTTGAGTTGACGTGTGGTTCTGCCCACGTACTGCAAGGAACAAGGACATTCCAATACATAAGTCACGTGGTCAGAATCACACGTGATCAATGGTTTAATATTGAACTGTTGTTGGGTGACCACAGAATTGAATTGGGATTTCTTTTTCTTGGAGCCCGGTTTTCTTGTTATTTTGCATGCATTGCACCTAGTGCAACGCAAATTCAACCTGCACCCAACGTGTTTGCAGTTTGGCAAACCAATGAACAAACTAACCAAATTTAGCAGGACGGATCCCCAACTGCTGGGGATTAGCCTGTATCCAGGCATACAACCTTGGTGGCCAGGAAAGGGGAGCAGCAAGGGTGTGCCCACCTGCTCCTGAATTAAAAAACACTTGCAGCCACCACATCTAAGAAATGGTAAGCTTTAAAGCGGTGTTCCACCCGCAATTTTTTTTTTTAGAGTCAGCAGCGACAAACACTGTAGCTGCTGACTTTTAATAAGAACACTTCTCTTTCCAGGGAGCCCACAATGTCAGCCCCCTGAGGCCGATCTGTCCATCGGATCGGGTGCAGGTGGTGCCATTCTAATTAAGGGAAACCGGCAGTGGAGCCCTGAGGCTTCACTGCCCATTTCCTACTGCGCATGTGCGAGTCGCGCAGCGCTTCGTGAATGGCCGGCTGTCTTCTGGGACACACACAGGTCCCAAAAGATAGCGGGGAGGCTCGCCACGTGCCGAAGAAGAGGATATGACGTTCTGCGTGGCAGACCAGATGGATCGGAAGTACAGGCTGTACTTCAGAAAAAGGTAAGTTAGAAGAGAAAGAAAATTTTTTACTAGCCAAAAACGAGGGGTGGAGAGGTGGTCTTTCGTTTAAGGTCACCTATCAAAAGTGGGTGGAACTCTGCTTTAATAAATTACATTTGTGTTCTTGGGTTTAGATATACTTTAAAACTGTAAAGCATATGTGAACTTTTACCTTGTAAAAGAACCCATTCAGTATAAATTAGAAATTAAAGGCATACTATTTGTGTGTATATACTGTGTACTGTATATATACATTATAAATACATTTTTATTTAGTTTTTTAAAAGTGATCACATAATCTCTGTTCTCACACATAATCTCAGCACAAGTCTTGACCATTGGAGGACAGGCAAGCTGAGCTCCCAGTATGGCCAGAAAACCGACCACGTTAGGTTGGATGTGCTCTCATACCTGGTGTAGTCAGTTTGAATTAGGAAAGTAGGGGACTGGCAAGAACACCAGGGATTTCACACACAGGAATCAATACAAGGAGAACATGATACTTTTTTAACACAAGTACATGGTAGAACAGAAATATGAAATATTTGGGTAACATACACTTTACCTTAGCCAATAATAGGCATAAAATAGATTTTCTCCTCCAAACCTCAAACTATATTTTGAAAGCAACTGATAAAATTAGATCACACATTTTAGAAGTTAGAGGAATATTTTTGTATTATCACTAGCAGGCAATCTAGGTGACATTTTTGTGCAGGTTAGTAAACCTGAATGCCTGAATGTACTTGTGCCTTACACATTGGTTCTTGTAAAAGACATACATGTAGAAAGTTTTTATGCGACAGAGAATGGCTCAAATGAGAAAAGAAACTGTAAGTCACACTGCTCTTGGGATTCAGAATCCAATTACAGAACATATGTTAGGAGCTTTCACATTAAGCAGCGGTGATGCTACCTAAAGCAATTGGCAAGGTTTAGGAAATGCCCTCCAAAGAGATAATGAATAAAAAAAAGCACTACATATTTTACTAGAATACCATTTTGTGATATGTCATAAAGGTGTACATAGTTAGATATAGGTAAAGTTGATCCAGGGAATATCCGATTGCCTCTCGGGGGATCAAGAAGGGATTTTTCGCTTGTTGGAGCAAATTGGATCATACTTTTTTGGGGGTTTTTGCCTTCCTCTGGATCAACCGTGGGCATAGGATTGTGTATATGGGATTGTATCATTTATTTTTTTCCCTTTTGTTGGTTGAACTAGATGGACTTGTGTTTTTTTTCAACTATGTAACTATATAAGTAACTATAGTTGTATATACAGACTTACTTATTGTATTTTTTAGTTAATATGATATTCCAATATTGAATTATTTCTAAAATATAAAAATCTCCCACAGTTCTTGTTCTCACTGTTTTCTTTAACTACTTAAGCCCCAAACCATTTGGCTGGCCAAAAACCAGAGCACTTCTTGCGATTCGGCACTGTGTTGCTTTAACTGCCAATTGTGCGGTCGTGTGACTTGGCTCCCAAATAAAATTGACATCCTTTTTTCCCCACAAATAGAGCTTTCTTTTAGTGGTATTTGATCACCTCTGCGGTTTTTATTTGTTGCACTATAAACAAAAAAATGTCCTATTCTTCCTATCCCCAGATGAAAAACCTTCAGGGAAGGAGCGGTAGCTAACCATGTCATTAAGGCCATGGTGGGGTGGCATCAAGACTTGTTATCAAGCATGTTTCACGCTGGAGCAACAGTCTGTTCCAGTCTCCACTCCAGGTGTTGGGATGTATTCGAACGAGAATAAGAAATTTTATTTATGGAAACTTACCCCCCTTGTATATCCCTAACATGTCTACCTACTGGACGATCTGGGTTTGACTTCTGCATACTAAGAATATGCCTATAAGCTCTTTTGTGAAACTCTTGTTTAGTCTTTTCAATGTAGAAAGATCCACATTGACAGGACAGCATATAGACCACCTGTCTTACAGCATAATGTGTAGGTTTAAAAATCCTACCATTGGGGAGTCTAATATTGCTTCCTGTATACATGTATTGGCAATAGCCACATCCATCGTATCGAAAGGTGCCCGGACGTTTACATGGATCCTTGCGTAATTCTCCTGTGAATTCACTATGTACAAATACATCTTTTAGGGATATCGTTATAGGTTATAGGTGGACTCGGTGAAATAAAGGGACTCAGAGAGGGATCAATACATAAAAGGTGCTAATATTTTGATATAATGGCTCTGATTCTATTGTATTGTTTAGTATATCACGTAATGATCCTCAAATTGTTTGATTGCTCATTGCTTTGTTTGTTGGGGGTTTCCTTTTTTAAAAGCAAATCTTGTATGGATCTTTTTGTAGCTTTTCTATATGCCTTTTTCAGGCACATAGTGGAGTAGCCTCTATGTAGTAATCTCTCTCTGAGTTTGTTGGCCTCCATTAGAAACACAGCATCATCCGAACAGTTGCGGCCTTTCCGCAAATATTGGCTGTAGGGGATAGATTTGAATAAAGGTAATGGGTGTGCACTACTTACATGAAGTATCGTGTTGCTCGCTGTGTCCTTGCGGTATAGGGAGCTAGCAAGTGTGCCATCCTTTTGTTTAGATAAAGTCACATCCAAAAAATGTACTTCTGATGAGCTATATGTCATGGTAAAACTAAGGTTACATGTATTCTTATTCATGGCTATAATACATTGATTTAACAGATTAGTCGTTCCCCTCCAGACGATCAAAATGTCGTCTATGTACCGATACCAACTTAATAAGTTTTCCGTCAAAAAGGACAGATTGTCATCCGCCAAAAATGCCTGTTCCCACTCCCACAGGTACAGATTGGCATAGAACGGGGTACAACAAGTCCCCATAGCCACGCCCTTTACCTGGAGGTAGTGGGAACCATCAAAGGAAAAGACATTATGTGTAAGTATATGTTTCAGGGCTGAGAGTATAAATTCATTGAAAGTATGAATGTCCAGCTAGTGGGGGATGGAGCAATAAAGAGCTTCAATGTCAACTGCCACCAGCAGAGCATCAGAAGGTATGGTCAGCCTCTCCAAGTTTTGGAGGAAATGCATTGTGTCTTTAATATAAGATGGCAAATTATTCACATAGGGTCTAATCTGTTCGTCGATAAATTTGCTTACGTTTTCAGTTATTCCACCACAACCGGATACCATTGGTCGTCCTGGAGGATTATTTTTGTTTTTGTGAATCTTGGGTAAACTATAAAAAGTAGGTATTTTCAGATGAGGGGTACGTATGAAGTCCCAGATCTGTTTGTTAATTAAATTGTTTAAATACGCGTTATCTACCAATAATTAGAATTCGCTATCATATTCTTCAATCAAGTAGTCTTATATTGGAAATTAGTCATAATGACAATATTTCCCCCCTTGTCTGCTGGTTTTATTGTTAGATGGTGTTGGCTAATGAGAGTTTCAAAGGCTTTTTGTTCTTGAGTAGACATGTTATGTGTCGTTCTGGTACGGGTATTAGGTTTTTTTAATTTCTCTAGTGGTCATGGCTAGAAACGCCCCTAGATTGATGTTGAAATTTATCAAGAGAAATTTGTCCGATTTCTTTTTAAGCTTAGATTTAATTTTTTATTTGTCATCCTTAATAGTAATGCTGTCATTGAGCAGTGTTTCTACATCAAGTCTGTCGATTAGATCAGCCCCACCCTGTTCATCGAGCAAGTCGATGAGATTGTCCAAAGCTTTATCATTTTGTGTCTTCTCTTCTGTGGATAATTTATCTTTATTATACATACTCTTTAGCAAGAATGTTCTTGCAAAGAGCTGAAGATCTTTAATAATTTCAAATTTGTCTATATCAGATTCAGGGCAGAAATATAATCCCTTCGACAGAACTGATGTTTCCTCATTTGAAAGCATATAATCCGAAAGATTAATAATATTAAGTAATGTGGAGAACAGCGGCACTCATCTGAGTGTAGTATATTAAAATGATTAATGATTAATTTATTAAGATAAAAAATTAAAATAAGAAATAACTCACAGGGTAAGGGTTAAAATGGCTAGTCACAAGGGGCGGCTCGTTGTGTAGACCTGATCCAGATAGACGGCGGTGTGGGGTGCTGCTGCTGTTTTGCTATCTGCAGGGGTTTCCAAGGCTCTGAGTCAAGCTGGCAGTTGTCTCCCCGTCGGCTGTGACATCACTGGATGTGGGGCACAGGGCCAGCAGCTATTTTAACCCTTACTCTGTGAGTTAATTCTTATTTAAATTTTTTATCTTAATAAATTCATCAATAATCATTTTAATATACTGCTCCACAATATATATCTACAGAGCTGCTTCCTCTTCCACAGCTGGCTGCTCCTCTAGAGCTCTTTATTTATCTTTAACCCATCAAATTTGTTCCTTAGACTCCATTCACACAGGGGCAACTTTGGATCCGACTCCAAGTCGCCCCAAGTCGCCCCTAGTCGCCTCAGGTCCCGCTTGCAGAAAAAATCAATGATAGCAAATGGATCCGTCTTGATGTACACTACTGCAGTCGCTCCGACTGCAGAAAAGGTTCCTGTACTAACCCATTCAAGCGTGGACTGAACTTTCCAGGGTCCAAGCTACCCCCAACCACTGGATATTATTATCATAATCACATTTACCTATAGTTTTGTTTCCCACCCATCTGTCTCTCTCCAAGCGCCACTATACTCCCCCCCCCCCCCCTCTTGTCTATTAATATTAAGTAAATTCTCATAGGTAAGTGAGGGGTTCAGCTACAAAAGATTACATTCTTGATTTAAATTGTGAGAGAAATCATCAGTCATTTCCTGACTGGTGATGTCTCTAGAATTAATCCTAGGAGTGTGTGAAGTGGATAGTTTATGTGAAAGATGCCCAGAGGGGCCACCATGTGCCTCAGTTACCTGTGTACCTGTAAAGCCCTTAATAGGGTAGAGTAGAAGACTGTGCATGTGAAGATTCCTCCTCCATACTTTTTTAGGGAACTGAGATTCCATGTTTGGTGATTTCCATTTATATTTCTGTGATTTTTTCTTTTTTTGAAAGATTGGCTGTGAGGAGGAAGAAACAGAAGAGTTTAAAGATGTGTTTGACCCCCTTTCCCCCTTGCACTTTTTATTTTATTGGTTATAGGGCGTACCTGGGTATTTCTACTATGCCACCGGTATGCTTTACCCTCCTGGAAGGCAATTTTATCCCTCCAGAATGTACGCTACTTCATTATTAAAGTCTCCTTCGCTATTTGATCTAATCATGTTTTTATACTTTCTTCTTGGCTTATATACCCATCAAAACCTTTAAAGGGTTCCAATTGTCCATAAACTTTATCAGTGTCATTATTGAGAAGGGTAATACGCTTTTGGTATTCCTCTGTCAGCAATTTCATCATAATTTTACTGCATTGCTACAGATTGTTTTCCCATCTCTTTTTAAACATGTCATCTGTGTTTTCAAAGTTTGGAAATATCTGGAAACATAGTCCAAAGGGATTTATGTCATCTTTGATATATTGATCAAATCCCTCAATGTGCCAAAGTTTGGAACCACCAGGACCCTTCCTACAGCGGGCCACCCAGCCAAACTGAGCATTCGGGGAGAGGGGCCTTAGTCAGGGAGGTGACCAAGAACCGATGGTCACTCTGACAGAGCTCCAGCGTTTCTCTGTGGGGAGAGGAGAACCTTCCAAAAGAACCTTCTCTGCAGCACGCCACCAATCAGGCCTGTATGGTAGAGTGGCCAGGCATAAGCCACTCCTCAGTAGCAGCACTCCACCAATCGGGCCTGTATGGTAGAGTGGCCAGACATAAGCCACTCCTCAGTAAAAGGCACATGACAGCCCACCTGGAGTTTGCCAAAAAGCACCTGAAGACTATGAGAAACAAAATTCTCTGGTCTGATGAAACAGAGATTGAACCCTTTGGCTTGAATGGCAAGCGTCATGTCTGGAGGAAACCAGGCACTGCTCATCATCTGGCCAATACCATCCCCACAGTTAAGCATGGTGGTGGCAGTATCATGCTGCAGGGATGTTTTTTAGCAGCACAAACTGAGAGACTAGTCAGGATCAAGGGAAAGATGAATGCAGCAATGTATAGTGACATATTTGAAAACCTGCTTATAAGTACTCTGGAATTTCACTGGGGTGAAGGTTCATCTTCCAAAAGGACAATGACTCTAAGTACACAGCCAAGATAACAAAGGAGTGGTTATGGGGCAACTCTGTGAATGTCCTTGAGTGGCCCAGCCAGAGCCCAGACTTGAACCTAATTGAAAATCTGGAGAGAGTGTCAGAAACCATGAATCCTGCTCATCCAATCTGGAAAAAAACATTACCAACAAGTGGATTGACCGCATCTTCTGAATTCATGGCCTACTGTCAGAAACCATTAATCAGACTGAGACAGAAGTACAGTTAAATCACACTTGTTTAATAACAATAATAAAAAGGTAAACAGAGTAAACATAGTCAAAACATAGCCAGAGTTTCAATAGACACATGATACCGTCTCTATAGATGTGACCAAGGCGAGGACAGAGATCATCTGGGCTGGACTGACGAGCAGGATTTCATCAACAGGTGAGTCACTGTGGAGAGAAAGGAGCTGGCAATTAGCCGACAGCTGAGCGGCCAGCTTTGAGAAGGAAGGGCTGAGCCCAGCCCTGACAGTACCCCCTCCTCAATGACCCCTCCCCCTCGGATGACCACCAAGCTTGAGGGGAAAACCTCTATGGTAATCAAGGAGGAGGAGAGGGGCATATACTTCCAAGGATGAGACCCAAGAGCGTTCCTCCGGACCGTACCCTTTCCAATGCACCAGGTACTGTTTGCGCCCACGGAACCTACGGGAGTCAACAATGGACTGTACTTCATAATCCTCATGGTTCTGAACCTGTACAGGGTGAGGACGAGGCACCGAGGTGGTAAAGCAGTTGCAGACCAAAGATTTTAATAAGGTGATATAAAATAAATTCAAGATACACATATTAGAAAGAAGGTCTAATGCGTAAGCCACTGGGTTAATCCTGTGAAGAATACGGAAAGGCCCAATAAACCGAGGTGCGAACTTCAGAGAGGGAACACGAAGACAGAGATTGCGAGATGACAGCCAGACCCTGTCCCCAACCTGGTATTAAGGTGCAGGCAGGTGTCTGTGGTCAGCATGGAGTCTGTACCTATCATTAGCATGTCGCAAAGCCTCCTGGACTTGTGCCCAAGTGGAACGAAGACCATGGAGATGCTCCTCGAACGCAGGAATACTCTGCAGAACAAAAGAGTCAGGCAACGTGGAAGGTTGGAAACCATAGTTCACCATAAACGGGGACAATCAGGAAGCAGAATTCAAGGCACTATTTGTGAGCAAACTCCGCCCACGGTAAGAGGTCTGACCAGTTGTTATGATGGTCAGAAATATAGCAACGTAGGAATTTCTCCAAGGACTTATTGGCTCGTTCTGCGGCCCCATTAGACTGCAGGTAATGCGCAGGGGAGAAAACAAGCTGAATTCACAAATGTGCGCAAAAGGCTCGCCAGAACCTGGAGACAAACTGACTACACCTGTCTGAGGCAATCACCTTGGGTAGCCCATGTGAGTGAAAGAGCTCCCGAGAGAAAATGGAAGTCAGTTCCTTAGAAGTGGGCAACTTCTAAAGTGGAATACAATGGGACATTTTCGAGAATCGGTCAACCACCATAAAGGATAACTGTGTTGCCCTGGGAGTTGGGTAACTCCACAATGAAATCCATAGACAGGTGGGTCCAGGGCCTCTCTCTATTGGGTATGGGTTGTAGGAGGCCCACTGGATGGTGTCGTGGAGTCTTACTCTGAGCACACACAAAACAGGCAGCTACGAAGGCAGTTACATCAGCATGTAGACTAGGTCACCAGAATTGTTGGGAAATTGCCCCAAAGAGTTGATTCTTCCCAGGGTGGCCAGCAGCCTTGGGAGAATGGTAAGTCTGGAGCACGGCAGTACGGAGACTCCCTGGGACAAAGAAGTGGCCACAAGGTTTCTCAGAAGGAGCATGGACATGAGCGGCAAAAATTTTGTCACCCAAAGGAGAAGTGAGACTGGTGCGAACCATAGTCAGAATACAAGCAGGGAGAATCACAGGAACTGGAACGACTCCATCTTGGAAGTGGAGGAAAATTGTTGTGACAAAGCGTCAGCCCTTACATTCTTAGTACCAGGTTCAGCCTCAGACAAGAATGTGAGATTCTTATGGTCAGTAAGAATGAGAACCGGCACAGTGGTACCTTCGAGGAGATGTCTCCATTCTTTCAGGGCTAAAATGATCGCTAACAGCTCTCTGTCACCAATCTCGTAATTGCACTCTGCAGGTGACAATTTCTTGGAAAAGTAGCCACAAGGATGCATAGCGCTCTCAGAGGTAAAATGTTGAGACAGGAGGTCGCCAACTCCAGTCTCAGAAGCATCAACCTCAAGGATAAAAGGTAACGTAGGATCAGGATGTGCCAACACAGGAGCAGAAACAAAGGCAGCCTTGAGACTCTCAAAGGCCTTAATGGACTCCGGAGATAAACTCTGTGGGTTACTGTCCTTTCTGGTCATATCAGTCAGGGGCTTGACCAGAGACGAGAAGTTACGAATAAACTTCCGATAATAGTTGGCAAAGCCAAGAAAATGCTGCAGAGGACATAAACCCACGGGTCGGGACCACTGTAGGACTGCTAAAAGTTTATCTGGGTCCATCGAAAAACCAGCAGTAGAAATGACATAACCCAGGAAATTAACCTGTTCACGATGGAATTCGCACTTCTACAATTTACAATAGAGATTGTTCTCTCCTAGTTTATGAAGCACACGGCAGACATCTGTGTGGTGGCTCTCCAGGGACTTGGAAAATATGAGGATATTGTTGAGATAAACCACCGCACATAACTGCAACAAATCTCGGAGTACATCGTTAATAAATTCCTGGAAAACTGCCAGGGTGTTACAAAGGCCAAAAGTCATTACGAGGTACTCATAATGGCCTGTTCTGGTATTAAACACAGTTTTCTACTCGTCACCCTCCTTAATCCCCACGAGATTGTATGCCCCTCTCATATCAAGCTTTGTAAAAATCGTTGCTCCCTTAAGGCGGTCAAATAACGCTGTAATCAACGGAATCGGATAGGCATTCTTAATCATGAAATGATTGAAACCCCTATAATCAATACAAGGTCTGCGGATAAAACCTTGAGAAAATGCATCTGCAACATACTCCTCCATGGCTCAATCCTCCAAGACCGACAAAGGGTATACCCGGCCCTGAGGCGGTATGGCACCAGGTTGAAGGTCAATTGCGCAATCATATGGCCGGTGTGGAGGCAAACTACCGGCTTGACCTTTGTCAAAGACATCGCTAAAATCGCAGTACTCCTCTGGCAGGGAGGAGAGTGAAGAGGTGCACAGGACCTTGGCTACCTTCTGGAAGCATGTCTTATTGCATTGTGGTGACCAGGAGAGAACCTCAAAAGAGGGGTTGTGCCTCTGTAACCAAGGATAACCAATAACCAGCGGAAACTTAGGTGAGGAAATAACTTGGAATTGAATTATCTCATGGTAAAGAGCCCCTACGGCCATGGACAACGGAACAGTCTCATGAGTAACATGGGCAGGCTGTAGAGGCCTCCAGTCAAGAGCCTCAATGGCAAGTGGAGTGTCACGCAGCTGCAGCAGAATCAAGTGCTTCGATACAAAGGCAGCATCAATGAACAGGCCTGCAGCCCCAGAGTCAATTAGAGCCTGTATCTCGATGGAAAACTCAGCCCAAGAAAGGGTAACCGAAACCAGGGGCTTATCCTTCTGGATAATTGGGGATGAAACGACGCCACCTAAGGTCTGTCTGTGACAGGATCTCAAGGTTCGGGCGTTCCCTGGATGGGTAGGACAAGACTTCAAAAAGTGACCTGCCTGGCCATAATAAAGGCATAATCTCTCCCTCCCCTAAGGGTTCTCTGATCCGCAGAGAGACACGTGAAGTTCGAGTGCATGGGTTCATCTTCACAGACCAACTCGGTACCAGGAGGCATGGGAGGTGAGGGAGGCAAGGGTGGGACTGCAAAGTTCAGAGACAAGTGCACAGGAGGCTTCTGCAAGCGCTCCTTAAAAGGAAGTCTTTCTCTGAGTCTAGAGTCAATGAGGATGGCAAACAGGATAACTTCTCCAGCTCAGTGGGTATATCTCAGGCTGCTATTTCATCCTTGATGGTATCCGAGAGACCATGAGAAAAAGCAGCCACAAGGGCTGCTTTTTCAGTATGTCACAGTACATGTTGGCATTCATGGTTCCTTCAATGAACTGTAGCTCCCCAGTGCCTGCAGAACTCATGCAGCCCCAGACCATGACACTCCCACCACCATGCTTGACTGTAGGCAAAACACACTTGTCTTTGTACTCCTCACCTGGTTGCTGCCACACACGCTTGACACCATCTGAACCAAATAAGTTTGTCTTGGTCTCATCAGACCACAGGCATGGTTCCAGTAATCCATGTCCTTAGTCTGCTTGTCTTCAGCAAACTGTTTGCGGGCTTCCTTGTGCATCATCTTTTTTTTTTAACTCAGGTAATGTTTATTAAGTGAACTGTACATTACACTTGAAAATGCAAATCATACATCTTAGACATGAACACAGAAAAGCAGGGTGTACAAGTTATATTGGTACATTCTCAAATGTATACCATTGGTAGGCAATCTTCAAATCTAAGGTATTAGTATTCTACAAGAGCTAAACCATGGACAAACTTAGGCAGCAGACTTCATGGGAATCAGTGTAGTCCATGTAAGAAGGAACCAGTCCTGTAGGAGTTACAACCTCGTGCTCTAGGTTCCTATCTCAATAAAGAAGACAAGAAGGGGGGGAGGGCGGGGGGGGAGGGTTCCCACAGGAGAGCAATCTGGCAATTGACAAGCCAGAATCAGGGGAAAAAATTGGGTAGAAAAAGGAGAGGTACTCAGGAGGAAAGCAAGGGAAATAGGAAGGGTTGAGCCTGAGATCAGTCTGCTGAATCTAACTCCACCGGTTTTTGGGGTTTTTCCTATAGTAGGGAGTGTGCTCAATATATCTGCCACCCATCAGTTATTCCCTGGGAAAATTTATAGTGTTAGGTGCCTAGCTTCCACCCAAGCCGCCCATATTTTATCAAACTTCTGAGGGCAGTTCCTACCCATGTATGTCAGTTTGTACAGTGGCAGTATTCACCTGGGCCCGCCACGCTTTTACAGTAGGAGGGTCAGGTAACTTCCATCTGAATAGGATTTCTTTCCTGGCATATTAGGCTGCATAAAACACAAACAGCTTGGTGTGTTTAGTAGTTGCCAGGTTATCTGTAATACCCAGAAGAAACACAAGCGGGTCAACATCCAGGTGCAATCCCGCCATTCCATTTATATCTGCCACCACTGCACGCCAATAATTCTGAAGGACTGGGCATGTCCAAACAACATGAAAGAAAGTTCCCACCGATTGCCTGCATTTGGGACAAACATCCTCCACTCCTGGGTAAATGGTGGATAGCCTGTGTGGGGTATAGTATGCTCTATGCAGAAACTTCAGCTGCACGAACCTGTCCCTTGCCGAGATCATGAGTGGAATGCATTGCTGCAGTCCCTCTGACCAATCCTCCTCAGTCAATTCAGGGATATCCAGCTGCCATTTAGCAAACAGTGGGAGCATTTTTGAGGTGTCCTTACAAGTAAGTCTAAGGTATATAAAAGACAGTGTACGATCAATTTGTGCATCATCTTTAGAAGAGGCTTCTTCTGAGAGGACAACCATGCAGACCAATTTGATGCAGTGTGCAGCGTATGGTCTGAGCACTGACAGGCTGACCCCCCACCCCTTCAACCTCTGCAGCAATGTTGGCAGCACTCACATGTCTATTTCTCAAAGACAACCTCTGGATATGATACTGAGCGCGTGCACTTAATTTCTTTGGTCGCCCATGGTGAGGCCTGTTCTGAGTGGAACCTGTCCTGTTTAACTGCTGTATGGTCTTGGCCACCGTGCTGCAGCTTAGTTCCAGGGTCTTGGCAATCTTCTTATAGCCTAGGCCATCTTTTTGTAGAGCAACAATTCTTTTTTTAAGATCCTCAGAGAGTTCTTTGCCATGAAGTGCCATGTTGAACTTCCAGTGACCAGTATGAGAGAGTGAGAGCGATAACACCAAATTTAAACACACCTGCTCCCCAATCACATCTGAGATCTTGTAACACTAACGAGTCACATGACACCGGGGAGGGAAAATGGCTAATTGGGCCCAATTGGGACATTTTCACCTAGGGGTGTACTCACTTTTGTTGCCAGCAGTTTAGACATTAATGGCTGTGTGTTGAGTTATTTTGAGGGGACAGCAAATTTACACTGTTATACAAGCTGTACACTCACTATTTTACATTCTAGCAAAGTTTAATTTCTTCAGTGTTGTCACATGAAAAGATATAATAAAATATTTACAAAAATGTGAGGGGTGTACTCACTTTTGTGAGATAGTGTATATATAGTGCTTGAAAAAGTATTCATACCCCTTGAAATTTTACATATTTGTAATGTTACAACCAAAAAATGTAATTATATTTTAATAGGATTTTATGTGATAGACCAACACAAAGTGGTTCATAATTGTGAAGTGGAAGGAAAATGATAAATATTTTTCAAAGTTTTTTACAAATAAATATGTGAAAAGTGTGGTGTGCATTTGTATTCAACCCTCTTTACTTTGATACTCTTAACTAAAATCTATTGGATCCAATTGCCTTCAGAAGTCACCGTATAAGGCACTGTATATATACGGTGTATGTATATATGTATATATTTTTGTAAGTACTCGCCGATACCAATTACTGATACCTATCGCGTAGTTAGGGGGGTGGTTTGGGAGGGGGGTTGTTAGGGAGTTGGGAGAGGCTGGGGTGAGGACAGGGTGGGAAGTAGAGGGGTAAGTGAGGGCAGGGTAGTTGGGGGTGGGGTGAAATAGAGATTGTGGGGTTGGAGAATTGAGAAGACAAAGGCTGTGATTTCTGGGGGAAGGGGGAGGGATGGTCATTGAAAGACATGGGGGCAGAGGTGGTGGGGGGGAAGGAGGAGGCAACACAGGGTGGGCACAGTACAGGGTGTTAGGAGAGCGCAGTACAGGGCGTTAGGAAGGTGTTAGGAAGGCACAGTACAGGGCATTAGGAGGGCACAGTACAGGGCATTGGAAGGGTGCTAGGAAGGCGCAGTACAGGGTGTTAGGAGGGTGTTAGGAAGGAGCAGTACAGGGTGTTAGGAGGGTGTTAGGAGAGCGCTGTACAGGGCGTTAGGAGGGCGCAGTACAGGGCATTAGGAGGGCGCAGTACAGGGCATTAGGTACAGACCAGTCTGTACGCTGACACCGTACCTTACATCATATACAGACTGGTGTGTGTATAACATATACAGTACAGTGTTGGGGTACAGACTGGTCTGTATATACTGTATGGTGCTAATGTATAAGACCGGTCTGTACCCTGCTGACACTGTCCTGTACATACTACACTAACCTGTTTGTAGGACTTGCTCTCCTCATTACTCTGTTCTGCTTCCAGGGACGATTCCACAGCTGCCTCACATAGAAACACACGTGCTGATGCTGTCCAGCTCCTTGCCCTTGGCGACCCACCCACCCACTCCGAACCCCACTGCTGGAGGGGAGGAAGAGGTTCCCTGCCCCCAACTGACCTCACTTCCGGGAATCGGTTTTCGGTATCGGAGCATTTTCCCGAGTACCGATACCCGTGAAAATGCCTAGTATCGGCACCGATACCGATACCAGTATCGGTGCATCCCTAATATATATATATATATATATATACACAAATAGAAATTATACATTCAATATTGATCTCTAATTTTTATTATTTGAAAAGAGTATGTTTAATTTTAAGTTTGCATGAAATACAGTTTGTAGTTAGTTTTCTGCTGAAGATAAAAAATGTAGTGCAAAAACCATACACATAAACCTTGATACCAAAACATTGAAATTTTCGCAAGAATAACAAAAAATCAGAATGGAAACTCTCAATTATATTCAACTGTTGTCCATTCATCAGCAAGCAGGTTAAAATATTGCAAATTGAAATTTCCACTGTTGTTATCTGTGCTGTGGTCCCTTTTGCTTGTGATACCAGTCACTCAGCTGTAGCAATATCATCAGATGGATGAATGCTTGCTAAAAAAAAAAATGCTGCTTGTGTTACTTTACATCCAATTCCTGTAAGAGCTATACATATAACATATCTCACAGTGAGCATACAAATGGATTTTCCACAATATATATATATTTTTTATTATTATCCGCAATAGGAAATGATTTGGGGAATAGCTTATAGTAAACAAAATTGAAACTATACTTCAAAGAAACTGTGACTACGCACATCAATCTTAGATTTGCTATTTCATTTTCACATTTTTATTGCATCAGCTGAATTGCTTCAAGATGAGATGCTAAATCTGAAAGCTGTTATATATAATATATATATATATATATATATATATATATATATATATATATATATATATATATATATATATGTAGCGCTGGTAGATTTTTATCTACCGCTGATCGGTAAATTTAGTGGGTTGCTTATTATAGGAAGTTAGATTTGTTCCAGCTTGGCTGACGTTGCATGCAATTCCGCATTGTGCCTGTCTGTGTCGTTGTCACCATCGGCTGGTGTTGGAGGAGCAACGTGTTGAAGCGAATGAGTGCTCCTCTGTCCCTCTGTTGCATTCTGGGAGAGGGTATTCATGTTTTAGGGTTCGTTTTCAGCCACCTGCTGGCCCTCCTGGCCGACAGGTATGCACTAGGAATACCACCTCGTGGTCCTCCGTTCCGGAGGCCCACGTCGCTGCGGCGTGTGGGTGGGCCCAGAAGCCTGTCTGGGGCCTACCACAGCAGCGGAGAAATGGTCCTGAGTTGTCTTTCTTGAGTAAAGAAGCTGGACAACTGAGAAGATCCCAGGGGAGGACCCATCATGGAAGGATCATGCAGAGTGCTGGTCTGGAGAGGGGCCTGGTGACTCGGTTGGAGGACGCATTCCGAAGTAATTTTACAATATAGTACTGCTTAAAGCTTCAAGTACTGTATCTGACTTTCACCACAAACCAATACATCCTGTGGCAGAGGATCGTATGGGTTTTATTCCATATAAGTCTGTGGCAGAGACTTTTGTTCGTGCTATGTGCTGGCTGCTAGGCAAGTGAGAGATGTCTATCCAGACGGGCAAAGATTGAATCCTATAAAAAAAAAAAGGGGAACCATTCAATTACAAAGAATATTTCTGAAGAAATACAACAGAAAGGTATTTGAGCTTCCCTGCAGCTTTCCTGCTACCTCTTTCCTGCTACTTCCCTGGTTTATTCTATTAAAGCATTGGAAAACCTACTCAAGTGTTTGGTGCTTATATAGTTCAGAGGTAAACTCAACGGAACCCTAGACCCGGTGCCGGTGAAACAGAGGTATCGAGAGTGAAGGTAACACGCCCGCTTAAACCAGCAGCTCCACCGAGAGTTATTGCTACATATATATATATATACAGTATCTCACAAAAGTTAGTACACCCCTCACATTTTTGTAAATATTTTATTCTATCTTTCCATGTGCCAACACTGAAGAAATGACACTTTGCTACAATGTAAAATAGTGAGTGTACAGCTTGTATAACAGTGTATATTTGCTGTCCCCTCAAAATAACTGAACACACAGCCATTATTGTCTAAACCACTGGCAACAAAAGTGAGTACACCCCTAAGTGAAAATGTCCAAATTGGGCCCAAAGTGTCAATATTTTGTGTGGCCACCATTATTTTCCAGCACTGCCTTAACCCTCTTGGGTGTGGAGTTCACCGAAGCTTCACAGGTTGCCACTGGAGTCCTTTTCCACTCCTCCATGATGACATCACGGAGCTACACTGTTATATAAGCTGTACACTCACTACTTTACATTGTAGCAAAGTGTCATTTCTTCAGTGTTGTCACATGAAAAGATATAATAAAATATTTACAAAAATGTGAGGGGTGTACTCAGTTTTGTGAGTTAGTGTATATATATATATATATATATATATATACACACAGTGGGGACGGAAAGTATTCAGACCCCCTTAAATTTTTCACTCTTTGCTATATTGCAGCCATTTGCTAAAATCATTTAAGTTCATTTTTTTCCTTATTAATGTACACACAGCACCCCATATTGACAGAAAAACACAGAATTGTTGACATTTTTGCAGATTTATTAACCAGTTGCCGACTGGCGCACGCTGATGTACGTCGGCACAATGGCACGGGCAGGCATAAGAGCTTACCTGTACGTCCCTGCCCGCCCACGGGCGGGGGGTCCGTTTGGACCCCCCCTCCCACCGGTGCCTGCGGAGGTCGGATTCATGTCAGGGGTGATCAGAGGTGAGGGGGAGGCCACTCATTAGTGGCCACCCCCTCACGATCGCTCCTGGCGAATGACAGGCTTCCTCAGCTTCTGTAATGTAAACAGAAGTGGAGGAAGTGATGTCATCTCTCCTCGAGCCGGTTTTTTAGTTCGGGGGCCGAGGAGAGAAGACATCAATGTGAGTTTGCACAACACTACACTTACAGTAGAACACGCAGGCACACTTTTCAACCCCCCATCACCCCCCAGTCACCCCCCAGTCACCCCCTGATCACCCCCCTGTACCCCCTGTCACAGTGAC
The DNA here is from genome assembly GCA_037952925.1 of Lithobates clamitans. Taxonomy (NCBI): domain Eukaryota; kingdom Metazoa; phylum Chordata; class Amphibia; order Anura; family Ranidae; genus Lithobates; species Lithobates clamitans. The sequence continues at coordinate 5,639,341 of JBBGZY010000142.1, forward strand.
ACCAATAGCAGTTTTTTTTTTTTCTGATTATTGCATTGGTGTCAGTGTGTGACAGTTATAAGTGGTAGGGCAGTTAGGGTTAGCCCCCTTTAGGTCTAGGGTACCCCCTAACCCCCCCTAATAAAGTTTTAACCCCGTCCTCACCCCCCGTCGCCAGTGTCACTAAGCGATCGTTTTTCTGATTGCTGTATTAGTGTCACAGGTGACGCTAGTTAGGGAGGTAAGTATATAGGTTCGCCGTCAGTGTTTTATAGCGTCAGGGACCCCCATATACTACCTAATAAAGGTTTTAACCCCCTGATTGCCCCCTAGTTAACCCTTTCACCAGTGATCACCGTATAAGTGTTACGGGTGACGCTGATTGGTTAGTTAGTTTGTTTATTATAGTTTTAGGGCACCCGCCGTTTATTACCTAATAAAGGTTTAACCCCCCTAACTGCCCGATGGTGATATAAGTTACGTTTTTAGGGTCAGATAAGGTCTGCGTCACCCCAGGCAGCGTCAGGTTAGCGCCAGTACCGCTAACACCCACGCACGCAGCATACACCTCCTTTAGTGGTATAGTATCTGAACGGATCAATATCTGATCCGATCAGATCTATACTAGCGTCCCCAGCAGTTTAGGGTCCCCAAAAACGCAGTGTTAGCGGGATCAGCCCAGATACCTGCTAGCACCTGCGTTTTGCCCCTCAGCCCAGCCCTGCCCAGCCCACCTAAGTGCAGTATCGATCGATCACTGTCACTTACAAAACACTAAACACATAATTGCAGCGTTCGCAGAGTCAGGCCTGATCCCTGCGATCGCTAACAGTTTTTTGGTAGCGTTTTGAATCAGTCGCTAATAGTCAGGAGCTTTTTTGCCTGTGAGTTTCACTAGCGTACCACTAAATTTAGAGCCCAAAATGGCAAATCGAAGGTACACTAGTGAAGAGACCTACACGTTTCTGAGCATGACAGATAGTGAAGAGGAAGTCACTCATCTGTCAGATTCAGGCTCAGAATATGAACCTGTAGACAGCAGCGGCTCCATGACAGATAGCTCTGACAACAGAGTTGTGGTCCCTGCTAAGGTCAGGCGTACCAGACCCCAATCATCTTCTTCTGCTGTTGAGGTGCAAGAACCGCAGGTCCCTCGTATGGAGCAGAGAAGTACTAGCGCCGCTATTCCTTCTGGTGAACTGGCAAGCACCAGCGGCCTAGTACACCCTGGTCGTACATCCAGCACTGCAGTAACACTTGGTGACGTGGCGAGTTCCATAAGTGCAGTTCAAGCTGGTGAGGTGGCAAGCACAATTATTGTCCCGCTGCCACCAAGAAGACGAACACAGGCCCGTCGTGCCCATAGTGCCCTTCCTGCTGCAATCGCCAATCCGAATTGGGAACCCACCACTTCTGCAGTACCCGTACTTCCCCCATTCCAACCCGGTATTCATGTGGAAACAGTTGATTTTACGCCACTTGATATTTATTCGCTGTTTTTCACCAAAGATCTCTATAGATCTATTGTGGACCAAAGCAATTTGTACGCTGGTCAACACATCGCCACTATTCCCCAGTCCTCCCTTGCCAGAGATTGGAAACCAATTACGGTTTCTGAATTTAAGATCTTTCTGGGCCTTTCCCTCCTCATGGGCATAACCAAAAAGAGTGAGTTGCGGTCATATTGGTCCACTGACCCAATTCACCATGTGCCCGTGTTCTCTGCTTCCATGGCCAGGGCGCGATACGAGCAGATTTTGCGGTTCATGCACTTCAACAACAATAAACTCTGTCGTCCTCGTGGGGACCCTGGATACGATCGGCTCTACAAAATTCGGCCCCTCGTAAACCACTTCAACCAACGTTTTGCAGACTTGTTTACTCCCCATCAAGTTGTCTGCGTTGATGAGTCCCTGATTAAGTTTTCTGGCCGCTTGTCATTCAAACAGTACCTTCCCAGCAAGCGTGCCAGATATGGGGTCAAGATGTATAAGCTATGTGACAGGGCCACAGGCTATACATGTAGTGGTATGGTTTACGAGGGCAAAGATAGTCATGTAGAGCTGACAAACTGCCCTGACTACATAGGAAGCGCTGGCAAGATTGTGTGGGACTTGGTGTCACCCTTATTCGGAAAGGGGTACCACTTATATGTGGACAATTATTACACGAGCGTGCCACTTTTTAGTCACCTTTTTGATCAGCAGATTGGAGCATGTGGCACCGTGCGACCTAATCGCCGGGGCTTTCCCCAGCGGCTTGTAGATTCCCGTCTTAGGCTGGGGGAGAGAGCCTGCTTGCAGTGTAATAATTTGCTCGCTATGAAGTGGAGGGGTAAGTTTTCGTTCTTACCTCCCTTCATGCAGACACGACGGTCCAAATTACTACGGCGACTGGTGTTGTGGAGAAACCCCTCTGTGTCCACGAATATAATCTCAATATGGGAGGGGTGGACCTCAACGACCAGTTGTTGGCACCGTACCTAGTTTCCCGTAAGGCCAGACGCTGGTATAAAAAAGTGTCTGTATACTTTTTTCAATTGGCTTTACTGAACGCTCATGTGCTATACAGAGCTTCAGGATGGACTGGATCCTTCCTTAAATTCCAGGAAGAGATCATCAGAGCCCTTCTGTTTCCAGACGGTGCTCCACCTCACCTTCCCAATCCAAATGCAGTAAGCCGGCTGTATGAGAGGCATTTTCCTTATGTCCTCCTGCGTACCCCTACCCAACGAGCCCCCCAAAGAAAATGTCATGTCTGCAGAAAGCGTGGATATAGGCGTGAAACCCGATATTATTGTCCCTCCTGTCCTGACAATCCTGGTCTTTGCATTGGTGAATGTTTTGAACGCTACCATACACTAGTTGAGTTTTAGCGTAGGGTACAGCACTGCACAGACTAGGACACACTTTTACAGGGTCTGCCAAGATGCCATCACATTTTGAGAGACCCGAACCTGGAAATGGTTACAGTTATAAAAGTTACCAAAAAAAGTGTAAAAAAAAAAAAAAAAAAAGTAAAAAAAAAACAAAAAAACAAAAAAAATATAAAATAAAAAAAACAAAAATAGTTGTCTTTTTATTGTTCTCTCTCTATTCTCTCCATTGTTCTGCTCTTTTTTACTGTATTCTATTCTGCAATGTTTTATTTTTATTATGTTTTTATCATGTTTGCTTTATAGGTATGCAATTTTTTTTTATACTTTACGGTTTACTGTGTTTTATTGTTAACCATTTTTTTGTTCTCAGGTACACCATTCAGCTGCAGAGCGGATTTATTTATCTTGACAGCAACAGCGTTTGCTCCCATGATACATAAAGCCGTGACTGCAGTGCTGTTGGAGGTGATTTCACCACCACAGTTACATACTTCAGCATATATGCCGAAGCGTGGGGGCAGCAGTGGGCGGAGGAGCGATTTGCTCCTACCTTTTGCGGGAGGATGCCCCCATGCTTTGGCATATATATATTTTAGGCACAGGTTGCGTTAAATGTTTTATTTTTTACTAAAAAAATGTGTGATAGGACCTTGTTGTCGGAAATTCCGACCGTGTGTAGGCTCCATCACACATTTTCCATTGGATTTTCCAACACACAAAGTTTGAGAGCAGGATATAAAATTTTCCGACAAGATCCGTTGTCGGAAATTCCGATCGTGTGTACACAAATCGGACGGACAAAGTGCCACGCATGCTCAGAATAAATAAAAAGATGAAAGCTATTGGCCACTGCCCCGTTTATAGTCCAGACGTACGTGTTTTACGTCACCGCGTTTAGAATGATCGGATTTTCCGACAACTTTGTGTGACCGTGTGTATGCAAGACAAGTTTGAGCCAACATCCGTCTGAAAAAATCCTAGGATTTTGTTGTCGGAATGTCCGGTCAATGTCCGACCGTGTGTACGGCGCATTACTGTTATACTGTAATGTTACTTTGTTTTATTGTTAACCATCATTTGCTTAGCAGGTATGCCATTCAGTTGCAGCACGGATTTATTCATCTTGACAGCAACAGCGTTTGCTTCCACGATACATAAAGCCGTGACTCCAGCGCTGTCGGAGGTGATTTCACCACCACAGTTACATACTTCTGCATATATGCCGAAGCGTGGGGGCAGCAGTGGGCGGAGGAGCGATTTGCTCCTACCTTTTGCGGGAGGATGCCCCCATGCTTCAGAATATATAAACAGAGCATGAATGCCCATCAATAGAAGTGGGTGGATGAAGGGAGGTATTCTAATAGTGGGCATACCCATCGATCAATCTCTTTTTTTCGTTCAGCCCACAGGCTGCATGAAAAAAAAGTTTACAATATATGCCCAACAAGACCAGCAACATACTGATATGTTGCTGGATTTTGAGTGGTTATACCAGAATGATGCCTACAGGTTTAGGTATCATCTTGGTATCATTCTTTTCAGCCAGCGGTCGGCTTTCATGTAAAAGCAATCCTAGTGGCTAATTAGCCTTCTGTGAACACCATGCTAAATCCACCGAAGGTCTCGAGGTATGGGTTATTGAACAAATACCAAAAAACTTACCCATAGCTGAAAGATTTCACAGATTGTGTGAAAGAGAAACCTACTGGATTTATTCCTTGGATGCCCTAAATCCTGGTGGAATCAACGAAGAATTAGAAATATCCACCATTTTATAGTAATTTTATAGTAATTTTATTGACTCGGAGTGTACCATCTGCTCAATATTCATTTGTTAAGGAGAATTCTGCCATATTCTGGTTATATATTATTGATAAATATATTTTGTTAGTGGTAGTTGAGTCCCATATTAACACATATATATGTAGATTTTCAGTATATATATATATGTTTTAATTATATTCTAATTCTAGTTCTTAATTTTAAAATGTATTTTTAAATCTATTTTTATTTGTAATTTTTAGTATTATATGGTGTCATCTTGCACAATGTACACATATATATGCCCATCAGAACATTGTTTATCCCCATATATTACATTTAGGTCAGTATATATGGTTCATTAATGCACGTAGGTAACCATATAAATATATGGTCTACCAGGTGACCAATTGTTTCAGTTTATTTTAACCTATTTATTTATTTAATCCATGCGATAATAGTATGCACAACAACATACAAAACACATTGTAAAATCTGAATTAGGGGATTGGCGCTGTTCACTAGTATGAAATAAATGAATCCACTATAAACAAACTGCTACTACAAGGAAGGCCTTTTACCCCAACTAAAAATAAATGAATGAAAAGTGTAACACAAGTGCTAGGAATGGTCACAAAAATGTGCAGACTACCCAAGATAAAAGAATTATATATAATACATCAAAAATCTTAAATGTAAAAATGGAACTCCAAATAATGAGTGATCGATCAGGTGTGTATAGAAAGTGATTGTCAATGTCCACTGAAAAGGATGATGTGTATGTGAAAAATGCAATAAGAATTGTATATATCAGTGAGTGATACCTAAAATTGGGGACAAACGTGTTGTTGCCCACTATAGATAAGTGTGTGTACTAGTGTAGTTAAATATATATGGAAAAAATGTGTGCGAAAAATAAACAAAAAACAAAAATAGAAATATAAATATAGAAAAAGAAAAAGAAAACATATGAAAAAACAAACAACAAAGTCCAGGTAACCACAAAATGGTTGTCAACAAGCAGCACAAAAACACCAGGTGCCGTGAATATTAGTTCTGTCGTTCAGTAAAACGGTTCTAGTGCAATCTTCAGAGGTTACAGGTAAGTCCGTCCCAATAGTTGTATACTGTCCAGTGTGGAGTCCCCTCTAGTGCCCCCACTCACCAGAGCGCCCAACCCCTGCAGGGGTAATGAGCATGTAGATCCAAATCTGATGATCCAATCGGTCGGTGTCCCCCTCACCACCTTTTATCACTTGTGTCACCAGATCGTTCTCAAAGGACATCCATCCGGACCAATTACCATGTGCAGGGAAAAGAGAAGAGCCTCATAGTGTAATTCCGAAAGTAAATTTATTAAGCTCAAGCTCACAACAGGAATAAATAAAATCCAAAGATTTAAAACAAATGGAAACAAATGGCACTCTGCCGGCTGGCTCCACGTGAGAAGCCGCAGACAGAGCAGTGTGAGCGGCGTGCGTTCCACAGCCGTCTGCCGATGCCGGAAGTGCAGGACAAAAACGAAAGGATAAAAAGACGTATGCGTACCAAGAGACCACGCCTTACGCGTTTCGTCATCAAGACGTCATCTGAGGCGCGGCCATCTTGGTACACCATACGTCTATAAATACTGCACGGAGGCGCCACGGAAGCCAATCGAAAAAAGCGGTGTATGACGAACACATCCGCCCTGTTAATAAAAGAATGGGAGGATTCGATGTAGTGCAAATGGGGGATATGCTGTCAGACACCCCCTGGTGGGAGTTTAAGCGATGGATAATAGATTCCAGGTAAAATAAGAAAGAGCGCCTCCGTGTGTTCCAATAACTTATTGCCACCATTTTACCAAAAACAATCCATACTACAACGAAATAAATAGTACAAAAATCAATTTAGCAGAAGGGGAATGCAAAAAAGAAGGGCCTTATCAATACAGACAATATAATGTCATATACACCAAATCATATATAATGCCATAATATAAAAATGACCCAATATTGAGATGCCTATATATGAATACTCATGAATAAATACATATATAAATATTCATAAAAATAAACATTTAAATGGTCATCAAAAATTATTATAAAAATTTTTTCAAAAGATTCTTTGATATAAAAAGGTTATTATAAATATCCCTGGTTCCATAATACGTTAGTAGATTATAAAAGCAGAATAAGACAAGAATAAAATTAGAAGGTTAAAAACAGATACCATATGAGATAAAAATCCAGAAAAAATATTTTATATATAAAAAAGCGGAGTGAAACTGGTCGAAAATGATTGTAATGTTTCTGATGTGAGGCCTGGGACATGCCATATGGAAAGTGTGCAACCAGGCTCCGGATACCAAGGGATATGCCCTTAGATCCAAGTCTGGGGTCATATATACAGCAACATTACTATCCACATCCAAAAACATTTTTTGTGTATGAGTAAAAAAAGGGATACTATAGCTTTAAAAAATGTGAATAGGATATACCATAGAGTGAGATTTAGTTAGGAAGGGAGAACGTGGGTGCCCAAAATACACTAGCTGTCTCACGTGACAGATATTGTGCTATAATCCAAGGGTATAGGGACCAGAAGGGGAGAATAGTCATGGACCCTATATAATTATATACGTGTCATACTGTGTGCCGTAAACAGAAGGGATGAAGTGGAGTCCCTATGTACATATGGATATTAAAAATTAGATAAAAAACAGTTAAGATCGATGTCCACATTAAGTCCTCTAGGGACCAGACTGTCCAAACGGTATATCCATCTAGTTTCGTTTTGGGATATCAATACCTTCTTACTCCCCCCCCTCCAATTGTCCTTGATCGTATCTATACCGTAGAACACCAAACCCGATGGATCTCTGTGATGGAACTCATCAAAGTGCCTGGAAAGGTTATGTTTAGGAAACCCCTTTCTTATATTGGTAATGTGCTCCCTAATACGCACACGTAGGGGTCTCGTGGTCCTGCCCACATATTGTTTCCGACATGGACACTCAATGACGTAGGTCACATGGGTGGTGTTACACGTAATCAATTCTCTGATGTCAAACTCTGTACCTTTCCTAGAAAAGAAAGAGGACCTTTTCTTCGGTTGCTTTTTGCTGACCCGACACGCCAGACAATTCTGGCATCTGTAAAAGCCTTTAAGGCCTGAGAACAGCTTAATGTTTTTTGGAGGGTCTATAACATTATGTACCAATTGGTTCCTGAGGGTAGGGGCCCTTCTGTAAATAAACCGTGGCTTTCTGGCAAGAATGTTCCCCAGCGTTCTGTCGGATTTTAAAATGGGCCAATATTTCCTCACTATATGTTCTATATTCCTGTATTGAGTGTTAAAACCCGTAATAAAAGCTATGTCCCCTGGCGAATCCCTTTGCGTGTTGTTTCCCTTAGTGACTAAGAGGGAATCCCGGTCCAAATTCATTATCTCATTTTTCAGTTGCCGTAGGGAATCAATATGGTAACCCTTATCAGTAAATTTTTTAATCAACATATCAGATTGTTCACAATAATCCTCAACGTTCCGACAATTCCTCCTTATTCTCAACAGCTGTCCCTTAGGGATGTTATCTTTCCATTTGGGGTGGTGACAGCTGGAGATGGGTATATACCCATTACGATCGGTGGTTTTGAAGTATGTTTTCGTGAACAATTCATCCCCTTCCTTAAAAATTTGAAGGTCTAGATAATCAATCGTGTAAAAGTCCGATTTTCCAGTAAACGAGATGCCAAAGATGTTCTGATTAAGTTCTTCAAGAAATTTTTGAAATGTGTCCGGGTTGCCTTCCCATAGAATGATGACATCATCGATGTAGCGGCGGTAAAATTTTATTTCTGGTCTCGAAATCCCATATATGTAGCGTTCTTCCAACATGTCCATAAATAAATTCGCCACACTGGGGGCGTATTTAGCCCCCATGGCTACCCCTTTTTTCTGAACATAGAACTCTTTCTTATACCAGAAATAGTTGCTCTCCATGGCCAGCTCCAATCCTTCCAGAATGAATTCAATCTGTTCATGTCTTAATTTAGATCTTTCATGCAAAGCTTTTTTTACCCCTCTCAGTCCGTCTTTCTGAGAAATACTCGTATACAGGGAATTGACATCTATGGTGGCCAATAGCCATTGGCCACTCCCTGAAATGGTTTTTAATTCATTAATCAACTGGGTGCTGTCCCTAAGGTAAGACTTCCCTTCCACCACTAGTGGTTTCAAGAATTGATCGATGTATTCCCCCAGTCTAGAGAATAGGGAGTCCACTCCACTTATAATGGGCCTCCCCGGTGGTTTGTTCAGTCTTTTATGTATTTTGGGCAAATGATATATGACCGGGGTTTTGGTGGATTCGGGAATCAAATATTGGGCCTCTTTCTTATTAAGAATACCTGCTTCCAACCCTTTCTTTACGAATTTCTTCAGTTTCTTCTTATATTGTAGCTTAGGGTTATGTTTCAATTTGTTGTAGGTATTTTCTACTCTCAATAGGTTTTCCATCTCTTCCTCATAATCCTCTTTCTTCAAAATGACTAGTCCCCCCCCCTTGTCGGCAGGTCGTATCACCACTTGCTTCTTTTGACCGATTTCTTTAATAGTTTTCCAAATATGGATGCTTCTTGACTTCTTAGTTTTCATTTTGGCCAAGTCACTCTCCACCATACGCTTAAAAGCCCCTATACACTGATCCCCTGGAACTTTGGGGTTAAAAATGGAATTATTTTTGAGATGGGTATGGCTGTAGACTTCTGGTTCAGGTGGGGGGGTGGGCTTATTGTTCAGAGCAAAGTGCTTTTTTATCTTCAATTTTCTGATAAATTTCTGTAGGTCAATGTATACCTCAAATTTATCGATGCTTTTCTCGGGTGCGTACTTAAGTCCAAGATCCAATATCTTGAGTTCCTCCCTTGAAAAAACTACCTCACTAAGATTAAAGATGCCCTGGCCTAATATACCCTTCTCCTTTTTCTTCCTCCCTCCTCGTTTTCCTCTAGTCTGTTTCTTCCGTACTCTCTGTATGCCTGTTCCGGTTCCCTCTCTGTATTCCTGCTCTCTCCAATCCCCGCATTCCTCCGTGGGTATAGTGGTAAGGGATGACCTGGATGGCCATTCACCCCCTGTGTCCTGTATGTACTCATGGGTCTCCCCCATTAGAGAGATAAGACCTTACTCACCACACTGGGGCCCTAGGAACACGAGACAAAACCCAGGGGGTAGGGATTTTTTTCAGGGGAGACCCAGGGACAGACCACCTGGGAGATGGAACGCGAGAGTACAGTATCGGCGTCCAGGTTGGAGAGGAACACAGGCAGAACCCTACGACACTCGAAGAAGAGGGGATGGACCCATGAGTACATACAGGACACAGGGGGTGAATGGCCATCCAGGTCATCCCTTACCACTATACCCACGGAGGAATGCGGGGATTGGAGAGAGCAGGAATACAGAGAGGGAACCGGAACAGGCATACAGAGAGTACGGAAGAAACAGACTAGAGGAAAACGAGGAGGGAGGAAGAAAAAGGAGAAGGGTATATTAGGCCAGGGCATCTTTAATCTTAGTGAGGTAGTTTTTTCAAGGGAGGAACTCAAGATATTGGATCTTGGACTTAAGTACGCACCCGAGAAAAGCATCGATAAATTTGAGGTATACATTGACCTACAGAAATTTATCAGAAAATTGAAGATAAAAAAGCACTTTGCTCTGAACAATAAGCCCACCCCCCCACCTGAACCAGAAGTCTACAGCCATACCCATCTCAAAAATAATTCCATTTTTAACCCCAAAGTTCCAGGGGATCAGTGTATAGGGGCTTTTAAGCGTATGGTGGAGAGTGACTTGGCCAAAATGAAAACTAAGAAGTCAAGAAGCATCCATATTTGGAAAACTATTAAAGAAATCGGTCAAAAGAAGCAAGTGGTGATACGACCTGCCGACAAGGGGGGGGGACTAGTCATTTTGAAGAAAGAGGATTATGAGGAAGAGATGGAAAACCTATTGAGAGTAGAAAATACCTACAACAAATTGAAACATAACCCTAAGCTACAATATAAGAAGAAACTGAAGAAATTCGTAAAGAAAGAGTTGGAAGCAGGTATTCTTAATAAGAAAGAGGCCCAATATTTGATTCCCGAATCCACCAAAACCCCGGTCATATATCATTTGCCCAAAATACATAAAAGACTGAACAAACCACCGGGGAGGCCCATTATAAGTGGAGTGGACTCCCTATTCTCTAGACTGGGGGAATACATCGATCAATTCTTGAAACCACTAGTGGTGGAAGGGAAGTCTTACCTTAGGGACAGCACCCAGTTGATTAATGAATTAAAAACCATTTCAGGGAGTGGCCAATGGCTATTGGCCACCATAGATGTCAATTCCCTGTATACGAGTATTTCTCAGAAAGACGGACTGAGAGGGGTAAAAAAAGCTTTGCATGAAAGATCTAAATTAAGACATGAACAGATTGAATTCATTCTGGAAGGATTGGAGCTGGCCATGGAGAGCAACTATTTCTGGTATAAGAAAGAGTTCTATGTTCAGAAAAAAGGGGTAGCCATGGGGGCTAAATACGCCCCCAGTGTGGCGAATTTATTTATGGACATGTTGGAAGAACGCTACATATATGGGATTTCGAGACCAGAAATAAAATTTTACCGCCGCTACATCGATGATGTCATCATTCTATGGGAAGGCAACCCGGACACATTTCAAAAATTTCTTGAAGAACTTAATCAGAACATCTTTGGCATCTCGTTTACTGGAAAATCGGACTTTTACACGATTGATTATCTAGACCTTCAAATTTTTAAGGAAGGGGATGAATTGTTCACGAAAACATACTTCAAAACCACCGATCGTAATGGGTATATACCCATCTCCAGCTGTCACCACCCCAAATGGAAAGATAACATCCCTAAGGGACAGCTGTTGAGAATAAGGAGGAATTGTCGGAACGTTGAGGATTATTGTGAACAATCTGATATGTTGATTAAAAAATTTACTGATAAGGGTTACCATATTGATTCCCTACGGCAACTGAAAAATGAGATAATGAATTTGGACCGGGATTCCCTCTTAGTCACTAAGGGAAACAACACGCAAAGGGATTCGCCAGGGGACATAGCTTTTATTACGGGTTTTAACACTCAATACAGGAATATAGAACATATAGTGAGGAAATATTGGCCCATTTTAAAATCCGACAGAACGCTGGGGAACATTCTTGCCAGAAAGCCACGGTTTATTTACAGAAGGGCCCCTACCCTCAGGAACCAATTGGTACATAATGTTATAGACCCTCCAAAAAACATTAAGCTGTTCTCAGGCCTTAAAGGCTTTTACAGATGCCAGAATTGTCTGGCGTGTCGGGTCAGCAAAAAGCAACCGAAGAAAAGGTCCTCTTTCTTTTCTAGGAAAGGTACAGAGTTTGACATCAGAGAATTGATTACGTGTAACACCACCCATGTGACCTACGTCATTGAGTGTCCATGTCGGAAACAATATGTGGGCAGGACCACGAGACCCCTACGTGTGCGTATTAGGGAGCACATTACCAATATAAGAAAGGGGTTTCCTAAACATAACCTTTCCAGGCACTTTGATGAGTTCCATCACAGAGATCCATCGGGTTTGGTGTTCTACGGTATAGATACGATCAAGGACAATTGGAGGGGGGGGAGTAAGAAGGTATTGATATCCCAAAACGAAACTAGATGGATATACCGTTTGGACAGTCTGGTCCCTAGAGGACTTAATGTGGACATCGATCTTAACTGTTTTTTATCTAATTTTTAATATCCATATGTACATAGGGACTCCACTTCATCCCTTCTGTTTACGGCACACAGTATGACACGTATATAATTATATAGGGTCCATGACTATTCTCCCCTTCTGGTCCCTATACCCTTGGATTATAGCACAATATCTGTCACGTGAGACAGCTAGTGTATTTTGGGCACCCACGTTCTCCCTTCCTAACTAAATCTCACTCTATGGTATATCCTATTCACATTTTTTAAAGCTATAGTATCCCTTTTTTTACTCATACACAAAAAATGTTTTTGGATGTGGATAGTAATGTTGCTGTATATATGACCCCAGACTTGGATCTAAGGGCATATCCCTTGGTATCCGGAGCCTGGTTGCACACTTTCCATATGGCATGTCCCAGGCCTCACATCAGAAACATTACAATCATTTTCGACCAGTTTCACTCCGCTTTTTTATATATAAAATATTTTTTCTGGATTTTTATCTCATATGGTATCTGTTTTTAACCTTCTAATTTTATTCTTGTCTTATTCTGCTTTTATAATCTACTAACGTATTATGGAACCAGGGATATTTATAATAACCTTTTTATATCAAAGAATCTTTTGAAAAAATTTTTATAATAATTTTTGATGACCATTTAAATGTTTATTTTTATGAATATTTATATATGTATTTATTCATGAGTATTCATATATAGGCATCTCAATATTGGGTCATTTTTATATTATGGCATTATATATGATTTGGTGTATATGACATTATATTGTCTGTATTGATAAGGCCCTTCTTTTTTGCATTCCCCTTCTGATAAATTGATTTTTGTACTATTTATTTCGTTGTAGTATGGATTGTTTTTGGTAAAATGGTGGCAATAAGTTATTGGAACACACGGAGGCGCTCTTTCTTATTTTACCTGGAATCTATTATCCATCGCTTAAACTCCCACCAGGGGGTGTCTGACAGCATATCCCCCATTTGCACTACATCGAATCCTCCCATTCTTTTATTAACAGGGCGGATGTGTTCGTCATACACCGCTTTTTTCGATTGGCTTCCGTGGCGCCTCCGTGCAGTATTTATAGACGTATGGTGTACCAAGATGGCCGCGCCTCAGATGACGTCTTGATGACGAAACGCGTAAGGCGTGGTCTCTTGGTACGCATACGTCTTTTTATCCTTTCGTTTTTGTCCTGCACTTCCGGCATCGGCAGACGGCTGTGGAACGCACGCCGCTCACACTGCTCTGTCTGCGGCTTCTCACGTGGAGCCAGCCGGCAGAGTGCCATTTGTTTCCATTTGTTTTAAATCTTTGGATTTTATTTATTCCTGTTGTGAGCTTGAGCTTAATAAATTTACTTTCGGAATTACACTATGAGGCTCTTCTCTTTTCCCTGCACATGGTAATTGGTCCGGATGGATGTCCTTTGAGAACGATCTGGTGACACAAGTGATAAAAGGTGGTGAGGGGGACACCGACCGATTGGATCATCAGATTTGGATCTACATGCTCATTACCCCTGCAGGGGTTGGGCGCTCTGGTGAGTGGGGGCACTAGAGGGGACTCCACACTGGACAGTATACAACTATTGGGACGGACTTACCTGTAACCTCTGAAGATTGCACTAGAACCGTTTTACTGAACGACAGAACTAATATTCACGGCACCTGGTGTTTTTGTGCTGCTTGTTGACAACCATTTTGTGGTTACCTGGACTTTGTTGTTTGTTTTTTCATATGTTTTCTTTTTCTTTTTCTATATTTATATTTCTATTTTTGTTTTTTGTTTATTTTTCGCACACATTTTTTCCATATATATTTAACTACACTAGTACACACACTTATCTATAGTGGGCAACAACACGTTTGTCCCCAATTTTAGGTATCACTCACTGATATATACAATTCTTATTGCATTTTTCACATACACATCATCCTTTTCAGTGGACATTGACAATCACTTTCTATACACACCTGATCGATCACTCATTATTTGGAGTTCCATTTTTACATTTAAGATTTTTGATGTATTATATATAATTCTTTTATCTTGGGTAGTCTGCACATTTTTGTGACCATTCCTAGCACTTGTGTTACACTTTTCATTCATTTATTTTTAGTTGGGGTAAAAGGCCTTCCTTGTAGTAGCAGTTTGTTTATAGTGGATTCATTTATTTCATACTAGTGAACAGCGCCAATCCCCTAATTCAGATTTTACAATTATTTGGATCGCACCTTTGGGGCTTTCTTTATTTGGGGGGCTGCAGTTCAGTCACAAGCCTGTCCTAAGCGCGGAACACCACCATATACGATACAAAACACATTGTTCAATCACCATATACATATTAATATAGGTACACTATATAAACATTTAATTTCTTTACTCAATATAAAGTACAACATATTCCATTTGCCTCTTTTGCCTATAACTTTTATGTAATTATGAGTATGTCCACTAGGTGGCGGTGCCATTAGAGCACTTAAATAGGCTACAGCTCTCATTGTCTCCCTAGCTTGAGAAAGGAGCGCGCCCGAGTGCGCATGCTCCGAAACGCGTCGCTTTACGGCAGTACAGCACATACTTTGGATGTGCGTTCCAGCGTCCCAGCCTCCCAATTGACTGCTCGGCGGTGGCCAAGCCTCACTCTGAACTATCACTGATTCCGGAAGTCTTTGCCACACAGACCAGCCGTCAGCAAGAGAGGATAAAGACTGTGGGACAGAGGAGGACGCTATCCTGTATGCCTATACTGAGTTCCCCATGCCGGACTATCTAAGTTTTATATGTGAGTGATTTTAATGCTTTACATGTCATTAAATGTACAGTTTACTAAGAGGCGCCTTTCTTGTTGTTTTTTCCCCTTGCATACTTGGAGCGGCTTCACCTCCCATCAAAAGGCTGCCCTATTCATAGACTGTTGTCATCTCACGGAGAGCGCACTGCTCAAAAGGACATGTTTTCAGCAACATCCAATATAACATAAACCAAGTAACCTGCGCTATTTTGCTGTTTTTTTTGTGTGCTAATTAGCCTTTAGACTGCTTTTACAAGCAGTGGGAGGGAATGCCCCCCCCCCCCCCACTTTCTTCCATGTTTTTCTCTGGCGCTCCTGTCTCAACAGGGAACCTGAGAATGCAGCCGGTGTTTCAGCCAGCTGACCATAGAGCTGATCAGAGACCAGAATGGTTCCAAACATCTCTATGGCCTAAGAAACCGGAAGCTACAAGCATTTCATGACTTAGATTTCGCCGGATGTAAACAGCGCCATTGGGAAATTGGGAAAGCATTTTATCACACCAATCTTGGTGTGGTCAGATGCTTTGAGGGCAGAGGAGAGATCTAGGGTCTAATAGACCCCAATTTTTTCAAAAAAGAGTACCTATCACTACCTATTGCTATCATAGGGGATATTTACATTTCCTGAGATAACAATAAAAATTAATAAAAAAAATGAAAGGAACAGTTTAAAAAAAATAAGATAAAAAAGCAAAAACATAATAAAGAAAAAAAAAAAAGCACCCCTGTCCCCCCCTGCTCTCGCGCAAAGGCGAACACAAGCTTCGGTCTGGCGTCAAGTGTAAACAGCCATTGCACCATGCATGTGAGATATCACCTTGAAGGTTAGATCGAGGGCAGTAATTTTAGCAGTAGACCTCCTCTGTAAATCTAAAGTGGTAACCTGTAAAGGCTTTTAAAATCTTTTAAAAATGTATTTAGCTTGTCGCCACTGCACGTTTGTACGCAATTTTAAAGCATGTCATGTTTGGTATCCATGTACTCGGCCTAAGATCATCTTTTTTATCTCATCAAACATTTGGGCAATATAGTGTGTTTTAGTGCATTAAAATTTAAAAAAGAGTGTTTTTTCCCCAAAAAATGCGTTTGAAAAATCGCTGCGCAAATACTCTGAGAAAAAAAAAAAATGAAACACCCACCATTTTAAGCTGTAGGGCATTTGCTTTAAAAAAATATATAATGTTTGGGGGTTCAAAGTAATTTTCTTGCAAAAAATAAAAAAAATTTTCATGTAAACAAAAAGTGTCAGAAAGGGCTTTGTCTTCAAGTGGTTAGAAGAGTGGGTGATGTGTGACATAAGCCTCTAAATGTTGTGCATAAAATGCCAGGACAGTTCAAACCCCCCCCAAATGAACCCATTTTGGAAAGTAGACACCCCAAGCTATTTGCTGAGAGGCATGTCGAGTCCATGGAATATTTTATATTGTGACACAAGTTGCGGGAAAGAGATAATTTTTTTTTTTTTTTTTGCACAAAGTTGTCACTAAATGATATATTGCTCAAACATGCCATGGGAATATGTGAAATTACACCCCAAAATACATTCTGTTGCTTCTCCTGAGTACAGGGATACCACATGTGTGAGACTTTTGGGAGCCTAGCCACGTACGGGACCCCGAAAACCAAGCACCGCCTTCAGGCTTTCTAAGGGCGTAAATTTTTGATTTCACTCCTCACTGCCTATCACAGTTTCGGAAGGCCATGGAATGCCCAGGTGGCACAAAACCCCTCCAAATGACCCTATTTTGGAAAGTATACACCCCAAGCTATTTGCTGAGAGGTATAGTGAGTATTTTGCAGACCTCACTTTTTGTCACAAAGTTTTGAAAATTGAAAAAAGAAAAAAAATGTTTTTCTTGTCTTTCTTCATTTTCAAAAACAAATGAGAGCTGCAAAATACTCACCATGCCTCTCAGCAAACAGCTTGGGGTGTCTTCCTTCCAAAATGGGGTCATTTGGGGGGGGGGTTGTGCTATCTTGGCATTTTATGGCCTTCGAAACTGTGATAGGTAGTGAGGAGTGAATGAAAAATTTACGCCCTTAGAAATCCTGAAGGCGGTGATTGGTTTTCGGGGCCCCATATGCAGCTAGGCTCCCAAAAAGTCCCACACATGTGGTATCCCCGTACTCAGGAGAATCAGCAGAATGTATTTTGGGGTGTAATTCCACATATGCCCATGGCATGTTTGAGCAATATATCATTTAGTGACAACTTTGTGCAACAAAAAAAAGTTTGTCATTTTCCCTCAGCTTGTGTCAAAATATAAAATATTCCATGGAATCAACATGCCTCTCAGCAAATAGCTTGGGGTGTCTACTTTCCAAAATGGCGTCATTGGGGGGGGGTGTGTCATCTTGCCATTTTATGGCCTTCAAAACTGTGATAGGTAGTGAGGAATGAAATATAAAATATACGCCCTTAGAAATCCTGAAGGCAGTGCTTGGTTTCGGGGCCCCGTACCCGGCTAGGCTCCCAAAAAGTCCCACACATGTGGTATCCCCATACTCAGGAGAAGCAGCAGAATGTATTTTGGGGTGTAATTCCACATATGCCCATGGCCTGTGTGAGCAATATATCATTTAGTGACAACTTTTTGTAAATTTTTTTTTTTTGTCATTATTCAATCACTTGGGACAAAAAAATTAATATTCAATGGGCTCAACATGCCTCTCAGCAATTTCCTTGGTGTGTCTACTTTCCAAAATGGGGTCATTTGGGGGGGGGGGTTTGTACTGCCCTGCTATTTTAGCACCTCAAGAAATGAGATAGGCAGTCATAAACTAAAAGCTGTGTAAATTCCAGAAAATGTACCCTAGTTTGTAGACGCTATAACTTTTGCGCAAACCAATAAATATACGCTTATTGACATTTTTTTTACCAAAGACATGTGGCCAAATACATTTTGGCTTAAATGTATGACTAAAATTGAGTTTATTGGATTTTTTTTTAAAACACAAAGTAGAAAATATCATTTTTTTTTCAAAATTTTTGGTCTCCTTCCATTTATAGCTCAAAAAATAAAAACCGCAGAGGTGATAAAATACCATCAAAAGAAAGCTCTATTTGTGGGAAGAAAAGGACGCAAATTTTGTTTGTGTACAGCATTGCATGACCGCACAATTAGCCGTTAAAACGACGCAGTGCCAAATTGTAAAAAGTGCTCTGGTCAGGAAGGGGGTAAATCCTTCTGGGGGTGAAGTGGTTAAAAAAGAAAAACTGAAATATCACATGGTCCTAAGTATTTAGACCCTTTGCTGTGGCATGCATATATTTAACTCAGGTGCTGTCCATTTCTTCTGATCATCCTTGAGATGGTTCTACGCCTTCATTTGAGTCCAGCTGTGTTTGATTATACTGATTGGACTTGATTAGGAAAGCCACACACCTGTCTATACAAGACCTTACAGCTCACAGTACATGTCAGAGCAAATGAGAATCATGAGGTCAAAGGAACTGCCTGAAGAGCTTAGATACAGAATTGTGGCAAGGCACAGATCTAGCCAAGGTTACGAAAAAATTTCTGCTGCACTTAAGGTTCCTAAGAGCACAGTGGCCTCCATAATCCTTAAATGGAAGACGTTTGGGATGACCAGAACCCTTCCTAGAGCTGGCCGTCCGGCCAAACTGAGCTATTGGGGGAGAAAAGCCTTGGTGAGAGAGGTAAAGAAGAACACAAAGATCACTGTGGCTGAGCTCCAGAGATGCAGTCGGGAGATGGGAGAAAGTTGTAGAAAGTCAACCATCACTGCAGACCTCCACCAGTCGGGGCTTTATGGCAGAGTGGCCCGACGGAAGCCTCTCCTCAGTGCAAGACACATGAAAGTCCGCATGGAGTTTACTAAAAAAAACGGAAGGACTCCAAGATGGTGAGAAATAAGGTTTTTTGGTCTGATGAGACCAAGATAGAACTTTTTGGCCTTAATTCTAAGAGGTATGTGTGGAGAAAACCAGGCACTGCTCATCACCTGTCCAATACAGTCCCAACAGTGAAGCATGGTGGTGGCAGCATCATGCTTAGGGGGTGTTTTTCAGCTGCAGGGACAGGACGACTTTTTGCAATCGAGGGAAAGATGAATGCGGCCAAGTACAGGGATATCCTGGACGAAAACCTTCTCTAGAGTGCTCAGGACCTCAGACTGGGCTGAAGGTTTAACTTCCAACAAGACAATGACTCTAAGCACTAAGTATAAAATTGATGAGCTTTAAATAAATAGTGCACAATATGCTGCTGCGACAAAGCTTAAATCCAGGAATAAAAAATGCATTCATGTGAATAAAATAAATAAATAATTATGGTGCTAATACATGTGTTAAAATTGCCAAACTAAATCTTCAAATTGGTGATGTGACGGTGAATATAAATAAAATAATAATGGATATCCTTGAAAAAGTGACGTGTCAGTGATGTAACGCGTGGGAGGAGCTTAGGACGTTCAGTGCTGCAATACACCTGAAGGTTAACAGCAGCTGTTTCTCTATGGGAAACCTCGTCCATAGCGGCTGACTGCAATCTGCTTATTTGAATGCTTCTAATAGACCGGGAGTTTAGCCGAATCACCAGCAGTATAATGGCTGAAGTGGGATGCAAGAAAAACTAAATACCCTGATACAAACGATCTAACCCAGTGAGTCAATCAATCTGGATTAAGGGAAGGAACTGTTTAATTATTTTTACTCTCTCCCACTATTTATCTCTGCCTGGACATTGTACTCAGAGTGTCATTATTATTTTATTTATATTCACCGTCACATCACCAATTTGAAGATTTAGTTTGGCAATTTTAACACATGTATTAGCACCATAATTATTTATTTATTTTATTCACATGTATGCATTTTTTATTCCTGGATTTAAGCTTAGTCGCAGCAGCATATTGTGCATAGGGATGAGCTTCGTGTTCGAGTCGAACCCATGTTCGACTCGAACATCGGCTGTTCGACCGTCCGTCGAATTGCGAACGATATGGGCCGTTCGCGCCAAATTCGTGTGGCGCGTCACGGCCCATAATTCACTGCGGCATCGCAGTGCATTGCTGGCTGATGATTGGCCAAGCATGCACTATGACCCGCATGCTTGGCCAATCACAGCGCCGTCAGTAGAGAGAGCTGTAATTGGCCAAAGCCAGGGTGGCTTTGGCCAATTATGGCTCAGGGGATTTAGTACACACCCCACACTATATAAGGCCGCCTGCACGGCGGCCCTGTGTAGTGTGTGTTCCGGTGTGCTGAGCGATAGAGAGAGAGAGAGACAGTGTCATTTGATTTGAGTTAGATAGATTAGGCAGAACAGTCAGTCAGTTAGCTGCACTTACAGTGTATTGTGTATATATATGCATCCCAGGTGTTGCATATATATATATACACTGTATTCAGTTTAGCTAGATCCGTTCCTGTTATCTTCTATCTAGACTATTTACATTCAGTGCAGTGTGTCCTGCTCACAGTGTTCAGCTAGATCCGTTCCTGCTATTTACATTCAGTACAGTGCTTCCTGCTCACAGTGTTCAGCTAGATCCGTTCCTGCTATTTACATTCAGTGCAGTGCGTGCTGCTCACAGTGTTCAGCTAGATCCGTTCCTGCTATTTACATTCAGTGCAGTGCGTCCTGCTCACAGTGTTCAGCTAGATCCGTTCCTGCTATTTACATTCAGTGCAGTGCGTCCTGCTCACAGTGTTCAGCTAGATCCGTTCCTGGTATTTACATTTAGTGCAGTGCGTCCTGCTCACAGTGTTCAGCTAGATCCGTTCCTGCTATTTACATTCAGTGCAGTGCGTCCTGCTCACAGTGTTCAGCTAGATCCGTTCCTGCTATTTACATTCAGTGCAGTGCGTGCTGCTCACAGTGTTCAGCTAGATCCGTTCCTGCTATTTACATTCAGTGCAGTGCGTCCTGCTCACAGTGTTCAGCTAGATCCGTTCCTGCTATTTACATTCAGTGCAGTGCGTCCTGCTCACAGTGTTTAGCTACATCCGTTCCTGCTGTTTACATTCAGTGCAGTGCGTCCTGCTCACAGTGTTCAGCTAGATCCGTTCCTGCTATTTACATTCAGTGCAGTGCGTCCTGCTCACAGTGTTCAGCTAGATCCGTTCCTGCTATTAACATTCAGTGCAGTGCGTCCTGCTCACAGTGTTCAGCTAGATCCGTTCCTGCTATATACATTTAGTGCAGTACGTCCTGCTCACAGTGTTCAGCTAGATCCGTTCCTGTTATCTTCCTACTGACAGGCAGGCTTGTCTGGTTACAGTATATAAAGCTACCTGAAGAAAATTACAGGTGTTCTTTTTGATCCTATTAGTACCACGGTCAGGCAGCTAGACTATTTACATTTAGTACAGTGTGTCCTGCTCACAGTGTTCAGCTAGATCCGTTCCTGTTATTTACATTCAGTGCAGTGCGTCCTGCTCACAGTGTTCAGCTAGATCCGTTCCTGCTATTTACATTCAGTGCAGTGCGTCCTGCTCACAGTGTTCAGCTAGATCCGTTCCTGCTATTTACATTCAGTGCAGTGCGTCCTGCTCACAGTGTTTAGCTACATCCGTTCCTGCTGTTTACATTCAGTGCAGTGCGTCCTGCTCACAGTGTTCAGCTAGATCCGTTCCTGCTATTTACATTCAGTGCAGTGCGTCCTGCTCACAGTGTTCAGCTAGATCCGTTCCTGCTATATACATTTAGTGCAGTACGTCCTGCTCACAGTGTTCAGCTAGATCCGTTCCTGTTATCTTCCTACTGACAGGCAGGCTTGTCTGGTTACAGTATATAAAGCTACCTGAAGAAAATTACAGGTGTTCTTTTTGATCCTATTAGTACCACGGTCAGGCAGCTAGACTATTTACATTCAGTGCAGTGCGTCCTGCTCACAGTGTTCAGCTAGATCCGTTCCTGCTATTTACATTCAGTGCAGTGCGTGCTGCTCACAGTGTTCAGCTAGATCCGTTCCTGCTATTTACATTCAGTGCAGTGCGTCCTGCTCACAGTGTTCAGCTAGATCCGTTCCTGCTATTTACATTCAGTGCAGTGCGTCCTGCTCACAGTGTTTAGCTACATCCGTTCCTGCTGTTTACATTCAGTGCAGTGCGTCCTGCTCACAGTGTTCAGCTAGATCCGTTCCTGCTATTTACATTCAGTGCAGTGCGTCCTGCTCACAGTGTTCAGCTAGATCCGTTCCTGCTATTTACATTCAGTGCAGTGCGTGCTGCTCACAGTGTTCAGCTAGATCCGTTCCTGCTATTTACATTCAGTGCAGTGCGTCCTGCTCACAGTGTTCAGCTAGATCCGTTCCTGCTATTTACATTCAGTGCAGTGCGTCCTGCTCACAGTGTTTAGCTACATCCGTTCCTGCTGTTTACATTCAGTGCAGTGCGTCCTGCTCACAGTGTTCAGCTAGATCCGTTCCTGCTATTTACATTCAGTGCAGTGCGTCCTGCTCACAGTGTTCAGCTAGATCCGTTCCTGCTATATACATTTAGTGCAGTACGTCCTGCTCACAGTGTTCAGCTAGATCCGTTCCTGTTATCTTCCTACTGACAGGCAGGCTTGTCTGGTTACAGTATATAAAGCTACCTGAAGAAAATTACAGGTGTTCTATCCCAGCTTAGTGCAGCTACAGGCCATTAGTATGTCTGGAAGGCCAAGAAGGAGAGGCAGACAGTCACAAGCCAATAAGAGAGGGCAAGCAGGCTCTGTGTCTAGTGCTGGTCGTGGAGACGGTGCATCCTCATCAGCACGTGGCCATGGGACACGCTTGGCCTTTTTTTCGGCAGCTGGCCGTGTTGAGCCGCAACATGCGGAAGACTTGGTCGAGTGGATGACCAAGCCGTCCTCATCCTCCTCATCCTCTCTCACCCATGCCCAGGGTGCTTTGTCTGGCAAAGCAGCGGCCTCTTCCCTCAGCTCAATGTCATCAGTGACTCCTTCCCTAGCTCCACCATGTCCTCATGAGGATTCCCTCGAACTGTTTGACCACAGTGTTGGGTACATGCTCCAGGAGGATGCCCAGCGTTTGGAAGGCTCTGATGATGATACTGAGCTCAATGAAGGCAGTAACATGAGCACGGACAGAGGGGGTGCCCAAGAAGGACAGCAATCTGGCAGTCATGCTCCCCCTGCTGCAGCATACTGCCAGGTTTGCTCCAGTGATGAGGAGGGAGGGGATGATGAGGTCACTGACTCAACGTGGGTGCCTGATAGGAGAGAGGAGGAGGAGGAGGAGGAGGAGGAGGAGGAGGTGGCACATCACCAACTAGGCAGGATGCCCTCCAGGGGCCAGCCTAAGGGCAGCACATTGACTGCATCACACCCCAAAGCTCCACATGTGCAGGGCGCTGCAGTCTCTGCGCGTTATTCAAAAAGTTCTTTGGTGTGGGCCTTTTTTGAGACGAGTGCATCAGATCGCACCGCTGCTATTTGCAATATATGTCTCAAGCGTATCTCGCGTGGCCAAAACATCTCCCGCTTGGGTACCACATGCTTGACCAGACATATGTTGACCTGCCATGCAGTTCGTTGGCAAGCGTATCTAAAAGACCCACACCAAAGAACAAAGACGATCTCTCCTTGCTCCTCATCAGCTGAGATTTCCAACCCCACTAGACCTTCAGTCCTCTCTGCGACCTGCAGTGAGAGGAATGAAGGTGTAGAATTAGGTGTGTCACAGCCAAGTACTTATGGGCAATCTGCTTTTGGTACACCGACGTCAGATTGTACCAGGCAAATTTCCCTGCCCCAGCTGCTGCACCGCCGAAAGAAGTTTGCTCCCAGCCATCCACATGCCCAGCGGTTGAATGCTAGCTTGGCAAAATTGCTAGCACTTCAACTGCTGCCTTTTCAGTTGGTAGACTCTGCCCCCTTCCGTGAGTTTGTGGAATGTGCGGTTCCTCAGTGGCAGGTACCCAAACGCCACTTTTTCTCACGGAAGGCGATTCCGGCTCTCTACCGGCATGTGGAAGGCAATGTCCATGCCTCGCTGGACAGGGCGGTCAGCGGTAAGGTGCATATTACCGCTGACTCATGGTCCAGCAGGCATGGACAGGGACGTTACTTAAGTTTCACGGCGCATTGGGTGACTCTGCTGGCAGCTGGGAAGGATGCAGGACAAGGTGCAGTAGTGTTGGAGGTTGTTCCGCCACCACGCCTCCAAAATGCTGATTGTGACACACCTCTCTCCTCCACCCCCTCCTCTTCTTCTTCCTCCATGGCCTCTTCCTCGGAACCAGCGGTGCTCCGTAGGCGTTCAAGGGGCTACGCAAGTACGCAGGCCAAAAGATGCCATGCGGTGCTTGAGCTGGTGTGCTTGGGGGACAGGAGCCACACTGGGGCAGAGGTTCTGTCAGCTCTGCAGGGGCAGGTTCAGAGGTGGTTGACGCCACGCCAACTTAAGGCAGGAATGGTGGTTTGCGACAATGGCACCAACCTCCTCTCTGCCCTCCGACAGGGACAACTGACCCATGTGCCCTGTTTGGCTCACGTCCTTAACTTGGTGGTGCAGCGGTTCTTGGGCAGGTACCCGGGCTTACAGGATGTCCTGAGGCAGGCCAGGAAAGTCTGTGTGCATTTCCGCCGGTCATATAATGCCAGTGCTCGGCTGACGGACCTCCAAAAGGAGTTTAACCTGCCCAAGAACCGCCTAATCTGTGACATGCCCACCAGGTGGAACTCGACGTTGGCCATGCTGCAGCGGCTGCACACGCAGCAGAGGGCCATCAATGAGTACCTGTGCGACTATGGCACCAGGACAGGGTCAGGGGACCTTGGTTTTTTTTCCCCACGCCAGTGGGCCATGATCAGGGATGCATGCACTGTCCTGTCACCATTCGAGGAGGCCACGAGGATGGTGAGCACTGACAGTGCATGCATCAGTGACACTGTCCCCCTTGTCCACCTGTTGGAGCACACGCTGCGTGGAATAATGGACAGGGCACTTGAGGCAGAACAGAGGCAGGAAGAGGAGGACTTCCTTAGCTCTCAAGGCCCCCTTTATCCAGACAGTGTTCCTGCGTGCCCGCCGATCACACAGGAAGAGGACGAGGAGGAGGAGGAGGAGGAGGAGGAAGATTGTGTCAGTATGGAGGTGGAGCCTGGCACTCAGCATCAGCAGTCTTTAAGGGATCAGTCCCAAGGAACACATGGACTTGTACGTGGCTGGGAGGAGGTGGCTGCGGACGTTGTTGTCCTTAGTGACCCAGAGGACTCCGGACCGAATGCCTCAGCAAACCTACGCTGCATGGCCTCCCTGATCCTGCAAAGCCTGCGTAAGGATCCTCGTATTCGTGGTATCAAGGAGAAGGACCAATACTGGCTGGCAACCCTCCTTGATCCACGTTACAAGGGTAAGGTTGCGGACCTTATCTTGCCATCGCAGAGGGAGCAGAGGATGAAACATCTTCGGGAGGCCTTGCAGAAAGGTCTGTGCAACGCGTTCCCAGAGACTGGGAGGTTACAAACTCCTGTTTCTGGACAACGTGTTGCTGAGGCTTCGGTCAGTCAAAGAAGGAGCGGTGGAGAAGGTGGCCGTCTGACCGATGCGTTCAGACAATTTTTTGGTCCGCAGCCCCAAGGTATGATCGGTTCCAGCAACCATCGCCAGCGTCTGTTTTACATGGTGCAGGAATACCTAGGGGCAAGATCAGGCTTGGACACCTTTCCCACCGAAAATCCTCTGGGTTACTGGGTCTTGAGGATGGATCACTGGCCAGAGCTTGCACAGTATGCAATTGAGCTACTGGCCTGTCCTGCATCCAGCGTTCTTTCGGAACGCACATTTAGTGCTGCTGGAGGCGTGGTAACCGATCACAGGGTGCGTCTGTCCACCGACTCGGTCGATCGGCTGACCTTCATAAAAATGAATCAGTCTTGGATCACCACCAGCTACCAAGCACCTGATGCAGATGTAACCGAATAATTTTTTTTGAAATCTCAGATCCCTTCAAAGACTGCCTATGCTGATGCTGAGTGACTATCCCTGAGTAATTATCCTCTTCCTCCTCAATCATCACGCTGATAGCTTGTAAGAACATTTTTGGTTCTGGGCGCCACCACCAGTGCCTAAGGCACAATTTTTCAGCCCCTGTTTAACAGGGGCGTGTAATTACAATTTTTGATGTAATACTTTGCAGCAGGGCTCGTTCCTGCATTCCAACTAGAGTGTCTGTGAGGGGTTGCAGTGTTGTGGCACCAGCACCAGTGCCTAAGACCCAATTTTTCAGCCCCTGTCTAACAGGGGCGTGTAATTACAATTTTTGATGCAATACTTTGCAGCAGGGCTTGTTCCTGCGTTTCAACTAGAGTGTCTGTGAGGGGTTGCAGTGTTGTGGCACCAGCACCAGTGCCTAAGACCCAATTTTTCTGCCCCTGTCTAACAGGGGCGTGTAATTACAATTTTTGATGCAATACTTTGCAGCAGGGCTCGTTCCTGCGTTCCAACTAGAGTGTCTGTGAGGGGTTGCAGTGTTGTGGCACCAGCACCAGTGCCTAAGGCCTAATTTTTCAGCTCCTGTTCAACAGGGGCATGTAATTACAATTCTTGATCTAATATTTCACAGCAGGGCCCTGTGAGGGCTTACAGTGTTTTGGCCACAGCAACACCTAAGGCCCAAATTTCTGCTGAGTATATAGGGCAGGACCCTACTTTCAAACATCTAACTTACAAACGACTCCTACTTGCAAACGGAAGGAGACAACAGGAAGTGAGATGAAATCTACCCCTAAGGAAGGGAAATTATCTCCTGTAAGAGTTAATATGGGAAAACAATTTTTCCTTTCCACTGATGCTTTCCAATCCTTGTTCCACAAAAAAACCCAAATTTTCAAAAAACATTTTTCATTGGGACAAAAAAGTGAGGTGAAATCTTCTGAAGAGGAGGAAAGACGCAAAACAAATGTCACAGGGGTGATAACCCTTCCCTATGTTTTCCAAAAAGCTTAGAAAAGATTTTTTGGCTGGAGCTAAACACATTAAAAATGTTCAAAATTACAAACAGATTCTACTTAACAACAAACCTACAGTCCCTGTCTTGTTTGCACCGCCTGTATACTGCTGTTCAGAGTATATAGGGACCTTTCCTTATTTTAATTTGGGTGCGGGGTTCCCCTTAATATCCATACAAGACCCAAAGGGCCTGGTAATGGACTGGGGGGTACCCATGCCGTTTGTCTCACTGATTTTCATCCATATTGCCATGACCCGACATGACATTAAACCCGCAAGCAGTTTTAAATGAGATTTTTTCCTTTAAAAATGACATTTGGTGCAGGGACTGTTCTAAACATGGGAAACACGCGTCACTTTACAGGCATACTATAGACACCCCCCAGGTACGATATTTAAAGGAATATTTCACTTTTTTTTTTTTACTTTAAGCATCATTAAAATCACTGCTCCCGAAAAAACGGCCGTTTTTAAAAGTTTTTTTTGCATTGATACATGTCCCCTGGGGTAGGACCCGGGTCCCCAAACCCTTTTTAGGACAATACCATGCAAATTAGCCTTTAAAATGAGCACTTTTGATTTCGAACGTTCGAGTCCCATAGACGTCAATGGGGTTCTAACGTTCGTGCGAACTTGCGGTCCGTTCGCGGGTTCTGGTGCGAACCGAACCGGGGGGTGTTCGGCTCATCCCTAATTGTGCACTATTTATTTAAAGCGCATCAATTTTATACTTAGTACTATTTGTTTGGTTATCTGATCACCCTATATTGATAGCAGCTTTAATTTACTGATTTTTTCATAGCACTAACTATACTGGTATATATATATTTTTAAGCACAATTTATTTATATCACACATATCTATCCACATCAGCGCTTGGTTTTTATTCATTTTTTTACTGAGCCTAAGCACACAGCTAAAATAACGAAGGAGTGGCTTCACAACAACTCCGTGACTGTTCTTGAATGGCCCAGCCAGAGCCCTGACTTAAACCCAATTGAGCATCTCTGGAGAGACCCAAAAATGGCTGTCCACCAACAATTACCATCCAACCTGACAGAACTGGAGAGGATCTGCAAGGAGGAATGGCAGAGGATGCCCAAATCCGGGTGTGAAAAACTTGTTGCATCTTTCCCAAAAAGACTCATTACTGTATTAGATCAAAAGGGTTCTTCTATTAAATACTGAGCAAAGGGTCTGAATACTTAGGACCATGTGATATTTCAGTTTTTCTTTTTTAATAAATCTGCAAAAATGTCAACAATTCTGTGTTTTTCTGTCAATATGGGGTGATGTGTGTACATTAATGAGGAAAAAAATAAACTTAAATTATTTTAGCAAATGGCTGCAATATAACAAAGAGTGAAAATTTAAGAGGGTCTGAATACTTTACGCCCCCACTGTATGTAAATATAAACGGTAAGCATAAACGTGTGATTTCAAAAAAATATATAGCAACTTCAGGCATTTCTGACCTTTTTCATTACTAACCTGTAGCATAACTATTTATGCTAGCAAAAGTGAGCACATTCTTAGACAGGCTGAACACGCAAAAGTGTATTGGTACAATGACAGTGAATGCTGAGGCATGCAGTGGATTACAAGCACCGAGGCAAACATCGGTGTGGTCATGAGTGAAGTGGGGACATGTGGGAGAGGTAGTAAGAGTAGGGGGAGCGGGTGGGGGTCAGCTGGGTAAAGTACAGGAGGTGGCATGAAGGGACAGTGGTGGGAAGGTTTAAGCAAGGTGGTGAAAAGGGAAGAATACCTCCCAACTTTTGAACTTGACAAAGAAGGACAATATATATGGGGGTAGAGTGTGGCACGCACAGTACACCCCAGTGAAAAGTGGGTGTCACTAGCAAAAAAGTGGTCATGGTCACATAGGTGTGGTTTACAGATTTTTAGCAGCTGTGTTAAGAATCCTAACTGGCAGTGGAAGAGTTATAATAATAAGGACAGAAACACATTCAAGAAAGTATTGTACATTAGCAGATGATTTATGTATTTGTTTAGCTACAGTATCTCACAAAAGTGAGTACACCCCTCACATTTTTGTATATTTTTTCTTATATCAAGCTGTGAGTGTACAGTTTGTATAACTGTGTAAATTAGCTGTCCCCTCAAAATAACTCAACACACAGCCATTAATGTCTAAACCGCTGGCAACAAAAGTGAGTACACCCCTAAGTGAAAATGTCCCAATTGGGCCCAATTTGCCATTTTCCCTCCCCGGTGTCATGTGACTCATTCGTGTTACAAGGTCTCAGGTGTGAATGGGGAGCAGATGTGTTAAATTTGGTGTTATCGCTCTCACTCTCCCATACTGATCACTGGAAGTTCAACATGGCACTGTGCTTCAGTTTGTGAATGAACAAGAAGCCACTCAGCACAGAGCACTTTCCATTCATTCACTGCCCCGTGCAGCTGAGGCTGCAGAGAAAGGCATGTGTGTTTGAGTTTTGGGGTGCACACCCTAATGCAATAGGTTGCGCACACCTATGAATGTCCTTTAAGTTAGGGGTCATCAACCATCGGGTCGCGGCCCACTACTGGGCCGCGGCCTTTCTGTAGCCGAGCCGCGGCTGCGGGCAGCCGGCATAAGACACCTGGGCAGGAAGGCGGCCGGCATAAGAGAGCCGAGCGGGCGGCATGAGACAGCCAAGCAACTGGCTTATGAGAGCTGGATGGATGGAAGGAGCGACTGGGCGGGCAAGCAGAGATGACATCATCCCTCTCTGATCCCTGCATCACCACTCTTCCGCCCTCACAGCCAGTGTTCTGTCAGCCTAAATGTCAGAGGTGCGGCGGGGAGCAGGGAGATGACATAATCTCTCATCGCCTGCCCTGCATCACCACTCTCCTGACTTCATTCGGAACCCAACACTATACAGTGGCCTGTCTCTATGATAAATGGACCAGTGCTGCCACCAATGCAGTGGCAGGCAGTGTGGCAAGTGACAATCCACATCTGGTGGCAGGCAGTGTGGCAGGTGAAGTGGCAAGTCACATTTCGCATCTGTTGACAGGCAACGTGGCACGTAATGTGGAAAGTGACATTCTGCATCTGGTGACAGGCAACATGGCAGGTGATGAGGCAAGTGACATTCCCCATCTGGTGACAGGCAACGTGGCTAGTGACGTTGCAAGTATCAATCTACATCTTGTGGCAGGCAGCGTGGAAAGTGACATTCTGCATCTGGTGACAGGCAACATGGCAGGTGACGTAGCAAATGACATTCCACATCTGGTGACAGGCAACATGGCAGGTGACGAGGCAAGTGATATTCCGCATCTGGTGACAAGCAACGTGGCTTGTTACGTTGCAAGTGACAATCTACACCTTGTGGCAGGCAACGTGGCAAGTGACATTCTGCATCTGGTGACAGGCAATGTTGCTAGTGACGTGGCAAGTGATAATCTAGAGAGATGAAGCGGCAACAGGTAGTCCTTCCCTTGGCTGGGGTCAAGGAGGCGCTTGCCATATTAATTAGTTGCAGGGTGATTTGCATATCAGGCAGAAAAGCTCATTCATATGCGCATCCCGTATTAAGCTCATTCATACACAAGTTTACTCATATGCATTTATGTATATGTATTTAGTGATTCTAAATAAATGTACATTACTATGCTGTACTTCTAAGTGAATGGCACTGCAATGCACCAATGTGCCTTTTGTTAGGACACTTTCACACTGAGGAGTGGGGCGTCGGCAGTAAAGCGCCACTATTTTTAGCGGCGCTTTACTGTCATTTTAGTGGTGCTTTTTTGGCTGCTAGCAGGGTGCTTTTAGCCCCCGCTAGCGGCCTAAAAGGGGTTAAAAGCTCCCGCTAAGCGCTTTGGCGGCACTGCCCATTGATTTCAATTGGCAGGGGCGCTTTAGGAGCGGTGTATAAAGCTCCTCAAAGATGCTGCTTGCAGGCCTTTTTTTAGCATTCTGTCAGCGTACTGCTGACGTACTGGAGTGACAAGAGTGGAGTGATAGGAGAGGTGCTTTACAGGCGCTTTGCAGGCGCCGTTTTTAGCGCTATTGCAACTGTAAAGTGCCTCAGTGTGAAAGTAGCCTTACAGTTGAGGTGAAAAGCATATTATTGCAATGCACAGGTCTGAAGGAGGCCTAAAAGACAAATATGCCTTCAAATATCTTAATCCTAATGACCCTGCTCCCCCATGGTAAAAAAAAACACTTATCTTAAATTAGCAGGCAATGCAGTCCAGAAGCCTTCACCATATCAGGTGGTGCTCACAGGCACCTCCTCCTTACATGTAGAAAGCTTTTTTACTCAGGCCTATAAAAAACTCTGTACCCCCAGCACTCACCCTGACACTGCATCTCCCTATCACCTAGCTCTGGTAACATTGCATATTCTTCTTTAACAGTAAGTACAGGTAAGGATTTAGGATAGGCTATCACTGAACAAATCAACGAGACTAAACCTACCACGTACTAAAAATTCCAGCCGTGATTCCTAAATACGACATTTGTCTATGCTGGAAATAGATTATGCTATTTTCTTTCCTTGAACCACTGGTCAGCCAGTATTGATGGGAGAATCCCTCCCGCTGCGCTATTGTATTCTGACACCAAGAGGTTTTCCCGCTGTCTGAATGCAATGATCATTGCTGATGGCTATAGCCACTAGCATTGATTATAAGAACAAAACCTGACAACCTAGATAGATTGACTTCAGTACAACCAATCTGCCCATAGATGGATCAAAATTCGGGTGCTGAACCAGATGAATTTCAATCCGTCTATGGTCATCTTTAGGCTGTTCATAGATTTTGCCATTTTCTTTCCTTCAACCACGGGTTGAAGGGAAGAAAATTGTTCGATACCTGCAGTGCCTTGAAAAGGTATTCATACCCCTTAAATCTTTTTCACCTTTTTTGTCATGTTACAATCAAAAACGTAAATATATTTTATTGGGATTTTATGTGATAGACCAACACAAAGTGGCACATAATTGTGAAGTGGAAGGTAAATGATAAATAGTTTTCAACATTTTTTACAAATAAATAGGGTGGGCTATCGACAAAAGCAAAGTCCATAGACCTGCCACAGAAGTGAAATACCTGGGAATGATGTGGACTGGGCCGCAGAGGAAAATTCCAGAGACAGTTGTGCAAACTATCCAGGCGCTGTCGCCCCTACTACCAAAGAGGAGGCACAGAAGTTCATTGGATTTGTGGGGTGCTGGAGATCGTTCATCCCACATCTTGGGCTGATGCTGAGGCCTATATATAATGTCACCAGAAAAAAGACTGAGTACTCATTGGGTTCAGAGCAGTGGACTGCATTCCTGGCTGCTAAAGAAGCTATTTTGCAGCATCAGGGATTAGGACCCATGAGACAAGGAGTACCATTTCAGCTGGATGTAGTGGAGCAGAATGGTACTATATCTTTGAGTCTGTGGCAGCCAAATGAAAAGAAAGGACTGGGAGCAATACCCATTGGATTTTGGTCCAAACAACTGACAGGGCCTACACAGCACTTCAACATGTAGAGACCATTATAGGAAAGGACACAGTCACCATCCATACTGCTTTGCCAATAGCAGGATGGGAGAGAGATAATGGACTGACCACTAGGGCAGTTGTAGCCCAGAACCAGACACTGATGAAATGGAAGTGGTACCTTCAAGAAAGAGCGGGGTATTGCAGCTGGGGATGTTAGAGACATTTCAAAACAGTTGGCAGAGCTTGTTACTTTTACCAGCACCCAGCCAGAAGAAGAAATTCCTGTGCTGCAGTCACCCCCCATTCAAGAGGCTCCACCCTTTGAGTCTCTGTCGGAAGACATGAAAGAGTCAGTGTGGTTCACTGATGGTTCAGCCATAGTCGCCTCCTCTGGGCGAAAATGGACAGCAGCTGCCTACAACCTAAGTACAGACACAGTCCTGCAGGAGACCGGAATTGGAGGGTCCAGTATGCAGAGTTGAAAGCTGTAGTGATGACTCTTCAGGTGGATCCTTCTTCCCATATCACTATCTACACTGACAGGTGGGCCGTTTTTAAAGGACTGACAACTTGGATGACCACGTGGAAGTCCAATGAATGGATGAATTATGGAAAGGTGGTGTGGGGAGGCAAGGAAGTCTGGGACTACATCTGGAAGGAAGCTCACTCCCGCACCATAAAAGTGTGGCATTTTGATGCACATGTGCCCCTAGTCCCAGACTTTGAGAACTATAATAGAGTTGCAGATGAAATCGCCAATATGAAGGCAGTTGTGCCAATTGATCCCGTCTTGATGAACTTGGCCAACTGGGCCCACAAGAAATCTGGACATTTGGGGCAGAAAGCAACATATGATTGGGCACAGCAGAGAGGATTGCCTATATCCATGGACATGATAAAGATTGTACTAGGGAACTGTACAGTGTGTGGAGAAGTGTGACAATGGCCATTGCAAAAGTACTCCACCAGGTCGATTAAGAGGGTTGAGAGGCCTGCAGGATTCTGGCAGATTGACTTCATCAGCCCCCTGCCCTGGGGTAACAATGGATTGAGATGTTATTGCACTGCAGTGGACACCTATTCAGGACTTTTGCTTGTTCGTCCTTGCAAACGCGCAGATCAAGCCGCAACGCTTCAACAGCGTGAAAAACTTGTTGTTGCTTATGGTTGTCCCAAACAAGTCCAAAGTGATAACACTATCAACAGCTCACACTATCAACAATACAGCAGTGGGCCAAAGATTCTGGAGTGTTCTGCTTGTGCCACATCCCATACCATCCACAAGCAGCTGGTTTGATTGATAGATACCAGATACGCAAACTTACACCCACACATACACTATGGGGGTGGGATCGGGTCCTCACACAATCAGTCATGTTGATAAATTCTAGGCCAATAGCCAAAAGCACACCATATGAGAGAATGGTAGGGGCTGGGGCACAGATTCTACAGTTGGAGTGCAGAGTTCAGTATTTATGTAAGGTTCCTGAAAGAACAGGGATAACAGATACCGTGTTACTGCTTCCCATGACATAGAAACCAAGAGTGACATATCTGAAGCTGAAGCCTATCTAGGAATGAGAGATAATCTGGCAGAAAGGTTTGAAGTTATATTTGCATTAGTAGATGAGCTTTAAGAGAGTGGCTGGGACTCTGACTGGTTAATGGATACTTCTCAGCAAGAGTGGAAAGTGAGGCTACATAACATCAAACCTTCCAAAATAAACAGCAGTGATCTTCTGAGAAGTATCAGTATATTATTTCCTTTCCTCCCTATTGATGTTCTTTGGGAGAGTCAGAAGTGGATACAGGCAGGTGGCAAAGTGTTGGTCAGAGATCCAGGCAAGAAGCTAGTTAGAGGAGAGATTGTAGCTGAAGGGCCAGGGTCTACTGTTTATGTATTATTAGAAGGAACAGATAATCCGCTTTGTTTTCCACTCCACTGGTTGTCTCCGATTTGATCCATAGGAAAACCAGAGAAAAGTGGTTACATGATGGACAGAATCATGGAAGACTGCAAGAGCTGTGGAGAGCAAGGCCTTTGCTGTATTACAGGCCTGGACTTGTTTCCAAAGAACTTTAGAATGGACTTTCTAATGAACGTTTAGCCAAAGACTGAATCACCTTCTCAGTGACATAAATATGGGAGGGGGTTGCATTTAAGGAAATTAATGTGTAGAATGAGTTGTTGGTAATGAACAGAGTTTTGTGTGTAGTCTGAGAGAAAAATCAAGGGCGGAATGTGTTGAGTTTAATAGAAAATATATGATTTTTCTATAAGACTGGTAAACAAAAGCCCAAATAAAAGAAGCAGTAGAGACTGATAGGAAGCCCACTCAACATGGATTAACACCGAAGGACACTCAAATCTGTAATCATCGAACAAGAAGGTTCCTGATCTCCAGGAGCAACGGAGATCATGAACACAGTAACTGGAGCTAAGTAACTTTTAAGTGTGTTTCTACTGTTATAGACCATAGGCTGTTTATTTGCTAGGCATTTTGCTTGTTATAGATATCTGTTAGTCTTGTATTGTATTCCTAATATTGTAATAGTTTTATATGTACAGCATCTTTGTATAGTAACCTTGCTAGATAGATGCAAGCAAAACACAGCTATAGTCGCTGGCAGTGATCGTACAAAAGAAACAGGCAGGTTGTACTGAAGTCGATATATAAATCGGCTTCAGTAAAATCAGCCTGCCCATAGATGGATTGAAATTCAGATGGTCCAGCAAGAAGTCCGGGATGGTTAGAAACGAAGACCTTGTAGATCTGTCATGATACCATTGTCTTAATCCTCATAAGCACAGCAGCGCCACCTAGCACCACTCTATCTGCAATCATCACATTATAATCACTTCTCTCCAGATGCTGAATTACTTATTCCCTTTCGAATCTCCCTATTAATAAATAAAACGCAATCATTTAAAAATAGAACATCAAAAGATGTACATCACTCATCACTATGGAAACTTCATTCTAAAAATGCCAGTGTTTTCCCCTGGTTATGCTCGCAAAGAGACCTGAAGCATTCCAGCAAGTAATTTCACAATAAAATTCACACAGGTTTTTTTTATTGTTTCACTGAGAGAAGAAAAAACGCCACAGAATTCCTCCAAGGACAGGTGCTGGAAGAGAAGCATTATTGTAAGATGCTCAGCTTTAAAACAAGTAGCTTACTGGGTTAAGAATTTCATAACAGGGAGTCCGAATATTTGTACCTTCTAACTAAATGTAGTATCTTTCTAAAGAATAAGTCCACCTAAAATTGACAACATTGTTGTCTAAGGATCCTAGACTGCTAATCCAAAAGCCGCCAGAAGGGCTTACCTCTATGAAAGTTCTTGTTGCCCTGTGTATACTCCTGTGAGTTTCCCAACCTTCTCCTGCCCAGTTCTAATAAAACAGCAAAGCTCACTGAAGCCTATAGACATTGTGTCCTTGGAAATCACTGCAGTACCGTGTTGTCAGTGGTGGCCATGCATTTTAATTATTGCTTCTCTAGACATAAAATGTTTGCTTATATATTGTAGACACTTTACTCTAGCTACTCTTCAAGGCTCCAGCAGAAAGAGTTGCTTCCTGGAATTTTTATTGATTTTTCCCAACTTACTATTTGAAAGTCATATGAGGCTGTAGGGATGCAAGAACCAAATACTAAGTATAAGGGCTCATTCACACTACATGCAGTTTTTCTGCACTGGATGAACACCAGTCAGTACAAGGGTGCAAATAACAGAATTATTTTCTATTAGCCCTGTTTACACTGCAACACTGCCTTCAGGTTGGTTGCTGTCATAGGTGTGCGCAGCCTATTGCATTAGGGTGTGCACCTCAAAGCTCAAAAACATATGCGTTTGTGACATATTAACCGGCCTCCTCCCCGCTCATAATCCTGAAAGAATGGGGGGGGGGGGCACACAGGGGGACCTGGGTAGCAGAAAGAAGAGGAACTGGGACAAGAGGATGGCATATATTGGTACGGATCCCCTGTATTTTCCTCCTGTGGCAGCTGAATGTCGGCGAGAGGGGGAGGAGAAGAAGCCTACTTTCAGCTGCTACAAATTGGTTCCACAAATTTCCACTCCCCGCCGCCTATCCTGTCCAGGTTCTGGGGGTAAGGATCGCGGTTTTACTGTGACCTGTATTAGGGTGTGCCCAGGCACACCTGGCACACCTGGCACACCCCTTGCGCACGCCTATGGTTGCTGTACATTTGCGGAAAATTGCAGACATGCTGTATTTTTCTACACACACCACATCTCACCAGATGTCAGTGCTGGTCACCACACTGCAGCTCTGCTATGGGTGATAGACAAGAATGAAATGTCATTTTGACATTTCAATAAAGTTTTAGAAAAAAAAAGGTAAACAGTGTCTTGCATTGTAACTTAACAGCCAGTGGACACTGGCCCAATTCATTTTAGCATGTGGCAGATCTGAATGTAGCCTAACAGACCTCAGGGGGGAATTCTGGCAGCCGCATTTGCATTAAAGTTGCTTTTGCTTTTGATGGTAATGAAAATAAGTTGTTTCTTTATATTTGTTTTTTTTTTGTGTCTGTGGCATGTTAAGGAGATGGTCTTTCTCATTTTGTCCCAGAGATACAAGGGGAAGTAAGATAAAATTTCCCAACAGTGAGGGAGTTTCCTTGATTATGCTATTATGCTATCCAGTTGGGTGAAGCCACAGAACATGCCGTCATTGCGCATACGATCAGTGATCGGACCGAGCGGTGATTAACACACAGGAGCAGTTGGGTTTTTTACATGCTGTCATACAAGAGTTTTTATGGGAGTTTGCATTTTGTATTTAATAAATGTATGCTATTACGGTTTTACACTATGGCGCGTGCTTTCTTCTTCCATGCCTCTCTGATTATGGTATGAAATCCTGTCTGCTGATATTGATGTGGAGTTCCAGTGGCATTCCTGCTGATTTATTTTGCTGCTGGAGCGATTAACCCTTGGTGGGGAAACATGTTTGTGTGTCCATTATAATTTTTGGTCATACATATTTGGTAAGTGGCTTGATCACAGTGGTTGTAGAGCACGACTTGAGGCACCGTCTTGACCACTTAATTGCCTTAGAAGGACACTGTCCTGCTCTTAGCCCTCCTGAAGTACTACTATACGCTGATGACATGTTAATATACTTGTCGGACCCCCATTCATATCTCCCAGCCCTGCTGGAGATTATCCGGAGGTTTGGCCACTTCTCTGGGTTCCAGGTTAACTGGGACAAATCCGTCCTATTTATGATAGATCAGGCAACGACGATTAAGCTACCTCCCACCTGCCCACTACAAATAGTTAGCTCCTTCCAATACTTAGGGGTTATGATTCAACATTCACTCTCCTCCTACATCAAAATTAATCTAGACCCTCTCATTAGTAGAATGAAAATAACATTGAGGGCGTGGACCAGAATCCCTCTGACATTGCTAGGTAGGATAAACATTTTTAAATGATCTTCTTGCCACGATTCCTATATATCCTGAGTAATTCACCAGTATATGTCATGAAAGTCAAATTTAAGGAAATAGATTCAATCCTTACCACGTTTATTTGGAAAGGGGGAGCAGTTAGGATTGCTAAAAATACCCTACAATTACCAGTAATGGAGGGAAGATTGGCATTACTATGCCTTCAAACCTCCAATATATATCCTCACAGTTGGCTCACGCGCATTGGTGGTTTTATCCCAAAGCCAACAATGCGTCTACGGCCCTGGAGGCAGCTATACTTACCTCCTATGAGTCCCTCCAATACTTGATTCACCACATGTCCCTTAGAGGAAGAGAAGGTACAACCATCCTAGCGATGACCCTACGTATTTTAAAACTATCTAAATTGTTGCCATCAACTGAGCACAATACATATTCACCAAATACTCCATTATGGCGGAACCCAAATCTACAGGAATTCTCCCGCAGGACTGACGGGGGATTCTGGTCGAAAAAAGGGGTGAAGACAATAATGCATTCATTTTCAAACAATATGTTTCGCCCTTCTGAGGAATTTTGCCAAGACTATAAGTTACCACGCACGGTCTATTTCCTTTATTTGCAGATACGCCACACAGCAGCTACGCAGTTTGGCCTCCATAACATAACTGTTCAACTCTCTCCGCTAGAGCGATTACTGATGGACCATTCTCATACCAAACTAGTCTCAACATATTATAGGTCCCTTCTACATTCTACAACTCATAGGCTTAGCAGTACGGCCAATAAATGGAGAGCTGACATCCCTGAACTGACAGAGGACATCTGGTAGGAAGTTCTTCCCCTCCAGGTTCCTTCTGTCATTTCTTTCTATGACAAAGTCATACAGACTAAATTGCTATACAGATCTTATTTCACACCATCTCTACTGTTTAAACTTAATAGATTACCCTCAGCATTATGCTCCAGATGCGACATGGCTGATAGCACATTCTTTCATCTGATGTGGGAGTGCAGTCCAATTAGGAAGTTCTGGTCGGAGGTCACAGCCATTATTAGCTCCCTCACCCAAATACCCCAAATCTGTAATCCCCTGAGGTGTTTACTAGGATATGTTGACGATGAGGGTATTTCTAAAAATGCACAAACTTTTATGTGGATAGTATTGTTTTATGCTAAAAAATCGATAACCATTCACTGGAAATCTCAATCCTCACTCACCATAGCCTTCTGGCTTACCACTGTTAATCATGCTATTCCGTTATACAAGTTGACATATGAAGCCAGAGAATGCCCAAAAAAATTCTTAAAGATATGGGACTCTTGGGTTAGCTCCAAGACTACCATCCCACCTGCCCCTTGAAGATCGAATGAAGCTCCTGATCACTAAAGGATCTTAATTGAACAGAGCTGAGATGTAACTGTAGAGTTGTTATGCATCCATCAAATGTATACTAGTTTGCCATATTTTATAATGGATTGAGCGATGTTCGCTCCATATACATGTATGTCTAGTTGTTTGTTTGTTTGTTATGTACTGAAAATAAATAAAAAATATACCCTTTAAAAAAAAAAGTACTACTATGCTGTCCAT
Organism: Lithobates clamitans; assembly: GCA_037952925.1. Classification (NCBI taxonomy): domain Eukaryota; kingdom Metazoa; phylum Chordata; class Amphibia; order Anura; family Ranidae; genus Lithobates; species Lithobates clamitans. Next base: position 5,678,962 of record JBBGZY010000142.1, read on the forward strand.
CTGAGAAAACTCTTGCCTGGATTGAGCATTCCCGGGAGAGGAGCTGGGTATGGTTGGAACAGGATTTGTCCCCGGGACCACTGCAAAACCTTCCGTGGCAAACTGCATTACTTCCTACAAGCATCAAATCTTACCCAATAATTGGAACCATGCTTCTGCTCCTAAATAAGGCTTGCTGTCTCTCTAGATCCCCTCATCCACTTTTACCTCTCTATCACCAGTTATTGGGGCACTAGATTTCACCCCGGCCTCGACGGATCCTACATTCAAAACTTTGCTTCATACTAAACAATTTAGAGTCTGCTATTTCACCTGGGGAACACATTGGAGCTCTATAGAAGACATCGGGAATTTGGCGTCATCCCCTTTAGATTACTGGAGGGCTATACACTTTTGCCATTTCTTGACATCCTCCTTTGGAGGAAGAGTTCCAAGAGGCTCGATTACTGCTTTTGAAGATTACTGTCTGGACCCATCCCCACTGCACCATGCCGTCTCCGAAACTTACTCTATCCTGTCTAGACCTTCAGAAAGCTATGTGCCACCCTCTACACAGAAATGGGAATGGGACTTGTATTTGACATTTCTTGATAAACAGCGTGACTGTATTCTGTATTTTGCCCATTGCTCCTCTTTAGCTAGTAGGCATCAAGAATCAGGATATAAAGTGCTGACACGTGGGTACCTACCCTTTTGCACAGGATCTATCCCGTGGTCTAACCGATGTGTTGGCATTGCCAGCAAGAGAATGGTACCATGCTACATATTTTCTGGACGTGCCCTCTTCTGGGACTCAATTCAAGATCTAGCCTTCAAGTTGACTGATATACACCTAGAGAACAGGCCTGAAACGTGTCTACTTCACATAACTCTACTCTCTCGGCGTAGATGCAAGAGCTCTCTTTTGTTTTCAATAGTTTTTTTATTGAAATATTCAATAAAGAAGAGAACAACATTGTTGCAGTATGACTTACAATGTAACAGTAAACACACGGGGTAACGTATATAAGTACGATAGAGAGGTTAAGAGTCATAGAAGTCTTCATATATTAAATGCATGAAATAAAGGATCAGAAATAAGTCCAGGGGTCTAGAAGGGGAGGTGACCCCCACCCCCAACACCCCAAATGGGATCTAACTGTGTCGGGGGGTGGGGGAGCGTCCCACCCAGGTCCCCGGTTACTACATGCGATCTAGTGGTCTATGGAAAACTGTAAAACATGACATATAAAAAAAGGCTCTCAGGCCTCTTATAGACATTGAACTGGGTGGTACAAATATAAACCGTCTCAGAAACGTCCATGCAATGAATCAATTGAGACACATATTGGAACGGTAGCATATGGTAATACTTGAAATGTGTATAGATGTGTGGCCCCCCACAATTGGTAGGGAGGGAAAGGGGTCAAAAACGAAAACCTCATCCTTTAAATATCGGCATAGTCCCATGGAGGGAAATATCTGCCACAGAGCTATTACTTGTGTAAGTGTAAGCTTTAGAAGCCCCTTAGCAAGGCTCTAGGATGACCAGAGCATATAGGTGCCCTATAAAATTGAAAATTACAGAGAAAACAACCAATGTGTCTTTATAAGAGTAACCCTAGGTCATAGTTGGGGATCTAGTGAATAAGGGATAGAGTGGTAAGGTAGAGGGAAAAAGGAAAGAAGTGAGGAGCAGAGAAAGCAAAGTGACTGAGTGAGACTCGCCCCCTTACTAGGAGCGTGGATGGGTTCAGGGTGTGAGCCTCAGCCATAAATATTGAGACCATGGTTCCCAGGTGGCCTCATATTTTTCAGTGGTGTCTAGTAAAGTACTCACCATTTTCTCCTGGGTCATGATCCAGGAGATCTTCCTTTTAGGCAAAGTGTAGGAAACATGAGATTGTTTTCAGGCTCTAGAAATAGTTAATTTAGTCCCAAGAAATATAAACATAATAAGGTGTAGCAAAAATTTGGGGGCTCCCAGAATCGGGAAATTGAGTAGCGCTATATGGGGGGATTTCTGAATGGGAAGACCTGTAATTCTCTGGATCATGTGGAAGATTTTGTTCCAGAGACCGCTGAGTTTGGGACAGTTCCACCATACATGCATTATCGAACCAACATGTCCACAATTTCAGAAACACAGAGGGGAGGATGTCTGGTATATTGTAGCTAGTTTTAAAGGGACGAGATACCAGCACATGAGAATTTTCAGGTTTGCTAGTGCCGTATTCAAGATTCCTTTAAATGAGGAGGTCGAGGCCCTCTCCCATTCCAGCATATAGAGGGACTTAGAGTTCACTTTAGCAAATGACTGATATATCACTGAGATTCCCCCTCGCTGCTTCGTGGCCTGTCCACACCAATGCTCATAATCTGTAATAGAATGTGGGTTGGGTTTTGAGGTCCATAATTTATGTATGAAATGGGAGATTTGGTCAAGTTGGTATCTTTCTGAAGTGGGCATCTCAAGTTTGCTCATACAGTGAGCGAAGGTGAGAAGGCCAGTGGAGTTGACAAAGTGCCCGATAATATACATCCCCTTGTCGAGCCACCAGTTAAACGTCTTTATGTCCATACCCGGGGGAAAGAGAGGATTGCGGAAAAGATGAGATAGTGGGCGCCAAGTAGAGATCAGGTGTGGGTTGTTTAAAAAAGCAGAGCAAAGGGCGGGACTTTACATGAGGCACACGGAAGCACATGCATAGATTGGGTAAAAAACAGGCTTTAATAGATTGGGGCTACCCTATTTAGCTCTCAGTTGTGTCACTTCAAATATTTTGACCCACTCGGGCGCTGCTTGTGTTGGCTGCTGTCACCCGGGTATGCTCCCTTAGCTCCGGGATGTGGCATCTTTAGCTGCTTTGTGACTCTCGTGGCTGCAGCACCATTGCGCAGATGTATACATAAGTTTGTGGGTCAAATGTACATATGTGTGGGTTTTTCATATTCTACATTTGCCACCCTTTCCCCAAGACTATTTAAAATATGGTTGTATTTCCTATTCATAGGTGATCACTACGGTTTTGCTCTTGACGAGTGGCTATAAGGTCCCAAAACGCGTAGAGCTTACAACTACCGATATGTGTATAAATTATCAACTGTGTATGGACGTTCCATCTTGACCTATTTTCTTTTTCTGTTATCCCCATCAAGTGACACTTCAGTGCATCACTATTTCAGATATCAAGTTCTCCATGTATTTGCAAATATTTCCTTGTTGGGATGTATACGTTAATGAAATATAAAATACTAATATATAGCTACGTGCATAAAATATGCAAATATATGACTATTTGAATCTATTAAAGCCTGTTTTTTACCCTACCTATGCATCTGCTTCCGTGTGCCTCATTTAAAGTCCCGCCCTTTGCTCTCCTTTTTTAAATACTGAACTGGGATGGAGGAGGGGACTTGAACGGCCCCTATCACCTCATTTAAAGTCCCAAAAATCCTTCTTTCTTCTCTTTGTTAAAAAATTAGGGATGGAGGCACACGGTCACATTAATAATAATAATAATTAATATTCTCTCTTTTAATCTTCATTACTATGGGTGCTCCTCAGCTGTTCCTATTTCTAATTTTCAAATTATTATTTCTGATTGTTTTTACATAGAAACAACTGGTTGGATGTTGTATTCTCATATTTCCAGTTAATTTGACTATTCGTACAACATGTCCGCACTGGTGGCCTCAGCCGGTGTTTGTTGCGTGGCCGTGCTTTTTCTGTTACGTTCCGGAGCTGCGACATGCACTGGGGGTCTCCCCTTCACCCTGTTCTGATGTGGGGCGGCCGGGGGCTCCACCACTGCGCATCGACATCACGCTTCCTGCGTCGGACGTTTGGCGTCCTCGTGGCGCACAATTGCCGGCTGGGTGGTTTACCATCTCCAGCACTTTGGGGGCTTGATTTGGCGCTTCCTGCTGGGTGGCTTGGATGGCTCGGCTGCCAGCCCGGTGGCGCCTCCCTCGCCCCCCTTTGGGCTGCTGGGGTGTGACGTTGGGGGCTGGGCTGTGGCGGCGCTCCCTATATGAGCTTCTCTCTGTACTGGGTCTCACACATAGATCTCTCCACACCACCTTCCCTTTTGGAACAACATGCTTCCTTGCTTCTTTGCCTCTATCCACTTTGCAGTAGGTAATTATTCTGTTTCACCATTCACACACCAACCTGTTCCTTACCATCTTTTGTTCCCCCTTATTCTGTTATTTCTTTCACCTTTCTGGTTTCCTTCCCTGTTTTCTCTTTTTTTCTTTTTTCTTTTTTTCATTTTTTCCTTTTCCCTTTTGTGCCTTACCTTTTTACACTGCTCAACACTTCCTACACACATTTTTAATTTACTTGCACATTTTTTCTCACATTTTTAACAGAGGTCCTCCAATTGGGGCTACCCTATTTAGCTCACACTTGTGTCACTTCATATATTTTGACCCACTTGGGGCACTGTTTGTGTTGGCTGCTGTCACCCGGGTATGCTCCCTCAGCTCTGGGATGTGGCATCTTTAGCTGGTTTGTGACTCTCGTGGCTGCACCACCATTGCGCAGATGTATACGTAAGTTTGTGGGTCAAATGTACATATGTGTGGGTTTTTCATATTTCACATTTGCCCACCTTTGCCCTAGACTATTTAAAATATGGTTGTCTTCCCTATCCATAGGTGATCACTACGGTTTTGCTTTTCATGAGTGGCTATAAGGTCCCGAAACGCATAGAGCTCACAACTACCGATATAGTATACAATTATCAACTGTGTATGGACGTTCCATCTTGACCTATTTTCTTTTTCTGTTATCCCCATCAAGTGACACTTCAGTGCGTTACTAATTTGTATACTATGTGTGTATTTCCGATATCAAGTTCTCCATGTATTTGCAAATATTTCCTTGTTGGAATGTATACTTTAATGAAATATAAAATACTAATATATAGCTACGTGCATAAATATGTAAATATATGACTATTTGAATCTATTAAAGCCTGTTTTTTACCCAATCTATGCATCTGATTCCATGTGCCTCATGTAAAGTCCCGCTCTTTACTCTCCTTTTTTAAATACTGAACCGGGATGGAGGAGGGGACTTGAACGGCCCCTATCACCTCATTTAAAGTCCCAAAAATCCTTCTTTCTTCTCTAGGTGTGGGTTGTTCTTAAGGGAATCCCAGATCACCAGCGAGTGGTAGAGTGTGGGAGTCATAATGACAGGTCTGAGTTTAGGAGGGCACCAGAGCAGGTAGTCTAGAATGTAATGAGGGGTCACTTGTCTTTCCATGTGAACCCAGTCCGAGTGTGCTTACTTTGAGTAAATAGTAGAGAGTTGGGTCAGTTGTGCTGCTTGGTAGTACCAAAGAAGGTTTGAGAGTCCCACCCCTAGGTCGATAAAGGGTCTCCCTGCCAAATCTATGCCCTCTTGTTCCCCAAATGAATTTTACAATTTTCGAAATTTTGGTAAGTGATCATCAGATATCGGCATGGGGAGTGACTGGGAGAGGTAGAGGATGCGCAGTAAAAGGGTAATTTTCACTGACTTAACCCTGCCCAACCAGGAGGGATCCATTTTGTCCCAATGTGTGAGGTCTTCCTCCAATTTACGGTATATTGGGGGAAAGTTGGCTGCGCATAGTCGGTCCACCGAGGCTGCCAGAATGACCCCCAAAAAGGGAATGACCGTATCGCTCCATATGCATTGGAATTTTTCCTGCAATCGTGATACTAAATGGTCAGGGAGATTTATATTTACTGCCCTCGATTTTCCGAAGTTCACATTGAGGCCTGAAATTGCACCAAAGTTGACCAATAATTTGCAAATGTTGTGGCGCGAGGGTAGTGGTGAGGTGATAAAGAGCAGAATATCATCTGCAAAAAGTGCACATTTGTGAGTTTGTGGCCCACACCTGACCCCATGTATATCTGGGTGGTCCCTAATGGCAACAGCAAGTGTTTTGATGACAATAGCAAAAATTAGTGAAGATAAAGAGCATCCCTGCCTAGTCCCCCTGAAGATCGGAAAGGAGTCTGAGTAATATCCCTGTAGTCATATTTTTGCTTCAGGGTTGGAGTAGAGAGCCCCTATTACATTCATAAAGGAGTGGCCGAAGCCCCATTGGTGTAGAATTGTGACCAGGAAGGACCAGGAGACAGAATCAATTGCCTTCTGGAGGTCAAGAGACCTCAGACGGGAAATTATGTAAATTACTCTTCTGATTTGATCAGGGCCTTGTCTCCCTGGAATAAAGCTGACCTGGTCCTTGTGGACATAAAGATTAATAAAAGAGGAGATATGGTCTGCTAGGATCTTGGTTAAAATTTTAAGATCATTATTTATTAGGGATATGGGGCGGTAATTTGCAACAGAGCTAGGGTCTTTACCCGGCTTGGGGATCACCAAAATGAAGGCTGAGTTTAAGGACTTATCCATTTGAGATCCTTTACGAAGCTCATTAAAAAAGCGGGCCAAGTAGAGGGCTAGGGTGGGGGCAAAGTGTTTATAGTAGGGAGCAGAAAATGAGATGAGATTGAATTAGATAGTTCCACTCCCCAGTTTGATTGTGGGTAAGCTGTGTGATCTCATTTTAGGGGTCAATCTTGTTTTATCTCTTTGGTAGTAATAGCGGGCCCCATTCCATTGTAAGCTTTTTTCCACGATATCGGTAAGGGCTAAATTTAGGGCTGCAAGAGCGGCATCCAGTCGCTCAGTTGGTACTGAAGTAGGATTACGTTTGTGCATTTTGTTAAGGGGCTGAATTTCTTTTTCTAACTTTTCTATTTCGGTCCGTCTTGCTTTGCGTAGCCTCAACGCCATTTGGATAAGTTTCCCCCAATGGTAGCCTTATGAGCTGCCCATAATGTAATTGGGGAGACATTTGTCACATCATTGAATAAGAAATATTCCTTGATACTCTTTTTTATTTGCATGCTTGGTTCAGGTCGCTAAGGATTGAGGCATTCAGTCTCCAATTACCTCCCCTTTTTGGTCCTGTCAGTTTCCCCAATAGGACAGGCATGGGAGGAAGGGTAGGGGAGGCAGGTATGTAGAGGGGATAAAGGGAAATGTGCATGTCAGAAACCATTAAGCACAGTAAAAGTAACCTATAAGCTGAGTAACAGTCCAGCCCTAACCCTAGGGGTAAGGGGCCAGAGAGATTTAAGTGAGTCCATCACTTACTGCACTGCAGTAGAGTAACGGATCCTCTAATATGGAGTATAGCTGTGTTGGTATTGATCAGTTAGTAGTGCATAGCTATACAGAAAAAGGTTTTAAACCGGAGGGGAGTTCACTTGTTGATTCGAAAAAATGAAGTAAGGTTCCAGATAGTTTGTGTCCTTGTAACCAGAGTCATTTACTAGGTGTTTCTGGAAAGCGATGAAGAGGATAGGGGAAAGTGGTCTTCCCTCAGAGGGGAGGCTCCAAAATGTGGTGTGGAACAAGAGTCATTCGGTTTAGGTGCAACGAGACCTGTAGGAAACAAGGTCAATCAGGAGGAGAAGCTAAAGTGGTAAAGGTATCATAGGACCGTTTCAGGATGGAAGGCCCTCTTTGGTCTTTTTGGTTTTTGATTATTGCCAAATAGAGGACTAGCTGGGGGGGGGGGTCACTTAGTAGAGCTGGCAGAGGAAGTTTGCATCAGGGAAGGAGGGTCCCTGGATATTATGCCCAACTTCTGTAGGAGGTGCTCTCCTTCGGGAAAGGTGGAGAATCTGAATGGCTTGTTGTTGAGTTCAAATTTCAAGCTGAAGGGAAAACGCCACCAATATTTAATGTTCTTCTGAGTCAGCAATGGTTTAAGTGTCCTTCTTCTCTGAATTGTGGAGGGGGAGATATCAGTGAAAATCTGGGTTGGGTGCCCCATAAAAAAAGAAAAAGAAAAAGAGGGCGCACCGACCTAGTGCATTACCACAAATAGCGTTTATTAAAAAAGGTAAAACAGCAAATGGATACTCACAAACAAGCGTATACGTTAAACATGAACAATAGCTGCAGGTGTGCAGTAGCGGACATCAGAACGTAATCGGGACCGGACATCAGATTGATGAGGCAATGGCTGACGCGTTTCTGGGGAGAACCCCTTTCTTCAGAGCCTAAGCGGGTGGTAACTCCTCGCAAGTGAGAGCTACTCCATTTATGTGTGTATGCGTATGACCATGTGTCAGCCAGCACCAGCCCACAAAAAGCCACTCCCACTTACCCAGACCCAACCCTCCAAGGTGTATGGACCCACCCTGATGTCACTAGGTCGCCACAATGAAAGCATTGGCGATAGTCCCCATACATCTAGGGTAGATGTGCCAATCAATCATTCATGAATCAATGGTTGAAGTTAGTAAAACATATTTAAAGTTGGTAAAACATATTATATAGTATCATACTGGACATTTTAAGCAAGCAGAGGTGGTCTAGCCAAAGAAATAATCAGGCCACATCCCATGTACAAACAGTGAATGGGCAGAGGTGGCCAGACAATAGCACCATTCATAACACTCCCGCAAACGCCGCACATTCAGGGATGCCAAAAAGGGAACCACACTTACTAGGATGTATGTCAGGGGATCTTCAAATGCCGTCTCTCGCCGGTGGAACGCACGCCGCCTAGATGGAGAGGAAGTGCGGACGCATTTGCGCTCCACCAGCGAGTTCCGGCTGTCCTGGACGTCACCTCACTCGCGCCTGCGCAGTGAACCCGGAAGTGCGGTAGGATGTGCGTTCCATACGCTACCTCCGGCCACTGGAACCTAAACGCTCACTCGGAGCGATGGTGTAAGGATGCGCACGCATCCCCGCTATAGAGACACATCCAGAACACTAAATATGGAATGCTGGTCATCCCTTGGAAGGACTCACCCGTATAGTGTGGGATAGGGGTGAGACCCTGAAGGGGAGGAGGGAAGGAAAAGGGGGAAGGGAGGGGGGGGCCAGATGAAGGGGGCTGATGCTGGAGACCCATAGAGCCGCACAGAAAGCACAGACACACCAAATAAAGGAAATCAAACTCATGAGATGGTCGCTAGAAAGTCCCCATTAGAATATAAAAAGAATTACAAAATAGCAAATATAAAATCATTGTAATCGATATAGGCATACGAATATATATATATATATATATATATATATATATATATATATATATAAAAACCATTACATCCTAAAATAAATCATAATTGATCATATTTGAGACCCTATCTACAGCATCTAGATGGGTGTATCATGATTAAAAATAACCAATAGTAATAAAAATAGCATTAAAATAGAACCACAAAGATTCTCATTAATAGATAATTGATAAATAATAATATCATAGCAGTTCATAGACAATCGAGGGATGGACACAACTCCTGTGCAAAGGAATGTACACTCGTGTCAACCCATTCTTGTTTTCGTATGGAAATTTTATAAAACTGGACGTATATATATATACCAATGAAGCTATAACAGAACTTAAAACACCTAAAGTGGGTGTTGAATTCCTGATATGGGACTTTCTAGCGCCATAGACCCGCTGATATCTAATAAATTGCAAAGAATGTGGACTGTACCCAATGTGGAAACCACATATACTGTTGCAAATACATATAAAACATTACACATAAGACCACATAAATATAACCTATAAAGGAACCCCTATACTAAACGTACTGGACGACTATCTATGTCCTACAAGAGGAGGACCCCAACACAAGCAGGTGGGGACCTTCTTAATCTTACGATGAATATTCTATACCTCCCATAAACATATGTGTGGTGAAACATACTTCCATAGTAAAAGGGGGAGGGGGAAAGGAAAGGGGGGAGAAAAACAATCATCGCAAGTAATAGTGAATGATCGCAAGTAATAATAAGGCATTAAATGCTCAATTTTCCTAGATGGCGTAAGGGACCAAGATGGAAATCACAAGGGGGAAAGTGGCGGACTAACAGGAGTAGCACATGTCATAAAACACTATGTAATTCTATTTCTTCATTCAGGCCTTTCGGGCCTGAATGGGATAAGAAAATAAATGAACAAACTATAGAATTCGAGGCCGACCTGATTACTAGAAAATCAGGAAAATTCGAGAGGGATAGGCAGGATTACACGACAGGGCGGGAGTTTAATTGGAAGAAGGATAGGATGGTTTCACCCCCTACTCCTACACAGGAGGAGAGCTTGGAGCAAGAACAATATCAGGTGATCGTTGCTCCGTATACAAGCAATAGTACTTATAAGGGAAATCGAATCAGGGGTTCTAGCATCAACACTAACTACAGTACTAACAAAAAGATCAACAATAAAAAGAAAAAGAAAAATATCAATCATCATCTGAATAAGAATACGAATAATATAAATAGAAACAAACACATACACACGAATAAAAACAAATACAACCACTACAGTTATAATAATTCCTCCAACACCATTAGACATCCCAATAGAGAAGAACAACACGATCAGTCTAATAGTGGTTCCTCCAGTGGGTGGGTCAATGACGATTTCCCTCCCCTCGGTACTACAACAGCACTTCCCTTAGACTCTGCTCCCAATGCAGTCTATAATCAGGGTGCAAAGAGAATGGGGGACTGCTCCAGACATGACATTGATAATATAAGTAACCCCCTTTCGACTAAAGATACCATCAAACATGATGTAACTATGGGGATACATACACTTGTAGAAGCACCAGCTAAGAACACACAGGAATCCCCTGAAAGACCAAGACCTCAGGATCCCTTGAGAAAAGGAGAGAATGCTACCAATATTGAGGCACCTAAATCCAATGATGAGGTTCCTTTTTTGGTGGAAGGAGCTGCAGGAAAGATGGTACCTGCAGCAAAGAAAAGCAGTGCTTCCCGACTTCCCGACTACCATCACCCTTAAACACTCGAAGACAACTAAGACCACGAGGAGAGGGTGTAGAGGAGGGTGGAAAATCTCTTCCAAAAAGGAATCTAAGGAATTAGAGACCCATTCCACGATTAAAATATTCAATCTGTCCAAATGTGAACTTTCCGATATAGAACTCGGATTGCTTAGAAGAGGACTCAATTATGCTCCAGAGAGCCCCCCAAATCTGTTTGAACTTTTCATCGACCTGAATAAAATTATACGGAACCTCACTGTTAAGCGTCACTTTAGGTTGAATGAAATTAATGGAATAACTGACGATCACCCTGAGACGAGTATTTCGTCTGCCTCTATGGAGTCCCTAGATGAAGGATTACTTGAGATCTTGGAAGAACTCCCTATGTAGAGGGAAATCTTGAGTGCACCTATGAGACTCCCCCTTCGATACTTGAGGGAGAGATTATTAACACCAATTTCAGACCAAGATCAAGTTTCTATCCGCATTGGAATAAGGGTAATTTTATAGCCACCTTCTATGAGGTAGTAATGGAGGAGTTTAGGAAGATCTGTGGTGGAAACACTCGGAAATACAACAAAGGCCATGAAGCCTTTTTGGATGGTCCTCTAAATAGTCTGAGAAACAATTCTGATATTATAATCAGAAAAGCAGACAAGGGCGGAGGTTTGGTGATACAAGATAGAGACCAATATCTAGAAGAAGCATCTAGATTGATCAGCGACCCCGATACATATGAAAGGCTCACTTGGGATCCTACGGCCAATTACAATATAGAGCTTAAAGAGCTTCTTGATAGAGCACAAGCCAATCAAGTTATCACCAAGAGCGAGTACCTATTCCTGTATTCGAAACATCCAGTTGTCCCTTACTTCTACCATATCCCAAAGATACATAAGGATATGGAGAAGCCTCCAGGTAGACCAATTATTGCGGGAATGGACAGCCTGACTAGTAACCTCGGTAGCTATATAGACCATTTTCTCCAGGGGTTGGTAACAAGTTTGCCATCATTCATTAAGGATTCCAGCCATGCCCTTGAGATATTGAGTACCTATACATGGGAAAAAGGCTATAGATGGTTGTCCTTGGATGTGACATCGTTATATATATCCATCCAACACAGATTTGGCTTAAGAGCTATAGAGTACTACCTGGCTGAGGCACACCTCTTCAATCCTGCCCAAGCACATTTCCTTTATGAGTATATCGAGTTCACGTTGACTCATAATTATTTTATGTTCATGGATAGCTTCTATAGGTAGGTGAAGGGTACCGCTATGGGTGCCAGGTTCGCTCCCAGCTACGCGAACCTATTTATGGGCTACTGGGAGCTCAACTACATCTGGGCCAATAACCCTTTTGGAAGGAATTTAGTACTATACGCCCGATACATCGATGATGTCCTTATTATCTGGAGCGGCACTGATGAAGAGCTGGATGGGTTTCTAGCACATTGTGCAGAAAATCCTTTTGGTATTTCGTTCACACATGTAGTGAACGACCAGTCCCTGATCTTTTTGGATCTTGAGTTGCGAGTAGACGAGCTTGGTGGTATCTATTCCAAAACTCATTTTAAGCCAAGCGCTGGCAATTTTTACCTCCATGCCCGCAGTCATCACCATCCGAGATGGATCCGCAATGTTCCATATGGTCAATTTTGCAGGCTTAGGCGGACGTGCACCCTGAAACAGGATTATGAGGAACAACGCCTCGTTCTAAAGACCAAATTCAAGGAAAAGGGATATAAAGATGAACATATCGAGGAAGCCTTCAAGAAATATCTCGAGTTGTATGATAGCGTTGGTGATGAGAACATAAGAAGGGTGAGACCCCACGAAGATTCATTACAACAACAAATACAAGTATGCTTCTGCACGAGGTTTAATAATAAGGCTTCCCTAATTCACAAAATCTTTAAAAAGAATTGGAGGATCTTGGAGTCGGATCCAGTTCTGAAGACAAGCCTTTCTTCACACCCCAATTTGGTTTTTAGAAGACCTAAAGATCTGAGGAGTTTAATTGCCCCAAGTAGGGTGAAAAAGATCAAAAACAGAGGACTCAATAGCCCTTGGACAACAATTTTTGACCAAAAAGGCATTTATAGATGTGGGAGTCCAAACTGCGGCAACTGTACCTACATGTGTCACAGAAAAAAAGACATAGTAGGAGTTGATAGTAAGATCTATAAGATAAAACAATTCATCAACTGCGGTACAGCCTACGTGGTTTATGGTCTCCTTTGTCCCTTAGGCCTCTTGTACATTGGCCGGACCTCTAGACCCATGAGAACTAGAATGAACGAACACAGAAGCAATATCCTTACCAAGAAGGATAAATATTCCCTACCAAGGCACTTTCTAGAAGCTCATGACAGTACTATAGATGGCCTTAGGGTGTTCGGCTTAGAAGCTATGCCCAATGATCTCGATAGTGGTAAAAAGTACCAGTTATTGTGTACTAGATAGGCCTATTGGATCTTCACCCTAGGGACTCTGGCCCCGAAAGGCCTGAATGAAGAAATAGAATTACATAGTGTCTTATGGCATGTGCTACTCCTGTTAGTCCGCCACTTTCCCCCTTGTGATTTCCATCTTGGTCCCTTACGCTATCTAGGAAAATTGAGCATTTAATGCCTTATTATTACTTGCGATCATTCACTATTACTTGCGATTATTGTTTTCCTCCCCCCTTTCCTTTCCCCCCTCCCCCTTTTACTATGGAAGTATGTTTCACCACACATATGTTTATGGGAGGTATAGAATATTCATCGTAAGATTAAGAAGGTCCCCACCTGGTTGTGTTGAGGTCCTCCTCTTGTAGGACATAGATAGTCGTCCAGTACGTTTAGTATAGGGGTTCCTTTATAGGTTATATTTATGTGGTCTTATGTGTAATGTTTTATATGTATTTGCAACAGTATATGTGGTTTCCACATTGGGTACAGTCCACATTCTTTGCAATTTATTAGATATCAGCGGGTCTATGGCGCTAGAAAGTCCCATATCAGGAATTCAACACCCACTTTAGGTGTTTTAAGTTCTGTTATAGCTTCATTGGTATATATATATATATATATATATATATATATATATATATATATATATATATATATATACGTCCAGTTTTATAAAATTTCCATACAAAAACAAGAATGGGTCGACACAAGTGTACATTCCTTTGCACAGGAGTTGTGTCCATCCCTCTATTGTCTATGAACTGCTATGATATTATTATTTATCAATTATCTATTAATGAGAATCTTTGTGGTTCTATTTTAATACTATTTTTATTACTATTGGTTATTTTTTATTATTATACACCCAACTAGATGCTGTAGATAGGGTCTCAAATATGATCAATTATGATTTATTTTAGGATGTAATGGTTTTTATATATATATATATATATATAGATATATATATATATATATATATATCTATATATATATATATATAGATATATATATATATATATATTTGTATGCCTATATCGATTACAATGATTTTATATTTGCTATTTTGTAATTCTTTTTATATTCTAATGGGGACTTTCTAGCGACCATCTCATGAGTTTGATTTCCTTTATTTGGTGTGTCTGTGCTTTCTGTGCGGCTCTATGGGTCTCCAGCATCAGCCCCCTCCATCTGGCCCCCCCTCCCTTCCCCCTTTTCCTTCCCTCCTCCCCTTCAGGGTCTCACCCCTATCCCACACTATACGGGTGAGTCCTTCCAGGGGATAACCAGCATTCCATATTTAGTGTTCTGGATGTGTCTCTATAGCGGGGATGTGTGCGCATCCTTACACCATCGCTCCGAGTGAGCATTTAGGTTCCAGTGGCCGGAGGTAGCGTGTGGAACTGTCACGTACCTGGTAGGTTTTGAGCACGAAGTGCAGAGAAGGACCTCCCTTACAGCTCCCACTCCTGTTCCTCTGGAATGGAGACAGAAGGCCAGGAGTGAGGAGTGGTATGGGTGCCTGGCAGGATCGACAGTCACCGGAAGTTCAGGAATGGTGGCACCCTCTGGATCCAGAAGCTGAAGAGGAAGCTGGAATGCAGAGAGGACCCGGAGCCACAGCAGGTAAGGAAGCAGGTAAGTAAGCAGGACTGGAACCAGGAACAAAGCAGCAGGTAGTAGCCTGGAACGCTGGACTGGAACCTGGAACAAGCAGCAGGTAGTAGCCTGGAATGCTGGACTGGAACCTGGAACAAGCAGCAGGTAGTAGACTGGAACGCTGGACTGGAACCAGGAACAAGGCAACAGGTAGTAGACTGGAACGCTGGACTGGAACCAGGAACAAGACAGCAGGTAGTAGGCTGGAACGCTGGACTGGAACCAGGAACAAGGCAGCAGGTAGTAGGCTGGAACGCTGGACTGGAACCAGGAACAAGGCAGCAGGTAGTAGGCTGGAACGCTGGACTGGAACCAGGAACAAGGCAGCAGGTAGTACACTGGATAAAGGTATCAGACTGAGGGATGGTCAAACAAGCCGGAGGTCGGTATCGGTCGATCAGCAGAGGTACCAGGAACAACACAGAGGGATGGTCAGGCAAGCCAAGAGAGTCTGGTGCAGGCGGATAGCAGGATGGTCTAACAGGAAGCCGGGTCAGATAGCAGAGTACACAGGTCAGATCAGGTTAAGGCACACGGAACGCTGTAGAGCAGACAGCGGAGATAGAGTGTGACAGGCCGGTTTAAATAGCCCGCCTGGCACTAGCGGGAGTGCGCGCGCGCGTGCCCGTGCGTGACAGCACCCGTGAACGCGTGCGCATGCGCAGTGGAACCCGCGGCCGTGTCCCCCTGCGTCTGGATCGCTGATTACTGGCAGGATCTTCATGACAGGAACGCACATACACCCGCACTTCCGGGTTCACTGCACAGGGGCGAGTGAGGTGACGTCCAGGACAACCGGAACTCGCTGGTGGAGCGCAAATGCGTCCGCCCTTCCTGTCCATCTAGGCGGCGTGCGTTCCACCGGCGAGAGACGGCATTTGAAGATCCCCTGACATACATCCTAGTAAGTGTAGTTCCCTTTTTGGCATCCCTGAATGTGCGGCGTTTGCGGGAGTGTTATGAATGGTGCTATTGTCTGGCCACCTCTGCCCATTCACTGTTTGTACATGGGATGTGGCCTGAATATTTCTTTGGCTAGACCACCTCTGCTTGCTTAAAATGTCCAGTATGATACTATATAATATGTTTTAGCAACTTTAAATATATTTTACTAACTTCAACCATTGATTCATGAATGATTGATTGGCACATCTTTGCCCTAGATGTATGGGGACTATCGTCAATGCTTTCATTGTGGCGACCTAGTGACATCAGGGTGGGTCCATACACCTTAGAGGGTTGGGTCTGGGTAGATGGGAGTGGCTTTTTGTGGGCTGGTGCTGGCTGACACATGGTCATACGCATACACACATAAATGGAGGAGCTCTCACTTGCGAGGAGTTACCACCCGCTTAGGCTCTGAAGAAAGGAGTTCTCCCCAGAAACGCGTCAGCCATCGCCTCATCAATCTGATGTCCGGTCCCGATTACGTTCTGATGTCCGCTACTGCGCACCTGCAGCTATTGTTAATGTTTAATGTATAGGCTTGTTTGTGAGTATCCATTTGCTGTTTTACCTTTTTTAATAAACGCTATTTGTGGTAATGCACTAGGTTGGTGCGCCCTCTTTTTCTTTTTCTTTTTTTGTAGCCCATGAATACCCAATGTTCTGAAGAGGGCTGCAAGACGGCAGACACCACTGAAGCATTTTGGCCTTATCATCATCATTGAGGTTTTAGTCACTCGAGCGCAGGAGAGAGATTTTTTGGCTTGGGTGCCCCATAAGCAGTAGTTGTGAGGTGGAGCCCTCTTCATTATTTATTCCTTGACCGTGTAAAAGTGTGGCTTAACCACAATGTCTCGAGGGAGGCCGTCTGATCGGGGGGGCCAGAGCTCTGTGAGCTCAATCAATTTCCAGCATGTGAGAGCGAATATCTGGAATAAGATGAGGGAGCTGATTTCTTTAGGTATATCAGTGATGGATTCAGGTAGCCCCCTGATCCTAAAATTGTAACGTGTGGACCTGTTCTCAAGGTCATCAATTTTGGCCATAGCAATGTCCAGCAGGTTGTGTAGGTCTTGGATGCGGTCTGTGTTTTGGTTTGTGCGGGCAACCATGGCGTCCATTTTGGTCTCAATGGTCTAAATGTGAGAACCCAGGGTTTGGAGGTCAATTTTTATATCAGATGTTGTGTTGTGTTGTGCTGTGCAGGGACTCATTAGGCCTTGGAGAGGCTGCAGCCATGGGGGACATTAAAAAATCACCCAGGGTTTGATAGATAAGGGATTCTGTGAATGCTGGAGATGTTGTCTCCCTAAGTGGAGTGGAGTGAGGAGTGCATCCACATACCTCTGCCTGCTGTGGGTCTCACCAGGGAGAATTAACAGGGCTCCCTGTGTGAGCTGCCCCATGGAGCGGCCGTGCTGCTGCCATCTTGGGATTCCTGTTAGGCTCCGGGATTGCGCTGAATTGAGCCTGTAGGTCACGTTTGGCCTTCCCCACAGACCTATAACGACCCCCCCCCCCACGGATGTCCCCACCTTCTGGTGCTTGTGCTGGTGTGAATTGGGCGATACTGCCGGTTATTAGGAGACGGAGCGGGACGGAGCTCCGTGACTATACAGCCATCGTCCGGAGCTCCGCTCATGCACCTAAGAGATCTCTTTTGATAGACTTATTGAATGCAGCAAATATCTGCATGCCCAAAAGTAGAAATGCTCAGATCCCCCGACGGTGGGCCAGTGGATCGTTGTGGTGAACGAAATCACCAAAATTGAAGGTTCAACCACTTCCCTACCAGCGCAGTGTAAAATAACACCAGCAGGAACCTTCCATCTCTCCGGGCAGACGTCATATGATGTCCGCCCATAGTCACCGTTCTCTTGCGCACCGGGGGCACGCAGCGTGGCGTTAGGGGATAAGACGTGTTCCTCGGTACACAGCCCACAACCCAATCACAGCCGGTCACATGCACTGTCTTTGTGCACGCCGCTCATGCGCGCCTCAGGGGCGCAAAGCACGGCGATCAGGGATGAGACACAGCTCATCCCCGATCAGGGTATTTACCACGTGACCGACTATGTCCAATCACAGCTGGTCACAAATGTCAACAAACCGCAGTAACTAGCTGTTACTGGGTTCTCCTCCTCACACACCGATCCTGTGTGAGGAGGAGATTGCGGTAACAGCTAGTTAGCGCTTACAGTGTAAAGTAAAGCACACAGATTTGCCGGTATTAAAGAGTATCTGTCACCAGCCCATCAGAGTACCTGTCAGCAGCCCATCTTAGGACCGGTCACTAGCCCATCAGAGTACCTGTTACCAGCCCATCAGAGTACCGGAGTACATGTCTCCAGCCCAGAGTACCCAAGTACCTATCTGTAGTCTTTCAGAGTACCCAATTACTTGTCTCCAGCCCATCAGGGTACACAAGTACCTGTCCCCAGCCCATCAGAATATCCGAGTACCTGTCTCCAGCCCATCAGAGTACCTGATTACCTGTCTCCAGCCCAGAGTACCCGAGTACCTGTCTCAAGCCCAGATTACCAGAGCACCTATCTGCAGCGCTTCAGAGTACCCGGGTACCTGTCTCCAGCCCATCAGAGTACCTGAGCAACTGTCTCCAGCCCATCAGAGTACCTCAGTACCTGTCTCCAGCTGAGAGTACCCCAGTACCTGTCTTAAGCCCAGAGTGCCTGAGCACCTATCTGCAGCCCATCAGAATACCTGAGTACCTGTCTCCAGCCCAGAGTACCCGAGTACCTATCTCCAGCCCATCAGATTACCCGAGTACCTATCTCCAGCCCATCAGAGTACCCGAGTACCTATCTGCAGCCAATCAGAGTACATGAGTGCCTGTCTCCAGCCCATCAGAGTACCCGAGTACCAGTGTCGTCTAGAGTCCATGCTGCATTATTATTTCTATTTTCCCTCCACTGCTCCTACCCACAACCCCCTCCTCTATCCTTTTTTTCCTACTGGCTAGCATTTATACATATATCGCAGGACATAGGCATGCTTGTTATACTCACTGTGGAACCAACGCTGTTAATGCTCCGCATTGTGTAAAAAGACTGTTTGATCCTGTCTTGTCTGATCCTCCCCTTCTTCCACTGTCCTCAATCCATCTTGAGATAGAACAGAGCCTTAAAGGCACTCTGCACATGCTCAGTTTGGTGTGTATTACTAGAGATTTTTATTTTTTTCTTGGGAGGGTGCATGTGTTTAGCATAGGGCCAATCCGTACTGTCCAGACAGAGGGTCAGGGGTCCTGCAGCCTCCCAGGACAGTCAGAGGAGAATGAAAACCCCTCTTACAAGCTTTAACCACACACTGATATATGCATTTTGTGAGTGTATCTAAATCTGCTTGTACATCTAATAATACCCTCCCCCCCGACAATGCTGCTGTTCAAAACTGCCTCCTGCCAGTAATCCATCTCCTGTATTACAGTGCCCCCACTCTGTATGATAGAGCACAGGGGGGCAGTTTTGAACAGCAGCATTGTAATTGGGGGGAGGGTAGTGTTAGATGTTCAAGCAGATTTAGATACACTAACAAATTGAATCCAAACACCAGCTAATATTTTATAAGCAGTTACATCAAATAGTTTCTTTTCCTTTTGGGATAAAGGTTTTACATGAATAATTAAAAGCACCCTTGCCAATGTTAAAGTGTTACTAAACCCAGGACCCTGAATTTGCTATATCTGGTCCCTCACAGTACACAGAACATGGAAATGTAATTATTTTAGTAAATATAAACTGCTAAATACCTTTTCTCATCAGCTGTATATAGCAGTCTTGTAACTTCTATCAGTGTGTGGTTAAAGCTTGTAGGAGAAGTTTTTATTCTACTCTGACTGTCACATGAGGCTGCAGGACCCCTGAACCTCTGTCTGGACAGTCCCATGAGGCTGTCTTGACAGTGCTGATTGGCCCTGTGCTGATCACCAAGAAAAAAAAAAATTTAGCAATACACACCAAACTGAGCATGTGCACCTTGGCCCCAAGGCTCTGTTCTATCAGCAGATGGATTGGGGACAGTAGATGAAGGGGAGGAAGAGAGAAGACAGGATCAGTCATTTCACACTATGCAGAGGATTAATCCTTTAGGTTCCACAGTGAGTATAACAAGCATGTTTTACTGCATATACAGACTGATTTTACTGTTGTGTGTTTAGTAACACTTTAGATGGTTTGTCTCATCCCTGCAAACTGATACATTCTGCAGGACATCTTGTTCTTTTGAAAAACAACAGACTTACTGGCTGTATCACCAGATGACAATAGAAGAAAGAAGGACTAAAAAAAAATTAATGCAGCCATCACATTTAAGAATTGGTAAGCTGCAATATAATAATAAATGTTTGCTTTTGGGTGTAATATTGCTTTAACCCCTTCCCGACCAGCCGCGGCAGTTGTACTGCGGCAGGTTGGCTCCCCTGGGCGAACCAACGTAACTGTATTTTTCGGTTCGCCTTTTAACCACTAGGGGGCGCGTGTGCGCCGCCGGGGGCGCGCGCACGATGCCAGAGCCGATATGCATTCCCCGACGGTCGCAATGTCCTCCAGGAACCCGCAATCGCTCCACACAGAGACCTAACAGAGATCTGTCAATGTAAACAGATAGATCTCCATGCTGTCAGGGGTGAGGAGAGCGATCTGTTGTTCATACTAAGTATGAACAACGATTGCTCTCCTCACCCAAACAGTCACCTCCCCCCACAGTTAGAATCACTCCCTAGGGAACACAGTTAACCCCTTGATCGCCCCCTAGTGTTAACCCCTTCCCTGCCAGTGATAAATACACAGTAATCAGTGCATTTTTATAGCACTGATCGCTGTATAAATGCCAATGGTCCCAAAAATGTATCAAAAGTGTCTAATCTGTCCACCATAATGTCACAGTCCTGATAAAAATCGCAGATCACCGCCATTACTAGTAAAAAAATAAATAAATAATAAAAATGCCATAAATCTTTCCCTTTTTTTGTAGATGCTATAACATTTGTGCAAACCAATCAATATACGCTTATTGCGATTTGTATTACCAAACATATGTAGAAGAATACTTATCAGCCTAAATTGAGGAAAAAATATACTTTTTTAAAAAAAAAATTGAGGGTATTTATTATAGCAAAAAGTACAAAATATTGGGGGTTATTTACTAAAGAAAAATCCACTTTGCACTGCAAGTGCACTTGGAAGTAAAGTCGCTGTAGATCAGAGGGGGACATGCAAGGAAAATAAAAAACAACATTTTAGCTTGCACATGATTGGATGATAAAATCAGCAGAGCTTCCCCTCATTTCAGATCTACCCCTTAGA
Source organism: Lithobates clamitans (assembly GCA_037952925.1). Classification (NCBI taxonomy): domain Eukaryota; kingdom Metazoa; phylum Chordata; class Amphibia; order Anura; family Ranidae; genus Lithobates; species Lithobates clamitans. The sequence goes on from JBBGZY010000142.1 coordinate 5,700,160, forward strand.
TTTAGAGCGACTGCACTTCCAAGTGCACTTTCAGCACACTTTCAAATGCACTTGCAGTGCAAAGTGGATTTGCCTTTCGTAAATAACCCCCATTGTGTTTTTTTCAAAATTGTCACTCTTTTTTTTTTTTTAGCGCAAAAAATATAAACCGCAGAGATGATCAAATATCACTAAAAGAAAGCTCTATTTGTGGGGAAAAAAGGACATAAATTTTGTTTGGGTACAATGTTGCACGACCGCGGAATTGTCAGTTAAAGCGATGCAGTGCCGTATCGCAAAAAATGGCCTGGTCATTGAGCAGCCAAATCTTCTGGGGGTGAAGTGGTTAATACTCAAAAAACACATGTGTATTAAAGATGAGCATAGTCTGAACCCAGCCTAAGACTATAGTCACAAGTAGTTAGTCGTAAAACTTTAATTTTGTTGATACTTTGGCTATAACTTATCTAAGGGCCCTTTCACACTGGGGCGGTTTGCAGGCGCTATTGCGCTAATAACAGCGCCTGCAAACCGACCCGAAAGTGCCGCTGCTTTGCTGCTAGCAGGACGGTAAAAAACAGTCCTGCTAGCAGCATCTTCGGAGCGGTGAAGGAGCGGAGTGTATACCGCTCCTTCACCGCTCCTGCCCATTGAAATCAATGGGACAACGCGGCTATTTTTAACCCGTTCTCGGCCGCTAGCGGGGGGTAAAACCGCCCCGCTAGCGGGCGAATACCGATGGTAAAGCGCCGCTTACAATAGCGGAGCTTTACCGCCGACGCCACCCCTGCCTCAGTGTGAAAGGGGCCTAAGGTAAAAAAAATCACATACTTTACCAAGAATAATAAATATTTGTTTTTTGGCTATGTATGCCCGTGTTTGATTGTATAGGATTGCTCACTTTGATCCCTGAAATGTCATTTTTAAATTCATAGTTTGGTATAAAATTCCGACTAAAAAATGAAGAAAAAATAAGTTAAAATTTGGTAACGCCTTCCACACTGTGCAATTCCCACTGGCCAGTGTACTGTGTTAGACTTTCATGCTGTGCATAGTTTGGTTACCTTTGGGTGGTATTGGAATTGTTGTTTCTTCAGACGCACCAAGCCATGTGCTTGAGCTTTCCAACCCCATATGTTCCAGCTCAATGTATTAAAGAAAATGTTACCCAAACATTTCATATTCCTGATATGTGCCCGCTGTATCGTTTACTAGTACGAAAAAGTACCCTGTTCTCTTTGTATTGGTTTGTATTGCATTCTTTGTGTGAAATCCCTGGTGTTCCTGTCAGTCCCTCTGCTTTCCCATTAAAAACTGACCACACTAAGGCCCCTTTCACACTGGAGCGGTTTTCAGGCGGTATTGCGCTAAAAATACCACCTGAAAACCGCCCCTAAACAGCCTCCGCTGTGTGTTCAGTGTGAAAGCCTGAGGGCTTTCACACTGAAGCGGTACGCAGGCAGGGCGGTGAGAAAAGTCCTGCAAACCGCTTCTTTGGAGTGGGGAAGGAGCGGTGTATTCACCGCTCCTTCCCCGCTCCTGCCCATTGAAATCAATGGGACAGCGCAGCTATGCCGCGGCAATACCGTGGCTCTAGCCGCAATGTACGAGGGATTTGAACCCTTTTTCGGCCGCCAGCGGGGGGTAAAACCGCACCGCTAGCGGCCGAATACAGCTGCAAGAACGACGGTACAGCAGCGCTAAAAATAGCGCTGTTGTACCGCCGACGCCCCCACCGCCCCAGTGTGAAAGGGGCCTAAGCAGGAGAGCACAGCGTTGTCAGTTCTCTAATGCCCTGTACACACGGTCGGACATTGATCGGACATTCCGACAACAAAATCTATGGATTTTTTCCAACGGATGTTGGCTCAAACTTGTTTTGCATACACACGGTCGCACAAAGTTGTCGGAATTTCCGAATGCCAAGAACACGGTCACGTACACCACGTACGACAAGACTATAAAAGGGCAGTTCAGTACTAAGCGCGGCACCCTTTGGGCTCCTTTTGCTAATCTCGTGTTAGTAAAAGTTTGGCGAGAGACGATTCACGCTTTTCAGACTCATGGTTTTCAAATCGTATTTTTGCTGTTCAGTTTGTGCTTGTGGTTTTGTATCTGTTCTTCAGTGCGTGCAGCAAGTTACCATTGACTTGCTATTGTATTCTTGTTCTTTCGTTACTGATTTTCAGGTCGCTCTTCACAGGCCTTGCTGTTCTTCAGTGCGTTCTGTTACTCCGTTCTGAGCAGCCGACCGTTTTCTAGCCATGTTGCGTATACGTACTCATCGTAGAGTTCGTGCTGTGCGGGGGCTTGGTGTTGGGGTCCTTACTTTGACATAAGCCCAGTCCATGAACAGGGCGAGAAGGAGTTCATGGAGGAAGAATCGGTTGCTCCAGCGTGACCAATTCTGTCACATGCCTTTGCTCCGGGAGATCCATGAGAATAATCCTGACGATTTCAGGAACTTTCTCCGGGATGACGGACCCCGTATTTCACCATTTGTTGGCTTTGCTAACCCCCTATATCAGCAGGCAGGATACCTGCATGAGGCAAGCCATCACTCCGGAGCAGAGGCTACTCGCCACCCTGCGGTATTTGGCGACGGGGAGAAGCCTGCAGGACCTCAAGTTCTCAACAGGCATCTCCCCCCAGGCTCTGGGGATCATTATCCCGGAGATCTGTTCTGCCATCATCCAGGTCCTGCAGAAGGAGTATATTAAGGTAAGATTTTTATCCTTTAACATCACATTTTATTGTATAGAATGTTTGATAATATATTGTATTTCTTTCCTCATTCCCTAAATGCCATGATTGTAATATGCTGTGAATGTCCCCTTTGTCCTTATGCATGCTGGATTTTTATGTAATTTTTTTTTGTCCTTCATGCATATTTGCCTTCACTTACCTCCCCAGCATGCTCTCCTGGCCCTATATTCACCTTCTGTATTCACTTAACAACATATTTTGTCAGCTCCATAGTAGTGCTTTACCCTAAATACCCCCTAAAATCTTGTAAATTGTGATTTGTGCTTGAAATTCTGGCAGAGTGCCAGAGGCTTTTTTTTTTGGGTCCCAAAATCATTTTGAACCCTCCCTCCCCCCAACTGCTAACTCAGCTGATACCAATCCTCTATCTATCCTCAATCCTTTATCTGCTGACTTTGCCAAACCCATACACACTATATACCCACCTCTCTTGTGGACATATTTATGGCTGAATTCCCCAAAGCATGTAGTGCAAGGGCCTGCCTGAATACTTTCAAATGGTAATGTTCAAAGTTTTTATATTCCATTATTATCTTGATAGGTAATAGCAGAATGTAAACATGTGCTAAAATGTGTACAGTGTGTATTTATATCTTTGTATTATGACACTTCTTACCTGTCCAGTGGGCTGCCAATAGTGTAAGTAAGGAAGGGCTGGCCAAAGTAACACACATTATTTAGGCGTTCATCTCTCAATGAAGTGGAGAGGGTTACCTGTCCAAAACATCTCCCCCCCATAAATTTATTTAAATGGCCCATGAGAGGGGGGGGGGGGAAATCTGATAGGTGGACCTTATACCTTTGTCTTTAAATACTCCCTAAAAAAATGTAATACTGATGTTGGCCAAGAATGTTTGTGTCTAACCTGCTTTCCATGTTTATGTGCAAAATGATTAGTTTTTTGTTCTTGTTTGACTCCACAGTTTCCTTTCAACCCACAGGAATGGCAGACTGTGGCCTCCCACTTTGCCCAGTGGTGGGACTTTCCTAACTGCGGAGGGGCAATTGATGGGAAACACGTACACATCGTCCCACCACCCAACTCGAGGTCATACTATTACAACTACAAGGGATTCAATAGTATTGTGATGTTGGCGGTGGTGTCGGCTACTTACGAGTTTCTGTATGTGGACATGGGGAGGAATGGCCGGATGTCAGATGGTGGAATCATCGCCCAGACGGAGTTCTACAGGTGTCTCCAGAATGGCAGCTTGGACTTGCCACCTCCAGAAGAAAATGCGGAAGGACTCCCATTTGTCTTCATTGCGGATGAAGCGTTTGCGCTGGGGGACCATCTTATGCGGCCATTCCCTATGAGGACCCTCACCCCGGACGAGAGGGTTTTTAATTACCGGCTGGCCAGAGCCAGAAGAGTGGTGGAGAACACGTTTGGAATAATGGCCAGCCGGTTCCGCCTATTTCTTACACCTATACACACGGCGGAGTATAAACTCAATCACATCATCCTGTCTTGCTGTGTTCTCCACAACTTTTTAAGGAGAAATTCTGTGAACTATGCTGGCTCAGTTGGGCCTGAATCTGGAATTAATCTCAATGAACCAACCCTGACGGTGCTTGAAGCTGACCGTCCTGGCTTGCCCCCCCTGAGTGCCCACGAGGTCCATATAAGATATATGGAATACTTTGCAGGGGGCCATCAATATGCCAGACAATCTCTGAGACATTTTTTAAATAAACATTTTTTTTTTTAAACTGAACAAATATTTGCTTACATTTACTGCTTGTGTTTCTTTTAGCTGACCATGACAGAAATTTGGGGAGTCGTGAAAATGGCGTGATTCTGTAAAATTATAAAGCACTGTTGGGTGTTATTTCCTAAAGGCAAAGACACTTTGCACTACAAGTGCACTTCAGACTGCACAGAAACTGCACTTGTAGTGCAAAGTGGATTTGCCCTTAGGAAATAACCCCCATTGTCACTGAAAACAACAATTTTACCACAAAAAAATGTTTATGAGCATTGAAAGAAGAAGCCACACATTGTTGATTGTAAATCTTTTTAATACAAGCACAATCTGTGCATTTATAAAAGGTTTTTAAAACAAACCAACATGTTTGTTGTATAACAAATTTTTAGGTCACATTAAAAAAAGTAGAAATGTCCTTTTAAGGTAAAACGGGCATGTTTAAAACCAACAATAAATACACAACTCTGGAACTTACAAAGTTCAACTTTTGTAGAAATTGAAGGCAATATCAGACATGGGTATTTATAAACTGTGTTTGATATTGCGTTCAGATGGGGTGAAGTCACTCCTGGAAAAGCCAAATTTTGAAGATGCACACAAATTGCCGAATGTCAACATAGCTGCTAGCTGCCATCATGGGGGATCAAGGGACGTGTTTTGTGGGTGCAACCCCTTCCTCTCAGCTACTTTATTATTGAGGAAGGGGTTACACCCCCAAAACGCATACATTGATCTCCCGTGATGGCAGATTGCACATGTTGACACACTGTGTGCATCTTCAAAATTTGGCTTTTCGAGAATATGTTAAAAAATGTAAAAAAAGTTTTCGGGAAAAAAATCCAAAAAAATTAGGGATTTCGAGGGGTTTTAAACTCTCCCTAAAACATCAATGATGTTCTTCATTTTGTCAATCTCCCCGATCAGGATCTGGGCCCTTTCACTGGTGAAATGACCTTCATCCACAACATCACGATCACCTAAAAATATAGAAACAAAAACACCATGTATTATAAATATGCCGGCATCCATCTCTTACCTGAGGCTGTGGTCGCAGACACTCACCTGTTGTGGTGACAATTTCGATAACGTCTCCCTCCTCCTGTTGGCTTTGTGGCATTTCCACTTCTTCCTGAGGTGGGGGGTCTGTGGTCTCCTCTGGTGAGTGGTGTCCTCTGAGTCTTTTCTCCCCTATGTAAAAGAAAATATGTATACGTAGCACACAGATATTTGATGGCAGAAATAGGAATATGAAACATGGAAGTGGGGTACAATTTTCTGTTTTGGTAGAGTTCCAAGATGAAGAAATATTGTTTTCCCTTGTCAAGCTTGAATACTTACATGTTTTGTGCAAGCTTCACAGATGGAGATACCCCTATAGTATACACTGGAGCACCTGTGTGGGCCCCTAAGAAAAATGGTGTTCTGGTGTCCCACACTAGTGCTCCAGCGTTAATATGTGTAAACAGCTGCTGTCATGGACATACTACTTCCAGACCTGCAACAGGGCTCAGGTGCATCGTCACCAACAGGTTCCCAGTAATGAACAGGCGTGCGCCAATGCGCATGTGCCGATCGCGGAGATCGCACGCACAGTGATTCGGCTTTGGCGCCCAGGGGCTTCCACCATTCAGCTCTTGCTGTTTGATCTGCAGCTTCACCTGTGACCTGTTCCTGTAATCAGCATCCGATCACCTGACCTGGCTCTCTGACCACGCTGCTGTCTCCAATCCTGAACCTTGGCTTTCCCTGACTCTGATTCTGTTTACCTGCCTGTCTGATCTCCTGTTACCAGAAACCAGCCCGAACTTGACTATTCCTTGCCTGCTGATTCTGTTGAACTGATCCACTTTGTATGCCCCGGCTTGTCTGACCTTGCTTCTGCCTGCTGTGTGCACCCTGCTGATCTGCATCCAGCTTACCTGCATCTTGCTGACCTGCATCCAGCTTACCTGCAGCCTGCTGACCTGCATCCAGCTCACCTGCACACTGCTGACCTGCATCCAGCTTACCTGCATGCTGCTGACCTGCATCCAGCTTACCTGCAGCCTGCTGACCTGCATCCAGCTCACCTGCACCCTGCTGACCTGCATCCAGCTTACCTGCATCCTGCTGACCTGCATCCAGCTTACCTGCTGACTTGTATCCAGCTTACCTGCACCAGTCAGTTCCAGTGTCTCCCAGTGGACATCATCTCCAGTTCCAGAGAATCCACCAGGCACTCATACCCCGCTGTGCTCCTACAGTCACTGTCCTCAACTCCAGTGATCTGGGAACCAGGGCTGTACGAGAGGTCTCCCTCTGCACGTCAGGCTCACATATGAGATACGTGTCAGCTGCTGAGTGTCCTCTCCTTACACAGAATCTAGTTTGCATTTCATTCTAGTTACAAACCCATCTAGACACCAAAATTATTTTAAGAGAAGTAGGCCAGAAAAAATGTATTGAACTGCATCTGGACAAAACATGGTGTTTTATAGGCCGAACGAACAATGTTCCCTACGAACGAATAATGTGTCCATGGACATGAAAGTTGCCATTTTAAACTGTACAACAGTAAAGAAAAGCACATGGAGCAGCATGAACGTAATAAAAATAAAGAATAGGAACACAGGACAACTACTTACTTTTTTGCAGCACTCTCGTGATCCTTCTATACTGATCATGCTCCCTTAATTTGAGGTCCGACCACTGCTTCCTGAGTTGATCCTTGGATCGACGTACCCCAAAATTTCTGTGCAGACTCTTCACAACTTTCGCGATGATCTTGGCCTTTCTGACATTGGGGTTGGGGTAAGGTCCATACTTCCCATCATAGTTGGCCCTCTTCAATATGTCCACCATCTCCAACATCTCCACAAAGGACATATTTGAGGCCTTAAATCGTCTCCTCCGGGATCGTGATGTTTCTGGCTCCGTGCTTTCCTCCTCCACCTCCTCCTCGTTGTTGTAATTAGCACGCACCTGCTCTGTCCCCGCCATGTGCTCTTCCCCACTGCGCCAAACGAGAAGGGGCGGGGAATAGACTAGAAAGAACATCAGGGGGCGGGCGGAGTTTCACGCATGCGCAGTGTATATAAAGCGTAACACGCGTGTGTCGTATGTACGATCTGTGAGCAGAGGAAGAAATACGGAGGAAGGAGTATAGGAAGCGCCGATCGTGATAACGAAGGTAACATTTAAACTTGGGCCTATACTGCTTAGAGATTGAGGCCTATATTGGGACAAGATTAGGAGAGTTTAGCCTGACATTAGTGTTTGTCTTGTGTTGTGTCTTGCAGAGAAAATGGATATATTGAAGGATCAGGACTTTATCACCATATTCATTGATATGTTCAGGGAGTTGCCCTGTCTGTGGCAGGTAAACCACCCACATTATAAGAATCAAACAAAGAGGAAGGCAGCATTGGATAAATTGCTGGAATTTGTGAAGCCGGTGATCCCCACGGCAGATATCCCCTATTTGAAGGCCCTAATTGGTGGCATGAGGAGCACTTATCTAAGGGAGCACAAGAAGGTTCAGGATTCCCTGAGATCAGGAGCAGCAGATGACATTTATGTCCCCAGGCTGTGGGACTATGACAGACTGCATTTTCTGGCAGGTCAGACTGAACCCAGGCCAGCACTCTCCAGTCTTCCTTCCACGCTTCCTTCCCCCTCAGCTGAGGCTTCTGATTCCCAACCTGGGCCTTCCAGGCAGCAACATGTGGAGGAGCCCAGCTTGAGCCAGGTATAGCATTCCCCTTTTCATACACAGGAAAGTCTCAGCCAGGAGGTGGCGGGGCCAAGTAGGCTGCCCGATACCCAGGTCCCTCCCCTCCGCCTTCAAAGAAAAAGTGGCACGAAGAGGAGTAACCTGGAGGAGGCTGCAATTGGCCTATTTTGGAAGGCTACTGAGGCCCTCAGAACAGCCCACAGTGTTGAAGAGGATTTTGCTGACCTAACAGCATGCAAAATGCTGCAAATGGAGGAGGGCCAACGCCTCTTATGTGAGTTTCTCATTTTAGAAGCACTAAATAAGTGGTTGAGGGGCCAACTCACATGCCAAAGCCACATTTGTGAGCTCACCCATGGTCCTCCTCCTCCTCCTCCAGGTCCTCCTCCTCCTCCAGGTCCTACTCCTCCTCCTGCCACACCTCCAATACCACAGACACAGCCGGGAAGGAAGTGTGTAAGGAAGACCAGAGAGTGATGGCCTGGGTTCAGTCTGGTCTGGCAAAAGATGCAAGCTGTTGTATGACCACAGCCTGGGGACATGTATGTCATCTGCTGCTGTTCATGATCTCTTGGACTTCTGGACCAGATTGCACTCCTTTATATATGGACTCCTCAGGTCACCAATTTTGCAGGAAAATAATTGATGTGTGCACTGGTGGCCAAAGGCTTCGCCAATTTCTGCTGTTTATCCAGTGTTGCCTTCCTCTTTGTTTGGTTATGAGCCCTTAATAAAGGAATTTTTTGTTCAATTATACTTGCCTATGTGTGTTTTCCTTCAAAAAGGACAGTTTGTTTGTGAGGAGGCAGGTACATTTCAAAAATACAATGTGAAAAAAACAAGGGACACCAACACCAAGCAACCTCCTTGAGATTAATAAATAATACAAGATAATAATGGTGTTGTGGTAACAAAACACACCCAAAAATATTCTGGAGTAAAAAAAAATAGATAAATAAAACAGAAGATCAAGCTTTAAAAAAATCCTAAAAAAACATTTTTAATCTAAAAACATCTCAAAAAGATTAATTTTTTGAGAGATGTGACAAATAAAAATATTATATTAATGAAATCACGATAAATAATAAAGAAAGAAGTTTGTGAGAACTCTGTGTGAATATAAGCAGCAAAACTACTTCATTCTTCTAGCATTATAAAGAAGAAGAGAGTGCGCTGCATTAAATAATTTAAAACATTGCAGCGTGACGAAAGTGCTAAATCCATCCCAATCGCTAATTTTACCAGACCGAGCAGTTCCGTCTCGGAATTTATTCTGAGCATGCGTGGCACTTTGTGCGTCTGAATTGTCCACACACGGTCAGAATTGACACGATTGGATTTTGTTGTCAGAAAATTTTATAGCCTGCTCTCAAACTTTGTGTGTCGGAAAATAAGAAAGGAAAAAGTCCGATGGAGCCCACACACGGTCGGAATCTCCGACAACAAGCTCCGATCTCATATTTTACGCCGGAAAATCCGACCGTGTGTACAGGGCATAACAGTGCTGGGAACTCTCTCCTCCATGTCAGCCTTGTCTTGACAATCCCCCCCCCCTCAACTGGGAAGATCAGTGTGCTGTTGTTTCTTCCTCCTCTCTTATACAGCTGAGAACAGAGGGAGCAGAGGAAATTTAAAAAAAGACCAAAAGGTGTTCATAATGGATTTTTTTTATATCTATACACAAATGTTTTGCCTGTCATCTCTATGTTAAACTGGATGGGTTGTTTTACAAGGTGAGGGTTTGCATATGGTTTAATTGCACAATTGTGCTTCACTTTTTTGTATACTGCTCTTTGAAATACAATATCTTTTTTAATTTATAATTGTTTTTTTTTTTTAATCCAATAAAACCTTTTGTAAACAAAATAGGGTAAAGGCTGACGCTGGGCAGATATTTTTTCTTCGATGGTATGGGGAGTTCAAATTTCTTCAAGGTTTTAATTTTTTTCTATTACCCCATTAAGGAGATGTTCCCTCATTTACTTTCTCCATAAGGAGCAAAGAAGACAATGAAAATATGATAAGCTATAAATCTTCCCCACTCTATCCAAAACAAAATTAAACAAAACACGGTGGATAATCTTATCCATAGGGCCATGTTGCCTTTCCCCCAGTTATCCATATCTTTCAGTGCTATACATTAATATTGTAAATTACATTTTTTACTATACGTCACTTGACTTCTCAGCACTGCCCCGGTGACTGATAACCTTGTACAGGATACACTCTCTTTAATAAAGAAAGCCAAACGATCTATATCAACATCCTCTACATTATTGTAATCGTTTCCTATAAACATCCAACAGAAGTAGGATACAGGATACATCCACTTCACTAAAGGCACCAGGAGTTCTCATGTGTAGCTATGCTCTCTCCAATAATAGAACAGTTTTTTTTTTAACTAACCAACTTGATGAGCTCAAAGCCAGTAATTATCAGTCTGCACGGAAAATCAAGAATCAGCTTGATTTATAATCAAGTTCCTGTCTATTCTCTACAAAGATTCTGTAAAGGTAAACGCAAAATTGAAGTTGTAGATTTATTGTGTTATTCTAAAATGAATTAAACATGATTTGGGTAATATGGATTCACCTTTTCACCACTCAACCCCAAGTATCAGTAAACCAGAGAATGACTTGAGATCAAATTACTGACACAATTGTGAGCATAATACATTGAATATATTGTAATGTTGATTCTGCCTTGGGAGTTAAAAAATATTTGGTGGCCTTAATGATTATTAAGATTTGTGGAAAATACTTAGTTCAGGGGTGCTCAACTTGTGGCCCACAAAGCCCTCTGATGTGGCCCACGACCTCATGCTCTGGGATGATGAGTGCATGGAGTCGGCATTGGAGGAAGCAAGCAGCCACGGAGGAAGTAGGAGCCTCATAAGCCGATTCTTCCTCCATAGCACTGTTTTCTGTCCCAGGCAAAATGATACCACGTGCACTGTGCACTTCACCTGGGACCTTTCTAGCAGCCTAGTGTAGCGCTATCCCCCCAGGAGCCGCTGGTATTTTTGTTTGGTCCCTTCTGCCCTGCACCTATAATGACACGTCCTTTTCCTGGACCCAAGAACAGTGGCACACCTTGAAAGATTAAATGGGCTTTATTTAATCGCAAAGCCCTAGAAAGGAATGGGCTAACCACATCCGCCTGGGAAGCAACTGGTGCAAAAACATGGTGCTGGTGAGCGATACTGGCTTGTAATTGCAGATTAATGACAAACACAGTACAGCAATATAAATGGCATTTGCAAAGGTAATACAGCCTACCTACAACCTAATGCAGAGTTGCCCTGCCTAACCACTGGCCAGTGGGACTATGTAGAGAGTCTGCCAGTGATGGGGCCCTTGTGTGAGAGCGCTCAGTAAAGTAAACAAGATGGTGGCTGAAAGCCTCTCACCACTGATAATTGATTCTAGTCCTGAGGGGTTCCTCTGTGGCTGGGGAAAGGGTCCTTCCTCTTGAACCAGCTCTCTGCAGCTTTAGCAGGTAGCTGGAACACGTGGTCACTGTAAACAACTGGAATGCAGATCCCTCTAACTAGATCCCACATGGATCTTCTGCTTCTCTCAGTGGTGGTGGGGCTAAAAAATGTCCCACAGCCAATTGGGAACCAACCTAGCTTAGGCAGCTAATCAGTCCTCCTTCCCCAAGATTGCAGGGGCAGGTCCTTTTCAGCTGTTGTAACAGCCAGCCAGGACACAGTCCAGCCCCTTCTCTCCCTGCAGCTGTCCATTACAGGAGAAAAGAGGAAAAAAAGTCCTTTCTGTGTTTATTTTGTCAGCACTGCTGGGCAAAAGTTTAAAGAGCCCAGCCCAGTGCTACACTAGTGATGCCAACAGAAGATGGAAGAGAAAAATGTTAGTTTATTAAGTATCACAGTTTTGCAATGGGTATATTAATTATTAAACAGCACATAGTTTTGCAATGGGCAGATTAGCACTTTTAAAACGGGGTTATTAAGCTGCTTTCACACTGATCCACATGTGCAGTGCAGTGCTCCTGCGGCTTAACTGCACTGAGCCATAGACTCCTATTACATCCTGCAGGTTTGGTGTACTTTCTGAAAGTGCATTAACTATATCTGCAAGATGTAATAGAAAACTACCGCAAAGCTCAACTAACCTGCGGGTAAACCGAAGTGCAGCAGTGTGAAAGCAACCTTATAAGGGACACAGGACAGTAAGGCCAGTTTGTTCGGTGGTAAAGCCCTATAATTCATTGTGGCCTGCAACCAGTTATCAAATCACCTAATTGCCCCTTGCTCTTCCAAAGGTTAAAGACCCCTAACCAGTGGCGGCCTCTCTCCACTCCACCCCCTATGTGCAGTGGATAGATTCATGCATAGCATGAATCTATCCACGGCCGCCGCGGCCACCCCCATTCATCTGTCCGGACCCTTTCAAGGCACCCGATTCATGAATTACAGCAGCAGGGGGTTTTTTAAGCACCTGATTAGAGCCAGAGGATCTAATAAGCTTCAAAATCGGGTGGGCTTGGGACACAGAGGATGCACTCCGATCCCACCCAGGTATGTTACAATAGCGAAACACTGATCCTCAATCCGACCCGTTTTCCGATTGGCCGAAAAGAGAAGACTCCCGATTCACCGTCCAGGAGGAGGGAGGAAACAAAAGCCGTCGCGATGACTTAGAGAATGAGAGGCAGGAGAACAGCAGGCAGCCGAGCAGGGGAAGCCGCCGGTGATGGGGTAAGTGCTACCAACCGACCTGGTGGGGGGGGCTTACTTACTGTTTGCCAGCCCCCCCAAAAAACATTTCCACCGCCCGCCACTGCCCCTGTCACTGGTTTATAAAGCAGCATTATGGCCTTATGATGGTCATATCATTGATTTTCAGAAAGAAAAAAATTCTTGCACTTAGCTTGTTTTTGGGACTCTGAAGCATTTTCACAAATGGAGGAAAAAAGTGGCAAAAGCAGGAGGAAAACCATTCTCATAGCTAAGTCATGTGATGCAGAAACACATTAAAAATGTGATATAGAAGGACTTAAGATGCTACAGAAACATGTGCACAAATATATTTAAAAACATTATAAGTCTTTTAAATATTGTACTATGCTTAGAGAGAGATTGTCCTTAAGTGGAATTCCCATTTCCCTCCCTCCATAGTCTCGCGGGAATAGGCTATAGATGCGGCACTTCCTATTTACAAAAGAACATACATCAGTAGGAATTGCCCTAAGAAATTTGACCGGGTGTGGCAGCCATGGACTGCATAGGGGAAGATGCTCTTTGTTTCCTCCTTCTGGGTGGTACATGGTTGGGCCACTTTTTTAGCATAATCCTTGTTGGATACTGTGAACGGGTATTGATGTTGGGGTATTTGCAATTGCTTTTGATCTTTAAGGCTAGCTATGTGATCTACGCTCCTTTCTTCCTATGTCTTTATATCAAGTGATTTTGATATTTTACATGTGGATTTTTACATGTGTACCATGCTCAAGTTTTACAATAAAGGAACATACTGTTTTAATAAAAAAACATTACAAGTAATGCCGCGTACACACTTTCCGGCATACTTGGTCCGGCGGACCAGAGTCCGCCGAACAATCCGACCGTGTGTAGGCTCCGGCGGACTTTTTCCCAAAAGCCCGCCGGACCTAGATTTGAAACATGTTTTAAATCTTTCCGTCGGACTCAGTTTCTGGCGGAAAGTCCGCTCGTCTGTGTGCTGGTCCGATGGAAAGCACGCTCGTCTGTATTCTGGTCCAACGGACCAGATACGACGCAAGGGCAGGGTATTGCATTTTGCGCTCGCTGCAATAGGAAAAACAAATTTTCCTATTGCGGTGAGCGTGGTGCATACCAGGCCCTTAGGTCTGGTATGGATTATAAAGGGAAGCCCCTACGCCGAAAAAACGGCATGGGGTCCCCCCTAAATTCCATACCAGACCTTGATCCGAGCACACAGCCCGGCCGGTCAGGAAAGGGGGTGGGGACAAGCGAGCGCCCCCCCTCCTGAACCGTACCAGGCCGCATGCCCTCAACATGGGGGGTGGGTGCTTTGGGGGAGGGGGCGCCCTGCGGGGGAGAAGAGGCCGGAGAGAGCGGAGAAGAACCAACCGGACGCCGGGAGAAGAGGAACCGGAGGGACCCCCGAAGCCAGAAGAAGACCCCCGAAGCCGGAGGAAGACCCCTCCGGAGCTGTTAATAAATTATTTTAAAAACCTGTGTAGTGTGTTTTATTATTGACACTTTTTCCCTAGGTGAATGGGTAGGGGTACCATGTACCCCATACTCATTCATATAGGGTGGGGGGGGCGGGATCTGGGGGCCCTCTTATTATAGGGGGCTCCCAGATTCCGATAAGCCCCCCGCCCGCAGACCCTGACAACCATCGGCCAGAGTTGTCGGTAAGAGGCCCTTGTCCTCATCAACATGGGGACAAGGTGCTTTGGGGTGGGGGGACCCAGCATACTAGATAATCCATACTAGACCTAAGGGCCTGGTATGATCCACGATGGGGCTCACAAGGTGTCAATCTCGCTGATAAAAGCGGCAAGATTGACTTCATTTGCTAGTGCCGTCGCACCAGAGTCACGTTCAAAATGAACGGACTTGTCCATGTGTGGGCAAGTCCGTTCATTCTGAAAGTCCGCCGTAACTCCGGCGAAAGTCCGTCGGGAAGATGAGCGGACTTAGCCCGCCGGAAAGTCCGGTCGTGTGTGGGCAAGTCCGTCCGTTTTAACTACTTCAATACCGGGCACTTAGACACCTTCCTGCCCAGACCAATTTTCAGCTTTCAGCGCTGTCGCAGTTTGAATGACAATTGCGTGGTCATGCTACACTGTACCCAAACTAAATTTTTATCATTCTGTTCCCACAAATAGACCTTTCTTTTTTTGGTATTTGATCACGTCTGCGGTTTTTTTTTTTGCTAAACAAATAAAAAAAGCCGAAAAATTTGAAAAAAATCAAAGTTTTGCTTTTGTTTCTGTTAAAAAAAATTGTAAATAAGTAAGTTTTCTCTTTCACTGATGGGCACTGATAATGCGGCACTGACAGGCACTGATACAGCGGCACCAATGAGGTGGCACCAATGAGTGGGCACTGATGGGCAATGAAAGGCGGCACTGCTGGGCACTGCTGGGCACTGATAGGGTGGCGCTGATAGGGGGCACTGATAGGCGGCACTGCTGGGCACTGATAGGCACTGATAGGCGGCACTGCTGGGCACTGATGGCCACTGATACGTGGCACTGATGGGCACTGATATGAGGCACTGATGGGCATCCCTGGTGGCACTGGCAGTGGTAGGCATTGAAGTGGGCACTGACTGGCAGCTGCCTGGGCACAGATTGGCAGCTGCCTGGGCACACAGTGGTAATTCCCTGGTGGTCTAGGGGCATACCTGGTGGTCCAGTGTGGATCACTTCCCTAGTGGTCCTGGGTAGGATACAAGGGGGGCTGTGCTGATAAACAATCAGCACAGACCCCCCTGTCAGGAGAGCAGCCGATCGGCTCTCCTCTACTCGCGTCTGTCAGACGCGAGTGAGGAAAAGCCGATCACCGGCTCTTCCTATTTACATCGTGATCAGCCATGATTGGACACGGCTGATCACGTGGTAAAGAGTCTCCGTTGGAGACTCTTTACCTAGATCAGTGTTGCAGGGTGTCAGACTGACACCCCGCAACAACGATCGCCGCGATGCGCGCCCCCGGGGGCGTGCAGCGGCTAGATATTCCTGATCATGTCATATGACGTCCGATCAGGAATATCAAACCACTTTGCCGCCGTCATTCTGTAATAGGGCGGGCGGCAAGTGGTTAAAGTCCAGCGCACCTGGCGGACAAAGTCCGTCGGAAAATGTGTGCCGGACCAAGTATGCCAGAAAGCCCGATCGTGTGTACGCGGCATAACTCATATTTTAAGCTAAAAAGCTTCATATGCAATCCATAGAAGCTTCAGTAACAGCACATGTAACAGCAAATTCTTATACCCTTATCACATATACACCCCCATACATACAGTATACCCTAAATAACCCACTATTCAGCAATATCTTATATATTTAAGAGAATCTGGGATGGGTCATCAACTGATATTAAAATAGCTGTATAATACAATGGGAAGGGTCATTCTCAACATGTTTCCCAGATTTTCAATCTGCTTTTTCAGAAGTTATATGAGAAGCATATCTAAAATGGTGTGTGTGAGTCGTTGGTTGGAAGGGTTTGGACAGTAGTTACAGTAAGTGTCACCTAGGTTTCTCACCTACACAGTTGGAGAGACCTCAGGATTTGTGCCTGCTAGCAAGGAACCAAGCTTTGTTTTTTTGGAGCTGGTCTGGGTCATGGAGTCTTGTGATTTTGTAGATCTTTGGGTGGGATAAAGCCTTCATTCCTAGTTTCACATCGTAACTGGCAGTCAGAACTCATTATTAGTCAGCTGTACACAAAGCATTTTGTTTGGGTGCTAACTGAGGCTTTCTGGTCCTCCCAACTCAGAAGATACTTGTGTTGTAAGAAAGCAGCTGTGTGTGTGCAGACATGAGGAGAGTGTCTATTCTGGCCTGCACTGACCAGGCCATACCCAGAGAGAAACAATGCAGTCTGTGCGGAAACAGACGCAGGATCTGAGTGGACCAAAAATAGCCAGAACACTGAATTGTGTTGTTCAGTGTGATGCTGAAAACGCCTGTGTGGGAAAATCCTTATGAAGGGACTTTTGTTTCTGAATTAAAGCAGATTAAAAGCCCTTAAAACACAAGTTGGAGAGACCTTGGAGCTCTACACTTGAAGAGAACCCTCACAAAACATATCTCCTTACAGACTTGAGACAATTCTAAGATGCAGGCTAAAAATTCTGTTCTAAATTACATTTTAATTTATAGAATGGGCTGCTTTTCAGAAGGAGTCGATGCTGTATGATAGGCCTCCCAAGATGTAATAAATTACCCATCCATGTTCTAGGCTATAGCATATAGAGAACCTAAGAAGGCAAAAAAAACATAAAAAACATTTCACTAATCCCCTTGTAAGCAAGTGTTTCCAAGAGGAACTAAAGAATTATCTGTTTTTCTCTTGCTGTGTTAACACTCTTAAGTAAAATAGGTTACTTACTTGACTACGTGACACTTGACTAAGTGTCCTCAGGTTGACCTGATGAGGTGGTAGTGACTGAGCAGGAAGGTAATGTTTTCCCGCTCTTTTCTACCAGGTCACCCCCCAACCCCTACAGGTCATGCCATACAAAAAGGGCTCACTGAGTGCCCTGAGAGGTTATTTAGAGAAAGACTGCCAAAATGTAGCTGCTACTCTGCCAGAATGGATCACCCCTTAATGGGGGGGGGAGCCCAGTTGGGGTTCCCGGTGGGGCCTGGAGCCTGTGGGCCCTCATGGACTTATGGCTGCCAGTTATGGACTTTACTGCCTTTATGGATTACTTGCTGCCTTTTGTGGCTTTAGTGCTTTAATGGATTCTTGTCTTGAAGGGATTGCTTTTAGAAACGTGCCATCTGCCTAAGGTACAGTCACTTTATGGTTCACTTAAAGAACTCTGTACAGGAATGTGTGTGAAGATGTCATTTGAAAACTGTTCCTGTGTTATCCTTAACTTCTTTTAGTAAAGATCTTTTGTTGTTCTTTTAACTTGCCTGGTCTGAAATTTCTAAAGGGTGTATGCATGGCGTATCAAAATAGTAGAGCTTACAACAAGGGGACTAAAGTTATAGAAGATACAGCACAGAGGTCTAATAAACAGAATGTTGTCCAGAGGAAGCTATGTTGCTGTTGCTAATACCAGCTGAATTGGTATCAGTTGCTAAAGTAGCCAACCAGCCATTAAACAGATGACTTGGCTAAGGTAATGTTTACTCTGGTATTGAAGGAGTGGTATTCTTGGCACCTTTATTCCCCATATACTGGGATCGTCTCTGTGGCACAAAGTACCTAGAGACCCAGCTTGGAGTCATGGTAGAGAGAGATGTAGCGGGCCCCGGGAAGGAGAACAAGCATGGAGTTATGGGGAACTGTGCTTACTGTATCCAGTAGCAACAGTGGGAACAGTCACTGGTAGTGATATGACTACTGAGTTGGTGGAAACTGGAAAATGCTCCATGTTTCAGAAATGCTGCACACCTGGGGAGTGATGTTCTCTAACAAAAGAGTGCCCAAAGTGTTTAGTGTCAACAATGTAAGAAGTATTTCCACAGATTACAAAGAGTTAACTATGAACATTGCTGCTCACTTCTAAAGTTTGGAGACCCGTCTTAATGTTTCACATGACTGCAGCAGCTGCTTGTGATTCAGGGATTAGTGTCCCAACTTGGGCACCTTAAGCCCCACCCACACACTCCTATAATCCAGTTTACATCTTCTGTCAGTCAAAAATATTTTATGATAGTTTATATAATAAAAGGACAGTGCACTTGGTGTATCACCACAGGCAATGGCATAGGCCTTCCTACATGGTGATTGGTTCAACAACAAGCTGATTCCTAAAACAACCTGCATAGGGCACCACACACTGGCTAGTACAGTAGGACTTTTTAATGCAAAGATAATATAGAGAAATGCCCTCATATTAAAAAAAAAACAAAAAGGTTTCACTGATTGGAGGAGCCCTTGGTCCAGAATATGCTTAGCATGGCCAGCGCACAGCATAGAATCCTAAAGGGCCAGGATATGTGGCAGAAAACCTGAGCGACAAAATGCTCCTCAATATGCTGTTTGCTTCTGTCTCTTCTCTCACAGGCACCAAAGGAAGCTCCACCTTCTCTCTCGTCAGTAGCGTGCAGTTTGCTTAGGGACACTTTACAGGATTGACACCCCTTCCTCAGCTTAGCTCAGTTGTTCAAAACAACTTTTTCTATTCTGATTCATTTTAACATTATTATAAAACAGTTATGAATTCCTTGCTTCATTGACCACTTGCCAAAAACCCGGCTTTGCGAATCGCCGTAGGTGTACGTTGATTCGCGCACTAGCCTGTGTGAGTGCACACGCTGATTGGCCAGTGGGGGAGACAATCAGTGGGTCCAATCCCTGCAGAGACAGAACGGAGATCTGCCAAAGTAAACAAGGCAGATCTCCCTTCTGACAGGATGACACAAGATCTTATCTTTATGCTATGCAGGAAGGCGGATCTCTGTGTTTTTCCAGTCAGACCGTCCCCCACAGTTAGACCCCTTTCACACCAAGGTGTTTTTGCAGCGTTTTAGCGCTAAAAATAACGCTATTAAAACGCTCATAAAACGCTTCCCATGCATCTCAATGGACCCTTTCACACTGAGGTGTTGCGCTAGCCGGGCGTTGAGAAAAGTCCTGCAAGCAGCATCTTTGGAGCAGCTTTTGGGAGTTGAAAAAAACGCTTCAAAAGCGCCCCTCACCATAGAAATAAATTGAAAATGCTGTAAAAACGCCTGAATAGCGCCTATAATCCGCCCTGAGCTGTAGAAAATTCACATGATCTCACAAAAAGGTAAACATGCAAGCAGAAAAGAGAGCATCTACAACAACAGGACTGAACTTGTGGGAAGGTCAGAATGATTAAACAGACCATCAAAGTGCCAAAAAAAGATTTAATCCCAGAAAAATGAAGATTTGAATTAAAACAAGACACTGCTTGTTACTTTACAAGACACTGCTTGTTTTACATGATATCACAAAGGATAAACATGCAAGCAGAAAGATAGCATCAATAACACATGCTTCAATAACGCTTGAAAAACGCTGTTAAAACGCCTGCAGCGTTGCGTTAATTTTACCGCTAACACCCCTAAAACGCTGTAAAAACGTGGTAATAACTCTAAGGCGTTTTAGGGCATTTTTGAAGCACCTTGGTGTGAAAGGGGTCTTAGTAAACACCCAGGGAACACAATTAACCCTTTGATCGCCCCTGATACTAACCCCTTCCCTGCCAGTGTCATTTATTCAGTGATCAGTGCATATTTTTAGCACTGACCACTGTAATAATGTCACTGGTCCCAAAAAAGTGTCAAAAGTGTCCGATCTGTCCATCACAATGTCACAGTCCTGCTAAAAATCGCTGATCATCGCCATTACTAATTATTAAGTAAAAAAAATAAAATAGTAAAAATGCCATAAAACTATCCCCCATTTTGTACACGCTATAACTTTTGCGCAAACAAACAAAAATACGCTTATTGGGATTTTCTTTTTTCAAAGATATGTATCAGAATACATATTGGCCTAAACTGATGAAGAAATTATATTTTTTAAATTTTTTATTGGATATGTTTTATAACAGAAATTAATAAATATTGTTTTTTTTTTTTCCTAAATAGTCAGTCTTTTTTTGTCTATAGCTCAAAAAATAAAAACCGCAGAGATGATCAAATACCACCAAAAGAAAGGTTTATTTGTGGGCAAAAAGGACATCAATTTTTTTGGGTACAGTGTTGCATGACCATGCAATTGTTAATTAAAGTAATGCAGTGCCGTATCGCAAAAAATGACCTGGTCATTAAGGGGCCAATCCTTTCGTTACATAAAGTGGTTAAAGGCACTGCCGAGTGCACTGCCAAAAGAACAGTGCACCAGGTTGTCCAGCAAATCCCTTATTTTGGACTCAGAGTACAAGTAGGAATTCAAGGAAGGAAGGTGATTTATGTGAAATTTAACTGCACTACTAATTTAACTTTCTGAAGATAAGTTGTTGGCCCCCGATCACAAAGAACTGATAAACCTTCTGAAACCTTCCATCTTCAAAAGAAATCAAATAAAATGCTATTTATTCATTATGATGGAATGGAGAGCCTTGTGGTTACGAGTTTTCTTTGCTGCAAACTGGCACCAGGTTGTGCCCCTCAGGACTGCCCCACCAAGGTAAAGCCTAGTACACACCAGTAGGTTTTTCATTCAACCCAGCAGAGCTGAACAAAAAAAGAAAAAAAACTGACAGCCCCCTGGGAGTCTCTGTACTAACCATGCGAACTTAGTACAGTGATCTCCCCTGCTGTGCTATTGTGTTCTGACAGGGGGCCGCCCCCCTGCCAGAACACTCCGGTCACCGCTCTCAGCTATTGGCTGAGAGTACTGCTCCGGAGCTGATTGGCAGACCTTTTTCGGTCATGCCCCATCGACAGAAGCTGGCCAGCTTGTGTCCAACTGCCTGCAGTACACACGGGACAAATGTTGGGCAGTTTCTACTGAACCGGCCGATGCCGTCCGACATTTGGCCCGTGTGTGCTAGGCTTAAGGCTAGAACAGGCAGACTGCAGTAGGGAGACTGTTCACAAGGCATCATGGCAGAATAGTAGTAAGATACAAGCAAAGGTCTAGTCAGGTAACAATTAAGAGTAGTCAGGTCGAAGCATGGGTCGAGCGGCAAGCAAAAGATTACTTAGGTGAATCTAGGTCAGCAACAAAGAGGCAACTGACAGGTAAGGATTTTGGCTGCCAGGTAGCTGGCAATAAGACATAGCATCAGCCACTTTAAAGGTTGATATGTAAGCCTTGGTACACAGGCCAAATATCAGCCGGTTCAACAGAAACCAGACGGAATTCAGCCGGTGTGTACAGCAGCCTATCCGACAGAAGCTGGCTAAACGTCTGGCTATTGTCGAACAGGCACGCTGGAAAAACAGCTGCCGATCAGCACTCGTAGCCAAGAGCTGACCGGTATGTTCTAGCGGGGGGCAGACCCCCTGTCAGAACACAATAGCTTGGTGGAGGAGATCGCTGAATGAAGAAAAACTGATAGTGTGTGCTGGGTTTTAAAGAAGAAGTATAACCAAAGCTTATTTTGGCTGTACTTCTCCTATAGATCACAGGAGTGCAATTCATTTTGCACTCCTGTGATCCATTTTCAGCAAAGAGCGGAGGTCCACTGTCTGCTGACGTCACCAATATTAGTCCAGGCACGGCATCATTCTGACCACTGAGACTGCCGCTCCGCTCCCTCCACAGCCCAGCGCTCCAATGAGCGAGAAGAGCAGAGAGCTGTGACTGACAGTCCATGGAGCTCTGAAAACCGAGTGATCGGCGGTGTTCGATCACTCGGTTCTCAGTGTAGAGGAGCCGGAGGACAGATGCTGCATCCACCTAGGTAAGTAAAATCTGCAAAGAAAAGACTGCTTTACTTCTCTTTTAAATACCCTTCTGGTCAGGGGACACAACTGGCATTGTTTTTGGGAATTAAGATAGTCTTATGCCGTGTACACACGGTTGGACTTTTCAGCTACAAAAGTCCGACAGCCCATCCAACAGATTTTCGACGGACTTTTGGCGGACTTTCAACAGACTTTCTAACGACCGGACTTGCCTACACACGATCACACCAAAGTCCGATGGATTTGTACATGATGACGTATACCGGACTAGAATAAGGAAGTTGATAGTCAGTAGCCAATAGCTGCCCTAGCGTGGGTTTTTGTCCGTCGGACTAGCATACAGACGAATGGATTTCTGGGTCCGGCGGAGTTACGACGTAAAGATTTGAAGCATGTTCCAAATCTAAAGTCCGTCAGATTTGCGACTGAAAAAGTCCGCTGAAGGTCCGGTAAAGCCCACACGTGATCGGATTGTCCGCCGGATTTGGTCCGTCGGCGTCCGTCAGACAAGTCCGGTCGAAAAGTCCAACCGTGTGTACGCGGCATTAGAGGTAGTGGTGGTGCTAGGAATCCTGGAAACCATGGAAGACCTGGCAGGGATCCTGTGAGTACTGGAGGTTCTAGGAATCCTGGCAATCTTGAAAAATCCAGCAGAGATCCTTTAAGTACCATAACAGAAGATATTGTAAGTGTCCAAGTGTCTTCAGCAACTTTTATTTATCTGTAGGCCTCTGATACAAAGAAAAAATTATTTTAATAGCAGTCAGAAAGCAAGTTTGATGAGCCCTTTAAATACATTTGTGAGTGGGCAATATCCAATTAAAAGTATGTTGGATCACATAAATTAAAATAATTCCATCGTTTCAAGCCTTTCCTAATTAAAAAGCATAGATGTATATGGTCTATTCATGTTTAACACCAATGAGTGAAATTACCTAGACCTGCCTCATCTCCTCTCCAAAACACAATATATCTAATTAATTCTGTCATCTACATCAGTATCAGATGGGTTGATGTTCCAACCCAATTATTTTACAGCCTCTTATGAAACTGATAAGGGACAGAGGAATGGGCGTCTAGTCTCAAGTGGTTAATGTTTATTCGTTAAGTTTCCCATATGACGTTACAGTTAGGGGGCACAGATGTGTGTAGCTTTGCACAAACTAATTATTTCAGTGTCTGTAGAGTTCATGTCCAAAGACAAAAGAGAACAAGGCTGGGATATTTGGCACAACATAAATAATAATTACCTCCAAACCTCCCTCCTCCTTCTAAAGCATGCCTTATCATTGAACTTTGCCCCAGAACTTTACTATATTACCAAAAGTAATTTTTCCAGAAGCGCATTTGTAAGGTCAGGCACTGATGCTGGACGAGAAGGCCTGGCTTGCAATCTCTGCTCTCTAGTGAAGGGAACTCTTAAGGCATCAGCATACCAAGACATTTTGGACAATTTCAGCCCCCAACTTTGTGGGAACAGTTTGGGGATGGCCCTTTCTGTTCCAACATGACTGCGCACCAGAGCACAAAGCAAGGTCCATAAAGACATGGATGAGTGAGTTTTGGGTGGCAGAACTTGACTGGCCTGCACAGAGTCCTGATCTCAACCCAACAGAAAACCTTTGGGATGAATTAGAGCAGAGACTGCAAGCCAGGCCTTCGTTAAACATCAGTGCCTAACCTCACAAATGCACTTCTGGAAGAATGATCAAACATTCCCATAGACACACTCCTAAACCTTGTGGACAGCCTTCCCAGAAGAGTTGAAGCTGTTATAGCTGCAAAGGGTGGGCCAACGCAACATTGAACCCCACGGACTAAGACTGGTATGCCATTAAGGTTTATGTGCCTGTAAAGACAGGTGTCCCAATACTCTTGACAATACGCTTCCTGACGACGTTGTGAAGACGAAACATACGTCGAGGCGCATCCCGGCCACGTTACTACCGGCCACTTCCAGTTTCTGTCTCACCATGGCGGTCAACACAGCGTGGGTGGGGCGGCTATTCCTTCCATTTACCTGGTGACAGGTGCTTTATATCTCCAGTGACGAGGAAAGGCACCTACTAATGTAAGCGGCCATTTGGCTTATGTTTTGAAAACTATTTTTAAAATGAAACTGTATCACGCTATGGTCCTGTTTTTTCATTTTTTTTAATTATTACTGCGGTAGAGTATTAGCAAGATTCCAGCCACATCTCCTCTGATATACCAGCAAGACTACAGACCCACATTAAAAAAGCCCCATCTGACCTTCTTTTTAGTTAAAGAGGTCACGGTGGTCTGGTGAGTAGGAATTTCACTCACATCCACCGGGTGTTTTCTCATGAAGTTTTGCCATTGGTGATGGTGTAAAGATCGAAGTTGCGTCACAAAAGATTTATGGACTTTTGTTTTTGATGAAATATTTGTTTTTTGCAGCTATAAAAGCTTCAACTCTTCTAAAAAAGGCTGTCCACAAGGTTTAGGAGTGTGTCTATGGAAATGTTTGATAATTTTTCCAGAAACGCACTTGTGTGGCCAGGCACTGATGGTGGAGAGAAGGCCTGGCTCACAGTCTGCGCTTTAATTCATCCCAAAAGTGTTCAGGTTGAGGTGCAGGCCAGTCAAGTTCCTCTACCCCAAACCCCCTCATCCATGTCTTTATGGACCTTGCTTTGTGCACTGGTGTTTAGTCACGTTGGAACAGGAAGGAGCCATCCCCAAACTGTTCCCACAAAGTTGGGAGCATGAAACTGTCCAAAATGTCTTGGTATGCTGACCCCTTAAGAGTT
Source organism: Lithobates clamitans (assembly GCA_037952925.1). Taxonomy (NCBI): domain Eukaryota; kingdom Metazoa; phylum Chordata; class Amphibia; order Anura; family Ranidae; genus Lithobates; species Lithobates clamitans. The sequence goes on from JBBGZY010000142.1 coordinate 5,725,146, forward strand.
CCCTTCACGGGAACTAAGGGACCAAGCCCAACCCCTGAAAAGCAGAAAAGAGGGGACAATACAGAGAAGGAAAAGGGATTGCTGCTCACCCCTTGAAAACTAGAAAAAAAGAAAGGATTTCCCCAGGGTGGGGTTTTTCGGCAGCACAGTAACGAGTAAAGTCAATAATGTATGAAAAGTAGAATAAATTTATTTGTACAAAAATAGTATATCATAGAAGTTAAAACAATGAGCTCCAGTGGGAAGTACCTTAAAACTAAATTGGCTAAACATACATTGGCAGACATATATTCATAACAAGGCTTATTATCATGAACATTAAACTGACGCGTTTCAACCCATATACCCAGGGTCTTCTTCAGAGGGTCAGTCTGCTGGCAAATATACACAAATAGAGTTGATGTGCATATATGGATTCCATTAGTGTAACAACAATTACATTCACCATGCAATACATAAATACAGTATACAGTATAATTACCCAATAAAGTATGTCCAGCAGGAGAGGAGAAAAACCTCCCACATGGAGATCCCTTAAAAAACTGTCTTCCCCTCTTCCCCAATGGAGAGTCCCAGGCACCTCTATCACCACCGCAGCCCAGACGAGGGCAGTGAAAACAGTAACGTAACTTACGAGAGGTCACACTCTCACGCACCGCCCACCAGGCCAGGCGACCGGCCTGAAAGACAAACCACACCAGCAATGAAAACTAAAGACGAACTAAATAAACACCCATAACAAATGTAACAAATTAATCAAGTTTGTTGTGTGGACAAAAAGGCCACTAGGAGACCGGAGTCTCCAATATTTATCATACGTATAATGCGTATAGCTCAAACCAGGAATTCAAAGCCATGTTTGTATAAAAATTCTAAATAATATAGATAATTTGTAGAAATATATCAGGTATTAGTAAGCACTCAGTCTGTGCCATATGTGAAGATAATGATGAGTTAGTGAGGGGGGGGTGGGGAGTGGGAGAGTGGAAGGGAATGGGGAAAGGTGGAGAGTGAATGGTGAAGCAAGCCATGCGGTGTATGTGTGTGGGATGGGAAGTTGGTGACATAGGTGCCAGTATGTGTGAGAAAAGCCAGCAGTGAACTAAAAAAAGGAAGGGGAGGGGTTTGCCCAAAAAGACCCAAATGAAGGAAAGAAAAAAAACACAACTGTGATTGCAAAACATTACCTCAAAAAGTGTTAGGTAGCGCATGTGACTGCACCATTTTGCCCCATGTAACTAGACTGTTACTTGTCAGCCAACCTGGAATTGGTCGCAAGCTGTATCAGACTCAGTGGATTAGTATCCAATCCTGAGTCAACCAGTCTAAAATAAACAAGAAAAAATAAAATAACAATATCATTATAAATAAATGAGTAAGGATCAATGTGGGATTGATTAGTTACCACATGAGCCATGATTATATAGGGCAAAAAATGGTGCAAAGACACATCGCTAGAAGGTATACTTACTGTGTGACAACAATGAGTGCTTCCAGTCCACCAAACAGGGAAAGACTGAGGGTGTATTGCTAATACCACTTTTATATCTACCATTTAATGGGGGTGTGTGTACTTTATTGCAGTCCATCACAGGTGTGTGCAATCCCCTGATCGCCCCATGGCAGGCGGAATGGCCGCCATCCAAGCAGCCGAGTGTGGCCTCCCCGTGTTCGGGAAAAGCCAAGGCTCCAATAGGACGTCACTCTCGCCGAAATCTCGCAATGCCCCTGATGTCACGTCGCATGCGCAGTGACGAGGAGCATCTGAGAGTGTTCCGGAACGCCGCTGGCAAGGGGGGAGATCCCCAACACGGCACCCGGTGCCCGTCCGAGCGTCCAATGGGGAACAAGGGGGGAGGTGCCGCCTATGAAGGCCGGCTCCTCCCCCCCCTTGCCGGGAAGCCACGTCACAGATCACCCCCGACCCGGAAGCGACAGCGGAGAAAGCGCCAGAGCTCCACTGGTCAGGGGAGAAGCAGTTTAAGAGGGGGACACAAAACAAAATAATGATAAGTTGTGATGCTTAAACATGACAATAGGGCACGCTTGTGAGGAAGAGGGAACTAATGGTGCCATACGAACCAATCCCCAAAACCTCACAATGCCCAGCACATATATGCTATTCACAGTTCGGAGGTGGTGCCATTGTCCACTAGGCATTGCATATATTATATGTATATAAAGCATCAGTAAAAACAGGAGAATTCAATCACATATATTCGTAGCTCTGCAACATCAAGTTTGAAAATAAAAAATATATAAAACAAAATAAAACAAAACCCCTGAAAAGCAACCCCACACCATAATCCCCCCTCCACCAAATTATTTGGACCAGTGCACAAGCAAGGTAAAGTTCATGTGCGTGTAAAGGCAGGTGTTCCAATACTTTTGATAATATATGGTATGTGATGTTATAAGAATAGAAATTTTTTTTTTTTTAAATTATTTTAAAAAATACTGGAGAAAGTCTTCCAAAATGGTAAAAGTAAAAAAAAAAAATTTACAAAAGGATAGGATAGGAATAGGGCAGATAGGCCAAAAACAATCTACAAATAATGCTGAATAAGACGGATGTGAATTTGTTATATCTGGTTCGCTCATGACTTCAACTAAGACAAATCCTTTTTCCTGCAGCTATTACAGTCTTCTTTTTTTACCCAAGTTTACATTTTTGTTAAAGCCATCTTACACGTACTGCTATTATTATTGTATAGTTTTGTTTTTATATTCTTCATAAAATTTTAAACAAAGAAAAAACACAACAAAAGGCAAACTACAAAGATCACACAGAATACGTTACCTTGTGTACATCAATGACTTTTAAAGGAACTGTGTTCATACAATATAAGCAGACTGTACAGTACAGCAAGTCAGAATGTTGATCGGTATCAGTGGCGGCTGGTGCTCAAAATTTTTTGGGGGGCGCAAACAAACTGATAAATTATGAAAAATACTGAAACAAAAACCATCAATTGCAGCCACTGTGCCCATCATATGAAAAATACTGAAACAAAAACCATCAATTGCAGCCACTGTGCCCGTCATATGCAGCCCCTCTGCCCATCATATGCAGCCACTGTGCCCATCATATGCAGACTCTGTGCCCACCAAAGCAGCCACCTGTGCCCATCATATGCAGCCAACTGTGCCCATAATATGTAGCCAACTGTGCCCATAATATGCAGCCAACTGTGCCCATCATATGCAGCCACTGTGCCCAGCAAATGCAGCCACTGTGCCCATCATATGCAGCCTCCGTGCCCGTCATATGCAGCCTCTGTACCCATCAAATACAGCCAACTGTGCCCCATCAGTTGCAGCATCTGTGCCCATAATATGTAGCCACTGTGCCCCACAAATGCAGCCAACTGTGCTCCAACAATTGCAGCCTTTGTGCCCATAATATGCAGCCACTGTGTGAACCCCCCCCACCCTCCCGCTGTCTGCCTGGCACTTACCCCATCATGTTGGTGGGTCAGGCAGCAGGACAGGTGGCGATCTGTGGCCGTGTAGCGTGGCGATGGATGCAGGACTCCCTTGTATGTGTCTTCTTGCTGTTCTCCCAATAGGATTGCCTCTACCCTTAGCCAATCAGGTGCCCGGTATTACATCCAGGCCTCCTGACTGGGTGAGAGGCGGTTCTGTGTTAGCAAAGCAAATATTAATTTGCTTTGTTAACACTCCTGGGTGCACTGCAAGCACAATGATTAGCGCTCGCAGTGCTTTTCTGAAGCCTATTAGAGCCTATGGCTCTAATCAGGTGCTTCAAAAACACCTCCCTGCCACTGTAATTCAGACGTCAGATGCCCCGAAAAAGGGCCGGAGGCCTGAATGTGGGGTGGCTACAGCAGCCGTGGATAGATTCATGCAATGCATGAATCTATCCATACTACGTAGAGGGGGTGGCTGGAGAGAGGGGACAGCGCCCAAACGCCCGAGCATCCCTAATGGACGCACTGCCACTGAGCAGTATAGTCTTTTTCTCAATCCATGGTGACAAGATTGAGAACAGCTAAATGTTAATCATTAACGCTACAACAGGTAACTTTACTAAACCATAGAACGTTAGTAGTGATTGTTCACCAGTGATACAAAAAGTATTTTTAAATGCTAGTAGAGCACCTTAATGTAATGACAGATCATTTGTTAGTAAGACATTGTAAAGAAAATTCTTATACTATGTTATTTTCCACCAATACATAAATGTCTGTACTACCACACTATAATAAAAGTGTTGACAGCTAAAAGTTTCAATAAGATATATTTAGAATTACACATCAAAAGCCTGAATATATTTTTTGCAGACTTGGGTCTACATGTCCGTATCTGGGGGGCCTTAACTCGCAGACGCAGTATATCTGCATCATTGTGTAGTTCTGGGCGCGCTCCATTATACCCCAGAACTGTGGCACTCGCTCACATTCTGATAATCAGGAGCTGGTAGCACGGGCTCTTTACGACTTCAGCATTGTTCCGCCAATTGCAGTGCAGAAAGATTGGGAGCCCTTCCTACCAGCCTTGGGTGGCAGAGCTCATTTCAAGCTCAAATGGGTTTACGTTTGCACCTCCTCCAAAAAATGAAGAGAAGACCAAAAAACGAAGATGACGCAGTGCCCAGTGTGTCATATGACTGGCCAGAAGACAACAGAAAAACATGTACAAGTATGTAAAAAAAATAAAGAAACTGTTGGTATGGTTGAGGCGCAGATTAATGTGATCATGAAGAACAGTAGTTTATAGTCCTTGTGGATGAGTCCATTAACCTCTTGCTTAAGCCCCCCTCCTGCCCAGACCAATTTTCAGCTTTCAGCACTGTTGCACTTTGAATGACAGTTGCGCGGTCATACAACACTGTACTCAAATGAAAATTTTTCTCTTTTTTTGGTATTTAATCACTACTTGGGTTTTTATTTTTTGCTAAACAAACAAAACAAGACAGAAATTTTTTGAAAAAAAAGAAACGTTTCATAGTTTGTTTCTGCAAATAGGTAATTTTTCTCCTTCATTGATATTCACTGATGAGGCTGCACTGATGGGCTGCACTGATGGGCACTGATGGGCTGCACTAATAGGCACAGATAAGGCAACACTGATAGGCACAGATAAGACGACACTGATGGGCACTGATAAGACGGCACTGGTGGGCACTAATAAGACTGCACTGATAAGACGGCACTGATGGGTGGCATTGCTGTGTGGCACTGATGGGTGGCACTGATAGATGTCACTGATGGGCACTGATAGGTGGCACTGGTAGGTGATATTGATAGGCAGCACTGGTGATGATGCACTGATTGGTGATTTATAGGAGGCACTGTGGGCACTGATAGGCAGCACTGTTGGCACTGATAGGTGGCACTGTGGGCACTGATAGGTGACATTGAGGGCACTGATAGGTGACACTGTGGGAACTGGTGGGTGGTACTGTGGGCACTGGTAGATGGCGCTGGTGGGCACTGGTAGGTGACGCTAGTGACGCTCCACGATCGGGACTGATGTCCCTCTCGCAGCCGCCAGTGATCAGCTTTTTTTTTCCTCCTCACACTACCAGCGTGAGGCGGAAAAATAGCCGATTACCAGCTCTGTTTACATCACATGATCAGCTGTCATTGGCTGACAGCTGATCACGTGGTAAGTGGTCGGGATCGACCCCCTACTCCAATCTGTGATCAGCTGAGTCTCAAAGACTCGCTGATCACAGAGCACGCATGCCCTGAAGGGGGCGTGCAGGCCGTTCAAGCATCTATGGACGTCCTCCCGGCAAATTAAGTCCGCGCTGCAGCCGTCTTAGCGCGGACGTCAATAATAATATTCAATAATGTAGTCCATCCAGGGGTAAGGATTAGAATGGGGCAAACGGTTCGGGCCGAGCAAAAGTTTGTCCCAAACATTGCCTGTTCGCCCGTTTGGCCAGCACCCCAATTTGCAGGGTGTTCAGAAGATGTTTTCGCGCTGCACAGTGCATTCTAAGCCCTGATTGAGCAAAGCTTTGCCCAATCAGGGTGCAGTGAATAGCTGGTTGTTAAGGAGTGGGCCGGAAAGTCCTAAGCTGTCAATGGGCTTTACCATTGACAGCAAAAAAAAACCATTGACAGCATGGGGGAGCCCCGTGGCAAAATTTTAAAAAAGGGCATGGGGTCCCTCCCAAATTCCATACCAGATCGAGCGCCCCCCTTCTCCTGAACCATTCCAGGCCACATGCCCTCAACATGTGGGGGTGTTTTGGGGCAGGAGAGGCTCTGCCCCCCACCATAAAACACCTTGTCCCCATGTTGATGGGGACAAGGGCCTCTTCCGGACAACCCTGGGCGGTGGTTGTCGGGGTCTGCAGGTGGGAGCTTATTGGAATCTGGAAGCCCCCTTTAACAAGGGGGCCTCCAGATCCCACCCCCCATGTGAATGACTATTCGGTACATAGTACCCTTACCCATTCACCAAAAAAGTGAAATGCCCCGTACACATGGTCGAACATTGATCGGACATTCCGACAACAAAATCCTAGGATTTTTTCAGACGGATGTTGGCTCAAACTTGTCTTGCATACACACGGTCACACAAAGTTGTCAGAAAATCCAATCATTCTGAACGCGGTGACGTAAAACACGTACGTCGGGACTATAAACGGGGCAGTAGCCAATAGCTTTAATCTCTTTATTTATTCTGAGCATGCGTGGCACTTTGTGGGTCGGATTTGTGTACACACGATCGGAAATTCCGACAACGGATTTTGTTGTCGGAAATTTTTATAGCCTGCTCTCAAACTTTGTGTGTCGGAAAATCCGATGGAAAACGTGTGATGGAGCCCACACACGGTCGTAATTTCTGACAACAAGGTCCTATCACACATTTTCCGGCGGAAAATCCGACCGTGTGTACGGGGCATAAGAATAAATAAAAAACAGGCGGCAGTTTTGGAAATTCCTATCTCGCTTGTCCCCCCTTTTCCTCACCTGCCAGGCTGCTTGCTCAGATAAGGACCTGGTATGGATTTCGAGGGGGAACCCATGCTGTTTTTTTAAAAAGATTGACTTGGGGTTCTCCTTAAAATCATACCAGACATGAGGGGCCTTGTATGGATTGGGGGGGACCCCCATGCCATTTTTTAAACATTTTTCTATTCCCACCAATACTACTGTATTGCTGGCAATATAAATGTCATTTCATTCATTTTTTTTCTTTAGAAATGTCAGTTTTTTTAAGCATCATTAAAATCACTGCTCCTGAAAAAGGCAATCTTTTTTTTTTTTTGCATTGATACATGTCCCTCAGGGCAGTACCCGGACGGGCAGGACCTTTTTTTGCCAATTACTTGAATAAAAGCCTTCAAAATGGGCACTTTTGATTTTTCAAGTTCGGGTTTCATAGACTTTAATAGGGTTCGCTGTTCGGGTCAAAACTTTTTCTCTGTTCGGGAGTTCTGATGGTGTTGGCCCATCTCTAGTAAGGATAAAGCCCCTTTTACACTGCTTCGACTTGAAAGTTGGGTGCTTTTCCCGCGATTTTACCTGCAATTATGACGCAATTTTGCCACGATTTCAGGGAATGCCTGTGTAAACTTGAGGTCTATGGACCTCAACTCGCATCAAAGTCGGACCAAAGTAGTACAGGGTCTACTTGAAGTAGCATAGATATGAATGGTACTCATTGGAAATCATGGAGTACGACTTGTCATGCGACTTTGCAGTCCCAAGTCGCAGGGCAAGTCACACAAGTTTGAAAGGGGCCTAAAGGTAGCAAATATTTAAGAATTATCAGTGACCTAAGGCAAGCCTCTTAAAGGAGTATAAGCAATCTCCAGAGTACATAAAAAAAGAGAGAGGAAGAGGTGCCTCTAAGTGTAGACTTTAAAAAAACAACAAGTTGTTAGGTAACTCACATTTTCATACTAAAGATAGGCATGTTTTTAAAGGGGTTGTAAACCCTTGTGTTTTTTCACCTTACAGCATTCCTTTGCAGTAAGGTGAAAAAACTTCTGTCACTGACCGGCCCCCCAGCCACCCCCGTTTTACTCACCTGAGCCCCGTAATTCCCACGCCGGAGATGCGCTCTTCCCCTCTGCCGTTGTCTCGGCTCTTGATTGGATAGATTGATAGCAGCGCAGCCATTGGCTCCCGCTGCTGTCAATCAGGTCCAATAACGGGGGCACCGGGGGGGGGCGAGTCCGGCACTCTGCGTCTATGGACTCAAATGCTGGACTCGGGAGCGCAGCTGCAAGGTAACCCCCCGGGAGAGAGCTTCTCCTAGGGGGTTATACAATGCAAGGAGGAGCTACCAGCGCCGCCAGGGGCCCCCAGAAGTCGAGGTTTGGGCCACTCTGTGCAAAACAAACTGCACAGTGGAGGAAAATATGACATGTTTGTTATTTTAAAAAAAACAAAAAAAAAACAAAGCTTTACAATCAATTCAACGCTGGTGGGGTCAATCTAAAGCACCGCATCTGCTGCCGCTCTGTCCGCCACTCGTAGAGGTCCTGGAAGCCAGCTGGTATGTTGGAATGTTGGGAGAGATCGGGAGAGAGGCCTGGAGCGCTCGTGGAGCACAGGCTACTAGCTTGACAAAGGAGTGCTCCTGACAGACTATCCTCAGAGTGCATGCTCGGAAACGGGTCACAAACAAACTTTCCTGCGATCGATTAACCAATCATTCCTGCGATTGATCGACCGTTCCTTCCTGCAATCAAGCGACCAATTCTTCCTGCAATCAATCGACCAATCCTTCCTGCAATTAACCAACCAATCCTTTCTCACATTGATCCTTCCTGCGATTGACTGACCGATCCATCCTGTGATCAATCCTTTCTGCGATCGATTGACAAATCCTTCTTGTGATCGATTGATCCTTCCTTTGATCGATCTTTTGATCCTGTGATCAATTGACTGATGCTTCCTGCAATCGATCGGCCGGTACTTTCTAGGATTGCTTGATCCTTCCTATGATCAACTGATCCTTTGATCCAGTCCCATTTTTTCGATTGCTGTGATCGATCAGCCTATCCTTATTGCAATCGATTGTTTGAACCTTCCTGCAATCGATTGACCAATCCTTCCTGCGATTGATTGACCGATCCTTCCTCAACTTGATCTTTCCTGCGATTGACAGACCGATCCTTCCTTACTTTGATCCTTCCTGTGATAGACAGGCAATCATTCCTTTGATCGATCCTTTGATCCTGTGATCAATCGACAGATCCTTCCTGCAATCGATCGACCGATCACTCCTGCAATCGATCAATTGATCCTTCCTGCAATCGACTGACCGATCCTTCCTGCAATCGACCAACCAAGCCTTCCTTTGACCAATCCTTTGTTGTTCAGATTGAGCCTTCATTATTTTTGTGCTAATAATTTTTTGCAGTGTTAGTTATCTTTTTTCATAGAGATACTTTTTTCGATCGACCAATGCTTCCTGTGATTGATCAACCGATTCTTCCTGTGATTGATCAACCGATCGATCTGTTAATCCTTCCTGCGATCAACAGACCGATCCTTCCTGCGATCGACAGACTCATCCTTTCTTTGACCAATCCTTCTTTGTTTAGATCGATCCTTCCTTCCTTCATTATTTTTGTGCTAATCATTTTTTTCAATGTTATCTATCCTTTTCCATATAGTTTAATACCTGGTTGATCCTGTCTGTTCCTGTGTTTCTGTCAGTATACTGACTTTCCATCATACTGCTCTCTGCAGCATCTGTGTGAAGCTGATCCTCTCCCCGCCGCTCCCCTAAAACTGAAACTAACAGCAGAGGAATGTGGGCCACTGGAGTCTCTCTGTTAGGGAGGAAGACCCAAGAAAACCAAGAAAATGTGACTGCACAGAAGCACTGCTGGGAAAAGGTATTTAGAGATTATATTGTTGAAAAAAAACATACAGCCATTACTACTGCCGCGTAAGAGAACCTATCATGAGAGTTTATTGTGGAGACTTTACAACCACTGTAAGCCCCACCTCGAGCCAACCAAACCCCACTGGATCTGACTAGATGCATAATATTCAAAAGTGTTTTGCTTGTTTTTTTTTCAACCAGAATTCCTTTCCTGTAACAAATCCTCAATCTGCGCAATCCAAAAATATTCAAATAAAATATAATAAATATTTAAATAAAACACAAAGTTGCTGCTGTCACCAAAAAAGCATTTTTACTACACTTAATACAACAAATAGACCAAAACCTGGTGCTGTGCTACCTAAATATAAACAAACAACTAAAACTTCAAGAGTGTATAATAATGTATAATAAATCTGTGTGTTGCACCCAAGCATACTAATAAAACTGTGGTGCAGTGATCCAAAATATTAAAACAAATCATAACACAATGTCCACGTGTTGGTAAACAAAAAAGTCCATAGATCAAACAATGAATTATTTATAAACGTGCTGATCCACCAGCTAGTGCTCGCCTCCACCGGTGTGCTCTGGTCGCTCACCTCATATTTTGACCCGTTTCACCAGTAGGTCAAAATCAACTTCTCTGTATCTCCCACTCCTTCCTGCTGGCTCATTGAGCCTCGATGACACTCATAAGTATTGCATTATGACTCTTACGCATTACGTCTGTGGGCAACGATCTCTTCAGTAGGGATCTACCGCGGCCATCTCAACAAGTGAAATTTGTGATATATGTCTTGATAGCCATCACTGCTTAAGTGCCATATTTGTGAATGTTTAATGTTTACTGTATGTGGAGCATTAAACTTTTATCAAAACGGAGAGCACTAGATCTTGCATTTTGTTCCTCCTTATACTCAATACGTCCGAGCATTATCGAGGCTCAGTGAGCCAGCAGGGAGGAGTGAGAGATACAGAGGAGCAGCGAGCCGGCAGCATGCCAGGTAGATCTCTTTAATATCCTTGGAAGAGAACCACTGAATTTGATCCGCTGGTGAAACAGGGTCAAAATATGAGGTGAGCAGCCATAGCACACCGGTGGAGGCGAGCACTAGCACATTGAAGATTTTTTTGCACACTATGGTGGATCAGCACCAGTGGCGTATCCTCCATGTGTGCAGGGTGTTCGCTACACATGGGCCTCCAGGTCAGGGGGGCCCATTGTGTTTTGTCACACTCTGCACACATGGAGTAGGGAAGAAAATAAATCATGGTAATTTTTTAGGGTCCCAAGTGGGCGTACAGGTTAGGAGTTTTTGGACTTTTTTTTTTACAAGAGCAGTGGTGGCAGCCGCATTTACTGATGCCTCCTCTCTAGATCCGGCCAGCACCGCCCACTCCTTTACAAATAGTGCCTGGTGGAGTGATATTACTTGAGTGCAGCGGCCGCACTCTATAAACTGTGAGGGTGGGACTGTGCTGCGTGGGAGAATGGCTAAGGAGCAGAAGGAGGTGCTGGAGGCTGCGCAGGCTGGAATCAGGAGTGTGGAAGAGCCTGGCCTTCCATTCCTTACCCTAACTAATCCCCTGCAACTGCTACCAAGCCAACCGAGTCTTAGGGCTTGTTCACACTTGACTAAATTTCTGACGCTCAACAAACGCTTCTATGGCATTAGTATGGGTGTCAGACAGGCGTTAATGAGCTTTAGAGAGAAAATTTTTTTTCAGGGGAAAGGCTCCCACTAAGAAAAGACACAGGCGGACCATGCTGCTTAATAAGGGATACATTTTATTAGAAAAATATTTTTAATACAAAAGGGGCCAAGACCAGGTACCCACCACCAACACCAAGATCATATTAAAAATAGACAACGTTGTCTGTTTAAGAGCAGCTGCATCACGCTTCAACCATGCATGCACACACCTGTAACAAGGCTATTGTTAATGGGATTAAGTAATATTTGTGGATCAGACTAATGGTTTCAGTGACATGCACCATACATAACAAAGTCCGTCCAGTCACTGTATTTTGATAGAAACCCTTTTAACAAAAGACCCCTGTTTAGAGGGGAGTTGATTGAGTCAAGTTGCTAGTCCCACAGAGACAGCCTTAATTAGAGTTGTAACAAGACATAGCTGTCAGTGTGGAGAGATGATTATAGTCCACAGTTAGTATCCAGTCCAAAGACACAGAAATACAGTTTCCCAGAATGGAATTGCATGTATTCACAGGGTCTAACTGTTGGAAAAACAATAGCTCAATGACGTTGCTTATGAAGTTGGCTAATACTGGCTGAGAAGTAACAAAAAACAGGATGCAAAGTAAAAGGAGGCAGTTAAAGGACCTATGGTCCGCTCACCCGACCATTCATGGAATGATATAATCACAGTCCTGTACTATCTTTCTCCGGTCCGGGGGGCTGTATGTGCCGTCCTGTATGCTCCGTTTGTTGAGCGGGGTCTGTGGGGCTCCAGTGAGCAGTTTTCTGTCAGCACTATATAAGTGTCAAGTCCTCTGATCCATCAAATGAATTTGTCATCACGACAAAGACGCTCTATGCGTCGTGGATGACGTATTTCATCACGCCTGTGCATGTGCAGTTGATTGCCTGAAGCCAGCAGTGACTACTTTGGCTGATACAAGCGGATGGTGGCCCAGAGGACTTGACACTTATGTAGTGCTGACAGCAAACTGCTGTCCCCTGAAAAATGTTTTTCTCTGTATATTTCTCTCTATAGTATTTTAGGCACAGAGACCTCACTTATTATTATTGGTGAGCCTGCTAATTTTGGGACATCACACAGGTACATTGAACACCCAGTGTTATGTTTACTAATAGTGAGTATTGATCTCCAACCAATTTTTCTATAGTCAATGAGCTTTAGAATGGGGTGTAACAAGCGTTAAAAACTCTCCCTAAACGCCCTATGCACAATTTCGTAACCTTTGATGAGCGTTAAAACTGCTCAACAATGGAAAGGGACAGAAATAAACAAATTTTAACGTGCAGCAACCGCACCAAAACCATGCCAAAAACGCCTGCCAGAGCAGATCGTTAGAATAGACTTGAATGGGAGGGCGTTGAAAGGCTTCAAATGCCTCCTGACTCGACATGAGGCTTCAATTTTGAAGTGATTCAACACTAACGCTTAGTGTGAACAGCACAATGTGCTGTCTATTATTTCTTGTGCATAGGCATTTGAGGGGCGTTTTTAACGCCTGTCAAAGGCCTCACAAACACCTGCTCTTAATGCCAGTGTGAACCTTACACAGTCACAGACATTGCTTCCTGACCTCTGCTGTACCAATCAGGCAACTGCTAGGCTGGTAAGAGAAACTAGGCCTGCTGCAGACTCCTCAATTCTCTCTCTTTCCCTCTCCCTTTGTGTGTGTGTGTGTGTCAGTCTGTGTGTGTGTGTCTATATGTGTCTATCTGTGTGTGTCTGTGTGTGTGTGTGTGTCTGTCTGTGTGTGTGCACAGTGGCTGCATATGATGGGGCACAGTGGCTGAATATGATGGGGCACATTGGCTGCATATGATGGGCACAGTGGCTGCATTTAATGGGGCACAGTGGCTGTATTTGATGCGGCACAGTAGCTGAATTTGATGGGACACAGTGGCTGCATTTGATGGCACAGAGGCTGCATATGATGGGCACAGTGGCTGTACAATATATGATGGGCACAATGGCTGCAAATGATGGGCACAGTGGCTGAATTTGCTGCATTTGGCTGCATTTAATGGGCACAGTGGCTGCATTTGATGGAGCACCGTGGCTGCATTTGATGGGGCACATTGGCGGCATATGATGGGCACAGTGGCTGCATTTGTTGGGGCACAGTGGCTGCATATGATGGGCACAGTGGCTGCCTTTGATGGGGCATAGTGGCTGAATTTGATGGGGCACAGTGGATGCATTTGATGGGCACAGTGGCTGCATATGATGGGCACAGTGGCTGCATATGATGGGCACAGTGGCTGAATTTGATGTGGCACAGTGGCTGCAATTGATGGGGCACAGTGGCTGCATATGATGGGACACAGTGGCTGCATTTGATGGGGCACAATGGCTGCAATTGATGGGCACAGTGGCTGCAATTGATGGGGTACAGTAGCTGCAATTAATGGGCACAGTGGCTGCATCTGATGGACACAGTGGCTGCATCTGTTTTAACTATCTTATGACTAATTGCACGAGTGAAACATCCCTATCTATCCTGGTAATTTTTTCAATGGTGGTATTATCTTAGGGTTGTCATTTTGGTCCACTATACCAACCAAGCCACTATTCATCCATTTAGGTATGGGGGGAAGGTTCACACTTGACATTTTTGCCCCCTCATTCTGCACTGTACATTCCAATTTAACATTACCACATTTTGCACTAGAATATAAGTAATCTCAAGACTCTTTACCCACACCCTTTTTAAACCACGCCCATTTTTGCCGCAGCACGCTTCGCCAGGGGGGCCCATTTGAGATCTTGCACACGGGCCCACTGATTTGATGATACGCCCCTGATCAGCACGTTTATAAACAATTCATTGTTTGATCTATGGATTTTTTGTTTACCAACAGGTGGACATTGTGTTATGATTTGTTCTAATATTCTGGATCACTGCATCTCAGGATTATTAGTTATTGCTTTGATGCAACACACAGATTCATCATACATTATTATACAAATATACACTGTTGAAGTTTTAGTTGTTTGTTTATATTTAAGTAGCGCAGCACCGTTTTTTGATCTATTAAAAATTTCTTTCCTGACCCAAAAATCTGGAGAGCGCCACCAAAATCAAGAAACCAGAGATATATATTTGCTCTTCTTTATGTAATAGCAGTCAATATGCAATGAAGACACTAATTACTACATTCAAAAGTCTATATGGGGACACTGTGACCTCATCCTAAATAGGTTTTTGTCATTCATAATCTATTACTTACGGTGCATTATGTTAGTAATGTATTCATCTATCCTTTCCAGCATATTCCAGCATGCACAAGCAGAAAAGAAGACAAATTACTTAACCCATGTTTTCTGTTTCACCTGGCAAGGTCTTAATTATTTCATTTGCTGCCGCAAGAAGAATGTAAAGTAGGAAAGGAAGGACATTACCTTGTCTATTCAGCAAATCCTCACTGCACTTAAATAAGGTGTACTGTGTTCTAAACAGAAATAAATGTATACATAAAAAGACAGGGGAGAACATAACTAAAGCATGCCTTTCACATGCATCTGTGTCCTTGTAACAACCATCTTCCTAAAAAGGAGATTGTGTAAGCAAAATACTATATAAAAAAGTACATTTATATAAGAATGATTCATTTTGTTAAAAATACAAGTTTATTTTACCATTAGATACATTTTTATTGTGATTAGACAGTCTTCGGCACTTGTTAGTCACTAGACTCACTTTCTAATTTTGTTGCCAGTCAATTCGAAATCCATGGGAGGAGAAGAAGAAGGTAGCAGGAAAATGTTTTCTTATACAGAGAAAAGAATCTCAGCTAGGGTAATAGTGAGTTGTTTTAGGTTCCAGTTAAATGAAGCATGTTTATCCTGTTATGAACATCCTGTTTTTAACATAGAAAGGAGAATAGCTGGTCAGATGAAAAAAATATTTATTGGCTAAAGCACCTGTATACTCCTACTGCCTCCTAATAATATACTGTCAGCCACTTCCATTCAATCAGGGGTGGCCATTAAGACAAACAAGAGGTTGGCCAATTGGCAGTGTTCTTCACTTCAGCACAGGCACAGCAGCGGTGGGCTGGCGGCGCCGAGCATTGCCGCTTGCTGCTGGGCTAGTGGGCTGGCCCAGTGGTGTACTAAGTGGGGGGCGGGCCACCCTGGGTGCCACACACTAGGGGGGTGTCAGGCCGGCGCTTCCCCCTCCGCGACTGAAGCGGAGACATCGGGCGGGTTTGAGCAGCGGCACGGAGCGTGGGCATGGTAACAGGCAGCGGTAGCTAACACACACACGGAGAGCCTGGCTTTGCAAGGGGGGATTGCGAGCCACACCCGAGTGACACCCATCGGCACACCCGGGACCCAGCTGCAATGATACCCTTCTCTCGTGGCCACGCCGTGTCTCACAGCCAAGCAGAGTGAAGCCGCCTCCCCCTCCTCCGTTATGTCTACACGTGCTTACTTTGCATGTCACGCGCTGATCATCTGCGCCAAGGTACATTATGGGTCTGAAGGAGGGGGTCTGCACTGTAGGGAAGGTCTGTATTGTAGGAGGGGGTCTGCACTGTAGGGGGGTCTGTACTGTAGGAGGGGAGGTCTGTGCTGTAGGGGGGTCTGCACTGTAGGGGGGTCTGTATTGTAGGGGGGTTTGAACTGTAGGGGGGTCTGTATTGTAGGGGGGTCTGCACTGTAGGGGGGTCTGCACTGTAGGGGGGTCTATACTGTAGGGGGTCTGCACTGTAAGGGGGTCTGTACTGTAGGGGGGTCTGTATTGTGGGGGGGTCTGCACTGTAGGGGGGTCTGTACTGTAGCAGGGGATCTGAAATGTAGGGGGGTCTGTATTGTAGGGGGGGTGAAATGTAGGGGGGTCTGTATTGTAGGGGGGTCTGAAATGTAGGAGGGTCTGTATGTTAGGGGGGAGTCTGCACTGTAGGGGGGGTCTGTACTGTAGGGGGGTTCTGCACTGTAGGGGGGTCTGTACTGAATGAGAAGGGGTGCCAGGGGGGCACCAATACAGATTCTCGCCAAGGACGCTGGAGACCCTAGGTACGCCTCTGCCACTGTGTAGCCCATTTTGCACATAGTGGCCCCGAACTTTCTCTTCTGGGGTCCCTCAGCGGCTCTCGCAGCTCCTCCCTGCATCAGATAATCCCCTCTGGGAAGCGCTTCCCCAGGGGAGTTACTTTACGGGGGCACTCCTGAGTCCAGCATTTGGCGTCCATACCCGCCAAATGTATGACTCAGCCCTGCCCCCCCCCAGTGCCCGCAGCGGGAGCCAATGGCTGCGCTGCTATTAATCTATCCAATCAGGACACGAGACACCGGTCGGAGCTGGTGTGCTCATTCCCGTTGCACAAATTTTGGGGCTCAGGTAAGTATAAGGGGGCCTCGGGGGCGCTGCTGCATTGAAAAATGTTTTTCACCTTAATGCATATAATGCATTAAGGTGAAAAACGGTGAAGGTTTACAACCCCTTTAAGCCCACTACTGCATCAAAGTACCCGATTTTCAGTGAGTCTTACACTATTCATAGAATGAAAAATCCCACCTCTCAACCATGGGAGAAATGTTTGAGAAGTGGGCTTTTAAACAAAACATCCTTAATTGATTAGTATCTATGCCTTCAAGTGTTTCCCGTGTCCGCCGTGGGGGGATTACCTTCGGGTGCCTCAACAGATACTGCTCTGTGCTCCACTGGTCTCCACTGATGATAAGGATTGACTCCTCCTGAGGAAGAGAAGAAGCTGTAGCCGAGAAAAAATGTAGAGGACCACGTCAAGACTCACATCTCAGCTCTCCACATTACTTTTGGGGTTCATGTGTCCCTCTGGAATCACCTGTATTAATTGAGCACAATTGTAATTAACTGTTTACCAACTTATTTACAAATCATTTTTAAACTGTTCTGAATCCCAAAACTATACCTCTCACATGTGTACAGATAGAGATAGTTGCGCTAATATATATTTGTAAAGATATGAGTCAAAACAGCATGATACCGGTGACACTCTGATTCTATACAAAAAACAGTAATAAAGATAGAAATATAACACCCCGTGAAAAGTGTCAGTATAAAAATAAAAACATTACAAAAATCATAAACTGTGAAAAGTCCATGGAAAAAGTTCACATGAAAAAAATCCAGCACAACAGTAGTTTTTCAATCTTCCTATGTGATAGATCTTCTACTCTTCCACCACACCACTGTGATAGTGACACCACTCCCTCTGAAGAGCGCACTCACCAGAATATATAGCCTCCCACTCTCGTGTTTGGCAAAACAGCAATTGAACCACACCTGGGTTGCATGTGATGAACCATGACTGCAATCAAGCTGGCTCCATATGTGAAAGACAAATGAATAAAGTGCTCCACATGGCGTGATACCATTTTAACAAATTTATTAAATCACTCCAAGCACACTTCAATAGTTGCACTCGCTTTTAAACTGAAACAAATAAGCCTTTGAACAAATCCACAGCAAACAACAGGATCGATGATCCAACGCTGCACCATGGTCACAGAGGACCTGAAGTGTAAACCGGTGTGTCTCTCACCCAACCTTCTAAGGCCCAGCAGTCCAATCGGCGTAGTCCTCTCCAGACAGCAGTGTCTAATGTCAGTGTGATGGAATGCCGTGTAACCATGCCCCAGACATGTTTCGTCGAAAAGACTTCTTCAAATGGGATTGGGGATTCAGAGGGAGTGGTGTCACTATCACAGTGTTGTGGTGGAAGAGTAGAAGATCTATCACATAGGAAGATTGAAAAACACTGAACAATTTACACATTTATTTAAGTGGCAGCTTTTCACTGTACACTGTGTATGTACACATCTTGTATTCATTTACACAACAATCATTTCGTTTTGTCACTGGTCTTTGGCGCAGTGGAGTGAGAGAGAACCAAGGGCGGCTTATTTTTACCTCTCTTGCTACAAACCACAAATCATTTTTAACCATGTCCGTTTCTGTCAGGAACCATGAAATCAGACCGAGACAGAAGTACAGTTAAATCACACTTATTTATTAATAAAAGTAAAAAGAACAAACGTAGTCAAAAGATAGCCAAAGTTCAGTAATCGGAACGGATAGTTAGCCAGAAGTCAGGGATCCAAGTAGTTGAACAGCAAGCAGGATCAGGAGCCAGAAGGGATGTCAGCAAAGTCTTTAAACAGGAACACCGGAGATAGCTTCTTGTGATGTGACCAAGGTGAAGGCAGAGCTCCTCTGGACTGGACGGCTTAAGTAGGCAGGACTGACTAGCAGGATCATCAACAGCTAAGTGACTGTGGAGAGAGATGGGAGCTGGCAATTAGCCGACAGCTGAATGTCCAGCTCATAGAAGGAAGGGCTGAGCCCAGCCCTGACAGTGTCTCAATACATTGTTATTTTATCTTATTATAACCTTGGCCTAATCCTTGGGTACCGAGATTTATCCGGGGGCATGCTTGGGGCAGCCCTAGGTATTTCTTTCCAATAATCATATTGTAAAATGACCTTTCCTTTGCAATCTGCAGCCACTGTAATTTTCTGAGAATGCATTGCGATATGGTTACATGGAGTTGTTCTGTACAGAGAATGTGTACTGACCACTCCCCAGAAAAATCATTTTCTGCTTGTGTGATTGGCTCACCAATTTTCCCAGAAGTCTGCCTAAGATACAAGTCAGATTTCGGGCATCCCCTGCAACAAAAATTTAATTTTTGGAGAGATACTTTCAATAGGACCATGTCTAAAGGGATGCAGTCCCAGCAGATTTTCTCATTAGTGCCCTGCAGCTGCACACCTGACAGTTAATTATGAAACCACTCCCTTTAGACCCACTCAGAACAGAGGCACAGACAAACACGCATGGATTCCTTCAGAATAACAAAAGGTAGGAATCTGCAACAAAAGTCGCTATAATCCTTGTAATGTACATAGATCACCCAGAGGGGAATGTTTTTTTCTCAACAAGAGTGGAGTTACACTTTAAGTCTGAACAGGGCGATCTCATCCAGCCAAAAAGCGCCTGCAGCCTCCATACAGATAGGGCCATCTTATATCAGATCTATACCACAAAAACACCTTCTGCAGCAAACACGATGCTCATCCTAGACCATTGAAAGACAGAACACCATATGGTCAGTATCTGAGAATTAAAAGGAATTGTACTAGGGAAGATGACTTTTTAGCTCAGTCCAAATTACTTCAAGAGCGTTTGCAGCAGAAGGCATACAGCAAGAAATCCCTTAAGAGAGCCTTTCAGAAAGCCAAACTGATCATACTGATGTGTTGATATCCCCCTTCTGAAATGAAAACATACCCCAAGGCAAGGAAATTTCTTACTGCTCCTAATTCCCCACGTGGAGGCATATCACTTTTCTATGCGCTATTTCAGGACAAACTGATTTTTGTCAAATCTGCTGCCATAGTACAATGGAAGCGAGACCTCAACCAGCAGTTCACAGACGTTCAATGGCTTAAAGCCTTCAGTTCTTTATATGCTGTGACCCAAAATTTTAAGCATTGGGAGTTGGCCCAAAAAACTGTATCCAGATGGTACTATACTCCAGCACGACCATCTAAATTTGCCTCCAGCGGCTCCCCTAAGTGTTGGCGGGAATGCAGACAAGTAGGATCTCTGTATCACATACTTTGGGAATGCAAATGTCCAACCAGGTTTTGGCGCAAAATATCTAGCATTTTATCTGATATCACTGGAATCCTACTACCCAAAACCCAAGCCCCAGCGCTACCTAATTTAGGAGTGGAGCAATGGCCAAGAGAATATCTCACCATTATTTTGAATGTTCTATTGGCAGCTAGAATCGTGATTGTTAGACATTGGCAATCCTATTTATCCCCTAATCCTTCAGAAGCACTCTCCTTGATCAGAATTAACTTGTCTTATGAAAAAGCCCTTGCCATTAGTAATAATTCACACTTATCCGTGGAGCTCAGGCTCATTAGCAGGGGCGATATATATATTACATTATATATATTATCATTACATCAGGGTCCCCAGAGAGCCCCCCTTACATCAGGGTCCTCAGAGAGCCTCCCCCTACATCAAGGTCTCCAGAGAGCCCCCCTTACATAAGGTTCCCCAGAGAGCCCCCCTTACATCAGGGTCCCCAGAGAGCCCCTCTTACATCAGGGTCCCCAGAGAGCCTTCCCCTTACATCAGGGTCCCCAGAGAGCCTCCCCAATGCATCAGGGTCCCCAGAGAGCCCCCCTTACATCAGGGTCCCCAGAGAGCCTCCCACTTACATCAGAGTCCCCAGAGAGCCCCCCTTACATCAGGGTCCCCAGAGAGCCCCCTACTAATATCAGGGTCCCCAGAGAGCCACCCTTACATCGGAGTCCCCAGAGAGCCCCCCATTACATCAGGGTCCCCAGAGAGCCTCATCCTTACATCAGGGTCCCTAGAGAGAGCCCCCCTTACACCAGGGTCTCCAGAGAGCCCCCCACTTACATCAGGGTCCCCAGAGAGCCCCCCACTTAAATCAGAGTCCCCAGAGAGCCAGCCCCCCATTACATCAAGATCCTCATTGAGCCTCCCCCTTACATCAGGGTCCCCAGAGAGCCTCCCCCTTACCTCAGGGTCCCAAGAGAGTCGCCCCTTACATCAGGGTCCCCAGAGAGCCTCCTTTACATCAGGGTCCCCAGAGAGCCCCCCCACTTACATCAAGGTCCCCAGAGAGCCCCTCCTTACCTCAGAGTCCCCAGAGAGCAGCTCCTTACCTCAGAGTCCCCAGAGACCCGCTCCTTACATCAGGGTCATCAGAGAGAGGGCAGGCAGTGAGAGATGATGTCATCTCTATGCTCTTTCACCACGCGCCCGGCTCTTCCATGATGCTTGCCCCCTCTCCAGTGCTGCCCCCCACACTCACGGCCTGGCTGCAAAGAGGCCACGGCCGTCTCTGAGAGACTCGGGGCTATGGGCCCCAGATTTGGGGGATAGGGGCCCCAAAAGCCACCCCCTGGCAACGCCACTGCTCATTAGTATTAATATATGTTTTTTCCCTTGTATTTGCTATAAATTTAAAAAAAAACTTATTGACACAAAAAAGAAAGCCAAACTGAGAACACGGAATTTGTTGATTCATGAACATAAGAGACCTTTGCTTATGAACACCACACGACCTATCACCCATTATTCACAACACCATCAGCGGGTCTCCAATATCCTGAACCAACACTGGCGCCTACTAAGAGGAGATCTGGTGGTGGCCAACTACATAGGAGAGAAACCTCAAGTTACATATAGACAGGCTAGGTCATTACGTGTGTAGCAAGGTCCGGGACCTCTAGAGGCCTAATGGTGACCTCCAGAGTTAGGGACAGCTAACATCCTTCTGTGTAGAGTGGGTTTCAAGGCATGGTGGGTGTAATGCAAGATGAAATGGTGGGGCAAGGCACTTTTTGAATGCAAAGAGATTTATTGTCTCTTGAACAGAACTGTGGGAGAGACAGTTCGGGCCAGGACGCCCTTAACTAGATCCAATGATAATTAACAGACTCTGAGACTTCTATAGGAAGACAGCTATACAGGTGAGGGCCTCCAGCCGGACACCACTTCTGTATAGGTAGGACTGCTATTTCCTATGGCAACAGTCTTGTAGTAGTTACTAACTGTAGTATATTCAACTATCGGCAACACAAACAGTTCTCTGTTTACTCCACAATAGGGATGAGCCGAACATCCCCCCCGGTTCGGTTCGCGGCAGAACATGCGAATTGACACAAAGTTTGTGCGAACACGCGAACACCGTTAAAGCCTATGGGACCCGAACGTGAAAAATCAAAAGTGCTCATTTTAAAGGCTAAAATTGTTGGGGACCCGGGTCCTTCCCCAGGGGACATGTATCAAAGCAAAAAAAGTTTTAAAAACTGCCGTTTTTTCTGGAGCAGTGATTTTAATAGTGCTTAAAGTGAAACAATAAAAGTGAAAATTCCTTTAAATATCATGCCTGGGGGTGACTATAGTATGCCTGCAAAGTGGCGCATTTTTCCTGTGTTTAGAACAGTCCCTGCAGCAAAATGACATATCTAAAGGAATAAAAGTCATTTAAAACTGCTTGCGGCTGTAATGTATTGTCGGGTCCCGGCAATATAGATGAAAATCATTGAGAAAAATGGCATGCCCCCCACAGCCCATTACCAGGCCCTTTGGGTCTGGTATGTATATTAAGGGGAACCCCGCACCAAAATTTAAAAAAAAAAGGCATGGGGCCCCCAGGCCCTATATACTCTGAACAGCAGTATACAGGCGGTCCCCGGGTTACAAACAAGATAGGAACTGTAGGTTTGTTCTTAAGTTGAATCTGTTTGTAATTTGGAACAGGTAAATTTTTTAAGTGTAGCTCCAGCCAAAAAAATCTATTTTTAAGCTTTTTGGATAACATAGGGAAGGGTTATCACCCCTGTAACATTTGTTTTGCTGTCTGTGCCCCTGTTCAGAAGATTTCTCCTCACTTTCTGTCCCAATGACAATTGGATTTTGAAAATTTTGGGTTATTAGAGAAACAAGGATTGGTGATAAAGCATCAGTGGAGACACCTTTTTCCCATATTAACTCTTACAGGAGGGAATTTCCCTTCCTAGGGGTAGATTTCCTCTCACTTCCTGTTGTCTCCCTCCGTTTCTAAGTAGGAGTCATTTGTAAGTCGGATGTTTGAAAATAGGGGACCGCCTGTATATACTATACGGCCTGCCCTATATACTAAAAAAAAAAAGAAGAAAATTGGGCCTTAGGTGTTAGTGGTACCAGAACACTGTAAGCCCTCTTGGTGGGCGCTGGAATGGGCCCTGATGTGAAATACTATATCAAGAATTGTAATTATATGCCCCTGTTAAACAGGGGCAGAAAAAAATCGGCCTTTGGTGGTGGTGGTGCCACAACACTGTAAGCCCTCACAGTTACTCTTGGTGGGCGCAGGAACAGGCCCTGTTGTGAAATATTATATCAAGAATTGTAATTACATGCCACTGTTAAACAGGGGCAGAAAAATTGGGCCTTTGGTGGTGGTGCCACAACACTGTAAGCCCTCACAATCACTCTTGGTGGGCGCAGGAACGGGCCTTGCTGTTAAATATTATTTTAAGAATTGTAATTACATGCCACTGTTAAACAGGGGCAGAAAATTTGGGCCTTTGGTGGTGGTGGTGGTGCCACAACACTGTAAGCCCTCACAGTTACTCTTGGTGGGCGCAGGAACGGGCCCTGCTGTGAAATATTGTATCAAGAATTGTAATTACATGCCACTGTTAAACAGGGGCAGAAAAATTGGGCCTTTGGTGGTGGTGCCACAACACTGTAAGCCCTCACAGTTACTCTTGGTGGGTGCAGGAACTGGCCCTGCTGTGAAATATTAGATGAGAAATTGTAATTACACACCCCTGTTAAACAGGGGCAGAAAAATTGGGCCTTAGGCAGTGGTGGTGGTGCCACAACACTGTAACCCCTCACACATTCTGTTGTTGAGCACAGGAATGAGCCCTGCTGTGAAATATTAGAGCAAAAATTGTAATTACATGCCCCTGTTAAACAGGGACAGAAAAATTGGGCCTTAGGCGGTGGTGGTGGTGGCACAACACTGTAAAGCCTCACAGATACTCTAGTTGAGCGCATGAACAGGCCCTGCTGTGAAATATTAGATCAAAAATTGTAATTACGCGCCCCTTTTTAACAGGGGCAGAAAAATTGGGTCTTAGGAAGTGGTGGTGGTGCCACAACACTGTAACCCCTCACAGGTTCTCTTGCTGAGTGCAGGAATGAGCCCTGCTGTGAAATATTAGAGCAAAAATTGTAATTACATGCCCCTGTTAAACAGGGGCAGAAAAATTGGGCATTAGGCGGTGGTGGTGGTGGCACAACACTGTAAAGCCTCACAGATACTCTTGTTCAGTGCAGGAACGGGCCCTGCTGTGAAATATTAGATCAAAAATTGTAATTACGTTCCCCTGTTAAACAGGGGCAGAAAAATTGGGCCTTAGGCAGTGGTGGTGGTGCCACAACACTGCAACCCCTCACAGATACTCTTGTTGTGTGCAGGAGCGAGCCCTGCTGTGAAATATTTTGATCAAAAATTGTAATTGCACACACCCCTGTTAAACAGGGGCAGAAAAATTGGGCCTTAGACAGTGGTGGTGCCCTGAACCAAAAATATTCTTAGAAGCTATCATCATGAAGATTGAGGAGGAATAGGATAGTCACTCAGCATAATAGGATAGTCACTCAGCATAGGCAGTCTTCAAGGGATCCCTCATCCATAGAAAAATCAATTGGTTACATCAGCATCAGGTGCTTGGTAGCTGGTGATCCGAGATTGATTCATTTTTATGAATGTGAGCCGAACAATAGAGTCTGTGGACAGGCGCACTCTGTGATCGGTTACAAAGCCGATCACAGAGTGCATTCAGAAAGAACGCTAGATGCAGGACAGGCCAGTAGCTAAATTGCATATTGAGCAAGCTCTGGCCAGTGTTCCATCCTCAAGACCCAGTAACCCAGTGGATGTTCTGTTGGAAAGGTCTCCAAGTCTGATCTTGCCCCTAGATATTTCTGCACAATGTAATTCAGACGCTGGCGATGGTTACTGGAACCGATCAGACCTTGGCGCTGAGGACTGAAGAATTTTCTGAAGGCATCAGTCAGCCGACCACCTTCTCCACCGCTCTTTCTGTGACTTAACGAAGCCTCAGCAACACATTGTCCAGCACCAGGAAAAAGTAACCTCCCAGGCTCTGGAAACGCATTGCACAAACCTTTCTGCAAGGCCTCCCGAAGATGTTTCATCCTCTGTTCCTTCTGCGAAGGCTGGATACCTTATGCAACCTTACCCTTGTAACGTGGATCAAGAAGGGTTGCCAGCCAGTAATGATCCTTCTCCTTGATACCAAAAAACCTAGGGTCCTTTCGCAGGCTTTGCAGGATCAGGGAGGCCATGCAGCGTAAGTTTGCAGAGGCATTCGATCCTGAGTCCTCTGGGTCACTAAGGATCCCAGCCACGTACAACACCATGGGTTTCTGGGGACTGAAAACGATCCCTTGAAGACTGCTGCTGATGCTGAGTGTTATCCTCCACCTCCATGCTGACACAATCCTCCTCCTCTTCTTCTTCCTGTGTGATCGGCGGGCATACTATCTGGATAAAGGAGGCTTAGAGAGGTAAGGAAGTCCTCCTCTTCCTCCCGCTGTTCTGCCTCAAGTGCCCTGTCCATTATTCCACGAAGCATGTGCTCCAACAGGAAGAAAAGAGGAACAGTTTAACTGATGCATGCACTGTCACTGCTCACCATCCTCGTGGCCTCCTCAAATGGTGACAGGACAGTGCATGCATCATTGATCAGTAGCCACTGGCGTGGCGAAAAAAAGCCAAGCTCCCCTGACACTTTCCTGGTGCCATACTCACACAGGTACTCATTGATGGCCCTCTGCTGCGTGTGCAGCCGCTGCAGTATTGCCAACATTGAGTTCCACCTGGTGGGCATGTCACATATGAGGCGGTTCTTGGGCAGGTTGCATTTCCTTTGAAGGTCAGCCAGCCGAGCACTGGCATTATATGACCGGCGGAAATGACCACAGACTTTCCTGGCCTGCCTCAGGAGATCTTGTAAGCCCGGGTACCTGCTCAATAACTACTGCACCACCAAATTAAGGATGTGAGCCAACAGGGAATATGGGGCAAGTGTCCCTATCGGAGGGCAGAGAGGAGGTTGGTGCCATTGTCACATACAACCATTCCTGGCTGAGGCTGGTGTGGTGTCAACCAACTCTAAGCCTGCCCCTGCAGAGCTGACAGAATCTCTGCCCCAGTGTGGCTCCTGTCCCCTAAGCAGACCAACTCAAGCACCGCATTGCATTGCGTAGCCCCTTGAATGCCTACGGAGCACCGCTGGTTCAGAGGACAAATATGTAGAGGAAGAGGCCATAGAGGAAAAAGAAGAGGATGGAGTGGAGGAGAGAGCTGTGGCAGAATTACCACTAGCATTTTGGAGGCGTGGTGGCGGAACAAGCTCCAACAATACTGAACCCTGTCCTGCATCCTTCCCAGCTGCCAGCAGAGTTACCCAGTGCACCGTGAAAAAAATGTAACATCCCTGTCCATGCCTGCTGAACCATGAATCAGCAGTAATATGCACCTTACTGCTGACCACCCTGTCCAACGAGGTCAAGACATTGCCTTCCACATGCTGGTAGAGAGCCGGAATGGCCTTCCGTGAAAAGAAATGGCGTTTGGGAACCTGCCACTGATGTACCGCACATTCCACAAATTCACGAAAGGGGGCAGAGTCTACCAGCTAAAAATGCAGGAGTTGCAGTGCTAGCAATTTGACCAAGCTAGCATTCAGACGCTGAGCATGTGGATGGCTGGGACCAAATTTCTTTTTACAGTTTAGCAACTTCAGTAGGGAAGTTTGCCTGCTAAAATCAGATGTTGGTGTACCGCTAGCAGATTGCCTGCAAGTACTTGGGACACCTATTTCTATACCTTCATTCCTCTTAGTGCAGGTTTCTGAGAGGACTGGAGGTATAGTGGGGTTGGAGATCCCAGCTGATAAGGAGCAAGGAGAGGTCCGCCTTGTTCTTTTATGTGGGTCTTTTAAGTGCTGTTGCCAACAGACTGCATGTCAGGTCATCATATGTCTGGTCAAGCACGTGGTGCCCAAGCGGCTGCTGTTTGGCCACACTTGATATGCTTCAAACATATGTTGCAAACAGCAATGCTGCACAAAAAAAGGCCCACACCAAGAAACTTTTCAAAATATGCAGGGAGTCAGCAGCCCCCTGCACCTGCTTAGCTATGCAGTGTGATGCAATAGGGTGGCTGCCCTTAAGCTACCCCCTGGAGGGCATCTTGCCTCATTGGAGATGTGCCTCCTCCTTCTCCTCTCTTCTATCAGGCACCCAAGTAGAGTCAGTGACCTCATCATCTCCTCCCTCCTCGTCACTGGAGCAACCCTGGCAGTATGCTGCAGCTGGGGGAACATGACTGCCAGTTTCTTGTCCTTCTTGGGCACCCCCTCTCTCTAGGCTCACATTACTCCCTTCCTCAACCTGGGTACCATCATCGGAGCCTTTAAATTGCTGCACATCCTCCTGCAGCATGTACCCGACACTGTGGTCGAATAGTTCAGGGGACTCCTCTGTGCATAATGGTGGGGCTAGGGAAGGAGTGACTGTTGACATGAAGCCGATGGAATAGGCCACTTTGGCAGCTGCATTAGCAGGCAATCTACTCTGAGCCTGGGTGACAGAGGATGAGGAGGATGAGGACAGCTTTGTTATCCATTCCACCAACTCTTCTGCATGCTATGGCTCAATAACACGGCAAGCTGCAGAAAAAAAGGACAAGCGTGCCACGTGCTGGGGATGCAACGTATCCACGACCAGCACTGTTTACTGTAGACACAGAGCCTGCTTGCCCTCTTTTAGTGGCCTGTGAGCATCTGCCTCTCCTTGGTGGCCTTCCGGACATGCTGTAAATTTTGTTTAGCAAAACCACACTACACTGTATTGTGTACTGTGTACACCACCAAAAAAGTAGAAGCAACTGCACTATGGGTGCACCGTACTGTATACACCAATAGAAGTGTAATAACAACTATGGGTGCACTGTATTGTGTACTGTGTACAACACCAGAAAAGTAGTAGCAACTGCACTATGGGTGCACAGTACTGTGTACACCACCAGAAGTGTAATAGCAACTATGGGTGCACTGTATTGTGTACTGTGTACACCAATAGAAAAGTAGTAGCAACTGCACTATGGGTTCACAGTACTATGTACACCACCAGAAGTGTAATAACAACTATGGGTGCACTGTATTGTGTACTGTGTACAATGGCAGAAAAGTAGTAGCAACTGCACTATGGGTGCACGGTACTGTGTACACCAACAGAAGTGTAATAACAACTATGGGTGCACTGTATTGTGTACTGTGTACACCACCAGAAAAGTAGTAGCAACTGCACTATGGGTGCACGCTACTGTGTACTGTGTACACCTCCTGAGGTATATTATAAAAAGTACACCAGGAATGGCCTGCAGTCAGATATAGGCTACACTGGATGCAGTGTATATTTATATATATATATATATCTATATATAGATATAGATATAGATATGAGACTGACTGTATAAATATATTAAATACACTGCAGCTAACTGAATACCCTGCCTGCCTGAAGTATATTAGAAAAAGTACACCAGAAATGGCCTGCAGTCAGATATAGGCTTGGCTACACTGGATGCAGTATATATATACAGTATAGATATATATATATATATATATATATTTATATATACATATATGAGACTGGCTGTATATACAGTATCTCACAAAAGTGAATATACCCCTCACATTTTTGTAAATATTTTATTATATCTTTTCATGTGATAACACTGAAGAAATGACTTCGCTGTCCCCTCAAAATAACTCAACACACAGCCATTAATGTCTAAACCACTGGCAACAAAAGTTAGTACACCCCTAAATGAAAATGTCCAAATTGGGCCCAATTAGCCATTTCCCTCCCCGGTGTCATGTGACTTGTTAGTGTTACAAGGTCTCAGATGTGAATGGGTAGCAGGTGTGTTAAATTTGGTGTTATCGCTCTCACTCTCTCATACTGGTCCCTGGAGGTTCAACATAGCACCTCATGGCAAAGAACTCTCTGAGGAGCTGAATAAAAGAAAGCCAGCAGTACCAACCCTACGCTGCTCTCCTGCTTCTGGATAGGCCTTAGACAGTCTAGCAGACAGAGGTCCCCAGGATAGGCCTCAGGCTTCCGGCCTAGCAGCCCGGGGCAGTACAACACACGTCCACCCAGACAGCCATCCAGGTGGCACAGAACCCTGATCACCTGACTCTCCCCAAATAAATAGGCTCTCCCAGCAGGCAAAGGGACCAAAGAAAATCCCTGCCCATTGGCTGAGACACCTCGTCCATTCATGTCTTTTTGTATTCATGTCTGAGCTTGCAAAGCCCCTGTCTTATCTAATGTCACTAGCATAGTGTCACCCAGTGACAGAAGAGAATGGGTGCAACAAGTCCAGATTTAGAGAGGAATCAATTGACCTCCTAACAATTAGCCAAGTCAACTAAATTTAATAGCAACCCTGCCTAAACATCAGGGTGCTACACGTAATAAGATGATGTAAAAAAGCAGTCCATGATGTAGTATATTTCTGCATGCTGTAAGCATAGATATAGATGTTGTATTTATGGATCATTGTAAACAGTATATAATTGTTTGTTATCTTTATTATATTTAGTGCAATATGAACCCAATTTGTGCTGAAAAATCTAAATCTTTTGTGAAACGTGTTGATATTTTGGATTTGGAAAAATATATCAGGCACTAGTTTAACCAGTTGCCTAACGCAGATATACTGCAGCAGAATGGCACAGGCAGACAAAATCACGTACCTGGTACATGATCTGCCTCCCGCGGGCGGGGGGTCCAATCGGACCCCCCCGGTGCCTGAGGCGGTCAGCTTCTGTCTGGGAGTGATCAGAGGTGAGGGGGAGACCATCCATTCGTGGCTCCCCCTCGTGATCGTTCCCAGCCAATGAGATTCTTCCTCTGCTGCTGTATAGTAAACAGCAGCAGAGGAAATGATGTCATCTCTCCTCGGCTCGGTATTTTCTGTTCCGGCGCCGAGGAGAGAAGACATCTGAGTGAGTTGCACAACACAACACACACAGTAGAACACGCCGGGCATACTGTACACCCCCCATCACCCCCTGATCACCCCCTGATCACCCCCCAATCACCCCCCCCGTCACACTGACACCAAGCAGTTTTTTTTTTCTGATTACTGCATTGGTGTCAGTTTGTGACAGTTAGTCTGGTAGGGCAGTTAGTGTTAGCCCCCTTTAGGTCTAGGGTACCCCCCTAACCCCCCCTAATAAAGTTTTAACCCCTTGATCACCCCCCATCGCCAGTGTCACTAAGCGATCGTTTTTCTGATCGCTGTATTAGTGTCACTGGTGTTGCTAGGTAGGGAAGTAAATATATAGGTTCACCGTCAGCGTTTTATAGCGTCAGGGACCCCCATATACTACCTAATAAAAGGTTTTAACCCCTTGATTGCCCCCTAGTCAACCCTTTCACCAATGATCACCGTATAACTGTTATGGGTGACGCTGGTTAGTTAGTTTATTTTTTATAGTGTCAGGGCACCCGGCGTTTATTACCTAATAAAGGTTTAGCCCCCTAATCGCCCGGCGGTGATATAAGTTAGGTTTTAGGGTCAGATAGGGTCTGCGTCGCCCCAGGCAGCGCCAGGTTAGCGCCAGTAGCGCTAACACCCACGCACACAGCATACACCTCCCTTAGTGGTATAGTATCTGAACGGATCAATATCTGATCCGATCAGATCTATACTAGCGTCCCCAGCAGTTTAGGGTTCCCAAAAACGCAGTGTTAGCGGGATCAGCCCAGATACCTGCTAGCACCTGCGTTTTGCCCCTCCATCCGGCCCAGCCCAGCCAAGTGCAGTATCGATCGATCACTGTCACTTACAAAACACTAAACACACATAACTGCAGCGTTCGCAGAGTCAGGCGTGATCCCTGCGATCGCTAACAGTTTTTTTGGTTGCATTTTGGTGAACTGGCAAGCACCAGCCCCAGGCAGCGTCAGGTTAGTGCCAGTAGCGCTAACACCCACTCACGCACCGTACACCTCCCTTAGTGGTATAGTATCTGAGCGGATCAATATCTGATCCGATCAGATCTATACTAGCGTCCCCAGCAGTTTAGGGTTCCCAAAAATGCAGTGTTAGCGGGATCATCCCAGATACCTGCTAGCACCTGTGTTTTGCCCCTCCACCCGGCCCAGCCCAGCCCACCCAAGTGCAGTATCGATCGATCACTGTCACTTACAAAACACTAAACGCATAACTGCAGTGTTTGCAGAGTCAGGCCTGATCCCTGCGATCGCTAACAGTTCTTTTGGTAGCATTTTTGTGAACTGGCAAGCACCAGCGGCCTAGTACACCCCAGTCGTAGTCAAAACCAGCACTGCAGTAAAACTTGGTGACATGGCAAGTCCCATAAGTGCATTTCAAGCTGGTGAGGTGGCAAGCACAAGTAGTGTCCCGCTGCCACCAAGAAGAAGACAAACACAGGCCCGTCATGCCCATAATGCCCTTCCTGCTGCATTCGCCAATCCTAATAATTGGGAACCCACCACTTCTGCAGCACCCATACTTCCCCCATTCACATCCCCAACCAAATGCAGTCGGCTGCATGAGAGGCATTTTCTTTATATCCTCCCGAGTACCCCTACCCAACGAACCCCCCAAAAAAAGATGTCGCGTCTGCAGCAAGTGCGGTTATAGGCGTGAGACCCGCTATTATTTTCCCTCCTGTCCTGACAATCCTGGTCTTTGCATTGGTGAATGTTTTGAACGCTACCATTCACTAGTTGAGTATTAGCGTAGGGTACAGCATTGCACAGACTAGGCACACTTTCACAGGGTCTCTCAAGATGCCATCGAATTTTGAGAGACCCGAACCTGGAACCGGTTACAGTTATAAAAGTTACAGTTACAAAAAAAAGTGTGAAAAAAAAAAAAACACAAAAAAATATATATAATAAAAAAAAATAGTTGTCGTTTTATTGTTCTCTCTCTCTCTATTCTCTCTCTATTGTTCTGCTCTTTTTTACTTTATTCTATTCTACAATTTTTTATTGTTATTATGTTTTATCATGTTTGCTTTTCAGGTATGCAATTTTTTATACTTTACCGTTTACTGTGCTTTATTGTTAACTATTTTTTGTCTTCAGGTACGCCATTCACGACTTTGAGTGGTTATACCAGAATGATGCCTGCAGGTTTAGGTATCATCTTGGTATCATTCTTTTCAGCCAGCGGTCAGCTTTCATGTAAAAGCAATCCTAGTGGCTAATTAGGCTCTAGACTGCTTTTACAAGCAGTGGGAGAGAATGCCCCCCACCATTCGTGTTTTTCTCTGGCTCTCCTGTCTCAACAGGGAACCTGAGAATGCAGTCAGTGATTCAGCCAGCTGACCATAGAGCTGATCAGAGACCAGAGTGGCTCCAAACATCTCTATGGCCTAAGAAACCGGAAGCTACGAGCATTTCATGACTTAGATTTCGCCGGATGTAAACAGCGCCATTGGGAAATTGGGAAAGCATTTTATCACACCGATCTTGGTGCTTGGTGTGGTCAGATGCTTTGAGGGCAGAGGAGAGATCTAGGGTCTAATAGACCCCATTTTTTTCAAAAAAGAAATTATTAAAAAAAAAACTGAAAGGAACAGTTTAAAAATAAGATAAAAAAGAAAAAAAAAAGCACCCCTGTCCCCCCCTGCTCTCGCGCTAAGGCAAACGCAAGCGTCGGTCTGGCGTCAAATGTAAACAGCAATTGCACCATGCATGTGAGATATCACCGCGAAGGTCAGATCGAGGGCAATAATTTTAGCAGTAGACCTCCTCTGTAAATCTAAAGTGGTAACCTGTAAAGGCTTTTAAAAGCTTTTAAAAATGTATTTAGTTTCTCGCCACTGCACGTTTGTGTGCAATTTTAAAGCATGTCATGTTTGGTATCCATGTACTCGGTCTAAGATCCTCTTTTTTATTTCATCAAACACTTGGGCAATATAGTGTGTTTTAGTGCATTCAAATTTAAAAAAGTGTGTTTTTTCCCAAAAAAATGCGTTTGAAAAATCGCTGCGCAAAAACTGTGTGAAAAAAAAAATGAAACACCCACCATTTTAATCTGTAGGGCATTTGCTTTAAAAAAATATATAATGTTTGGGGGTTCAAAGTAATTTTCTTGCAAAAAAAATAATTTTTTCATGTAAACAAAAAGTGTCAGAAAGGGCTTTGTCTTGAAGTGGTTAGAAGAGTGGGTGATGTGTGACATAAGCTTCTAAATGTTGTGCATAAAATGCCAGGACAGTTCAACCCCCCCCAAATGACCCCATTTTGGAAAGTAGACACCTCAAACTATTTGCTGAGAGGCATGTCAAGTCTATGGAATATTTTATATTGTGACACAATTTGCGGGAAAAAGACAATTTTTTTTTTTTTTGCACAAAGTTGTCACTAAATGATATATTGCTCAAACATGCCATGGGAATGTGTGAAATTACACCCCAAAATACATTCTGTTGCTTCTCCTGAGTACAGGGATACCACATGTGTGAGACTTTTTGGGAGCCTAGCCGCGTACGGGACCCCGAAAACCAAGCACCGCCTTCAGGCTTTCTAAGGGCGTAAATTTTTGATTTCACTCTTCACTGCCTATCACAGTTTCGGAGGCCATGGAATGCCCAGGTGGCACAAACCCCCCCCCCCAAATGACTCTATTTTGTAAAGTAGACACCCCAAGCTATTTGCTGAGAGGTATAGTGAGTATTCTGCAGACTTCACTTTTTGTCACAAAGTTTTGAAATTTGAAAAAAGAAAAAAAAATTTTTTTTCTTGTCTATCTTCATTTTCAAAAACAAATGAGAGCTGCAAAATACTCACCATGCCTTTCAGCAAATAGCTTGGGGTGTCTGCTTTCCAAAATGGGGTCATTTGGGGGGGGGGTTTGTGCAACCTGGGCATTCCATGGCCTCCGAAACTGTGATAGGCAGTGAAGAGTGAAATCAAAAATTTACGCCCTTAGAAATCCGGAAGGCAGTGATTGGTTTTCGGGGCCCTGTACGCGGCTAGGCTCCCAAAAAGTCCCACACATGTGGTGTCCCCGTACTCAGGAGAAGCAGCTGAATGTATTTTGGGGTGCAATTCCAAATATGCCCATGGCCTGTGTGAGCAATATATCATTTAGTGACAACTTTTTGTAAATGTTTTTTTTTTTTTTTGTCATTATTCAATCACTTGGGACAAAAAAATTAATATTCAATGGGCTCAACATGCCTCTCAGCAATTTCTTTGGGGTGTTTACTTTCCAAAATGGGGTCATTTGGGGGGTTTTGTACTGCCCTGCCATTTTAGCACCTCAAGAAATGACATAGGCAGTCATAAACTAAAAGCTGTGTAAATTCCAGAAAATGTACCCTAGTTTGTAGATGCTATAACTTTTGCGCAAACCAATAAATATACGCTTATTGACATTTTTTTTACCAAAGACATGTGGCCGAATACGTTTTGGCCTAAATGTATGACTAAAATTGAGTTTATTGGATTTTTTTTATAACAAAAAGTAGAAAATATCATTTTTTTTCAAAATTTTCGGTCTTTTTACATTTATAGCGCAAAAAATAAAAACCGCAGAGGTGATCAAATACCATCAAAAGAAAGCTCTATTTGTGGGAAGAAAAGGACACAAATTTCGTTTGGGTACAGCATTGCATGACTGCGCAATTAGCAGTTAAAGCAACGCAGTGCCAAATTGTAAAAAGTGCTCTGGTCAGGAAGTGGGTAAAACCTTCTGGGGCTGAAGTGGTTAAAGAAATGTGAATAAGATCTTTAAGAATACTAGGGGTGCCCTATTCCCATTCCAGTGTTGGGTATAATGTTTTGCAATATATGTCCCCTTGTTGGGGTAGTGTTTTACCAAGATGGCATTTTTTTAATGATTGTAATAATCTTTATGATTTTTTATGATTTCTGCCTCATATTGTAGCTTTAAAGTCCACATTTTTGGAACATTCTGTTCAGTTTGTATTTGTTATGTACTTTAGTTGTATATTTATTTGTTTTCCTACATTGACACTTTACATACTGTATTAAAACTACCAGATCATACACTGCACATTTTCTATTTATCTACATCTATTCACTCTACTAATCTCTGTGGGAAGATTCATGCCTGTATGGATACCAGGTAGCTATTCCTTTTCTCTCAGCATTCACTTGTATCTCTTAGCCTTCGAATGTCTCCCTCTCATCACTCTCTCAGCAGTCACTTTTAACTATCCTCTTGGCCTTTTTTTGCAATGTGATCCGCAGCATCTCACAGCACACATTTTACTCTACAAATAGAATAAGATCCTTTGTCTCACATCCCCAGTCTCTCCGCCTCTCATGCCATGTCACACTTTAAGAACATGCTACAAGTGCCACAAAAAGAGAAACAAATTGTCTCTTTTATGTCCTGTATGAGATAACATCACCTCTTAGTGTATCATTCCCTGGAACTAATTCATCACAATGACAAAAAAAAGACAGTCTGGCAGACATGGATGTGGGGCAGTTAGCCCTTCCCATTTTCCCGTTCATGCTCATTCCAGCGAAAAAAGTGCAATAGCTAAAATAATATCTGCGCTGTGCAAACTAGCTAACAGTTGGAGTATCAGCTGCATCTTCTTTTATCTAGCATAATGAATGTTCTAGAACAGGGACAAACACAGCAGAGATGCTAGCATGAAAAACAGACAACATTGTTATTCGACATGGTAGAGACTAATGAAAACATTTGAATGTATCCCTCTTTCATTTTAAAGTACCCAAAAAGCATATGCTATATATCCAGGCACATCATGTACATGCAATCCCCACTTAAATCATTGTATGAATTACTTAGGCCTTTAGAACATTTTTCAAATACAGTTGTATTTTGCTGACTTCACATATTTTCCAACAGTGGTAGCCAGATGGGTAAAAATAATCGAAACCTGCTTGCACAATCTTTTTTTATTTATGCAATAACAATTTATTGAAAAAGTATTTTATTTTCTCTTAACCTTAGAAGTGCCTATACATATTACTTGTTGCGGAAATTAACCAGATTGCTCAAGGAAAATCTAGTGGAGGTTTGCAAAAGGCTGCCTTCATTGTTTATTGAAAGCACACAGTGTTATACTTATAAAAGTAGAAATAAAATCAAGCTTGTCGTGTACAACACTCCAATTGGGGAGGCGGGTGACTCTATGGCCAAACTGTGGAAAATCTTATACGTTTCGGGGGACAGACCCCTTTCCTCAGAGCTAACTCCCACCAAACAGTGAGCCACTATTTGAGAGTTCATACTACACTGAGGACACATCCTGCCCAATGAGCAGCTGGGCAGGGACAATCTAAACCCTCTCATCGGTGCCCCTAAACACCGTCCACATAAAAAAAAGAAAAAAGAAGAATGAAATAATGGATAGATAATTATTAAATCAAGAAATAATAAATGGATAAATAAAACATCTATGTGTCCATGCACAGGTGCCTGCACATACATTTTTTTTTGTGGACTGTGTTTAGGGGCACCAATTAGAGGGTTTAGATTGTCTCCGCCTAGCTCCTCAGTGTGTCCTCAGTGTGTGAACTCTCAAATATTGGCTCACTGTTTCGTGGGAGTTAGTTTTGAGGAAGGGGGGTCTGTCCCCAGAAACGTATAAGCTTTTCCACCATGTGGCCATAGAGTCACCTGCCTCACCAGTTGCAGCATTGCACATAACAAGCTTGATAATAGTCTTACTTTTGTGAGTATAACACTGTTATGTGCTTTCAATAAATGGTATTTTTGGTAATGCACTAGGCATTTTCATCCTTTTGTGTATACTTTTGCAGTGTTTGGAAGGACTGCACAGTCTGAGAAAGGCTGCATTGTTGAAATTTGAAAACATTGCCCACCATAGTTCTGTTGTTTAGGGAAATGCTGGGATTGAGCGCTGGATGGTGTTTTTGATTTGTCTGGTGCCTTCATTGTTTAATAAAAAATGATTGTAAAATGGGAACCTTAAAGTTAAAGTATAATTAAAGGCAAAATGTTTTTTTATTTTAGTTTTGGATCAAGTGAAGAGGGTTTAGAGCACCTGTTGGGTTTTTATTGCTGTCTGTGCCCCATCAGGGAGCTTCACCCTCTCTATTTGTCCTGCTAACCATTGCCACCGAGAGTAGAGGAGAACAAAATCCCAATAACAAAAGTAATAGAGGGGAAATTTTCCAATGTGGACATTGTTCTGGTGACCCTGGTGACAACCAGACATTCCCCCACTTTGGAGGGGTTTACCCTCACTTCTTGTTTCGACTATGGGCAGGAAGAAAAGGAAATCTCCCTTCGGGATTTTGGTGTGTCCCCGTGCCTTTAAGGAGGAATGGGATATCTCCAGGCATACTTGCCCCCAATTTTTCATTGCAATATATGTTCTGAGATGGGAGCTCTCAAAGGTTCGAGTTATTGACCACACTTGACAAGGCTTGTGGCTTCCACATGTTTGCAAATGTATGCAACTAAAGTCTCTACAAATTGATGTAAATTTTGAAACACTTAATGCAGCCAAGAGCACTCCACGATTAGAGAAGAGACAGTGATTTGACTTTAGACACAAGAACAAGGAGGGAGTTGGATTCAGATTTTCTACGGGTCCCTGAAATTGTCACTGGTTCCAGGTCCGCAACACTCAACAAAACAGGGACCACCCACTGGAAAAAGGGAAAAGACTCAAAGCTAGGAATCCACATTCATACAATCCAAACAGAGTACCAAACAAATTTCCAAGAGTCCAAGGTATAATGATAAAATCTAAATAAATAAAAAATATAGACCAATTGTTTTAAATGCATTAAATGAAAAAATATTAAAAACTAAAAGCAGCTGCTAAAGTGGGATACGTACACAATTGAAATGGAAAAATTGTAGCAGCGCTAAAAAAGTGTGACAAATACTGAACCAGTAGTGATTGACAATAATATTAATGTAAAGTTCATTAAATATATTGAAGTTTATAAAAGGTGAAGATATTCTTCAGTGTATAGCTGGTTGTGCTCAAATTCCATAACCAAGGTGTAGGTAAATGCTTTTTAGAAGAATGAGTCCTCCACCGCAACCACAGTGATAACACAACACAGAATGCACGCTTACCCCAAGGCAAGCTCTGTAAGCCTGGGACCAATTACCCAGCCAGGGCATTTATCCGGGGGAGATTTAGGGAGACCGATGTCCCATCAAATCCTTGGGAAGTGGCCAGCATACAGCCCAAGTCACGCAAGTCATGGATTCAGATACAGGTGGTCAAATAAAGATGCCGTTCAGATGTTCCCCAAAATATAAAGGTTCACCATAGCGTAATTCTGACGGACCATCATTTATTCATAGTATAAAATAGCACTTACAATATCCAGGAAGTAAAACAAAATAGCAGCCAGCCAGCTTGTATGAACGCCCGTCCCTTGGACAGCACACATGATGACGTCAGCTCCTCCCGAGGTGCGTTTCGTCATATAATGACGTCGTCTGGGGCATGGGCGACGTACTGACGTATCGCGTAATATATACATGTAAATGAACCAAGCCTCGATATGAGTCAGAAACAGGAAATAATCTGACGCTTCACCAGGAAACCTGGCAGATAACCGAATCCACCATATTTAATGTTGGAAAAACAGTCTGCCATAACAAACTAAGGCAGAAAACTAAAAAAAAGACTGATTAAAATAAGGAGATCTAATGGCACAGAGTGTTTACAAAAATATCCCTGTCATGATCACCTTCTACAAAAATTAAAAACTGACATACCATCGCTGCCATAATTAGTGGATTAGGCGGCAGGCACTCAAAACTAAATAGGGGACACGAAAACACACGAAAACAGATGGAACTAGTATAATATTTCAAAGGGTCAACCCTATTGAAATGTATTAATTAGTAGTACCGCAATGTACCCAAGTATTACCAAGTTGCATTTGATTTTATGAACCCATAGCATTTCAAGTCTGGAAATGCTCCTAACAAGAGAGCTCCTTCTCCAGCGATATTTGTCAATCCCCAAGAAGATGGTTTTAGAGGGGTCTTTATTGTGTGTGGTCAAATAATGTTTGGAGACTGAATGATTTGGAAAACCGTTTTTGATATTGGTAATGTGTTCATTCAGTCTGACGGAGAGGGGTCGTTTAGTCCTGCCCACATATTGTAACCCGCAAGGGCACTGGTAAACGACCCCCTCCGTCAAACACGTGATGAAGGGTTCAATCTCGTGCTCAATGTGTGTGCTATGGGAAATGAACTTTTGGGTCCGTCTCTGTGTGCCACCATTTATGGAGCACACTCGACACCGTCCACATTTATAAAAACCTGTGAGATTATCAAAGAAACACCTTTTATTATTAGTGGGGGGATCTAAAACGTTGGGGGCCAGTTTGTCCTCTAGTGACAGTGCACCCCTAAATACAACTTGTGGCCTATCTGGTAAAACTGATCTCAAAATGGGGTCATTACCCAAAATGTGCCAATGTTTTTTCACCAGGTTTTTAATACTATTGTGCTGCACTGAGTACATGGTAATAAATGGAACAAGGGAAGAATTGTTCTCACGGAATGGCCTATCAATCAATAGGTCCCTTCTATCCAAGGTTTTGATATCATTCGAAGTGATATTAAGTGATTCCATAGAGTAGCCCTTCTCCAAGAATCTCTTCACAAGAACATCTGCTTGTTCCAAAAACTGGTCTGCATCTGTGCAGTTACGTTTAAGGCGTAAAAATTGGCTCTTTGGGGTTTTCACAGGCCCAGTCAGGGCACCAAGCGAGCCGCAGATCAAGGAGAGGAGCCAGAGGGGGGAAACGAGTACGAATTAAAAAGAAAAAAGCTATAGTTGGGACAGGCATTTTAAATTTAAGTACGGCCACCCTAAGTGATCAAGAGAAACAAATACTGGACAAGGGCTTTAAATTTTGCACCCCCCCGTAGGCTCAACAAATTTGAAACTTATATGGATATCCAGAAGTTTATCCGTAAAATTAATATCAAACGGTATATGCTTTCCAACCCAATGGGGGATAGAAGAGAGGTGTTTAACGATTACCAACATAAAAATAATAATAAAAGGGGTTTCTTTGATTATCTCACAGGTTTTTATAAGTTTGGACGGTGTCGAGTGTGCTCCATAAATAGTGGCACACAGAGACGGACCCAAAAGTTAATTTCCCATAGCACACACATTGAGCACGAGATTGAACCCTTCATCACGTGTTCAACGGAGGGGGTCGTTTACCTGCTCCAGTGCCCTTGCGGGTTACAATATGTGGGCAGGACTAAACGACCCCTCTCCGTCAGACTGAATGAACACATTACTAATATCAAGAACGGTTTTCTAAAGCATTCAGTCTCCAAACATTATTTGACCACACACACTAAAGACCCCTCTAAAACCATCTTCTTGGGGATTGACAAATATCGCCCCCAATGGAGAAGGAGCTCTCTTGTTAGGAGCATTTCCAGACTTGAAATGCTATGGGTTCATAAAATTAAATGCTATACCCCATATGGGCTTAATGTGGACATAGATACTAATGCCTTTATAGATCATTCTTGAGGCAACCTTGGTCTGGTATGTTTGGTATATAGTACTTTAATGTATGTGGGGCAATATGTTTAATATATTTGGGGCATTTATGTTCTCTTATTTGTATATGAGAGGTAGTTATAAGCTCTATGTGAGTCAGTGGAATCCATCTCTGATCTAAATATGATGTTAATTGATCAATACCCCTATTTCCTGTGTATATAACGACTAGAAACACTGGAAATAAGAATGGCACAAAGTTTTATATATTTTTTTAAATGTATCATGCAGTGTTTGTATGATACAGACTCCTCAATTGGTTATATTATGTTCACTGCCCTTTATTAGATCAAATTTTAGGTACCGAGCAACTTGGTAATGCTTGGGTACATTGCGGTACTACTAATTAATACATTTCAATAGGGTTGACCCTTTGAAATATTTTACTAGTTCCATCTGTTCTCGTGTCCCCTATTTAGTTTTGAGTGCCTGCCGCCTAATCCACTGATCATGGCAGCGATGGTGTGTCCGTTTTTAATTTTCGTAGAAGGTGATCATGACCGGGATGTTTTTGTAAACACTCTGTGCCATTAGATCTCCTTATTTTAATCAGTCTTTTTTTAGTTTTCTGCCTTAGTTTGTTATGGCAGACTGTTTTTCCAACATTAAATATGGTGGATTCAGTTATCTGCCAGGTTTCCTGGTGAAGCGTAAGATGATTTCCTGTTTCTGACTCATATCGAGGCTTGGTTCATTTACATGTATATGTTACGCGATACGTCAGTACGTCACCCATGCCCCAGATGACGTCATTATATGACAAAACGCGCATCGGGAGGAGCTGACCTGCTGACATCATCGCGTGTGCTGTCCAAGGGACGGGCGTTCGTACAAGCCGGCCGGCTGCTATGTTGTTTTACTTCCTAGATATTGTAAGTGTTATTTTATACTATAAATAAATGATGGTCCGTCAGAATTACGCTATGGTGAACCTTTTTATTTTGGGGAACATCTGAACGGCATCTTTATTTGACCACCTGTATCTGAATCCGTAACTTGGGTGACTTGCCTTGGGGTAAGCGTGCATTCTGTGTGGTGTTATCACTGTGGTTGCGGTGGAGGACTCATTCTTTATCTAAAAAGCATTTACCTACACCTTGGTTATGATAATGATAAAATCAATTCATAGCAGAATAAAGCCAATGTGTTCCAGGTGCCAAACACACTCCCCCTTTCATCTGGGCTTAGGAATACTGACAGTGCTTAAAGTGGATGTAAACCCTCACATATACCCAGTAAAGTGAGCAGCCTCAGATGATACACAGAGATTAAACAAATCTCCCTACATAAGTTTTACATGTATATCTGCTGTTTTTCCCTTTCTATAGTCTTCAGAATTCTTATATCACGTTAGAAGTGGTTCTAAAGCTTTTTTTTTGTATTAAAATAACAAACATATCTATACTTACCTGCTCTGTGGAACGCTTTTGCACAGAGCAGCTCCGATCCTCTTCTTCTGGGGTCCCCTGCCAGTACTCCAGGCCCCCCTCTTCATGGGGTGCCCCCACGCAGAGGCGGCTCTCTAATTAGACAAATTAGGCAATCGCCTAAGGCCCCGCACTCACAGGGGCCTCGTGGCCACCTAATTTGCCTGTGATCAAACACTGATGTCAAGGTCTCTTCATGGAGCATCCCGGTCCAATGGCAGCAGGTGCAGGGAGCAGGACAGTAGAGGCCTCTAGGTGGTGGCAGCGGCTGGATGACAGCAAGGCATGCGGGCAGCATGTCCATGTGGGACCCGCAGCTGAGCTGTTCCTTCAGCCTGCGCTGCTCACCAGACCTCTCCTCACCTGCCTCCTATTTGGTTCAGCAGTCGGGGCGGGGGTCGCCGCTGAAGCTATTCAGCTGAGCTGCCCCATGATTGTGAAGAGGAAGGAGCTCTTATGCTGCCTGGCCGACCGGAGAGAAGGTGAGATCCCACTCAGCCTCCCTGTGTGCCTGAATAGGAGGAGCGGTGGGGAGACTGAACATAGTGAAAAGGATTTTTCCATATTCCTCCATGCAGCCGCTGAATGTCTGCAGGAGGGAGAGGAGGAGAAGTGATCATTCAGCATGGAGGAATATGGAAAAATCAATTTCACTATGTTTAGTCTCCCCACGGCTCCTCCTATCTAACTTTTTCTGCACCCCCATGCTCTACGGCCCCTCCCTGTTCCCCTATGGCTCCACCCCTCCTGCTCTCAAGCCCCTCCGTGTGCTCACTGGCTCCGCCCCTCCTGCTTTCCAGACCCTCCTTATGCTCCTTGGCTCCGCCCCCTCCTGCTCTTCAGCCGCTCCTTGTCCTCCCTGGCTCTGCCCCCATTTCACGAGCACCCCCTGCTCTCCACTACAATTCTTTCTGCCCCCTCAAGCTCCCCCCCAGCACTCTCCAGCCCCCACCCCTCCTGTGCTCTCCACCTTTCCCAATTCTCTCTGCCCCCAGCACTCTCCGGCCCCCACCCCCCAGCACTCTCTCTGGCCCCCAGCACTCTCCGGCCCCCACCCCCCAGCACTCTCCACCCCCACCCCCAGCACTTCCTGGCCCCCACCCCCCCAGCACTTTCCGCCCCCCACCCCCTAGCACTCTCCCCCCACCCCCCAGCACTCTCTACCCCCACCCCCAGCACTCTCCACCCCCACCACTCTCTGGCCCCTACCCCCAGCACACTCCAGCTCCTCCCTGCTCTTTGCCCCCCCAGTGCTCTCACAGACTGGGACATGGGGCACAGGAGGGGCTGCAAACAGGGACAGGGCTAGGGATCTCTCTCACCCTCTTTCCCTCACCCCCCTCTTTCTCACTTCCCCCTCTCTCTCTTTCTTACCCCCTCTCACCCCTCTCTCTCCCCCCTCGCTCCCTCTCTCCCCCCTTCCTCTCTCTCTTATCCCCTCTCTCCCCCCTCACTCCCCCTTCCTCTCTCCACCTCCCCCTCTCCCTCCTCTCTCCCCCCCTCCCCCTCTCTCTCTCTCACCACACTCCTTCTCGCTCTTACCCCTTCCCACCACTCCCTCCCTCTCCTCTCTTTCCTCCCTCTCTCTTCCCCCTCTCACCTCTCCTCCCCT
This sequence comes from Lithobates clamitans, assembly GCA_037952925.1. NCBI lineage: Eukaryota > Metazoa > Chordata > Amphibia > Anura > Ranidae > Lithobates > Lithobates clamitans. The sequence continues at coordinate 5,768,959 of JBBGZY010000142.1, forward strand.
CTCCTATCCTCTCCTCCCTCCTCCCCTCTCACTCACCCTCTCTCTCTCCCCATTTTGCGCACCCTTTCTCTACCCCTCTCTCTCACCCCCTCCCCCTCTCGCTCACCCTCTTTCGCTCACCTCTCTCTCTCTCACCCACTCTCCCTCCCCCTCTCACTCACAATCTCTTGCTCCCCCTCTCACTCCCCCTCCCCTCTCTTTCGCTTTCCCTCTTTCTTTCTCTCTCCCCCTCTTTCTCTCTCCCCCTCTCTCTCTCTCCCCTCTCTCTCTCTCTCTCTCCCTCCCCCTTGCTCTCTCCCCCTCTCGCTCTCCCCCTAATGCTCACAATCTCTTGCTCCCCCTCCCCTCTCTCTCCCCTTTTTTCTCTCTCTCTATCCCCCTCGTTCACTCTCTCCCCCCTCTTTCTCTCTCCCCCTCTCTCTCTCCCTCCCCCTCTCTCTTTTTCCCTCTCTCTCCCCTCTCTCTCTTCCCCCTCTCTCTCTCCCCTCTTTCTCTCTCCCCCTCTCTCTCTCTCCCCCCTTTCTCTCTCCCTCTCCCCTCTCCCTCCCTCCTCTCTCTCCCTCCCCCCTCTCTCTCCCTCCCCCCTCTCTCACCCCCTCCCTTCCTCTCTATCTCCCTCCCCCTGTGCTGTGCTGGGATCCCCCCACTCTACTTCCTCTGTGGATGTGGAATGACTCAGTGACAGCCACTCCCCATTCTCCCAAAACACAGGAAATTCTTAGAGGGGTTGCCACCTTGCTGGGTCCCAGATGTTTTATTGGCTGCATATGTCTAATAGGTGAGTAGGGTGCCCTGGAAGTGGTGCTTATGAACTGTGTGCTAGATCTATGCATCTTTTTGCAGCCATTTTTACTGCTTTAATTTTTTCCCATTGTGGGCGTGATTGGGGCCTCATGAGTAAGTTTTGCCTAAGGCCTCACAAAGCCTAGAGCCGCCTCTGCCCCCACAGAAAGCTGCTTTCCATGGGGGCACCCGTACATGCTCACTCCCAAGTCCCGCTGCTGAGTCCATTGACACAGACAGTGGGACTTGGCCACGCCCCCTGCTCCCATATCACAGGATTTCATTGACAGCAGCGGGAGCCATCAATATGTCCAATGAGGAGAGAGATAGTGGCAGGAGGTGCTGTTCCCGTGCACATTGCTGGGTTGGATCGGGTTCAGGTAAGAAAAAGGGGGGGTCTAGGGGGGAGCTGCAGCACAGAAGGTTTTTCACCTGAATGCATAGAATGCATTCAGGTGAAAAACCTTAAGGCTTTAGAATCACTTTAAATGGACTCAGGGGCTCCTTTTCTGCATTCACTAACACTTGCTTAACCTGCCCTCCTGAGGCTTTCTAAGCAGCAAATCACAGTGAAGTTTTATTTGGTATTTGCTCACCTGAGTCCACTTAAAATGATTGCAAAGTCTAGTTTTTTTCCTATAAAAATAACAAACATGTTATACTTAACCTGCTCCATTGCAGTGGATTTGCACAGAGAAGCCCGGATCCTCCTCTTCTCAGGTCACTCGCTGCTGCTCCTGTCCCCTCCCTTCTGTTCAGTGCCCCCACAGCAAGCAGCTTGCTATGGGGGCACCCAAGCCAACTCACAGCTTCCTGTGTCCATTTAGACATGGAGCCCTGACCCAACCCCTCCCCTTCTTTCCCCTAATTGGCTAGCAGACTTTGTGGAAGCTGCTGTGTCTCAGCCAATCAGGAAGGATAATCCTGTGGACATCACTGGAAAGGGATAGGGCTCAGGTAAATATTAGGGGGACTGAGGGCGGCATTTGTAGAAATTGGCACAAAAGAGAATTAGTGCAAAATACAAAATATTTTTACAAAAGCACGGCTTGCAGTGAGCCAGAAATATCCAGTCTAGCAGACTCTGTTTTTCTCTCCGGGAGGCAAAATGATTTGTTTGCAACATTACTATGTGGAAATTGTCACTTTTTATTCAATTATCCACATTGTAGCAACATAAAACACCATTTATTTTTTATGAAACTCAAAACAATGCCAAAGCTCCCATTCTGCGGAAGCTGAATGGCTGCAGGAACGTCTGATGTTTAGAGATTTAAACTGCTCTATCTTACATTTTTCAGTGTTTCTGACAGCGTGCGGACAACGGGAATGCTGAAAAACTGCATCACAGTGGCCACAAATTCAATACAATGGAGAAGATTTATACAAATATATACCATTGTATTTGTTTTCAGAAAGTTCACTTAGAAAAATGAAACAAAAAAGCACAAACAGATGTACTTGTGTTGCCATGCCTATAACCTAAAGAGTCCATTTATAAACTACTAGGACCCCAAATTAGATTCTTCCTAATTCAATTTTTTGTAGGTTTCATAGTTTGGCAACTTTGAAAGATAGTTTTGGACGTCATATAAACTGGAGAAGTTGTACCACCTGCATCCCACCATACATTAAAGGAGCCTTTCTCAACCTTTTCAGCACAGAGGAACCCTTGAAATAACTTTATGATCTCAGGGAACCCCTACTAAAATGTACTATATTCACAACTCATGATACATTCGTGTGATGGTCATTGGGAAGAATGCTCCTTACACGTGGTGTCATTGGGAAGAATTACCCTCTTACAGATAGCTAAAAAGATCAATGGTGTCAGTGGAAACTTATCTAAGAGGCAGAAATTGCTCATTGCTCAAGAAACCCTTTAGCAACCTCTGTAGGAGCCCTGGTTGAGAAAGCCAGCATTAAAGTGATGCTAAAGTCTTTTTTTTAATGAGATGCTAATACCAGACCTTACATGCACTTGTTTTGTTTTAAATTTGTTCCCTCTAAGCTTCTTTCTCAAACGCTTCCCCAGCTATGCTACCAGTCTTTCATTATGTTGGTGCCCCATGTACCTGCCACAACCTATGGAGTCTCACAGGATTCTCCTCTACATGCGCACACCATTTGAAACTTCAATGTTACGCACAGCCCTTCACAGCGCCGCGCACATGGGCAGTATAAGAGAGGCACAGAGCCAAAGCCAAGTCTTTCCTCCTTCTTCAAAGCAGTGATTGACAACAGAGAATGAAGTGTGCACACAGAGGAGGCATCTGTGGGACATAACAGGAGTCAGGCAGACCAGCCATGGTAGTGTCTGATAAGGAAGCTCAGAAGAGAAAAATCATGGCCTGATCTAGCCTGTCTGGTGTAGGGCTGCAGTACAAGCAGGACAGAGGATAGGGTCAGCAGTTTGTAGGGCAGAGCCCAAAGGCCATAATTTGTAGGACAGTGTACAGGGGTCAGCAGGGCAGTGTATGGGGTCAGAAGGGAGGAGGACAGGGGGCACTGCTGGGAGGTATGAGGACAGGGGGCACTGCTGGCAGGATAGAGGAGGTTGGTCACTGCTAGCAGGGGAGAGGATAAGGGTCATTGCTGGCAGGGTAGAGGACAAGGGTCACTGCTGGCAGAGCAGATGATAAGGGTCACTGCTTTCAGGGCACTCAGCAGAGCTCCTTTTCCCATCTCTGCACTACACACAGCCTGCGCACAGGTAGCAGATCTCCTTCTCCCTACACAGCATATAGCTGAGATCAGATTCCCCTACACCCATCCACAGTACGGTGTGTAGCTGGCTACAGCAGCTGCACTGCCATTTCGAACTGGGAATTTCACAGGTCAGAACTACAACATAGCAGCCAGCTACACACTCAGGGCTATAGATCATTTTTTTCCTGGGGGGGTAGCTCTCTCAAATTGCAAAAGTGACACAAGGTTGTGCCCTTAGCACCTGCTCAGTAAGGTTGGCTATCGGGGGATGTTTTCTGAACACAGTAGGCCTGTGTTCAAGATTATAAGTTGGGCTTTACTGCATGTAAATTTATGTGGCAAATACTGGGTGTGGTTTTCATTGCGCTGAATATTGTCCTTGGCCTGCAGGTGTTCATTAGTAAGTGACGCATAGGTTCAGTAGCAAGTGAGGCAGAGTTCAGGGTGTCAGTAGAAGGTATGGTAGAATTCCGAAGTCAGTAGTAGTTGAGGCAGAGTTCAGAGGTCAGTAGTTGGTGAGGCAGGGGTCAGTAGTAAGTGATGCACAGTTCAGAAGTCAATAGTAGCTGAAGCAGAGGTCAGTAGTAAGTGACACAAAGGACAGATTTTGCCTAACAGTGGGAGGGGCTCCCAGCAATAATCCTTCTACACCCAACCCCTAATTCTAGCATAAATTTACTTATACCCCCTTCCCAAACTTCCCCCAAGCACAGATCCTATCCACCCCTACCCAAATTCACCCCCTCTCTAGTGCAACATTAGTGCCACCATAAATCCTTTTATCCCCTCCCCCTTCCAGCATAAAACCTCTTACACCCCCCCTACAGGCATGGATCATATCCTTCCCACCCAATTCCCCTCTCCCTTTTGCACAGATGCCACCATAAATCCTACTATTCCCTCCCCTTTCTCTCCACAATCTTCCATCCAAAGACACTCTCATTCCCTCTGTAACTCAGTGGTAATTTTGGTAGAAAATGTCGTTGTAGTCTTAGTCTTTTGACTAAAATGGCATTTTAGTTTTAGTCCCATTTTAGTCTCTTGCAATTGTTTTAGTTTTAGTTTTATTTAGTTGACTAAAAACTCCAGTACATTTTAGTCGACTAAAATCTCCAGTACATTTTAGTCGACTAAAATGTTCTACATTTTAGTCGACTAAAAGTCATTTCAGTCGTTTAAAATCTAATGGGTTTAGATAAATTGTGATGCATTATTTAAGCATTTCTCTATAATTTCCAAACTCATTATATACTCCTGGCTTTAAAAAAAAATAATATTATGTTATTATTTATGGTTTTAAGGTTTGAACAAAATCACAGCCACAGATTTAGCCACTCTGGGTGATCTGTGGAGGCCTGTAATGCTGCACAGTGCTCTGGACAGTGATCTGAGGAGGCCTGTAATGCTGCACAGTGCTCTGGAGGGTGGTCTGAGAGGCCTGTAATGCTGCACAGTGCTCTGGATGGTGGTCTGAGAGGCCTGTAATGCTGCACAGTGCCCTGGATCATGGTATGAGAGGCCTGTGTCTGATTCTCAAGAGGCCTGTAATGCTGCACAGTGCTAGCTGGTGGTCTCAGGTGTGAGGGATGGCCTGTAATGCACACTGCTTTGGATGGCGATGGTCAGAGGAGGCCTGTAATGCACACACAGTGCTTTGGATGCCGGTAGTCAGAGGCAGCCTGTAATGCACACACAGTGCTCTTGACGGACGATGGTCTGAGGGGAAGCCTGTATTTGTAATGTACACACTCACCATGATCTCTGCTCTGGGCGGTCATTGTCCTGAGTTAGGAGTGGGACTGTCGCCGGGAGGCTGCACAGTGCTGCTCTGCTCTGGCTGGTCGTCCAAGGACTCAGAGGCCTGTAAATGCTGGATGTACAGTGCTGCAACTGCTACTAAGTGAGGCAAGCTACAGACTCGACTCGCTTGCTTGCTGGGAGTGGAAGCAGTTTTCGTCAGTGGATGAAAATGTTGTGTACTTTTCATTTTGTTTTTGTCACTGTAGGCCACCGACGAAAATTTTGACAAAAACGTTTTTTCGTTGACGAAATAAACACTGCTGTAACTTTTCTTGACATCTATGATCCCTCACTATAAATGCACATTCTCTACCCTGAACATTCTTTTTTACCTCCATCCTTGCCACTCTCCTCGCTGATTCATTCTCATTCATTTCTGTCCACCACCATTTTCCTTACTGGTCTTTATAAGGAGGAAAGCTTTCCCTGCCCTGTTTTAAAAGCGTGACAGGTGGGAAGAGATGATGTCTGAAAAATTCAGTAATGATAAAAAACAACAACAAAAATAACAGCAAGTACATGTAAATTCTGTTGTTAGTGTCTCATTAATAGAAAAACTATGACTTTAGTATTACACCAACACCCTTCTATCAGCCATTATCATTAAACTTTAAAGTGAACCTGTCAGTCTTTTTAAACCTTTAGAACCAAAGTCTAAGACTAGGCAACCAAACTTTACTATTCACTCATTCATCTGAAAACATTCTACTGAGCTACCCCTGGAGCTAAGCCCTGCCTGACCACTACTCCACTAGGTTTTGTTTCTGTAGTTACTTTCATTAGATAGTGGGACCACAGCCAGGGGGCTTATTCCAGAGGGATGTCTTATCCCTAAAGTCAGAGTTTTCAAGTTAAAGTCGGGTTTTTTAGGTTCAGGGTTCACAAAAAGGGCAGTCATTCTTCCTCCCTAGCATGTCATAGCTAAACTAAGTCACACAACTTGTCCCAGATGTTAATTCACCTGCATCCAATGGCTGCAGCTTGCTGAAATTTTGAAAAACCTTCTTTCTTCTTTGCCTGCAAGAGAACACTCTGATGGGGAAAATTGATGTAAGCGGTGAATCTGATGGGGCACCTGATGTAAGGGGGGACTCTGATGGAGACGCTGATATAAAGGGGGACTCTGATGAGTACTCCTGATGTAAAGAAGGACGCTGATGAGGACTCCTTCAGGAGGACTATGATAGGGACATTTGATATAAGGGGTCACAGATTCTGTTTAATCATACTAACCTAATGACAGCCTAATACATAGTTCCCTGGGTCACGACTCATGGTACAAAGTGACCTTGTGCCATCTGACTTTTTTTTACTGTACCTCTAGATCAGATAGCATAGACCCCCCCCTGAGAGGAGTATGCTAGAAATAATTGAAATACAATGTGGAACTTCATTATGATTTTACATTTTGACCATAGATACACTTTAGGTCTCAAAGTAAGAGTTGGAGGTGGTTAAGACAGGGTTAAGAAACAGGATAAGGGTTATGTTTTGAAGGGGTTAAGAGTTAAGGATTATTTTTAATTATTAGATCAAGTGTATGTGTTATGGTAGGTGTTTCCTATAGGACATGCTATTTTTACTTTGGGGAGCTGCATAGTTGTACTTTTTTTCTGTATCCCTGGGGTATTACCAGTACCAGACTCATGGTATCAACAAAAAAATTAGAAAAGGTGTTATATGAAACTTTGAAAGCTCTTCCACTTTAAGGATAAACCGTTATTTTTATAGAAAAGATTTAATTGTATTACGCATTGTTTTTATGAACAAAACAAAAAGCCTTTAACATGCAGAGCAAGCACAATATGTCATTCTCAAAGCTGTAAATTATTTACATCTAAACATCCTACAATCAGGCTAACATGTAGCTGATCCAATATGCAGAATCTTGCTGCCTGGAGCAATATGACCTTTTGTTACTGTTAGCGTAAATTAAAACATGGAGACCTGCATGGAATAAAGTTCCATTTTAAAAGTTGAGGAAATGTGAATTAAAAAAGGACTATGTTGCTTTTCTTAAAACCCTTTAAAGTCATGTAATAAGCAAAATGTTTAATGTGCAAGCTAAGCCCCAAACATGCAAGCAGATTGTAAAGAACTTACCAAAAAGATTGTCCACTGCTTTGTTTTTACACTGTTTCTCTGTATGAGTGTGGACTTTGAGGAGCAGGACTTTGTTTCCTTATGACTGTCAATCTGATAACTAGTGGGGTCATGACCAACAAAGAACAGGAGAGAGGTAGAGAAAGCACAGATCCTCAGAATCAATTAAGCAGAAGCAAGGGTATGCTTGCACTGCAAGCTCCCTGTTACAGCTTTCTCTACAGCAAAGAGAACAGTGAGCAGCTCAACAGTGACATCACACGATCTTACTCAAAATCACACGAGACTAGCAGTCAAGATCAGCTGTGCCTAAGTTTGTGGCACATTACAGGTATTCAGCTATAGGACTACAGTACAGGAATGCCTAGGCACAGTTTCATGTCAGGAAGTCCTGTTTTTTTCAGAAGGAAACACAAATAAGAGCCAATTTAATAAATGATCAATTTAACCAGTTCCCACCTATGCTATAGCCGAAAGACAGCTACAGCGTGGGCTTACTTTGCTGGTGGAGCATCCATGGATGTCCTCCTGTGATCGCACTGCCCACACAGCCCCTATGGCATGCTCTGTGATCGCTGCATCCTTAGGACACAGCTGATCACAGATCAAGGTAAAGGGCCAATCACAGTGGCCCTTTACCACATGATCAACTGTGTCCAGAGACAGCTGATCACGATGTAAACACAAGGCGGTTATTGGAATTCCTTTCCTCACGCTGACAGCATGAGGAGTGGAGAGCCGATGACCGGCTTGTGTGAGAGGGACAACTACGCTGATAATCAGGGCATTGATCATCAGTGCCCTGATCATCAGTGTAGTTCAAACAGTGTCCACCAATGCTGCCAAACAGTGCCCACCAATCCTGCCAATCAGGGCCTCCTGATCAGTGCTACCTATCAGTGCTGCTCATCAGTGCCATCTACCAGTGCCCATCAGTGCCGCATGTAAGTGCCCATCAGTGCCACCTCTCGGTGTCCATCAGTGCCACCTATCAGTGCCACCTATTATTCTGCTTTATCAGTTCCTCCTCATCAGTGCCCATCAGTGCTGCCTCATTTGTGTCCATCAGTGCCCATCAGTGACCATCAGTGCAGTCTCATAAGTGCACATCAGTGAAGGAAAAAAATTACCTGCTTGCAAAATTTTAAAACAAACTACGAAAAAACTTTTTTTTTTTTCCAAAATGTGTTTTGTTTTGTTTTTCGTTTGTTTAGCAAAAAAAAAAAAAACAGTGATGATTAACCTCCCTGGTGGCATGATTATGTCAGATTTTTGTGTCTAAGAAATGGTACATTGTTTTGCATAGAAATTTGGCGTTTTATATTGTAGGCCTGCAAGTCTTAGAAATAACTCACTTAAATCTGTCCAAACAAGAGTCTAGTAGACATTCCTGGGTATGATAAAGTTTAAAACACAAAATCATAAATTATAATATAATAAATAGCTATAAATAATTATCAAAAATAATAATTTAATAATAATAATACCATTTATTCAATAATGTAATCAAATCAAAAACACTGAAATTTGCTCAGTTGCAGAATTGTCGCTGTCGTCACTTCCAGTGTTTGATGACAAATTTCCCCACAAATCACTATCGTTCAATTCTGCAATTTACTATCGCTGTTTTCTAGCTGGTCTAAAACCACTTTTTTTTTAATCAAAAAAGTTTTTAATAAACATAATAAACAATTTCCCATATAAATACATTGCAATTTTCCACATTTTGTCAGGTTACAACTAAAAACGTAAATGTATTTTATTGGGGTTTTATGTGATAGACAAACACAAAGTGATACATAATTGTGAAGTGGAAGGAAAATGATAAATTGTTTTCCACAATTTTTACAGATAAATATGTGAAAAGTGTAGCCTGCATTTGTATTCAGCCCCCTTTACACTAAAATCTAGTGGAACTAATTGCCTTTAGAAGTCACCTAATCAGTAAATAGATTCCACCTGTGTGTAATTTAATCTCAGTATAAACACAGCTGTTCTGTGAAGCCCTCAGAGATTTGTTAGAGAACCTTAGTGAACAAACAGCATCATGAAGGCCAAGGAACACACCAGACAGGTCAAGGATAAAGTTGTGGAGACGTTTAAAGCAGGGTTAGGTTATAAAAAAATATCCCAAGCTTTGAACATGTCAGGGAGCACTGTTCAATCCATCATAACAACATGGAAAGAGCATGGCACAACTGCAAACCTACTAAGACATGGCCGTCCACCTAAATTGACAGGCTGAGCAAGGAGAACATTAATCAGAGAAGCAGCCAAGAGGCCCATGATAACTCTGGAGGAGCTGCAGAGATCCACAGCTTAGGTGGGAGTATTTGTCCACATGATAACTATTAGTTGTGTATTCTACAAATCTGGCCTTTATGGAAGAGTGGCAAGAAGAAAGTCATTGTTGACATAAAGCCATAAGAAGTCCCATTTTTAGTTTGCAAGAAGCCATGTGGGGACACAGCAAACATGTGGAAGAAGGGGCTCTGGTTAGATGAGACCAAAATTGAACTTTTTGACTGAAAAGCAAAACGCTATGGTTGGTGGAAAACTAATACTGCACATTAACTTGAACACACCATCCCCACTGTGAAACATAGTGGTGGCAGCATTAAGTTGTGGGGATGCTCTTCCTCAGCAGGGACAGGGAAGCTGGTCAGAGGGATGGGAAGATGGATGGAGCCAAATACAGGGCAATCTTAGAAGAAAACCTGTTAGTCTGCAAAAGACTTGAGACTGGGCCAGAGTTTCATGGAGGAGCTTTACTGGTTGATGCAGAAGGAGTATGGAAGTGCTGTGGAGATACAAGACAAGAGAAACGCCATACACCAGGACTGCAGACCGGAACACAGGTGACGATCTCACCCCCAATATACCAGCACATATCAATACGGTTTTTAAACTTATTAAATGTGAGTGTAATGTTTTGAGCATAAGTTGATATTAAATTTATTTTAAATGGAATTATACTATTGCACACCTCTGTTATTCTCTGTATGCATATAAGGTGATTACTGAAATACCAGGAGGAAGTTGTGGCTTTGTTGATCAGCGTTTTTACCACGAGGTGGAATGAATATGGGATCTATCCTTAAAGTTAACCAGCCACTATATGGATGAGGAAAACTTATGATGACCATCTAAGCTGTTGCTATCAACTACAGGCTCATTTTTAAAGCCCTTAAAACCGCTTGAATACCGGGCCTATTCTGGCACTTCTCTACTTCATGTAAAAATCATCATTTTTTTGCTAGAAAATTACTCAGAACCCCCAAACATTATATATGGTTTTTTTTTAGCAGACAACCTAGGGAATAAAATGGCGGTCATTGCAACTTTTTATCTCACACGGTATTTGCGCAATAATTTTTCATATGCCTTTTCTTTGGAAAAAAAAACAGTTTCGTGATTTAAAAAATAACAAAACAGTAAAGTCAGCCCAATTTTTTTGTATAATGTGAAAGACGATGTTACGCCGAGTAAATAGGTACCTAACATGTCACGCTTTAAAATTGCGCACAAACATGGAATGGCGCCAAACTTCATTACTTAAAAATCTCCATAGGCGACGCTTTAAAATTTTTTACAGGTTACCAGTTTAGAGTTACAGAGGAGGTCTAGTGCTAGAATTGTTGCACACGCCCTAACGCACGCGGCGATACCTCACATGTGTGGTTTGAGCGGCGTTTACATATGTGGGCGGGACTTACGTGTGCGTTCGCTTCTGAGCGCGAGCTACTGGGGACAGGGGCGTTTTAAATTTTTTTTTTATTATTATTTTAAATTTTTTTTACTTCTTTTTTTTATTTTTACACTTTTTTTAACATTTTTTTTTTTTTATTACTTTTATTCCTATTACAAGGAATGTAAACATCCCTTGTAATAGGAATCTATGTGGCAGGTCCTCTATATAGAGAGATATGGGTTCAATAAGACCCCACATCTCTCCTCTAGGCTGGAAAGCATGAGATCGGAAAAGAAAAATTCACCGATCTCATGCTGACAGCCGCGATCGCGGCTTCGGTTATTTCCGGGTACCCGGGCGTGACGTCATAACGACGCGCCCGGGCCTCCCACGGTCATAGAGATGACTGGTGACCATCTGTTCACCAGTCATCTCTATCGTCAACATCTGGTGCCGGCCGATTCATTCTCCGGGCCCCCGATGGCACGGGAGAGCCCGGAGAAGCACCAGATGGCGGCGGGAGGGGGGGAGGGTCCCCTCCCGTCGCCTATAAGAACGATCAAGCGGCAGCACTGCTGCTATGATCATTCTTATCGTGGACAGAATCGGCGGCTGAAAAGAATGATATCTGAATGATGCATCTAGCTGCAAGCATCATTCAGATATCACCCCACAAAGTAGAGGACGTCATTTTACTATAGGCGGGTATGAGGGTACACCTGGTGGGGGAGGGTGCACATTGCATGAAGACACCTATTTTTTCACCCATTCCTTTGTTACTTCTATGGACTATTATTATTGTTTGCTTGAAAATATGTTCACTTTAGCGCCGCACATTGGGTTCTAATTGTTTTCATTGTCACATTTTGAGGAAGTGTGGGGAGTGCTGGCAGCTACTTTATAGTATAATTGATATTATTTACATGTTTTTACTTAGTTTAGGTTTGCTGAGGTCTTAGTTTCGGCAGCTCACAAGGTTTATATATATATATATATATATATATATATATATATATTTCTGGGCCAGAGGTTCACCAACAACTCGTCACATACAGCCAGAGCTACAATGGAATGGCTTAGATCAAAGCCTATTCATGTGTTAGAATGGCCCAGTCAAAGTCCAGACCTAAATCCAATTGAGAATCTGTGGCAAGACTTGAAAATTGCGATTCACAGACACTCTCCATCCAATCTGACAGAGCTTGAGCTATTTTGCAAAGAAGAATGGGCAAAAATGTAATTCTCTAGATATGCAAAGCTAGTAGAGACATTCCCAAAAAGACTTGCAGCTGTAATTGCAGCAAAAGGTGGTTCTACAAAGTATTGACTCAGGGGGGCTGAATATAAATGCACGCCACACTTTTCACATTAACTTGTAAAAAAAATTGAAAACCATGTATCATTTTCCTTCCACTTCACAATCATGTGACACTTTGGGGTTGATTTACAAAAGGCAAAAAGACTGCACTTTGGAACGTGCAGTTGCACATGGCAAGAGCAGTTGCTCCATAGTTTAGTAAATGAGCAGAAGCTCTGCTGACTTTCATCAACCAATCATGTGCAAGCAAAAATGCTGTTTTTTTTATTTTCCTTGCATGTGATTGGGTATTCTTTGCAAAGTGAAGCTTTACCTTATTTAATACGCTCTGGGGCAACTGCACTTGCAGAGTGCAAGTGCATTTCCAAGGTGCACAATCTATTGGCCTTTAGTAAATCAACCCCTTTGTGTTGGTCTAGCAAATAAAATCCCAATAAAATACAATTACGTTTTTAGTTGTAACATAACAAAGTGTGGAAAATGTCAAGGGGTATGAATACTTTTTCAAGACACTGTAGTTATCCTGTAGGGCATTGTAGAAGCCTGGACATCACTAATTCCCTGGGGCCCAATCCTGGTGTTCCTAACCATGGTGACCAAATACGGTCAAATCTACATTCTATCTGTGTTGATAGATATATTTTTCCATAACAAGGGTGTTCCCCATGTGCGCTATCCATGAGGCGACAGTGGGCGGTGAGGTCCATTTCCAACCCATCAGAATACGTTTTCGGGCCTGACACAGCGCCCTGGAGAATGCGGTCCTCACCATCTCCTCCGGGACCACCTCTTCTAGAACTCCCAGTATACAGTGAATGGGGCTTAGAGGTACAGCAGTTTGGAACACCTGATTGAGTGTTCCAGAGGAGATGGATAAGGTCCCCACTGTGCTGCCTACACCTGACGTACAAGGGGTCCACGAGCCTGCCCATGTTGTAGAGCTTTTGCGGGGTGTAATGCACCCTGAGCACAATGTATAATTGTGATCATTTCTGTGCAACATTTAAAGAGCAGATAGTTATTGCTTTCAATGCTTCATCCCACTGGTCTCCCTCGAGTGGTCCTAGGTCCCTTTCCCACATGGATACTACCTTCATGGGGTGTGCCCTCAGATAGTGTGTCAGCAACATCTGGTAACACTGTGATATAATGCCCTTAGTTTCAGTACTAGACTGCAATATGTGGAATATAGGGGTAGATGACATAACCTAGCCCCCTGTATCTCCCTGTGCACCCACTGCATGCCTGAGCTGAAGGTATGACTAAAACATGGAAGGAGGTAGATTAAACTAACTTTGTAGTTCAGGGAAAGACTTCAGCTTACCATTACGGAATATGTGAAACAAAAGAGACACCCCAAAGACTCTCCACCTAAGCCCCTGACGCAGCTTAGCCAGTTCAACATAGGAGAGGCTATTCCAGATTGGGCTGTATTCAGTGAATATCTGCACCCCCTGCATCTGTTTGCCCTTGTTCCATATTTTTTGAATTAGTGAAAGAGTAAGTGTCTGTTTGTTGGATTTGTGGACTTGCGCCTCCAGGCCCATCGGAACAGATTACGCTCCAGTGCCCAGCAGCATCAATCATGCCGACGAGCCCACCGGATCATAGGCCATGAAGCAAGTCAGATGCTGCAGCTGGGCTGCCAGATAGTACAGCCAAGGGTTGGGCAGTGCCAGCCCTCCGCTGTCCTTTGGTTATTGTAGCTGCTCCAACTTAATTCTGGGGGGAACCGTATTCCACAGTAAGCATCTAAAAAGGGTATTAACCACTCTGAATACTTTTAGATGGATCACTACAGGAGAGTTTGCAAAAAGTAGAGCAGCTGTGGCATTAATATTATTGTTGTCAGGTTTGCCTTGCCCGCCAACGAAAGTTTAAGGTTATTACAAGTCTTAATTTTGTCCCGGAAATGTGATAATAGAGGATATACATTTAGTGGGCAGTAATCTGCAAGCCTAGGCAATATTTGTATCCCTAAGTACTTAAATGAAGTTACTATTGGGATAGGGGAGGTCCCTGGCAGGTCCACCTCCCGATCTTCATCAAGCAGCATTAAGGCTGGTTTAGACCAGTTTATGGTCAGGCCAGAGTAATGTCCAAAACTGGAAATCATGTCCGTTACAGCCTTTAAAGAGTCATTGGTGTCCCCCAGAAAAAGCATCATGTCGTCTGCATACAACATGATCTTTTCGTGTCGATCAACGTACTTAAATCTAATAATCTGCGAGTTGGCCCTGACCAGGGCCACCAGTGGCCCGATAGCAACAGCAAAAAGCAAGGGACAGCAGACACCCCTGCCTCGTTCCCCTGCCAAGAGCAAACGCATGAGACTGTCAGGGCTGGGCCCAGCCCTTTCTTCTCTGAGCTGGTTGCTCAACTGTTGGCTAATTGCCAGCTCCTATCGCTCCACAGTGACTCACCTGTTGATGATCCTGCTTGTTGGTCCTGCCTACTTAAGCCGTCCAGTCCAGATGATCTCTGCCTTCACCTTAGTCACATCTCTAGAGACGCTCTCCTGTGTTCCTGTTAAAGACTTGCTTGGCTGACATTCCTTCTGGCTCCCTGATGTTTTGTCTTGTCTGACTATCCGTTCTGGTTCCTGAACTCTGGCTATGTTTTGACTACGTTTACTCTGTTTGCCTTTTTTTTATTATTATTAAACAAGCGTGATTTAACTGTACTTCTGTCTCAGTCTGGTTCATGGTTTCTGACAGTAGGCGAAGGCCATTAATTCAGAAGATGCAGTCAATCCACTTGTTGGTAATATTTTTTCCAGATTGGATGAGCTGGATCACCGCATGGATCAGTTTGCCATGGTGGTACAAACACTCCTGAGTCGCACAGCTCACCTGGAATCTCCCACTGTGGCTGCACCAGTACAACCTGTGTTGCAGGCTGTCCCTGCTGCTGCTTCAGTCTCTGTGCAGGCACCCGCCTCGAGTATTACCTCTATAAGAGGTACAGTATCTCACAAAAGTGAGTACACCCCTCACATTTTTGTAAATATTTTATTATATCTTTTCATTTGACAATACTGAAGAAATGACACTTTGCTACAATGTAAAGTAGTGAGTGTACAGCTTGTATAACAGTGTAAATTTGCTGTCCCCTCAAAATAACTCAACACACAGCCATTAATGTCTAAACCGCTGGCAACAAAAGTGAGTACACCCCTATGTGAAAATGTCCAGATTGGGTCCAAAGTGTCAATATTTTGTGTGGCCACCATTTTTTTCCAGCACTGCCTTAACCCTCTTGGGCATGGAGTTCACCAAAGCTTCACAGATTGCCACTGGAGTCCTCTTCCACTCCTCCATGACGACATCACGGAGCTGTTGAATGTCAGAGACCTTGCGCTCCACCTTCCTTTTGAGGATGCCTCACAGATGCTGAATAGGGTTTAGGTCTGAAGACATGATGGCCAGTCCGTCACCTTTACTCTCAGCTTCTTTAGCAAGGCAGTGGTCGTCGTGTAGATTTGTTTGGGGTAGTGATCATGTTGGAATTCTGCCCTGAGCCCAGTCTCCGAAGGGAGGGGATCGTGCTCTGCTTTAGTATGTCACAGTACACGTTGGCATTCATGGTTCCCTCAATGAACTGTAGCTCCCCAGTGCCAGCAGCACTCATGCAGCCCCAGACCATGACACTCCCACCACCATGCTTGACTGTAGGCAAGACACACTTGGCTTTGTACTCCTCACCTGGTTGCCGCCACACATGCTTGACACCATCTGAACCAAATAAGTTTATCTTGGTCTCATCAGATCACAGGACATGGTTCCAGTAATCCATGTCCCTAGTTTGCTTGTTTTTAGCAAACTGTTTGCAGGCTTTCTTGTGCATCATCTTTAGAAGAGTTTTACTTCTGGGACGACAGCCATGCAGACCGATTTGATGCAGTGTGCGGCATATGGTCTGAGCACTGACAGGCTGACCCCCAACCCCTTCAATCTGTGCAGCAATGCTGGCAGCACTCATATGTCTATTTCCCAAAAACAACCTCTGGATATGACGCGTAGCACTTGCACTCAACTTCTTTGGACGACCATGGCGAGACCTGTTCTGAGTGGAACCTGTCCTGTTAAACCGCTGTATGATGTTGGCCACCGTGCTGAAGCTCAGTTTCAGGGTTTTGGTAATCTTTTTACAGCCTAGGCCATCTTTATGTAGAGCAAAAATTCGATTTTTCAGATCCTCAGAGAGTTCTTTGTCATGAGGTGCCATGTTGAACTTTCAGTGACCAGTATGAGAGAGTGAGAGCGATAACACCAAATTTAACACACCTGCTCCCCATTCACACCTGAGACTTTGTAACACTAAGGAGTCACATGACACAGGGGAGGGAAAATGGCTAATTGGGCCCAATTTGGACATTTTCACTTAGGGGTATACTCACTTTTGTTGCCAGTGGTTTAGACATTAGCCGTGTGTTGAGTTATTTTGAGGGGACGGCAAATTTACACTGTTATTCAAGCTGTACACTCACTACTTTACATTCCCCAGTGCTCTGGGGGCGATCCAGTCCAATGCAGAGGGTTTCTCAACCAGGTTCAGATATACTTTGAGATGCTGCCCCAGGCGTTTCCCAGGCCACGTTTCTGAGAGAGCCTTGGCCTGGGCAAACCCTCTATGGGAGACACAAAAACCTGTTGTCTTGAGTTACCCTGAGTTTGTGGCTTCTTTTAAAAGGGTATTTGACGTTCCCGCACTCTCCGCTTCTGCTGCCAAGTGCCTCATGTCCATCAAACAGAGTACGAGAACTGTTGCCGATTACGCCATTGAATTCCGATTGGCTGACGGGGCCAGCTTTGTGGCGGCACTTGTACATGTGGAGTGAGCGGTGTGAGAGGCTGTGTGGGGACACAAAGTGGCAGTGTGTAGTTGGTGACTAATAAAGTACAGAGATACCTTGGTGAGGTGGAATGCAGCAGTACCAAACTGAGGGATAACCTGTCAAAAGGGGACACCTCCATTGGAATACTGCTATTAAGCCTGTTACCCCTGCAGGGTACAAATGGGTGTTGCGGAGGAAAGTGGGGAGCACTGGAGAGTCACTTCTGTTTCAATTTTGTGCACGGATCACCGCTCACAGACTGTTATTCAATAGTGTATAATTGTATACACATATAGATTACATATACAGTGTGGACGGAAAGTATTCAGACCCCCTTAAATGTTTCACTCTTTGTTATCTTGCAGCCATTTGCTAAAATCATTTAAGTTCATTTTTTTCCTCATTTAATGTACACACAGCACCCCATATTGACAGAAAAACACAGAATTGTTGACATTTTTGCAGATTTATTAAAAAAGAAAAACTGAAATATCACATGGTCCTAAGTATTCAGACCCTTTGCTGCAGCCCTCCACCAGTCGGGTCTTTATGGCAAAGTGGCCAGACGGAAGCCTCTCCTCAGTACAAGACACATGAAAGCCCGCATGGAGTTTGCTAAAAAACACCTGAAGGACTCCAAGATGGTGAGAAATAAGATTCTCTGGTCTGATGAGACCAAGATAGAACTTTTTGGCCTTAATTCTAAGCGGTATGTGTGGAGAAAACCAGGCACTGCTCATCACCTGTCCAATACAGTCCCAACAGTGAAGCATGGTGGTGGCAGCATCATGCTGTGAGGGTGTTTTTCAGCAGCAGGGACAGGACGACTGGTTGCAATCGAGGGAAAGATGAATGCGACCAAGTACAGGGATATCCTGGATGAAAACCTTCTCCAGAGTGCTCGGGACCTCAGACTGGGCCGAAGGTTTACCTTCCAAGAAGACAATGACCCTAAGCACACAGCTAAAATAACGAAGGAGTGGCTTCACAACAACTCCGTGACTGTTCTTGAATGGCCCAGTCAGAGCCCTGACTTAAACCCAATTGAGCATCTCTGGAGAGACCTAAAAATGGCTGTCCACCAACGTTTACCATCCAACCTGACAGAACTGGAGAGGATCTGCAAGGAGGAAAGGCAGAGGACCCCCAAATCCAGGTGTGAAAAACTTGTTGCATCTTTCCCAAAAAGACTCATGGCTTTATTAGATCAAAAGGGTGCTTTTACTAAATACCGAGCAAAGGGTCTGAATACTTAGGACCATGTGATATTTCAATTTTTCTTTTTTAATAAATCTGCAAAAATGTCAACAATTCTGTGTTTTTCTGTCAATATGGGGTGCTGTGTGTACATTAATGAGGAAAAAAAATTAGCTTAAATGATTTTAGCAAATGGCTGCAGTATGATAAAGAGTGAAAAATTTAAGGGGGTCTGAATACTTTCCGTCCCCACTGTATTTGTTGGGATTCATCACTCTGATACTAGCATCTGTCACTTTATTATTTATTAACCAGTTACCAACCGGCCCATAGCCTAATGACGGCAGCAGGGTGGACGGATAACTCTGAGATCACGTCATATGACGTGATCACGGAAAAACGATCCCGTGCCCCCCCCCGGGGCGCGCACACGGGAACATCCGTGTTCGCCGGGTCCACGGGATCCGACGCACCACAGATCGCGGTAAAGGGCCAATGACAGCGGCCCTTTACCATGTGATCGCTCCGTCCAATGACGGAGCGATCACAAATGTCAACAAAGCAGGGAAAGCAGGGTCATCAGGAGTTCACCGCTCTCCTCTCCTCACACCAATGCAGCGTGAAAGGAGAGGAGAGCTTTACGGTGCCAATCTGTGAGTTTTTCAATATATCAGTGCCCAACAGTGCCACAGCAGTGCCCAACAGTGCCACAACAGTGCCCAACAGTGTCATCTGTGCCACAACAGTGTCACTTGTGCCACAACTGTGCCACATCTGTGCCATCTGTACCACCTGTGCCACCTCTGTGCCACCAGAGCCACACCAGTGATACTACAGTGCACACCAGTGCCACACCTGTGCCACACCAGTGCCACCTGTGCCCATCAGTGCCGCCTGTGCCCATCAGTGCTAACCTGTGCCCATCAGTGCCACTTGTGCTCATCTGCGTCACTGCAGTGCCACATCAGTGCCGCCTGTGCCCACCAGTGCCGCCTGTGCCCACCAGTGCCGCCTGTGCCCACCAGTGCCAACTGTGCCCACCAGTGCCACCTGTGCCCACCTGTGCCACCTCTGTGCCACCAGAGGCACCTCTGTGCCACCAGAGCCACACCAGTGCAACCGGAGCCACACCAGTGCCACTACAGTGCATACCACACGCGGCACAGTGGTGTAGTGTTAGCACTCTCGCCTAGCAGTAAGAAGTATCACTGGTTCGAATCCCAACCACGACACTACCTGCTAGGAGTTTGCATGTTCTCCCTGTGCCTGCGTGGGTTTCCTCCGGGTACTCCGGTTTCCTCCCACACTCCAAAGACATGCTGGTAGGTTAATTAGATCCTGTCTAAATTGTCCCTAGTATGTATGAATGTGAGTTAGGGACCTTAGATTGTAAGCTCCTTGAGGGTAGGGACTGATGTGAATGTACAATGTATATGTAAAGCGCTGCGTAAATTGACGGCGCTATATAAGTACCTGAAATAAATAAATAAATAAAAACGGGAGCTATTCCTGCGCTACCAAATTGGAAAAAATGTAGTGGTTGTACAAGATACAAACTCAACTTCTAGAACTGTATAATACATATATCGCTGGACAGCTGCATGCACCGAAATAAGGGCCCAGACAAAAGCCCGAATAAGATATAAAAAGAGAGGGGGGGGTGCTGCGCTACCCAGAGGGTCTATGCTTATTGGTATTGTTGATAATTCCTAATGGTCATAGGGCAAGAGGCCTCAATAAAATAGAATATGTAAACGTACGTAAAAAAATCGCATGGGTTGGAGTAATAAGTACGCATGAATGGGTGTAGTAACTAAAAATGGTTGCATATATGTTGATTCAACAGGTGATTAATATAAATATAAATATAAATATGAATATAAACAATAATACATATAAGTTGATCCAAAGGTGATAAATATAAGTAAAACCAATTCAGCATGTGTTTAAAATTATTCAATCCAATAGTACAATATATCAAAGTGCTCGTGCTCTCGTGCCTTAAATAAAATAATCCAAACTAATGCATATACTGAAGTGCAAAAATGAAGCAATAATATTACAAAAAAATCAATGTATCAAGTGAAACAAACAAAAAAGGCATGGTTGCCTAATCCTGGTGTTGCGACCAGTGCAAAAGTGCAAACGCAGTGTGTGTATTCACGTGAATAAATAAATAAATAATTAATCCAATGTACTTGCTGGTGTCCACAAAAATTAATTAATAGGTAATCAAGTGTCCAAAGAATCTGTGCAGCCAGAGACAAAATTAATCAATGGTGCACAGAAGAACAGTGCTCAAACACAGCAATAAAAATGACAGTGGGGTGGTGATATGCAGATAAAACACTCTGTGACCTCTTCATGCAACATGCGCTAGTGTAGGTAATGGCCCCTTACCTAGCGGTGCTAGGTCAACCGCATATAAGATGTTAAATCCCAAGGTCCTGGGTCTCTCCTGCGTCTCTGTGTCCAAGCTTGCTGACTCTGCAGGATCCTATTGGGGGCTGGATGTATCTAGTTGTGGTCCTAATTGGGGTCCTGGGACAGTGCGGCTCCTAGCTCCTCCTCCACATCACATCTCAAATGTATGTAAAATATAGGACAAGGTACCCAAATAGTGAAGTATGTTTTTCTTGGGGTCACTTTATTCACATATACAATGTACAGAGTACTCACATTAAGCAGTTTTTTTCATACAGCGTTGTATCCTACGAGCGGCGAGCTCGCAATGCATTCAGCAGATGAAAGGAAACAGAAACAAGCCTATTCCGTCCCTACGCGTGACGTCACCAATCACGTGACTTCTTCAGTGGATCCCCTGAAGAAGTCACGTGATCGGTGACGTCACGCGTAGGGACGGAATAGGCTTGTTTCTGTTTCCTTTCATCTGCTGAATGCATTGCGAGCTCGCCGCTCGTAGGATACAACGCTGTATGAAAAAAACTGCTTAATGTGAGTACTCTGTACATTGTATATGTGAATAAAGTGACCCCAAGAAAAACATACTTCACTATTTGGGTACCTTGTCCTATATTTTACATACATTTGAGATGTGATGTGGAGGAGGAGCTAGGAGCCGCACTGTCCCAGGACCCCAATTAGGACCACAACTAGATACATCCAGCCCCCAATAGGATCCTGCAGAGTCAGCAAGCTTGGACACAGAGACGCAGGAGAGACCCAGGACCTTGGGATTTAACATCTTATATGCGGTTGACCTAGCACCGCTTGGTAAGGGGCCATTACCTACACTAGCGCATGTTGCATGAAGAGGACACAGAGTGTTTTATCTGCATATCACCACCCCACTGTCATTTTTATTGCTGTGTTTGAGCACTGTTCTTCTGTGCACCATTGATTAATTTTGTCTCTGGCTGCACAGATTCTTTGGACACTTGATTACCTATTAATTAATTTTTGTGGACACCAGCAAGTACATTGGATTAATTATTTATTTATTTATTCACGTGACTACCAACACTGCGTTTGCACTTTTGCACTGGTCGCAACACCAGGATTAGGCGACCATGCCTTTTTTGTTTGTTTCACTTGATACATTGATTTTTTTGTAATATTATTGCTTCATTTTTGCACTTCAGTATATGCATTAGTTTGGATTATTTTATTTAAGGCACGAGAGCACGAGCACTTTGATATATTGTACTATTGGATTGAATAATTTTAAACACATGCTGAATTGGTTTTACTTATATTTATCACCTTTGGATCAACTTATATGTATTATTGTTTATATTCATATTTATATTTATATTAATCACCTGTTGGATCAACATATATGCAACCATTTTTAGTTACTACACCCATTCATGCGTACTTATTACTCCAACCCATGCGATTTTTTTACGTACGTTTATATATTCTATTTTATTGAGGCCTCTTGCCCTATGACCATTAGGAATTATCAACAATACCAATAAGCATAGACCCTCTGGGTAGCGCAGCACCCCCCCCCCCTCTCTTTTTAAATAAATAAATAAAATACCAGTGCCACCTGTGCCCATCAGTGCCACCTGTGCCCATCAGTGCTCATCTGCGCCACATTAACCTCACCAGCTACCAGTATGGAAAAAATATTATTTACGGCCGAGGAGGCCTACCAGTGTCTCAGCATGACCGATGAGAGCAGCGGGAAGTCTCAATCCGATTCGGATTCAGCCTATGAACGTGACAAGCAGTGGGTCTAATACAGAATCAGAAGAGGAACGTGTGCCCGTGAAAAGAAGGCGTTCTGGCGTGGAGCAGCAGCCTACTACCACCTCGAGCGCAGTGCCGTCCACCTCAAGAGCAGTGCCATCCACCTCAAGAGCAGTGCCGTCCACGTCAAGCGCAGTGCCGTCCACGTCAAGCGCAGCGCCGTCCACCTCAAGCGCAGCGCCGTCCACCTCAAGTGCAGTGCCACTGCAACAAAGGCCAGGTACCAGTAGGGTGTCCTCTCAGCCCCAAAAGGATAGAGGCCATGCCACCCTTCCCTATGCCCTTCAAAACCCCCTGTGGCTTCCCCCTCATTCCGGAGCAGCAAATATCCCCCCTTTTACTGCCCAGCCAGGTGTCCAGGTGAACACCGATGATTTTGTCATGCTCGATTTTTTTTATTTGATTTTCACCGAAGACTTACTATAGTCCATTGTGGCCCAGTGCAACCTCTATGCACAGAAGTACATAGTAAGCAACCCTGGCTCTAGTTATGCCCATCCCTTTGAGTGGAGAGAGCTTACCATAGAGGAATTCAAAATTTTCTTAGGCCTAACTTTTACAATGGGACTCACAAAAAAACTAAATGTACTCATATTGGTCAACTAACCCCATCCACCACATGCCACTCTTCTCATCGATTATGCCAAGATCAAGATACCTTATGATTTTGCGCTTCCTCCACTACAATGACAACACCCAGTGCCCTCCCCGAAATGACCCAGCATTTGATAAATTATTCAAAATTCGACCACTCTTAAATTATTTCTCTGAAAAATGTCCCCAATTATATACCCCCGAACAGAATATTTCCGTGGATGAGTCCCTTGTAAAATTCTCCGGCAGGCTGGGCATCAAACAATTTATCCCCAGCAAAAGGGCCCGATATGGGGTAAAAATGTACAAACTTTGCAACCGAGCCACGGGGTACATTTATGCCTTCCGGGTGTACGAAGGGAAGGACACCCAACTGCATCCCCCTGAATGTCCAGAATATATTGGAGCCAGCGGCAAAGTTGTCTGGGAGCTTGTTTATCCACTCCTTGAAAAGAGGTACCACCTTTATATGGATAATTTTTATACAAGTTTGCCCCTCTTCCGCAATCTTCACCAGAGGGACACCCCAGCATGTGGTGCCATAAGAACCAATAGAAAGGGTTTCCCGCAAAAACTGCTCAATGAAAGGCTACGACGAGGGGAGACGGCGTCTTTGCGGAACCAGGAGCTATTGGCTGTCAAGTGGAGGGACAGACGAAACGTCCACCTGCTTGTGTTTACGATTATAATTTGTTTATGGGGGGAGTGGACTTCAACAATCAGATAATTGAACCCTACCTTCCCACAAGAAAATCCTGCCACTGGTATAAAAAAGTGTCAATTTATTTTTTCAGTTTGGCCATGTATAACACCTATGTTGTTTACCAAAAATCTACAGAGAACCCCGTATCCTATCTGCACTACCAGGAACAAGTAATCTCCACCCTTTTGTACCCTGAAAGCCCACCAGAAAATATTCGCTCTGATTCCGTGAGCAGACTCCACGAACGCCACTTTCCTGACAAAATCCCCCCAGTGAAACAGGCCACAGACGTCAGAAGAGATGCCGGGTTTGCTCCAGAGGAGGAATTAGAAGAGACACCACGTTTTATTGTCTCCAATGTCCTTCCCAACCAGGCCTCTGTATAGGTGAATGTTTCCGCCTTTACCATACTTCTCTACATTATTAGGGAAGTATGGTAAACCTAATTCTAATTTCCTGTCATTTTCCTCCACACCCATTATGCCACTGCACCGAACTGTACATACCTCTGCCTTCTCCGGAACCGACCCTGGCCTGTTATACAACTAAGCTTATGCCTAACGCTAAATTGTACCTACGTCTGCCTGCTCTGGAACTGACCCTGGACTGTTTGACCACATTTTTTGCCTGCCTCTTAGACTGATCATCTACCCTGCTATGCTAGTGGGAACACAGGGGTCTCACATATGTGAGGGGCTCCAGAAATGTTTTTCTGGATGAAGAAAACTATTTTTTTATTTTTCTCATTCCCAGATTTAGGG
Source organism: Lithobates clamitans (assembly GCA_037952925.1). NCBI lineage: Eukaryota > Metazoa > Chordata > Amphibia > Anura > Ranidae > Lithobates > Lithobates clamitans. The sequence continues at coordinate 5,793,673 of JBBGZY010000142.1, forward strand.
TCTGGAGACTCAGAGGCTTCAAAGAGATTTGGGTGGGAGAAGCCTCTACCCCTGTCCCCATTCTTTCCTGGCCTGCTACTTGGACCATGTTCCTGCTTACTACCAGGACCAATATTTTGGCACTGCTGGCAATGTCTCTACTTGCACTGACCCTGAACTGTATAAGGACAGTATCCGTGCCTGTACTGACTATGGACAATATTCTTGCCTGCTGCCTGGACAATTCCATTCACTGTCGCTGACCATGTCCCTGTCTGCTGCCTGGATCAGGGCTTTCCTCTTGTGGACAACTGCACTACTAAAACTACAGGTAATCTTTTGTTTACCCTTTGCTCAGCAGAATGTATTTTTGGGTGTAATTCTTATTATGTTCATGCTATGTGTTAGAAATATGAGGGGCCTTCAAAAATGTGATAGATTGTAAGGAAATTATATGTGTAATTTATGCTCCTAGAACGCCTGAATGTGCTACTTTAATGTTGGGCCTCGGAAATGTCCAGGCTGTGTAAAAGTCTCACACATGTGGTATCACCATACTCAGGAGGAGTAGCAGAATATATTTTGGGGTGTCATTTTTGCTATGTACATGCTGTGTGTTGGAAATATCTTAGAAATCGACAACTTTGTGTAAAAAAAATGCGTTTTCATTTTTTTCCCACATTTTCCAAAAACTTCTGGAAAAAAATGAACCGTTCAAAAGACTCATTATGCCTCATAGATTATACGTTGAGGTGTTTGCTTTCCAAAATGGAGTCACTTTGTGGGCGTTTCCATTGTCCTGGTGCTCCAGGGCCTTCAAAAGTGTAATAGGTGGTTGAGAGATTAAATGGGGTCACTTTGTGGGCATCCCTGCCTGCTGCCTGGATCAGGGCTCTCCTCCTGTGGACAACTGCACTACTAAAACCACAGGTAATCTTTTGTTTACCCTTTGCTCAGCAGAATGTATTTTAGGGTGTAATTCTTGGTATGTTCATGCTATGTGTTAGAAATATGAAGGGCCTTCAAAAATGTGATAGATTGTAAGGAAATTAGATGTGTAATTTATGCTCCTAGAACGCCTGAATGTGCTACTTCAATGTTGCGCCTCTGTATGTGGCCAGGCTGTGTAAAAGTCTCACACTTGTGGTATCACCATACTCAGGAGGAGTAGCAGAATATATTTTGGGGTGTCATTTGTGTAATGTACATGCCATGTGAGAGAAATAACCTGTTATAATGACAATTTGGTGTGAAAAAAAATTAAAAAAATCTTAATTTTGCAAAGAATTGTGGGAAAAAATAACAACTTCAAAAAACTCACCATGCCTCTTACTAAATACCTTGGAATGTCTACTTTCCAAAAAGGGGTCATTTTGTGGGTATTTGTACTTGCCTGGCTTGTTAGGGTCTCAAGAAATGAGATAGGCCTCAGTACATCAGGTGTGATCAGATGTGATTGGCACCATAGCTTGTAGACTCTATAACTTTCACACAGACTAAATAATATCCACTAATTTAGGTTATTTTTACCAAAGATATGTAGCAGTATAAATTTTGGCCCAAATTTATGAAGAAAAATTAATTATTTGCAAAATGTTATAATAGAAATGAAGAAAAAATCATTTTTTTACAAAATTTTCGTATTTTTTCATTTATAGCACAAAAAATAAAAAACCCAGAGGTGATCAAATACCACCAAAAGAAAGCTCTATTTGTGTGAAAAAAAGGACGAAAATTTCATATGGGTACAGTGTTGCATGACTGAGTAATTGTCATTCAAAATGTGAGAGCACCAAAAGCTGAAAATTGGTCTGGTTAGGAAGGGGGTTTAAGTGCCCGGTGGTCAAGTGGTTAATTTTTTATTTTGTTTAGAGGCATGTAGTGTGTTTTGGAGATATTGATTTTTTAAATATGTTTGTTCCGGTTTACACACAACATAATTTTTCAGCAATTGAGTCACATATTATTGAGCACGCAACACTTTATCATTTGTGATGTGCTGTATGATCATTGTTATATATATAAATTTATATTTTACATGTATATATTTTTTTACACCTATATATACTCTTTTTTCTTTCTTTTATGCATATTTATTTGAAGCACTATTCACTTTATATGGAGAGTTGGTAATATTCAAGTAGTGTAGTGGATGCACATACAATTAACTATTGAACAGCGCCATTTTCCCTGAAGCAGATTTTTTATTGAATTCCAAACTCTGGCAGCAGAGGTTGCTTGGAATAATGACGCCCTTGTGGCTGCTTTTTCTCATGGTCTCTCGGATACCAAGGATGAGATTGCAGATATACCCACTGAGCTGGAGAAGTTGATCAGGTTTGCCATCCTCATTGACTCCAGACTCAGAGAAAGACTCTCTGTTAAGGAGCGCTTGCGGAAGCCTCCTGAACATTTGTCTCCAAGCTTTGCAGTCCCACCCATGCCTCCCTCACCTCCCATGCCTCCTGGTACTGAGTTGGTCAGTGAAGGTGAATCCATGCACTTGGGTTTCACACGTCTCTTTGTGGATGAGAGAACCTTTAGGAGGAGGAAGAGATTGTGCCTTTATTGTGGTCAGGCAGGTGACTTTTTGAAGTCTTGTCCTACCTGTCCAGGGAACGCCCGAAACTTGAGGTCCTGTCACGGACAGACCTTAGGTGGCGTTGTTTCCTCCCCAGTTATCCAGAAGGATAAGCCCCTGGTTTCGGTTACCCTTTCTTGGGCTGAGTCATCCGTCGAGATACAGGCTCTAATCGACTCTGGGGCTGCAGACCTGTTCATTGATGCTGCCTCTGTATCGAAGCACTTGATTCCACTGCAGCTGCGTGACACTCCACTTGCCATTGAGGCTCTTGACGGCTCTTGAGACCTCTACAGCCTGCCCATGTGACTCATGAGACTTTTCCATTGTCCATGGCCGTAGGGGCTCTTAACCATGAGATAATCCAATTCCAAGTTATTTCCTCACCTAAGTTTCCGCTGGTATTTGGTTATCCTTGGTTACAGAGGCACAACCCCTCTTTTGATTGGCTCCGTGCTGAGGTTCTCTCCTGGTCGCCAAAATGCAGTAAGACATGCTTCCAGAAGGTAGCCAAGGTCCTGTGCACCTCTTCACTCTCCTCCCTGCTGGAGGAGTACCGCGATTTTAGCGATGTCTTTGACAAAGGTCAAGCCGGTAGTTTGCCTCCACACCGGTCGTATGATTGCGCAATTGACTTTAACCTAGTGCCATACCCTCTTGTGTTGCTGGGTTTACCCTTTGTTGGCCTTGGAGGATAAGGCCATGTAGGAGTATATTGCAGACACACTTTCTCGAGGTTTCATGTGCAAATCCTCGTCTCCTGCTGGTGCTGGTTTCTTCTTCGTGAAGAAGAGTGGTGAACTGAGACCTTGTATTGATTATATGGGTCTCAATCGTTTCACGATTAGGAATGCCTATCCGATTCTGTTGATTATGGAGTTAAGGGAGCAACGGTTTTCAAGAAGCTTGATTTGAGAGGGGCATATAATCTCGTGAGGATTAAGGAGGGCGACGAGTAGAAAACTGTGTTTAATACCAGAACAGGCCATTATGAGTACCTTGTAATGCATTTTGGCCTTTGTAGCACCCCGGCAGTTTTCCAGGAATTTATTAACGATGTCCTCTGAGATTTGTTGCAGTTATTTGTGGTGGTTTATCTCGACGATATCCTCATATTTTCCAAGTCCCTGAAGAGCCACCACACAGATGACTGTCGTGTGCTTCAAAAACTAAGAGAGAACAATCTCCATTGTAAATTGGAGAAGTGTGAATTCCATCGTAAACAGGTTAAATTTCTGGGTTATATCATTTCCACTGCTGGTTTTTCGATGGACCCAGAGAAACTTTCAGCAGTCCTACAGTGGCCCCGACCTGTGGGTTTTTGTCCTCTGCAGCGTTTACTTGGCTTTGCCAACTATTATCGGAAGTGTATTCATAACTTCTCATTTCTGGTCAAGCCCCTGACTGATATGACCAGAAAGGACGGTAACCCACAGAGTTAGTCTCCGGAGTCCATTAAGGCCTTTGAGAATCTCAAGGCTGCCTTTGTTTCTGCTTCATGGCACATCATGATCCTACGTTACCTTTTATCCTGGATGTTGATGCTTCTGAGACTGGAGTTGGCGCCCTTCTGTCTCAACGTCCTACCTCTGAGAGCGCTATGCATCCTTGTGGCTACTTTTCCAAGGAATTGTCAGCTGCAGAGTGCAATTACGAGATTGGTGACAGAGAGCTGTTAGCAATCATTTTAGCCTTGAAAGAATGAAGACATCTCCTCAAAGGTACCACTGTGCCAGTTCTCATTCTTACTGACCATAAGAATCTCACATTCTTGTCTGAGGCTAAACGCCTCTCTCCCAGAAGGGTGCGATGGGCTCTTTTCTTGTCAAGTTTCAATTACATTGTCTCATTCTTACCCGGTACTCAGAATGTAAGGGCTGACACTTTGTCACAACAATTTTCCTCCACTTCCAAGATGGAGTCGGTTCCAGTTCCTGTGATTCCTCCTGATCGTATTCTGGCTACGGTTCGCACCAGTCTAACTTCTCCTCTGGGTGAAAAAATTCTTGCTGCTCGGGTCCATGCTCCTCCTGAGAAACCTTGTGACTCTGAGAAACCTCGCTGCTTTGTCCCAGAGAGACTCCATACTGCCGTGCCCCAGACTTACCATTCTCCCAAGGCTGCTGACCACCCTGGGAAGAATCAACTCTTTTGGGCCATTTCCCAACAATTCTGGTGGCCTAGTCTACGTGCTGATGTAATCGCCTTCATAGCTGCTTGTTCCGTGTGTGCTCAGAGTAAGACTCCACGACACCTTCCAGTGGGTCTCCTACAATCTATACCCAATGGAGAGAGGCCCTGGACCCACCTGTCTATGGATTTCATTGTGGAGTTACCCAACTCCCAGGGCAACACAGTTATCCCTATGGTGGTTGACCGGTTCTCGAAAATGTCTTTGTATTCCACTTAAGAAGTTGCCCACTTCTAATTAACTGGCTTCCATTTTTGCTCAGGAGATCTTTTGCTTACATGGGCTACCCAAGGTGATTGTCTCGGACAGGGGTAGTCAGTTTGTGTCCCGTTCTGGCAAGCCATTTGTGCACAGTTGGGAATTCAGTTTGCTTTCTCCTCTGCGTATCGCAGTCTAATAGGGCTGCAGAACAAGCCAATCAGTCCTTGGAGCAATTCCTATATTGCTATATTTCTGACCATCATAACAACTGGTCAGACCTCTTAACGTGGGCAGAGTTTGCTCACAATAGTTCCTTGAATTCTGCTTCCCGATTGTCCCGTTTATGGCGAACTATGGTTTCCAACCTTCCACGTTGACTCTTTTGTTACGCAGAGTATCCCTGCGTTAGAGGAGCATCTCCATGGTCTTCGTTCCACTTGGGCACAAGTCCAGGAAGTTTTGCGACATGCTAATGATAGGTACAGACTCCATGCAGACCACAGACGCCTGCCTGCGCCTTCCTACCAGGTTGGGGACAGGGTCTGGCTGTCATCTCGCAACCTCTGTTTTCGTGTTCCCAAACAGAAGTTCGCACCTCTGTTTATTGGGCCTTTCCGTATTCTTCGCATGATTAACCCAGTGACTTACGCATTAGACCTTCCTGCTAATGTGCGTATCTCAAATGTATTTCATGTCTCTTAATTAAACCTTTTGTCTGCGTCTTGCAATTAAAATTGATCTGATCTGGAGGGGGGATGAGGTGAGATGGTGTCTGTAGGGGAGGGAGGAGCCTGGGTGTGCTGACATCCCGGCCGTGAGCTAGATGGGGAAGCCGGAAACTAGGCCAGCGGGGCGGATGGCGTTTGAATGAAGAGCTGATTAGAGACAAGGAAGGATGTGCATTGGTAGCAAGGGAACTCGAAAACTATTTTTTATACAATGACACGGGAGAAATAACGGGGTCAGCCTTGTGGGAGGCCCATAAGGCCTACATCAGGGGGATCCTGATAGAGTTTGGGTCACGAAAAAAAAAGGAGAGGTCTGAGAAAATATGTGTACTCAGGAATGAATTAGGCAAAGCTGTACAAGAGTAAAGAGTTATATAAAGAGTTATATAAAATGGTAATAAATAAAAGAACTGAGTTAAAGGAATTATTAGACCATGAAACCAAGATGGTCCTAAATAGGCCTGCCAGGGAAAGATATAAGTGGGGAAATAAACCTAGTAAATACCTGACAAAAATTTTACAAAAGAAAAAAGCCATCAATTATATAGAGAAAAATCAATCAAAGGATGGTAATATGGTCTATTCGCCCAAAGGAATTGCAGAAATATTTAGAACTTACTACCAAGAATTATACACTGTACAGCAGAAGGAAGCCCGGCCGGGGGAAAAGAAAAGTAAAATTATTAATTTTCTTAAAAATGCTGGTCTACCGAAAATTTCCAAGGAGACCGGGGAAGCGTTGGAGGCCCCGATCTCCGAGGAAGAAATAGGGAAGGCCTTGTCAGAATCGACATCGGGGAAGAGTCCAGGGCCGGATGGTTTCACAATATCTAATTACAAAAAATTTAAATCAATCCTGGTCCCAAGGCTTTGCCATTATATGAATGGCCTGGGGGCAGAGCATAAAATCAGCAAGGAGGCCTTGTCAGCTGCAATTACTGTCATTTTAAAAGAGGGAAAGGAGGAAACGTTGTGTTCTAGTTACTTGTAAATCCGGACCAAGTCGGTTTCACGCCTAAAAGAGAAGGGAGGGATAATGGGGTTAAAACAGTACTCCTGCTTCAAATGATAAAAGAAAGAGGACCCCCAGGACTGCTACTGTCGATTGACGCCGAAAAGGCCTTCGACAGGGTAGACTGGGGGTTCATGATTCAGACCCTAGAGACAATGGGCATCGGCCCCAGAATGATCAGTTGGTTTAAATCACTGTATCATCATCCAACTGCATCAATAAAAGTTAACGGCCTAATGTCTCTCCCTTTCGAGATGAAAAACGGGACGAGGCAGGGGTGTCCCCTGTCTCCAATGCTTTCCGTTCTCTCTCTGGAGCCACTTCTGGCCACGATCCGTAATGATTCTAGTATATCCGGATTTAAGCTGGGACAGGAAGAGCATAAACTCTCCGCTTTTGCAGATGACATATTGTTTTATGTCACGAACCCCCGAATACAATGAGTAATTTAACAAATACCCTGAAACAATATGGGAAAATCTCCAACTTCAAAATAAATCTTGCAAAATCTGAGATATTAAATATCAATATTAGTCAGACAGAAGTAAGAGCACTAAAAAATGAGTTTAAATTTGCCTGGACAAAAGAATTAAAATACTTAGGTATTAAATTAGCAAATACGAGGGAGCAGATATATAAAAAAAACTATATCTCCCTACTTGACAGGTCTGATTGTAATAGACTCCTCAGAACGTCACTATCTTGGTTGGGAAGAATTAATAGCATAAAATGATGATCCTCCCTAAGGTCATGTACAGGTTTCAGATGGTGCCATTAGCCCTCCCTCAGCAATACTTGAGAAAAATAAAAATGTTGTTGTCGAATCTAATCTGGAAACATAAAAAAACGAGAGTTTCTTTCCAAACATTGAAGCAGGGGAAAAAGAAGGGAGGCCTGCAAAAAATGAGAAAAAATGGGTTAGTATACAGAAAACACTAAGTAAAGCACAATTGGGAAGCATAATTTTGAACCCTCCACAACACAGAAGACTTGGCGAATACACTGATACACTGACACATAATTTAAAATTTGGGATGGGATATATAAACGGGTTAATGGTAAATATAATTCACCTTTAATTACACTGGTAGATAACGAATATTTTCCGCCAGGGATGAATAGCATAGGAGGTGTTTGGTTAAAAAAGGAAGTCACACAATTAAGGGACATAGTAAAAAAAGGAAAAATGATTCCCACACAGGAATTGTTGCACAATAATCTTGCATCGGGGATGGTTGAGTTGCAGTCTCTCCAGTTGAGCCATTTCGTCAAAAATTTACCTCAACCTATTAGATCTTGAGATGATCTCTCCATCTTTGAGAGTTCGTGGAAGAGGACCCAAGAAATACTGTATCAAAAATGTATAAAGTACTGCTGAGGGTGGACGAACTGGAGACAACGCCATTCATCACTAAATGGGAGAGGGAATTTGGGCACATTGCAAGAAAAATCTTTAACCTTGCTCACACCTCGGCAGTGGACAGCAGAACAGCAGAGATGAATTATAAATGCCTTGTAAGGTGGTACGCTACCCCAGATAAAACAAGCAAATTTCAGTGCAATACATCAGTAGAGTGTTGGAGAGGATGTAAAGAGGTGGGCACCATGACACATTTGTGGTGGGAATGCCCTAAAATTAGGGAATTCTGGAAAAAGAAACTGCAAATGACTAAGGAGATCACACAAAAAGAAGTAGTGGAAGACCCATGGGTGGTACTGTTCCATGGCGGGGTGGGTGACATAAAACAGTATAAAGGGTCCCTGACCCCTCATCTTCTTAATGCGGCCAAGAGACTCATACCCAAGTACTGGCAAAAAAAGGAAGCTCCTTTGATGTGGGAGTGGATAGATATGGTAGAGGAAACATACATTATGGAATGCTGGGGAAGTACTGTGGAGGAGGAGATTAACAGAGCAACGGTAAAATGGGAGAGATGGTTAGCTTTTAAAAGACATGGAGCTATGCCCAGGAACTGAGATGGTAGAACTCAGGCAAGGAGTCGATTGGTCTTGGCTTCAACCTTTCAACTGTATGGAGAGTAGGGGTGGGAAAGGGTTTATGGGGTAGGGGTAAAGGGGGTATATTGGGTATTGCGTGACACTTGTTTTGTTGTAAACTGTTGGAAAAATGTTGCAATTTTCAAAACTGCCACGATGATGTGACAATTATTGGGACGGGAATGATGATTGGCAAGGCTGATCCAAGTCCCTGATCACTGTCTGCTGAAGTGGTAATAAAAAAAAAAAGAAGAAAAAAAAAACAAAAAAAACCCCCTTTTGTCTGCAAGCGCTTTACCACTTTGGTGCCACGTCCTCACCCTGTTCAGGTTGAGAACCATGAGGAGGAACGCTCTTGGGTCCCATCCTCGGACGTACATGTCCCTGTCCTCCTCCATGATTTCCATAGACATTTTCTCCTCAAGCCTGGTGGTCCTCCGAGGGGGAGGGGTTGTTGAGGAGGGGGTACTGTCAGGGCTGGGCCCAGCCCTTCCTTCTCTGAGCTGGCTGCTCAGCTGTCGACTAATTGCCAGCTCCTATCTCTCCACAGTGACTCACCTGTTGATGATCCTGCTCGTCGGTTCTGCCTACTTAAGCCGTCCAGTCCAGATGATCTCTGCCTTCGCCTTGGTCACATCTCTAGAGACGCTCTCCTGTGTTCCTGTTAAAGACTTGCTTGGCTGACATTTGTTCTGGCTTCCTGGAGTTTTGGCTTGTCTGACTATCTGTTCCAGTTCCTGAACTCTGGCTATGTTTTGACTATGTTTACTCTGTTTACCTATTTCTAATTATTATTAAAAAAGTGTGATTTAACTGTACTTCTGTCTCAGTCTGATTCAAGGTTTCTGACAGAGACATTCGATCAGCCATTCTTATATTCGCCTGTGGGGAAGCATATAACAATCTGACCCATGCGATGAATCGGTCACCAAAACCAAGTCTGGACAGTACCGCCCATAAATACCGCCATCCGTCACTGTTGAATGCCTTGTTAGCATCAAGGGATAATAGAGCCCTATTACCCCTATTATCCCCCTGCAGCTGCATATTGAGAAAGAGTCACCTAAGGTTGGTGGCTGTGGATTTCTGGGGCATAAATCCTGCCTGGTAAGGGTGAATAATGAAGGATATGATCCCGTTGACCCAAAGCACCAAGACCTTAGCCAGGATCTTAACATCACTTTGGAGGAGAGAGATGGGTCTGTAGGAGCCGGGGTCAACTGGATCCTTCCCTGGTTTGAGTAACAGGATGACATTTGCCCTGGCCATTGAAGATGGAAGGCGACCCTCCTCCAGTGAGGCATTCAAACACCTCCAACAGCCTCGGCAATAACTGTTTACCATATTGAGTATGGACCTTCATTGGGAGGCCATCTTCCCCGGGGGCCTTGCATGTGGGAAAGGAATAGGCAGCCGCCTTGAGTTTCTCCAATGTTAGGGGTACATCTAGTTGTTGTATAGCCGTATTGTACAAGGAGGGCAAGTCTATATCAGAGAGGTAGATGTCAAGATCTGCATCTGAGTAAGCGTCCCTCGACCCATAAAGGTCTGTATAGAAGGACACCAGCTCAGAGATTATCTGTTCTGTGTTATTGACCACCTGACCACTAGATGAGTGAATAGCCCTAATAGCCGGGGATTGCTGCTGAGATCTAGCAATGTTGGCCAGCAGGTGTCACGTCTTTTCCCCCTCCTCATAGAATGCAAGTTTGGTAAAAAAACCTTTTATGGTCTGCAGCGGAGGATCTCAAATGGTCCAGGGAATCCTGAGCCGACATCAATGCCTCCCTTGCAGAGTCTGATGGATCAGTAACATATGACAGTTCCAGCTGTTGTACCTGATCCCCTACTTGTTCAAGCAGAGCGGAGGAGTTCCGATTGACAATTGCAATTTCCGTAATTAACACCCCCCCTAAGGTATGCCTTAAATGTCTCCCATTTCTGTATGTGATCCGTATAATGACAATGGGACCAGAAGAACTCAATTCGGGCGGCTATACGGTCCTGCGAGGGGAACGGTTTAAGCCAAAATGCATTAAGCTTCCACGGGGTCCTAGGCAGAGAGGTAGGAGGCTGGGTGATCAACCATAGAGCTAAGGGGGAATGATCTGACACTCCTCTTAGGAAGTATTCCACTTTGAAGGTATAGCTAACCAGGTTTGGGGTGCCCATACACAGATCAATGCGTGACAGGGAGCCATGGGTTTTATTCTTGGATTGCGGATGCGCCATATGTCAGTCCATCCCACTTCAGAAAGCGGCTGAAAACAGTACCCCTGCCTCCTCTGGGGGGGGGGGAGTTGTGAGGGGTATCTATCTAGTCTGAGGTCTAGGTAGCAATTTAAGTCCCCCATAATCAACACCGAAACATCAGGTTTATTTGCCAGGTATGACAACAGCAGCTCCAGTATATCCAGTGAGAACATTGGTGGGATGTAAACAAAAGCTATGAGCAGTGTTACAGTGAATAATTTATAATACAAAAATACAAATCTGCCTGCAGAATCCACCAGAGAGTCCAGTTCCTGATATGCCAATGCTTTATGTATCAATACACTCACTCCGCGTGAGTAAGCAGAGTGAGTGGAGTGATATGATTTACCTACCCATGCATATCGCAGGAATCCAACATTGTGGAAAAGTACCCGTTGGAGAGATGATATGATTTGAGCCTGTATTTTCTCAAATCATCCCATCTCTCCAATGGGTACTATTCCATCATGGGTTCTCTATTCATGCCACTGGCCATAGCATGGGGGGCTTATCTGCTGCCCGGCGCGCAGGAGGCTCCCCAGCTTGATCCAGCATCTGGTCGCTTCTGGGGTGCCTCAGCCCCCATTCATCATGGGTTGGCTGACTCCATTCTTGTTTGCGACTCATCGCGAGGCGCAGACGTTCGGGAATTACGCGCCTCTTCGTCTGGGAGCATCTAATCACGCAGCCGCGCACACAGCACAGTGCGGCTTGCGTGATCAGGCCTCAGCTGACTTGGATCACTAAATAGCAATTGCAATCAGCTGTATTCACTTTTCTGTATTTAAATTGAGTGTTTGCAGTATATGGCCATTCGGATGTGCCAGTTTGCTGCAGAAACATCTCACTCACTATCACACCTCAGGTATTGTCCTTTTCATCATGCTTTTTACTTATTTTTACTATTGCTATTTGACCAGATTGGTTCCATATTTGGATACCTAGTGCCATATACATTATATTTTAGTGCTTTCTATGGCACTTATACTTTATGTGGTATTCTTTGTGCCCTTGTTATAGCCGCACATAAATACCAAGGTATGATACCTTCATGTTGCTGACAGTGGGGCTTTACTTATTCAATAATTGTTCAATCATCAATCAGGTATGACATTTACAGATACATTATTATTATTATTTTGTTCATTACTAACTTTGATAGGTCGATCTTAAGATACTATATCGATCGATCTGACCTATCTTTGTATGATTATGGGTTTATTTATATTATTGTTCTATTAAGAGGAATTACAGTTATAATTTTGTACAAGTAGTGTGGCTAATTGTTTATGGAGGTAATATATAAATTTCCCTGGCCAGCATGCATGGTGGTGCAGTTCCTTTTTTGGGCACCCAGAACTACCTTTACATTCATTTTATCTGAACTAGCTATCACTGTCTGAAAGAAAACTGTATTCCATTTACTATCATACTATGAAAGATAGACACTTATGATCAACGTTATTGTCTTTAAGTGAACCTATATTCATAAAACCATGTTAATAGTCTTGCTGTGGTGCAATAATAGTAATATAATAGCTGAAATAAATACAATTTACCCGGAGAAAACTCTGCTCCAGGTATCCTTCAATACTGATCACCAGAATTCAGATTAGTCAATACTGTTCTGCAGTAGTTGCAATATTACCAAATAACATACAGACATGAGGATACACTAATCAGTGCTGCAGCAGCAGATTGAATACTGGTTTTCCAGCAAGAATGTTCAACAGAAGCCAGTCCAATGACCGGCTTCCGTTAAACAGTGAAGGCTACACACAGCTCAAATTTCATCTGGTTCCTGCTGAACTGGCTGAATATCGTGTGTCACAGCATGGGTGAGCACTGGGGTGAACTTATCAATGTGCTGCTGTTCTTTCATTGTCTAAACAGTAGTAATCTTTTGCTGAAAAAATATATTTTGAGTTTGCTTTATCATATAATTGATTTTCTTACTGCTTTTGTTTAGCAGAGATGCTGATTGCATTCTTAAAGTATAGCCTCCAGAGGAATGTGATATTTGTGTATGCAATTGAATGATGAAAATAAAGCATAACAACCAACCACAGAAAAAAAAATCACTTTAACTTATTTAAAGTGTTAAACCCACTAAACCCACAACAGTAAAATCATTCTGTATATACAGTAAAGCATGCTTGTTATACTAACTGTGGGGTTATTCCTGTGCTTTGTGTAAAAAGGCTGTTTGGTCCACTTCCACTGTCCCCAATCTATCTCCTGATAAGACAGAGCTTTTGGAGTCACTCTGCACATGCTCAGTTTGGTGTGTATTGCTAGAAAGTTTTTTATTTTTTCTTGGGAGGGTGAATGTGATCAGCACAGGGCCAATCAGTACTGTCCAGACAGAGAGTCAGGAGTCCTGTCGCTTCAAAAGACAGTCAGAGTAGAATGAAAACTCATCCTACAAGCTTTAACCAGACACTGATAGAAGTCACAACACTGCTATATACTTCTGACGAGAAAAGGTATTTAGCAGTCTATATTTACTAAAATAGTTGCATTTCCATGTTTTGTGTACTGTGGGAGACCAGATATAGTGATTGCGGGGTCCTGGGTTTAGTAACACTTTAAGGCGCCATGCACACCAGCGGGGTTTTTTTTAAGCTACAAAAAATGCTGGAAAAATCACTGGATAAAAAACACTGGTAATAGCTTTTTGCAGAAGCATTTTAGCAGTGTTTTAGGAACGTTTAGAACTATTAGCATTTTATTGGCATTTTTGCAGTAAAAGGATAAAAAAAAGTTCAAAAAACGCTATTAGGAGCGTTTAGCAGCACTTCTGCTGGAAAAATGCTCCAGGAAACTCAACAAAAACTATTTTTTTTTCTGTTCCTGGACGCTGAAACTCAAAAAACGCTACTAGCCTAATGTAGTGTGCATGGACACATAGGATAACATTATTTAGCTTCTAGGAGCAGAAAAAAATGTTAGGAACAGCTTCTAGGAGTTTAAAAAAATGCTAGTGTGCATAGAGCCTAAAGAAATATTTATTGATGAGAACTACAATATATATAAATATATATATATATAAATTGATAGAAAAAAAAACAGTTCAATGAATCATAGTTCAATATAATATCTTTAAAGTTATTGTAAAGGCTTGTTTTTAATTTTTTTAAAATAACAAACATGTCATACTTACCTCCACTGTGCAGCTCGTTTTGCACGGAGTGGTCCTAATCGTCCATTTCTGGGGTCCCCTGGTGGCTCTCGCGGCTCCTCCCCACATCAGGTAACCCCCTAGGAGAAGCGATCTCCCGGGGGGGTTATCTTGCGGGCATACTCCCAAGTCCAGCATTTGCGTCCATAGACACGAATGCCAGACTCAGCCCCGCCCCCTGGCGCCCACGTCATTGGTTTTGATTGACAGCAGCGGGAGCCAATGGCTTCACTGCTATCAATTTATCCAATCAAGAGCCGGGACACCTTGGAGAGGGGGACAGCATGTCCTCGCCGAGGGAAATACAGGGCTCAGGTAAGTAAAATGGGGAGGCTGGGGGGCCGGTCACTGCCAGGTGTTTTTTCACCTTAATGCATAGGATGCATTAAGGTGAAAAAACACAAGGATTTACAACCCCTTTAAATAAGGGTATTTCTTTAAGAAATCTGGAGTGAAGAAATCTCATGACTGCAATATAAATGATTGCTTTTGCTGTTCTGGAATTAATAGCCCTATCAAACTACATTTCCTCTGGCTTAGGATTTTAGTCTCTACCATTGTCAGAGGATGTATTGGAAACAGTATACTCTCTCTGATTTTTAACAATTTAGCTCTGCACCACATAATGACTTTTTGTCTATAGTACATAATTAATGAATTCCTTCTGTGCTTGCCAATCATCTTATCTAAAGCTAAATTGTGGTCAAACCGCTTATCCATTGCACAGTTTAAACTAAAACAAACAAGCTTGCTTAACAGCTATTTACTCGGACACTTTTGGTGAAGTGAAAAGACTGCAGAATGATTCCATTTCAGCAGTAAACATTTGAATTGTTGTCCCTGAATGCTGTAACTTGAAGGGGTTCTTTGAATTTCTGTTGTCTTGTCTGCCTTTTTGCAGTTATCTGAAGAAAGCATGAATTCTTTATTTTTGTACTTTCAAACATTTCATTCAATGTGTTACAGTATTGTTCTTATTGTATTATTTAACCCCTTCATGACTGGGGTAATACAAACTTTACCGCCCAGACCCAATTTTGCAACTTTGACATGTGTTATTTTTTTTAAAATAAAGGGGTTGTAACGTCAGAAGGTTTTTTATGTTAATGGTTTCTATTCATTAACATAAAAAGGCCTTCTGTGTGCAGCAGCCCCCCCCCCCCGGTCCCCAAAATACTTACCTGACACCTATCTCTATTGAGCGATGACCAGGAGTGTCTTGGCCATCCAGGACTCTCCCTCCTGTTTGGCAGAGACAAAGCAGCAGTGCATTTGGCTCCTGCTGCTGTCAATCAAAGTCAGTTAGCCAATCAGGAGAGAGAGGGGTTGGGATCGAACCACAGCTCCGTGTCTGAATGGACACACAGAGTTGCAGCTCGGCTCAGGTGCCCCCCATAGCAAGCTGCTTGCTGTGAGGGCCCTCGATAGGAGGGAGGGGCCATGTGCACAGAAGAGGGACCCGAGAAGAGAAGGATCTGGGCTGCTCTGTGCAAATCCACTACACAGGGCAGGTAAGTATAACATGTTTGTTATTTTTATAGAAAAAACCCAAAACTTTACAATTACATTAAGGCCCCTTTCACACGGGCAGATCTGCTCAGTGGACTCTGCTAGCTCAGGGGGATAGCTCTGTTGATCTCCGCTGAGCCGGCGGATGACAAGTCACTCTCTGCTCACTCTGCAGGGATGGACCTGTCAGAGCTCCGCTGTCCTCTATGGGAGATCGGACGAAAACAGATCCGTCTGTCAGTTTTCACCCGATCCCATCCGATGTGCTAGACGGATGGCGATAGTATCACCATCCATCTGTTTTGAGTGGATCTTATTGGATCGGATGGCAGGGTGGTGTCAGCGGACACATCTCTGCTGATATCCACCTGCCCATAGAAGTCAATGGGGGGCATGCTCAGATCTGCCTGAAAACCAGACAGGCGGATCCAAGCGGGTCTATCGTGTGAAAGGGGCCTAACAAAGGAAAAATTACCCAAAATAGTACATTTAATTTAGCTGTACATTTCTTGCTATTATGATAACTTACCACAAAAGAACAGCCCAAAATAAATTCTCCTGCCCCTGATAATCGCAGCGACACCACATATGTGTATGTTATTTGCTGTTTGTACCCGCAGTACAGCCCAGATAATAGTCAATAGTGCACATTTTGCTTTTTTTAATCCTACGTAAAACACACTGACTGATACTAATTTTAAAAACGCAGGTTTTTTTTAAAAATCCTTCCTAAAATATGCAGACTCTAACTTTTGACCTGATTTTTGACCCTTGCCTTGACCCTTGGGCTTTATTTATACATAACCTACTCTGACTGCCAACTGCAGGAAAATGAAAAGCGCCGCACAATTGCACCACGATTTTGCCACGGTTTGCATTCTCCAGTGGCTGGCGGTCAAAACGAGATGGAGGTTGAGAGAGGTTGAAGCTCCCCTAATCTCAGCAGCTTTGGCAAAAAAACTGCAAAAGCACCTAAACTCAAGTTTATGAGCTGCTAGTGTACATAAAGCCTTACACTAACCCTGACATTAAATTAGATCAAACCTTGATCTAGATATTTTTTCTTAATTTTTTCAAATAGTTTTTATTTATTTATTTATTTATTTATTTATTTATTTATTTATTTTTTAACACACTTTTGTTTGTTTACTAATTTCTCTCCTGCAAGGAGAGAAAGATTCAAAGTTTCTTCCTCTCCATTTGGAAGAGAAAAAAAGCACATGGGCAGGCTGCAGTGACTGATCACTGTGATCAGAGGCTAACACAGCAATCAGGTGATCAGGAAGCGTCACAGGTCCCAATTGTTAACTTCAAACCAGTAATTTCACAGTAAATAGATAAAAAATGAATTATTATTTTATAACATATAGCATAATATTATATGGTTTAGCTTGATTAAAACAGTACCTTTTCATCAGCTGCAGATTCTCATTCTTCCTCTTAACTAAATCTTAGGCTCCTTTCACACTTGTACGACACGACAGTTGTATGACTTTGGATCCGACTTTGCCCTGCGACTTGAAGTCCAACATGCGTCCAACTTCAATGAACAGGGATCCGACTTTGATCCTCGACCAGGCACTGTCTGGTATGAATCTTTAGGGGGAACTCCACGCACATGCATGTAAAAAAAAAAAAACGACATGGGTTCCCCCTCCAAGAGCATACCAGGCCCTTCGGTCTGGTATAGATTTCAAGGGGAACCCCACGCTGAACAATTGGGTGTGGGTTCCCCCAAAATCCATACCAGGCCCTTATCCGAGCACACAGCCCGGCAGGTCAGAAAAGGGGGTGGGGACGAGCGAGCGCCCCCCCCTCGTGAACTGTACCAGACCGCATGCCTTAGACATGGGTGTAAGTGCTTTGGGGCAGGGGGGCCCCCCCACCCCAAAGCACCTTGTCCCCATGTTGATGAGGACAAGGGCCTCTTCCCGCCAACCCTGGCTGTTGGTTTTTAGGATCTGGGGGCAGGGAGCTTATCGGAATCTGGAAGCCCCTTTAACAAGGGGCCCCCCAGATCCCGGCCCCCCACCCTATGTGAATGAGTATCAGGTACATTGTACCCCTACTATTCACCTAAAAAAGTGTCAAAAATAAAACACAGTACACAGGTTTTTAAAGTAATTTATTAGGCAGCTCCGGGGCCTCTTCCGACTTCTTCTCCCCTCTCCGACTCCTCTCCCTCTTCTGGCAACGTCTTTTGCCTCCTCCGCTGATGTCTTCTGCCTCTGCCAGTTCTTCTCCCCTCTCCGGGTCTTCTCCTCTCTTCGCTGATGTCTTCTAGTCCTCTCCGGTTCTTCTCCATCTGTCCGCTGTCTTCTGCCTCTGCCGGGTCTTTTCTGCTGTCTTCTCTTTGGTCAGCAGTGGCGTTGGCCTTGGAACTCTCCCATGGATGCCATTTTTGCCCAGTCTCTTTCCTATTGTTGAATCATGAACATGATCTTACCTTAAGCAAGTGAGGCCTGCAGTTCTTTCTATATTGTTTGGGTTCTTTTATGACCTCCTGGGTGAGTCGTCGTCATGCTCGTGGAGTAATTTTTGTAGGCCGGCCACTCCTGGGAAAGTTCACCACTGTTCCAAGTTATCTCCATTTATGGATAATGACTCTCCCTGTGGTTCACTGGAGTTCCAAAGCCTTAGAAATGGCTTTGAAACCCTTCCTAGAATGATAAATGTACATTACTTTGTTTCTAATCTGTTCTTGAATTTTTTTAAATTGTGGCATGATGTGTGGCTTTTTGTGATCTGTTAGCATGCTTCACTTTGTCAGACAGCTTCTATTTATGTGGTTTCTTGATTCAACAGGTCTGGCAGTAATCAGGCCTGGGTGTGGCAAGTGAAATGTAACTTTTTCACATAGGGCCAGGAAGGTTTGAACAGCTTTTTCCCTTAATAAATGAAATATTAAATCAAAAACTGCATCTTAGAGTTACTCAGGAAGGGGGCAAATACTTTTTCACAGCACTGTATATAGAACAAAATTAGAAAAGTAAGTATGTACTATTTTAAATGGGATGGGAAGGGAGAGAACAGATATCCTGAAGCCTGAGATAAAAACAACTGAATTGCTACAATGGCTTGTTTGTGTAGAAGAAAAAAAGATTGTGAAAGGAAAAAAAGAGAAACAAGGTGGTTATAGGGTGAAAATAGGACATAAATAAAAAGGAGAAGTACAATTATGTAATTATAATTTTGAAAAACTAACTTTTTATCCTTTAAGCTAATCTATCAAAATGAAATGTATATTATGTTTACAATATGTGTCTCCCCAAACCCCCTGTCCTTCCAACCCACCCTGTCCCCCCAACACACACCACTGATCTCCATTGTATGCCTGGATATATATGGGCAGCAAAACGAGGTGCTTGGGAGTCAGTCCTGACCCTTGCCAAGGACCTCTTTAACAACAGGGCCAAAGTAGTGAACTGAGCCAAGCAAATCATAAAAGTCTCCACTATGTAAATGGATAATGATTTAACTAGCCAGAATAACCTCTAGGGGGTATACAGGAAACAATGAATATAGATATACAGTTCAGGAATGTGTGCTAAGATTTCACATTCAGTTAAATTTCTAGAGTTTTATATTTAAAGGTCAGTCTGTGCAAAACATATACTTGTAAAACAGCACATCAATCTTCTTGCAGTATTCACTTACTGCCTTTGCTTCACTTAGACTGTCAATTTCTTTTTATCTTTTTTTCATGTTAATTCAAACCTGTCAAGAAAATGTGAAAAACCTCTAGTTTGGGAATTTTAAGGCAATGAAATAATAATTTCAATGGAATCATCACGTGGTGGTAAAGGTGGTAAAGGTGGTGGGTATAACACTGAGGAATGAGGAATAACAGTGCACCAAATGTAAATACAAAAAAACCCACTTCAACTCGAGGTAAAACCAGAAAAGATCCTGGATCTATTCCAAGGACACAGAAAACTAAACTAGTTGATTTTTTAGACAAAGCAAATGTACCCCAATCACCTCTGACACAGATGGGAATGGAGCCCTTTGTGGTCAAAACTACACAGAAGGAAGACTAAACGTCATTCATTTGTCCTCCCATATATTGACACAGGCAGAGCAGGATGTACTTTCATTGGGTTTATCTTTTTGTCCAAACAGTAGTATGGACAATTTTGAAACAATCAAAGACATCAATTTATTTGTCAGAAAATTATAATTTAAAAGTATGTATGCCAAACAAACCACCAAGGAGGCAGAGGTGGCTCCAAACCTGAAAGCAGCAAATTTCAGAGCTCTTCAAGATCTGAATCTGCTCTTGCAGGAAAATGAGTCCCTAGATGGCACGAAGAAGGATGATCTGGACAGTGAGGAAAATGAGGAGGAGATAAATGACAATCCAGTCAAGAAATTTAAGAGGAAATCACATAGATTTCTTCCTGTAAATCAAAATCCAGCTATATCGCTCTTCGTAAGACAAACAACTAAGGAGATAGTTGTTTGTCTTACGACAAACAACTAAGGAGGCATTGAAAAATTATACCACCAACCAAAAGAGTCCTGAACATCAACAGGCACTCAGATCCTTAAAAAATAACACCAAGATTAAGGCATCAGATAAGATGGGCAACATTGTCCTAATGGACAATGAAAAATATGAAAATATGTGTTTCAAAATTCTAAACAATACTAAATGCTATTGCAAAATTTCCTCATGTTTGGTCAATAGATTCAATCAGGAATTTTAATCTCTCGTGGGTGATGCTCTCAATGAGGGATCTATCACGAGAGATATGTGGGAGTTTTTTCAAACTAAACATCCCCGTTTACCCACACTATATGCACTACCCAAACTGCATAAGGATATACATAATCCACCCGGAAGACCAATTATTTTCCAGTAATGGATGTATCTCAGAGGGAATCAGCCAAATCATAGACCAATATCTTAGGCCACATGTGATGGAATTGTCATTTTACACCAAAGATACCATTCACTTATTGCAGATCCTATAACATTTGGAAATCCCTAATTCAGCCATAGTGGTAACAATTGATGTTGAATCATTATACAGCATTCCACGTGTTTTAGGTGATGCAGCTGTGGGATGAATACTCCGACAGAGGGCAAAACAGGAATGGAAGTTCAACCAATTTGTTTTACAAATGTTGGACTTCCTCCTGAGGCACAATGGGGGTTATTTACTAAAGGAAAATCTACTTTGCACTGCAAGTGCACTTGAAAGTGCACTGAAAGTGCACTTGGAAGTAAAGTCGCTGTAGATCCGAGGGGGACATGCAAGGAAAATAAAAAACAGCATTTTAACTTGCAAATGATTGGATGATAAAATCAGCAGAGCTTCCATTCATTTCAGATCTACCCCTTAGATTTAGAGCGACTGCACTTCTAAGTGCACTTTCAAGTGCACTTGCAGTGCAAAGTGGATTTTCCTTTCGTAAATAACCCCCGATGTCTTCCTTTTCAAAGGCCCCCACTACCTACAGGTACAGGGTGTGGCTATGGGGACCTGCTGTGCCCCCCTCATATGCCAATCTGTACCTGGGGGAGTGGGAGAAAGACTTCCTATCAGGAGGAGAATCGTCTATGTTTTCTCGCCACATTTTAATGTGGCAGAAGTATATAGACAATATATATTGATCATTTGGGGTGGTCCAGAAAATAGGCTGAGATACTGCCTTAATTTGATGATACCAGAACAATTTCAACTTGTTCTTTACAATGATTTATAATTCATGTAGAGTTAACTTTTTGGATATTAGTATCCTCAAGAATCAAAGTGGTGGGCTCACCAGCAAACTTTTTAGAAAGGAAACTGCAGGCAATACATTATTACATGCAGATAGTTTTCATCCTGAACCTCTGAAAATATTGATACCATTCACTCAATTTCTACCTATAAAACAAAATTGTACTACAGCTGAAGATTTTCAGAGGGAATCTGATGAGCTCACCACTAGATTATTGGCAAGAGGATACACCAAGTCTGCTCTAAATAAAAGCATTTAATCGTGTTAGGAACACCAAAAGACAGGATCTCATCTTTAACTCCAAAGGCAAGAAAAAGGAGAATACTACTAGAATTATTCTGAGATATTCTAATGAATATAATCAAGTGAGGAAAATCCTCACAAAATATTGGTCTATTTTGACTGAAAATCCAATCCTTATAAATTTAGTGACTAAAAATCCACAAATACCATACAAGAAAGCTGGATCCATTGGTGGAATGCTGACACATAGGGTAACTCAAGGATGGACCCCTGCAAGACTTGGGGTACTTATCCTTGTGGATCCTGTTCGCAATGTGCAGTTATTGCAAGAGGACCTCATTTACACTGCCTAATGGGGAACGTTTCTGCCTTAGGCATTTTGCAAATTGCAAAACGTAGGGTGTGATTTACCTCATGCAGTGTCAATGTGGTGTCTTCTATGTGGGTAAGACAGAGCAGGAATTGGGCAAACGCATTGAAAAACACATGCACAATATGTGAATAGGCAATCTGTACTTACCTCTGGGCAGACAAATTGCCAGGAGACATAATTACAGACTGCCTAATGTTAATTTTATGGTTTTGGACAGAATACATATTCCTACTAGAGGAGGCGACTGGAACAAGATTCTGCTCCAGCTCGAAATGCGGTGGATCAGATATCTTAAGGCTACAACTCCTCCGGGCTTTAATGAGGCAGAGAGTTTGAGGCCCTTCCTGGATGGTCTTAGCGCAGGAAAAACAGATTAACCTTAGGGAATCCTTGGTTGGGATGATTCAATGAATATATAGGGATCATATTCCCCCACACATATGTAAATATATTTTAGTTGCCAAGTGAGGGGTGTTGTTCACAAATAGGTGGTTCCTTCCCTTTTTCAATTCTAATTTAAATCTATTCTTCCCAATGGATGGGATTTCTAATATTTGGAGGTGGCTTATCTTCCTCTTAGCTCCTAGTGGGATTTCCTCATCCTTATACTTTGGGAGCTGAAATATTGATATTACACCTTTGGGTTTCTTTTCTTTTTTACCCCTGTTTTTGTAATATTTAGGTTCTTTCCCTCTCTATTTTCTGTTTGCATTTTTTTCACCCCATTTGGATTGAGACATATGTGACAGTCTATTGAGGGAATGGCATATATTGCAATCATTTATTTTTTGGTTTGTAATGGCAGAGGCCAGTTGGTGTAAATTATGTCATCTTTTTGCAAGCTCTCACACCTGTACCCAGCACACAAAGGCTCTTATATTCCATATCAGGGTCGTTTGTTCTCCTCTGGTTGTATTGGTAATCCAATCACCAGAGGATGCTTTTGCGTCAGTGGCATTTGTCTCCAATAGGGCCGCCAATCCGGTCTCCGGATGTTGTCATCCAACAGACCGGATGTGACGCGGCAATGCGGGAGGCGCCGACGATGCATCTAAAGTCATCGCAGCACGCCTGCGCAGTATATGGAGATGCCAGGGACTGCAGCTGGCAACATTCCTCTCCTCCAGATGATATCTGGAGGAGTCAAAACCGGTGGAGCCGCGCCAATACAGGCGGCGGAAGTTCTACTACTTTGGAAACCTTGGATTTCATAAGCAAACTGTCCCTAACAGTAAGTAACCTCTTTTAAGTTTAGGGTTTGCTAACCTGCTCCCTTGAGGGATGTTTTTACACCCCAACAGATGGAGCTGTAGTGAGAGTTAATGTACAGTGGGGACGGAAAGTATTCAGACCCCCTTAAATTTTTCACTCTTTGTTATATTGCAGCCATTTGCTAAAATCATTTAAGTTCGTTGTCCTCATTCATGTACACACAGCACCCCATATTGACAGAAAAACACAGAATTGTTGACATTTTTACAGATTTATTAAAAAAGAAAAACTGAAATATCACATGGTCCTAAGTATTCAGACCCTTTGCTCAGTATTTAGTAGAAGCACCCTTTTGATCTAATACAGCCATGAGTCTTTTTGGGAAAGATGCAACAAGTTTTTCACACCAAGATTTGGGGATCCTCTGCCATTCCTCCTTGCAGATCCTCTCCAGTTCTGTCAGGTTGGATGGTAAACCTTGCTGGACAACCATTTTTAGGTCTCTCCAGAGATGCTCAATTGGGTTTAAGTCAGGGCTCTGGCTGGGCCATTCAAGAACAGTCACAGAATTGCTGTGAAGCCACTCCTTCGTTATTTTAGCTGTGTGCTTAGAGTCATTGCCTTGTTGGAAGGTAAACCTTCGGCCCAGTCTGAGGTCCTGAGCACTTTGGAGAAGGTTTTCATCCAAGATATCCCTGAACTTGGCCGCATTCATCTTTCCCTCGATTGCAACCAGTCGTCCTGTCCCTGCAGCTGAAAAACACCTCCACAGCATGATGCTGCCACCACCATGCTTCACTGTTGGGACTGTATTGGACAGGTGATGAGCAGTGCCTGGTGTTCTCCACACATACCGCTTAGAATTAAGGCCAAATAGTTCTATCTTGGTCTCATCAGACCAGAGAATCTTATTTCTCACCATCTTGGAGTCCTTCAGGTGTTTTTTAGCAAACTCCATGTGGGCTTTCATGTGTCTTGCACTGAGGAGAGGCTTCCGTCGGACCACTCTGCCATAAAGCCCCAACTGGTGGAGGGCTGCAGTGATGGTTGACTTTCTACAACTTTCTCCCATCTCCCGACTGCATCTCTGGAGCTCAGCCACAGTGATCTTTGGGTTCCTCTTTACCTCTCTCACCAAGGCTCTTCTCCCCCGATAGCTCAGTTTTGCCGGACGGCCAGCTCTAGGAAAGGTTCTGGTCATCCCAAACGTCTTCCATTTAAGGATTATGGAGGCTACTGTGCTCTTAGGAACCTTAAGTGCAGCAGAATTTTTTGTAACCTTGGCCAGATCTGTGCCTTGCCACAATTCTGTCTCTGAGCTCTTCAGGCAGTTCCTTGGTTCGCATTTGCTCTGACATTCACTGTGAGCTGTAAGGTCTTATATAGACAGGTGTGTGTCTTTCCTAATCAAGTCCAATCAGTATAATCAAACACAGCTGGACTCAAATGAAGGTGTAGAACCATCTCAAGGATGATCAGAAGAAATGGCCAGCACCCGAGTTAAATATATGAGTGTCACGGCAAAGGGTCTGAATACTTAGGACCATGTGATATTTCAGTTTTTCTTTTTTAATAAATCTGCAAAAATGTCAACAATTCTGTGTTTTTCTGTCAATATGGGGTGCTGTGTGTACATTAATGAGGAAAAAAAATGAACTTAAATGATTTTAGCAAATGGCTGCAATATAACAAAGAGTGAAAAATTTAAGGGGGTCTGAATACTTTCCGTCCCCACTGTATGTGTATACATATCACCCATTGGACTTATTTCTCCTTATCTGTCTTTAAATAGCCTATGGTATCCCTCTCTGCTTTGAGTGCCATATGTTTGGATCACATCCAGCAGTCCTGTACAGGGTGAAATGCAATTTGTGCAAATCTTGGCCTTTTTTTACCGAGATATGGGGAATGCTTCTGCCAAAAGTTATTTAAACATGTATTTAAAAAGTTAGTGTTCACGTCATATATTTGCAACTTTTGAAAATTTGTACTTTATATGGTACTTATATGAATTCTAAAATGCTACATTTTGTACTTTCAGAAGTGGTATAAATCCCTGATGAAGATTTTGCTTATGCATTTATTATTCGAAACGCGTTGGTTATCCATCTACTCTTTACCATCCAGTTTCCATTCGTGGTCATTCAGCAAGTAGTTTGTAAATACCACTTCCAACTCAATCCAATACATCATGCATTGTTTTTAATCTTTGTATAATTATGCAACATGTTGAATTTTTCTACTCAATTTGTCTTTTTTACATGTTAAAATAAAATTTCTTATATATAGAATTTCCTTCTAAATTATTATTCCATTGCCTTAAAAATCCCAAACTAGAGGTTTTTCAACTTTTCTTAGTACCATAGGGGTGATGGCAATTACACACCTGGTCACATGAGCCGTCTCATTTTTCCTAATTCAAACTTGTCATATCTGTAAATGTATTAAACTGCAGTTGGGAGGTGGAAATCAGGCATCTACATGTGACTGGGTATATCTTCGGGGAGCTGCAGAAGTCACAGGAACTGTGAAAGCTTGTGTGCTCTATTATGAAAATCTCATCTTCGAGCTCCAAACTTTTTCTTATGCCTTTCACTACAGGCCTCCTAACACTAACTATACAGTACAGTTTGCATTGACTTTTTATAAGATTTGATAGAAATTTCCTATCATATTGCAAATGTTCACTTTTCATGGTGCCACGTGTACTATATGTTTACCATTTTTATTCAATTCAACCAAAGATAATTAAACAATAGTAAGTTCATTGGGCTCGGTTCACACAGGGGCAACCCGACTTACAGCGCAACTTTGCAAGGCGTTTTGGAGGCGACTGCAGTGCGACTTCAGCGCGACTTTAAGCAACTTACAACGCGACTTAAAGTTGCCTCAAGGACAGGTGACTTTGGCTGTGGCCAATCACAGAATAATCAGCTCTCTGGGAGGGAGGGGTTTGCCTGGGTAAACTTATTTCTTTTCCTGTAAAGTTGCTTCAATACAGATGGAGATCCGAATTGGAGGCAACTTCCATTGAAATCTATGGGTACAAGCTGCATAGAAGTCTCCTTGAAGTAGTACAGGAACCTTTTCTGAGCAACTTTAGTACTGTACATTTAAGACAGCTCTCATTCACTTCAATGGAATTTCTTATGTCCCGCGACTTGGGGCAACTTTAGGTCTGACAAGTCGGATCTCAAGTTGCTGTAGTGCGAACCGGCGCTAAAAAAAGACTTGAGGTGTCTGTTGCCATATTAGTGCACTTGCAACAAAAACAACTGAGTACTGTCCTTGTTACTTTTTTTAATATTTTTATTTTATATAGATGGATGTTATGTACAGTATAATTTGTTATATGTCATACTATATAAATGGATGTGTTTTATAATTTTTTTTACAAATAATTTGGATATTTGTACAAATAAAAAAAAGTGCCAAGGGCAGTACTCAATTATTTCATTTTTAAATTACTTAAATTGAACAAAAATTTCCAGCCTGTCAGCCTATGTTATTTTTTAAATGTCCTTTGTAATATGATTAAAAATTGCTTTGGATTAAATAAACTACATCACTGCCTTGCCTCTCTACCTCATTCAATCAGAAAACACTCAGAGACCACTCGGCAGTGCCGAATGGTCTACCTACTGTATTCACAATGCATTCGGGCAGCTGCTCAGCATGGGACCCAGAAGCAAGTGGAGATCACTGGAGAAGCAGTTTCAACTTCAGTGATTTCCAGCTTCCAGGGGCATCCGTCAGGTATGGTATTTACATAGCTGGATTGGTCCAAGCTGGCCTCAGTGAGCATTGCCTTGACTTGGATGATGGATGATGGCTTTGACTCTCTTGGGTTAGAGGGGACATGGTACACCTACCTTTTAACTTATAAAGGCTGTATAATATGTTGACACCCTGGTGCCACAAATTGGGGATTTTTCCCTCTGTTTACATACCCCTGAAGAAGAAAAGCATTTTTCGAAACGTGTTGGGTTTTTTCCTACCACTGTGATACTCTCATGCCTAAACATCGGTGGCAGTGGGACAAAGAGGAATAAGATACAAGTATGTCTAGATATATAACACTGCTACCTGTATGTCAGATCATGTTTATATATTCACATATGCACAATAATTTTTTTTGTCTGTTTTTAAATGATATTTAAAATAAAGCATTGTTATTTCATCATACACAGCCATTTTTCTATGATGCCTTAAAAGTTCCAATCTATGGGGGTATTGTTTTCAATAGTATTACGATTACTGGGATAGTATTACGATTACTGGGATGATGGCAATTATACATTTGACTCTCACTTCTGGCTACTTAGTATGATCAATGTAACTATGTATTGTAATATTGGGGTATTTAGCTCAGTGGTAGATGCATCTTCACCTAGTGAGTCCACAGCAGTCAGTTATCAGGTTTGAGGGCATGGCAGCCCATTTTTATTCACA
This sequence comes from Lithobates clamitans, assembly GCA_037952925.1. Classification (NCBI taxonomy): domain Eukaryota; kingdom Metazoa; phylum Chordata; class Amphibia; order Anura; family Ranidae; genus Lithobates; species Lithobates clamitans. Next base: position 5,821,316 of record JBBGZY010000142.1, read on the forward strand.
GGAACAAAATAAAAGTTTATACACAGGATTTCCCACACAGGGGTTCTTCTTCAGTAAATTCATACAACCGAAAATGCCAAGCCTCCTGGCTCCTAGGCTTACTTTGCCTTGCAGTTCCCTGCTGAACCAGCCTACTCCTGGCCTCAACAGAACTCTCCAGACCCCTGGGTTTGCTTAGTGCCCCCCAGACTTCAGGATTTCCTTCAGCCCCCTTGGACTTGCTAGTCGCTTCGGCTCTCCCAGCCTCCCAGACCCTTCTCTGGTCTCACAGGCCCTTCTAGCCGTCCCAACCTTCCCAGTTCTTCAGACACCAAGTCCCCTCTTACCAGGGATGTAGTCACACACAAGGCAGACAGCTTTTCAGACACAGGTCTGTCTTGCAGCAGCAAGCTGCACACACTCCACCTTCCTCCCCTCTCTGCTCTCACTAGCCCCTCGTTATATGGGCTGTGTACACCTGGGCACACACCCTGCTTGCTATCCATAAGACCTCGACACAGGGTTAGAGATCCCATCCCACCCAAGTCTCTGTGGGATCTCCAAACTATAGAGCCCCATTGGAACATAGCAAAACCTGGAGAAAGCTGCCAACACAGTTTTCTCCCTTTCAAAGCTATGCTCTGTAGCACTGCAGTCACCTGACATGCAAACTCTGTGTCAATTTTCCATCCCTTTTCACAGTGACAGGGACTCTCACTATTACAGTATAAAATATCAATACTTGGAATTTCTCTTATACTTTTGCAGTCAAATTTGAGAAAACCCCACTCTAAGTTTGTTATGTTTTCCCATTTACACACCATACCTAAAAAAATGTTTTATATATATATATATTTCTAACCTTTTAGATATTTCTCAGGAAGAGGTGTGAGGCTGGGTTCACACCGCAGCATGGAGCGGCTCACAGCAGGTGCGTCCCTGTTCACGGCTTCAGGTCTGATTTCAGCCCGAATTTTTGGCTGAATTCAGACCTGAAATGGACCAGAAGACGCACAGGACTCCGGTGCAATTTGCAGCAGAGCCGCTCCAGAGATGTGTGAACTGGCTCCATAGAGAGTTGTTCACAGTCTCCTAACATGTGGATTGTTCACAATAGTGTGAACCCAGCCTAATGGATGACTGCACTGTTTTTTGAACAAAGTTAAAATGAGTCTCTTCCAAATCTGTTCTTATTAACATACAATGCAAAAAGTCCACCTCTACACTTTTAACCTTTTGTTAGGACAGACAGTGTTCAAATCTGATACAATTGATTAACAAGATCTCCATTCACAGTACAAAGATAAGTAAGTAGATTTTTTCCTTGCTGGAGTGTCTAGAAGAGAAAATCTAAAAAAGCTGAGCTGCAATTTTTTTTAAGTTATGTGAATGAGGACATTTTGAAAACATTTGGAGACTTAATAAGATAGAGACACAATAAAATAGGGTATCATTTGACATTTCTGGATGAGATTTTATTACTTATTAATTTACTACCACAAGTGTATATATATATATATATAAGGGTCACCACATGAGAATTTGTTTGTTTTATGTTAAAGTAATTTATGCAATACTAAACTTGGCATCTATGGAAGACATAACCAGGCACAAAAAATTACAATTTTCAAGTAATAAAAATGAAAATTAGAAATATACAGTAAGTAATACAGGTAAAATTCAAATGAACTCTTTTCATATCACTTTCCTTAAAGAAAATCTAGGGTCTCAGCATACACTTTAATTTTATAATATCAACATTGTAATACCAATACAAAGAATTGTTATATATGACAATCCAATATAAGCTTATTTGAAAAATCTCTTTCAATGTCGTAATTGTCTGCTGGCCATCTTTTTCAACAACTTGAATTCTCTGCATGCTTCGCAGATACTCCTCTGCTGTTTACTTTACATTTCTAATGACTACATATCCTATGGTACCTTGCTGCCTGGAAGGAGCGATTCCTGTACAGACTCCATCTCCTGAAGCATGTCATAGAATTTGTGAAAGTAAATGTATGAGGATCTTCAAAGTAAGTTTACAGCCTTCAAGATTGTTCCGACTGATAGGAGTAGGCTAAAAATAATTGAAATAAAATATGGAAATGAATGTAATCATTTTAAATTGTAATCATAAATATGCTTATATATGTAAAATCTTTGTTCAGACTGGGAAGGGGAGGGAGAAGTCTTTTCAGTATGTAACATACTTCATATTAGCAGCAAATCAGAGAACAACGTGGATTCCTGATACACTGATATGTAGTTAAAACTCTATTCAATTGAAATGATCTGGAACCATCTCTTACACTGGTCACAGGTTATGCACTCATTTTTGTATTGAAGCTAAAATCTTCTGGGATTGTTTTGGCCGTGTTCAGGAACACCTAATGTGCAGATTTACAGATTTTTGTGCTTGGGTAAACACGAGTCAATATGACAAATAAACATGCTATGTGATAAAGGCTCAAAAGAAAACCATATTAAAATGAAATGTTAACAAATATCACACCTTTTTTTATTGTCCGGGCAAAAAAAATTGAGTAATAAATATGAAAAAATATATTTTGCTAGGACTTGTTTTTATTGGCAGATGAAGATTTTTCTTGATGCATACATAAGAGGTGCTAAGATATCCTGTCCAGTATTGTTAAAGACTGTCTCATTAATCAAGCTGAATTGCTTTGATGAGACTTTCATACAACAAACAGCCCCCAACCCAAATAGAAGGTTCTGAGGGATAAATGGTAGATAGCAGTAAGGGAGGCACACCAATGGTGATAGTCTTTTTTTTAATGAAAAATCAAAAACATAATAAAGCCAACATGTTTTGGGTTCACACACTCCCTCTTTGTCAGGGCTACAGATAAAGGAAGAAAACAAATTATATATAATCTAATTTTCAAATTCATGAAAGGTGAAACAAAATAATACATGTATTATTAATATTACTAACAATCAGAATATACAGTAGAATTTACTGCTAAAATATAAATAAGAATATATATATATATATATATATATATATATGAATAGTGAGAAACAAGAACTGATCAAATATATGTTTGAGTCAAAAATGTTTGCACCAAAATGTCATGGATCAGCAGTATTGTTTGTCTGTCAGCTTACCTCTCCATGTTTTCAGCTTGAGAGACCAGCCGCCCTTCACCTGGTTGCTTAAGTATTCTCTCCTCAAAGCATTGCTCCACCCCAGGCCCTATCATGGAACAATATATTAACCTGTGCACTGCAAGCTAGCCCTGCTGATCAATATTGTGTGTTTGGCTTCCGTGTGCTCCTTGCTGTGTGTTCTACGTCTCATTCTAATTACCGATCTTGGCTTGTTCTTGACTGTCCTTGTCTGCTTCATATCCTGACCTTAGCGTGTTCCTTGACCATCCTTACCTGCTTGTTGCCCCGACCTTTGGCTATCTCCTGACTATCCTTTGTTGTTGCAGTCTGCTGCTTCCTCTCTACCTTCATGTACTTTACCGTGAGCATGAGCTGGGAGGCCCTGGGGGTCGCGACCTGGAGCCAGACTGCAGCTAAATCCAACCTCACCACTAGGGGCCTCTGGTGAACACCCGCTGGCTCTTAGATTATGCGCCCTGGGAAACTTAATGCTCTAGCTCCCAGTGTGATCCGTGTTGGTGCTCCAGAATACCTGCTGTCCTGAATCACCTAGAGCTCCAGCCGCAGGAGTCAGCCATAGGGCCACTACCTCCTGACCCCATCAGGGTGCATCTGTCATCAGGACACAGGGGACCTGACAGTTTGAACAGCCATGGAGCTGGCTGACGTGCCGCTACCAGCAGATGATCGATTGCAGGGCATAGTCCGCAGACTTGAGACCCAGGTATCGAATCAGATTCAAGTGAAGCGATTTCTCCAGGATCTGGCTTCCCGCTTTGCGCAGCTTTAGGCCTCCTTGGGAACCCCTGTGTCAGCAACCTCAATTACAATCGGCGGCTGTACCTATTCCGGTCACAGACGCAGCCACACATTCACTACAACTGCCAGCTCCGTCTCATTTCTCTGGGGACTCCAAGGCCTGCAGGGGGTTTCTCAGCCAATACACCATTTAACTTGAAATCCAGCCTCAAAACTTCCCGTCTGATTGGTCAAAGGTAGCCTAAGTTATTTCCCTCCTCTTCTGTGAAGCTTTAGCCTGGGCTGCTCCCCTGTGGGAGAAGAATGATCCTGTGGTTTCCAGCCTGTCCGAATTCTTGAAGCTCTTTCGAAACATCTTTGAGGAACTGGCTCGTGTTTCTTCAGTGGCCAGTGCCCTTTTACGTCTTCACCAAGAATCTTCTTCAGTGGGGCAATATTCACTTCAGTTTTGTATACTCACAGCTGAATTGAGCTGGAACAATGAGGCCCTAGTTGCAACCTTTTTACATGGCCTCTCTGACCGAGTTAAAGACGAATTAGCGGGAAGAGCCATCCCCACCGGTCTGGACGATGTCATTTCCTTGTGTAACCACATCGATATTCGTTTTCAGGAGAGGTCCCTAGGAAAAAGATGCCAGCACTCCCTGGGCTCTAGCTAATCTGAGCTCCCCTCCCCTCATCCCGTGGAGCATCTTCTGCCTGCTAAGGAACATATGCAGCTGGATCGGACCAGGCTAACCCCCGAAGAACGTGCTAGGTACAGAATACTGGGCTTTTGTCTCTATTGTGGGGGCAAGAGTAATTTTCATTGCTCGCTTTGTCCGGGAAATGCTTGGGTCTAATACATCTGGAAGGTGGATTATTCGACCAAGAAACATCACCTTCTCGTCTTCTTCTTCCGGTGTTCCTTCATGTAGACGCTTCCCCTCAATCGATATTTGCATACCTGGATTCCAGGGCTGCTGGCAATTTTATGGACTGGAGAACTGCTTCTTCTATGAAGCTTACCCTTTCGCCCCTCACTACGCCACTGGCAGTCTCGGCAATTGATGGCACTGTTCTCTCAGGGGGCCCTATCCGCTTCCAGACTCTCCCTATTAAGAGGTCTGTAGGGATACTCCACCAGGAGTGGATATCCGTCCTTATTCTACCCAAGGCCTCAACCCCCATTGTATTGGGCCTTCCTTGGCTACGGCTTCACTCTCCACATGTGGACTGGACTTCTGGGCAGATCCTGGCTTGGGGTCCCTCATGTTTCTCGCCCTGTCTTCTCAAGGTTGCCCCCCAAGGAGAGACTTCCGGTTGCTACCACATCTGTATGTTCAGATCTTCCCACTGCATACAGCTATTTCCGTGATGTGTTGTGCAAGAAATCAGCTGAGGTACTTCCTCCTTACAGGTCCTTTGACTGTGCTATTGACCTTGTTCCCGGAGAAACTCTGCTGAGGGGTCATACCTTCCCTCTGTCCATCCCAAAGACCCAGGCCATGTCAGAGTATGTCGCCAAGAATCTAGAGAGAGGTTTCATCTGGAAATCCTCATCGCCTGCAGAAGCAGGGTTCTTTTCGTTGCCAAAAAGGATGGTACCTTGAGACCTTGCATCGACTATCGAGGTTTAAACGCGATGACTATCAAAAATCAATACCCCTTACCCTTAATATCTGGGCTATTCGACAGGTTTAAAGGTGCCTCCATTTTTACCAAGTTGGATCTCAGAGGTGCATACAATCTGATTTGGATATGGGAAGGTGACGAATGGAAAACCGCATTTAACACTAGAGACGGGCATTGCGAATAATTGGTTATGCCTTTTGGTTTGTGTAATGCCTCAGCTGTGTTCCAAAACGTTGTCAATGAAATCTTTGGGGATCTGCTGTATCAGTTTGTTGTCATCTATCTGGATGACATTCTCATCTTTTCGGAAAATCTGCTTGTCCACAGAAACCATGTCCGTACTGTACTTCAACTCCTTATAGAGAATAATCTGTATGCAAAGCTGGAGAAATGTTCTTTTGAATGTTCTGAGGTCCTGTTTCTGGGATGCTTTGTCTCGAGTTTGGGTCTTCATATGGGTCCTGGAAAGGTCTTAGCCATTACCAAATGGCCTCTTCCTGCTAGCCTCAAGGCCACACAGTGGGTTCACAAGTTATTATAGCCAGTTCATTAAGTATTACTCTTCCATTGCTGTGCCTATTATCGCCTTGACCAAGGAGCGTGCGAATGCCAAGGACTGGCCCCATGAAGCTGTCTCTGCATTTCACGGCCTGAAACAGGCCTTTGTCTCTGGATCTCTCTTGAGAAGACCTAATCCTGGGGATCCATTTTTTTATTGAAGTGGATGCTTCTTCAATCCTTTGAGAAGGGAGGTCAACCATGTGCGTTCTTCTCCAAAAAAAATTCTCAGGCAGAGAGAAATTATGCTATTGATGATCGGGAACTTCTTGCAATTAAATTGGCGTTAGAGGAGTGGCGCCATCTCTTGGAGGTTTCCCCTCACTCCATAATGATATTTACTGATCGTAAGAATCTACAGTACTTACAGAATGCTAAACGTCTGAATACCAAACAGGCCAGGTAGAGTCTTTTCTTTTCCGTTTTAATTTCATGATTATGTACAAACCTGGTCCCTGCAATGGTCAGGCTGATGCACTCTCTAGGTCATTTGACACTTTGGACGAGGAGTCTACCCCTGAACCTGAGTCAATCATTCTGACCTCATGCATTGTTGCCCATTCTACCACCCTGGAGTCAAAAATTCCTCCTGGCAAGACCTTCATCCCCACTGAACTAAGAGCTAAAATCCTCCATTGGGGACATGATTCCAAGGTGGCAGGTCATGCTGGGTTCCTCCGATCCTTCCTGCTCATCAGTTGCCACTACTGGTGGCCTAATCTCCACTCCGATGTCAAAGACTATGTTAAGGCTTGTCATGTCTGTGCTTAGTCTAAATCCTCCACACAAGCCCCTGCTGGTCTTCTCACTTCCTTGCCCATTCCTAAGGAGCCCTGGTCTCACATTGCCATGGATTTTATCCCTGATCTCCCACTGTGTATACAGTCATTTGAGTGATAATCGATCGGTTCTCTAAGATGGCTCATTTTGTTCCTCTTCCTGGTCTCCCTTCTGCCTCTGCTTTGGTTCCCATTTTTGTTTGAGAAATCTTCCGCCTCCATGGGGTTCCTTCTTATCTTGTTTCTGACAGGGGCGTTCAATTCTCTTTTCCTGAGAGCTTTTTGCAAATCCCTCATTATTGTCTTGGGTTTTTCCTCTTCTTACCACCCTCAATCCAATAGACAGAGAGGGTTAATCAGGAGTTAGAGGTCTCTCTCAACACCTTAGTCTCTGCTCATCATGACAATTGGTCCCCTCTACTCCCGTGGGCTGAATTCTCTCACAACAATTATGCAAATACCATTTCACGTTTTATGGAAAACATGCTCAACTCAATCTTCCCATGACCTGTTCACCAGACATTCCAGATTTGGCTATGGCTCAGGAGTCTTTCGATTCCATTTGGGGTGACGTTCATCATCTTTTTTCCCCTCCCAGGCAGCTGCTGACAAGTTCAAAGGTTTTGCCGACCATCGCAGGCGTATGCCGCCTTCTCTACAGCCACCAGGAACATCAAGCTCCGAGTTCCTTCTCTGAAGTTTGCCCTAAGATTCATTGGTCCGTACACTATAACCTCTATTCTGAAACCGGTTTGTTTCAAACTTCAGATTCCTAAAAGCCTCAAAATCTCTAACTCCTTCCAAGTTGCCCTTCTGGAAGCATTTAGTCCTCAATAGGTTCTCTCATCCTCTCCCTACTGCGGCCACGGTTTCTGAGGATAATCAGTACTGAGGTTAGTCATTTTCTGGATTTTCGGCTCTGTAGAGGTATTCTTCAGTACCTTGTGCATTGGAAAGGGTTTGGTCCTGAGGAGAGGTCTTGGATCACTGCATCTGAGGTCTTTGCACCTTGTCTGTTGAGTAAGTTTCATCTGAGGTTTCCCTCTAACCCTGGGCCCAGGCGGTGGAGGCCTCATAAGAGGGGGGGGTACTGTCATGGATCCACAGTAATGTTTGTCTGTCAGCTTTGTCTGTCAGCTATTAACCTGTGCACTGCAAGGCAGCCCTGCTGACCAATATTGTGTGTTTGGCTTCCGTGTGCTCCTTGCTGTGTGTTCTATGTCTGATTCTAGTTACCGATCTTGGCTTGTTCTTAAATGTCCTTGTCTGCTTCATATATATATAGTGACAGGGGTCACTTTGGGTGGGTGGTTTGTGGAACTCAGCTTACCTTGGAGAGCTCTGGAGACTCCGTGCCCAGCTCCCCTGGCCCCTCTTACATGTAAATCACCCTGTGTCCATTAGGGACACAGGATGACTGAGAACCCCACTATGATCTGTGCTAATTAGACACACTGTACAGCCACACTGGAATGTTGTGTGTGTGTGTGTATGTATGTATATATATATATTTATATATTGTGTGTTGTCTCATGCTGTTGTGTACTCTTTGCTGTGATCGTTTGGGGTGGGGTTGTATTCCAATGTTCTATTGTGTCTGTCTGCCTTGGATATTATGGGATGTGTATGTAGATTAGCTGTGAGATTGGTGGGGGCAAATTCCTCCAACAACTCTCCCTGCTGATAAGACTGTTTACTGCTGAGAAGTTTGAATACACCTGACCTGTGTGTCTATTGTGGTTTACCCCCGCCCTCAATCCAAGGGTGGGGTGGAGTGTCTGAGTTGTATATCTGTTGTAACATGTGCTTGAATAAAGGAGTTTGATGTTGTTGTTCACCCTACACTGTGTTACGGCTGGTGACTGGGTGAGCTAAGGGGTCTTGGATAGTGCTGGTTCTGGACAGAGGAAGCATTGACGGTGGACATAAACCTATTGAGGTCAGGGGTTCGTCACAACTGGTTGGCAGCGGCAGGATCATGCTTCCTGGCTGCGAACACATCCAAAAGTCCACCTGGATCCAAGATCAGGATAGCAGACTTCAGTCACCCCAGCGGAGATATGGATCTGGCATCAGAGTTTCCGGGGCTTCTGCAGATTGTCCTTTAAGCATACACCAGGTCTATGTCTGAGGATGAATACCTGGAGGTTAGGCAGCAGATTCGGGTAGGACTCTGGATTAGAGCCCTCCAGGTTGCTGGTATGCAACCGGGCAAGTGCTTTCCAACCCCAGAGCAACAGGCCAGTGAACAACGAGAGTTACGGATGCAATTCCTGGGAGAGCAGCCCCAGGAGCAATGGGTGACTGAGTTGGACAGGCTGGTCCAGCAGAAGATAGAGCTGGACAATCGGTATTGGGCTCTGCAATGGCACGCAGAGGAGGAATATTTAGAGGAGACAACAGAATGCTCTCCAGAGGGATATGACTTTGGTGGCCTTGGATTGCTGTGGAAGAGCCTTTCAGATTGTTTTGTGTTTGGCGATGAAGGGGGACCTACCCTTGAAGACCTGCGAGAATACAGAGAGGCTATGCTCGGTCTTCCAGGGGTCTCAGAGCTTAAACCTGACCTGGACTATTCGCTAAGGAAGGAACAGTATCTGGAAAGGGCATACAGAAAACTGCTAGACCACGTTCAGCAGCATGCCAGAGAATCGGCAGTGGAAACTCAGGACGCTGCCATCTCCAAAGCTGAAGCACTGACAACTGGACAGAGGATCCAAGACCTCTGCCCCACATCTGCGGCGGTTCCGGAGGCCCAAGGTGAGAAGGAGATGGTCACTTTCCAGCAGCAGATGGCACCCCAGAGTGATGCCACCAACCCAGCAGGGGAGCTGGCATCAAGGCCAGACATCACTGAGCTCTGCCCAACACCAGTAACCCCTTCTTTGTTCTACGGACAGAAGATGGTGAATCGCTATCCCCAGACACCAGTTATAGATATTGGGGATTAGATAGGCTGTTCTGCTGAAGAAGAACAACCTGGTGAGCCTCCAGCAGAAGAGCTGGTATTAGGACCAAACTTCCTTGAGCTCTACCCAGCACCAACAGCCATGTCTAAGGAGTTACCAGAGACTTCCCCAGCTGAAGTACTGGCCACCAGACAGAGGGTCCAAGACCTCTGCCCCACACCTGCAGCAGTGCCAGGGGCCCATGGTGAGAAGGTGACGGTCACTCCCCAGCGGTTAGCCAGAGTGGATGATGTGGTGTCCTCAGCTGCAAGTGTTAACAGGGCAGAATGCTACTGCCCTCTACACACAACTGCAGCTTGAGCTGATATCAGTGGATGGGACTTCAGTCTGCACGTGTATACCCCAGGGATGCTGGGCAGTCAGCCCAGATCCCCAACAGCATGACGGAGTCAGCCCAGTCACCTTGTCTTCTCTCCAGCGGCTGAAAGGACTCCAGGGAGAAGGGCCAGTCCACGCCTCTCCTCAGCGGCGGGCATGTTCTCTGAGAGAGGCAGAGGTTGGCTGGGTGAGTAATGCTCTGTTTGGGACAATATATTTGGGGTACTGTGTGGATACCGGAATTGGGGGACTGGAACTGCTGACTAACTTCGGAGTCAACCCATCTGGGGTCTCCTCCGGCGTTAGTCTCTTGCCGAAAGGGAAGATGTGTGACAGGAGTCACTTTGTGTGGGTGGTTTGTGGAACTCAGCCTACCTTGGAGAGCTCTGGAGACTCCGTGTCCAGCCCCCCTGGCCCTTCTTATGTGTAAATCACCCTGCTTCCATTAGGGGCACAGGGTGACTGAGAAACCCACTATGATCTGTGCTAATTAGACACACTGTACAGCCACACTGGAATGTGTTATATAGGTATATATTGTGTGTTGTCTCATGCTGTTGTGGATTCTTTACTGTGATCGTTTGGGGTGGGGTTGTATTCCAATGTTCTATTGTGTCTGTCTGTCTTGGGTATTATGGGATGTGTATGTAGATTAGCTGTGAGATTGGTGGGAGTGAATTCCTCCAACAGCTCTCCCTGCTGATAAGACTGTTTACTGATGAGAAGTTTGAACACACCTGACCTGTATGTCTATTGTGATTGGACAGTTTACCCCACCCTGAATCCAAGGGTGGGGGGGGGAGTGTCTCTGAGTTGTATATCTGTTGTAACATGTGCTTGAATAAAGAAGTTTGATGTGGTTGTTCACCCTACACTGTGTTACGGCTGGTGACTGGGTGAGCTAAGAGGTCTTGGATAGTGCTGGTTCTGGACAGAGGAAGCATTGCGGTGGACATAAACACCTGTTGAGGACAGGGGTTTGTCATATATATATATATATATATATATATATATATATATACACACACACTCACACATACACAGTATCTCACAAAAGTGAGTACACCCCTCACATTTCTGTAAATATTTTAGTATATCTTTTCATGTGACAACACTGAGGAAATTATACTTTGCTACAATATAAAGTAGTGAGTGTACAGCTTGTATAACACTTTAAATTTGCTGTCCCCTCAAAATAACTCAACACACTGCCATTGATGTCTAAACCGCGGGCAACAAAAATGAGTACACCCCTACGTGAAAATCTACAAATCGGGCCCAATTAACCATTTTCCCTGCCCAGTTTCATGTGACTCATTGGTGTTACAAGGTCACAGGTGTGAATGGGGAGCAGGTGTGTTAAATTTGGTGTTCTCGCTCTCACTCTCTTATACTGGTCACTGGAAGTTCAACGGGGCACCTCAAGGCAAAGAACTCTCTGAGGGTCTGAAAAAAAGATTTGTTGCTCTACATAAAGATGGCCTAGGTTATAAGAAGATTGCCAAGACCCTGAAACTGAGTTGCAGCACAGTGGCCAAGACCATACAGTGGTTTAACAGGACAGGTTCCACTCAGAACAGGCCTCTCCATGGTCGACCAAAGAAGTTGAGTGGACGTGCTCAGCGTCATATCCTGAGGTTGTCTTTGGGAAATAGACGTATGAGTGGTGCCAGCATTGCTGAAGAGGTTGAAGGGGCGGGGGGTCAGCCTGTCAGTGCTCAGACCATACGCAAAACACTGCATCAAATTGGTCTGCATGGCTGTCGTCTCAGAAGGAAGCCTCTTCTAAAGATGATGCACAAGAAAGCCCGCAAACAGTTTGCTGAAGACAAGCAGACTAAAGACATGGATTACTGGAACCATGTCCTGTGGTCTGATGAGACCAAGATAAACTTATTTTTTTCAGATAGTGTCAAGCGTGTGTGGCGGCAACCAGGTGAGGAGTACAAAGACAAGTGTATGTTGCCTACAGTCAAGCATGGTGGTGGGAACGTCGTGGTCTGGGGCTGCATGAGTGCTGCCGGCACTGGGGAGCTACAGTTCATTGAGGGAACCATGAATGCCAACATGTACTTTGACATACTGAAGCAGAGCATGATTGCCTCTCTTCGGAGACTGGGCCACAGGGCAGTATTCCAACATGATAATGACCCCAAACACACCTCCAAGACGACCACTGCCTTGCTAAAGAAGCTAATTGTAAAAGAGATGGACTGGCCAAGCATGTCTCCACTCAAACGGAAGGTGGAGGAACACAAGGTCTCTAACATCCACCAGCTCGGTGATGTCATCATGGAGGAGTGAAAAAGGACTCCAGTGATAACCTGTGAAGCTCTGGTGAACTCCATGCCCAAGAGGGTTAAGGCAGTGCTGGAAAATAATGGTGGCCACACAAATTATTGACACTTAGGGCCCAATTTGCACATTTTCACTTAGAGATGTACACACTTTTGTTGCCAGCGGTTTAGACATTAATGGCTGTGTGTTGAGTTATTTTTAGGGGACAGCAAATTTACACTGTTATACAAGCTGTAAACTCACTACTTTACATTGTAGCAAAGTTTCATTTCTTCAGTGTTGTCACATGAAAAGATATAATAAAATATTTACAAAAATGTGAAGGGTGTACTCACTTTGGTGAGATACTGTGTGTGTATATATATATATATATATATATATATATATATATATTATCTGATCACTTTTAGAATTTATTTTTGGTTCCCAGTATTATTATGTATTGTCTTATTTACTGTATATTATAGCAGTTTGAGTATCTATACTTAGATTTTTTATTATATATATATATATATATATATATATATATACATATATACATATACATATACAGTGCCTTGAAAAAGTATTCATATCCCTTAAAAGTTTCCACATTTTGTCATGTTACAACCAAAAGTCTTTTTGGTGATGTCCCTGCCAGCTTTGCACATTTAGAGAGTGACATTTTTGCCCATTCTTCTTTGCAAAATACCTCAAGCTCTGTCAGATTGCATGGAGAGCATCTGTGAACAGCAATTTTCAAGTCTTGCCACAGAGTCGCAATTGGATTTAGGTCTGGACTTTGACTGGGCCATTCTAACACATGAATATGCTTTGATCTAAACCAGTCCATTGTAGCTCTGGCTGTATGTTTAGGGCCATTGTCCTTCTGGAAGGTGAGCCTCCGCCCCAGTCTCAAGTCTTTTGCAGATTCTAATGGGGCGTACACACGGTCGGACTTTTCGGCTACAAAAGTCCGACAGCCCGTTCGACAAACTTTCGACTGACTTTTGGCGGACTTGCGGCGGACTTTCTAACAACGAACTTGCCTACATACGATCACACAAAAGTCCAACGGATTCGTACATGATGACTTACACTGGACTAAAATAAGGAAGTTGATAGCCAGTAGCTGCCCTAGCGTGGGTTTTTGTCCGTCGGACTAGCATACAGACGAGCGGATTTCTGGGTCCGGCGGAGTTACGATGTAAAGATGTAAAGCATGTTCCAAATCTAAAGTCCGTCAGATTTGCGACTGGAAAAGTCCGCTGAAAGTCCAGGGAAGCCCCCACACGATCGGATTGTCCACCGGATTTGGTCCGTCGGACTTTTGTAGCCGAAAAGTCCGACCGTGTGTACGCCCCATAACAGGTTTTCTTCTAAGATTGCCCTGTATTTGGCTCCATCCATCTTCCCATCAACGGTTACCAGCTTCCCTGTCCCTGCTGAAGAAAAGCCCACAACATGATGCTGCCACCCCCATGTTTCAGGGTGGGGATAGTGTGTTCTGGATGATGTGCAGTGTTAGTTTTCTGCCACACATAGCGTTTTGCTTTTAGGCCAAAAAGTTAATTTTTGGTCTCATCTGACCAGGGCACCTTCTTCCACATGTTTGCTGTGTCCCCCACATGGCCTCTCGCAAACTGCAAACCGGACTTCTTATGGGTTTCTTTCAACAAAGGCTTTCTTCTTGCCACTCTTCCATGAAGGCCAGATTTGTTTTTTTTTTCAATTATTTTATTTATTCCATCATAAGACAAGTTCCAATACATATACATATACAGTAGATCAGGCAAATATCACATCCATTATCACATTAAAGTCATATAGTAAATTAATTTGCTACCCAGACACTACTCATCAGCAAAATATTCTTAACCAAGAATCCCCTGTCCAACCATCCTGTAGTCTCGAACTTGTCTTAATCTATTTTATACAAAGGAAAATATTTTATACCAAAACAACACAAAAAAAAAAAAAAGGGGGGGGGGAGGGGAAGGGGAAAAGTCAAGCTCCTCCATGGAAATGTACCTCAATTGTGCTCATGTGTCAAAAGGAGGATTAAGTTAAGAACCTTAAAATAAGTGCTCCCTCTAACTACCCAGATTAATGTCAAGGAGGGTGTTTCCCTCCCCCGAAGCCATAAACACATTCCAAAGTGACCAAGTCTTAAAGTAACGCTCCTGCTGGTGTCGCGCAGAAAGGACTAGGTCTTCTAGTTTGTTAATCTCTTTTACTTTACGCAACCACATTCCTATTGTCGGAGGCGTCGATGTTTTCCAGGTCAGGGGTATGCATGCTTTAGCAGCGTCTAAAAGATGACGAATAATCGATTTCTTGTAGGTCTTCTCTGATATATGAGACACATGGAGAAGAAAGAAAGCAGGGTCTACTGGTGTTTCACTATCCATAAACATTTGAACGATACGTCTAATTTCTGTCCAAAACTCCTCTAGTTTAGGACACTTCCAAAAAATATGTAACATCGTACCCCTGTCTCTCTGACATCTCCAACACAAGTCAGAGGAGTCACGGAAGATTCTCTTCAATTTCACTGGCGTTCTGTACCACCGAGCCAAAATTTTGAAATTAGCCTCTCCTCAGTGCAAGACACATGAAAGCCACATGGAGTTTGCTAAAAAAAACACCTGAAGGACTCTAAGATGGTGAGAAATAGGTTTCTCTGGTCTGATGAGATCAAGATAGAACTTTTTGGCTTTAATTCTAAGCGGTATGTGTGGAGAAAACCAGGCACTGCTCATCACCTGTCCATTACAGTCCCAACAGTGAAGCATGGTGGTGGCAGCATCATGCTGTGGGGGTGTTTTTCAGCTACAGGGACAGGATGACTGGTTGCAATCGAGGGAAAGATGAATGCGGCCAAGTACAGGGATATCCTGGAGGAAAACCTTCTCCAGAGTGCTCAGGACCTCAGACTGGGCCGAAGGTTTACCTTCCAACAAGACAATGACCCTAAGTACACAGCTAAAATAACGAAGGAGTGGCTTCACAACAACTCCGTGACTGTTCTTGAATGGCCCAGCCAGAGCCCTGACTTAAACCCAATTGAGCATCTCTGGAGAGACCTAAAAATGGCTGTCCACCAACGTTTACCATCCAACCTGACAGAACTGGAGAGGATCTGCAAGGAGGAATGGCAGAGGATCCCCAAATCCAGGTGTGAAAAACTTGTTACATGTTTCCCAAAAAGACTCGTGGCTGTATTAGATCAAAAAGGTGCTTCTACTAAATACTGAGCAAAGGGTCTGAATACTTAGGACCATGTGATATTTCAGTTTTCCTTTTTTAATAAATCTGCGAAAATGTCAACAATTCAGTTTTTTTCTGTCAATAGGGGTGCTGTGTGTACATTAATGAGGAAAAAAATGAACTTAAATGATTTTAGCAAATGGCTGCAATATAACAAAGAGTGAAAAATTTAAGGGGGTCTGAATACTTTCCGTCCCCACTGTGTGTATATATATATACACACACTGAGCAAAATTATAAATGCAACACTTTTGTGTTTGCCCCTATTTATCATGAGCTGAACTCAAAGATCTCCTACTTTTTCTATGTACACAAAAGGCCTATTTCTCTCAAATATTGTTCACAAATCTGTTTAAATCTGTGTTAGTGAGCACTTCTCCTTTGCCGAGATAATCCATCCACCTCACAAGTGTGGCATACCAAGATGCTGATTAGACAGCATGATTATTGCACAGGTGTGCCTTAGATTGGCCACAATAAAAGGTCACTCTAAAATGTTCAGTTTTACTGTATTGGTGGGGTCGGGAGGTTCGAAAACCAGTCAGTATCTGATGTGACCACTATTTGCCCCACGCAGTGCAGCACATCTCCTTCGCATAGAGTTGATCAGGTTGTTGATTGTGGCCTGTGGAATGTTGGTTCATTCCTCTTCAATGGCTGTGCGAAATTGCTCGATATTAACAGAAACTGGAACACGCTGTCGTATACGCCAATCCAGAGCATCCCAAACATGCTCAATTGGTGACATGTCCGGTGAGTATGCTGGCCATGCAAGAACTGGGATGTTTTCAGCTTCCAGGAATTGTGTACAGATTCTTGTAACATGGGGCCATGCATTATCATGGTGCAACATTAAGTGATGGTCATGGATGAATGGCACAACAATGGGCATCAGAATCTCGTTATGGTATCTCTGTGCATTTAAAATGCCATCAATAAAATGCACCTGTGTGCGTTGTCCATAGCATACGCCTGCCCGTACCGTAGCCTCATAACCCCATCGCTACCATGGGCCACTTGATCCACAATTTTGACATCAGAAAACCGCTCATCCACACAATGCCATACACGCTGTCTGCCATCTGCCTTGTACAGTGAAAACCAGGATTCATCCCTGAAGAGTACACCTCTCCAAAGTGCCAGATGCCATCAAATGTGAGCATTTGCCCACTCAAGTCAGTTATGATGACGAACTGCAGTTAGGTCGAGACCCCGATGAGGATGACGAGCATGCAGATGAGCTTCCCTGAGACGGTTTCTGACAGTTTGTGCAGAAATTCTTTGGTTATGCAAACCGGTTGTTGCAGCAGCTGTCCGGGTGGCTGGTCTCAGATGATCTTGAAGGTGAAGATGCTGTATGTGGAGGTCCTGGGCAGGTGTGGTTACACGTGGTCTACGGTTGTAAGGCCAGTTGGATGTACTGCCAAATTCTCTGAAACACCTTTGGAGACAATTTATGGTAGAGAAATCAACACACAATTCAAGGGCAATAGCTCTGGTGGATATTCCTGTAGTCAGCATGCCAACTGCACGCTCCCTCAAAACTTGCAATATCTGTGTCATTGTGTAGTGTGATAAAACTGCACATTTTAGAGTGGCCTTTTATCGTGGCTAGCCTATGGCACACCTGTGCAATAATTAAGCTGTCTAATCAGCCTCTTGATATGCCACACCTGTGAACAATATTTGATAGAAATAGGCCTTTTGTGTACATAGAAAAAGTTGCAGATCTTTGAGTTCAGCTCATGATAAATAGGGGCAAACACAAAAGTGTTGCGTTTATAATTTTGCTCAGTGTATATACAGTATCTCACAAAATGAGTACACTCCTCACAGTTTTGTAAATATTTTATTATAAATTTTCATGTGACAACACTGAAGAAATTACACTTTGATACAATGTAAAGTAGTGAGTGTAAAGCTTGAATAACAGTGTAAATTTGCTGTCTCCTCAAAATAACTAAACACGCAGCTATTAATGTCTAAACCGCTGGCAAAAAAAAGGGAGTACACCCCTAAGTAAAAATGTCCAAATTGAGCCCAATTAGCTATTTTCCCTCCCCGGAGTTATTTGATTCGTTACTGTTACAGGGTCTCAGGTGTAAATGAGGAGCAGGTGTGTTAAATTAGGTGTTAATGCTCTCACTCTCTCATACTGGCCACTGGAAGTCCAACATGGCACCTCATGGCAAAGAACTCTGTGGTCTGATGAGACCAAGATAAACTTATTTGGTTCAGATGGTGTCAAGCGTGTGTAGCGGCAACCAGGTGAGGAATACAAAGACAAGTGCATCTTGCCTACAGTCAAGCATGGTGGTGGGAGTGTCATGGTCTGGGGCTGCATGAGTGCTACAGTTCATTGAGGGAACCATGAATGCCAACATGTCCTGCAACAGACTGAAGCAGAGCATGATCCCCTCCCTTTGGAGACTGGGCTGAAGGGCAGTATTCCAACATGAAATTGACCCCAACACACACCTCCAAGATGACCACTGCCTTGCAAAAGAAGCTGAGGGTAAAGGTGATGGACTGGCCAAGCATGTCTCCAGATCCAAACCCTATTGAGCATCTGTTGGGCATCCTCAAACGGAAGGTGGAGGAGCGCAAGGTCTCTAACATCCACCAGCTCAGTGATGTTGTCATGGAGGATTGGAAGAGGACTCCAGTGGCAACCTGTGAAGCTCTGGTGAACTCCATGCCCAAGAGGTTTAAGGCACCGCTGGAAAATAATGGTGACCACACAAAATATTGACACTTTGGGCCCAATTTGGACATTTTCACTTAGGGGTGTACTCACAAAATAACTAAACTCACTTGTGTGTTGAGTTATTTTGAGGGGACAGCAAGCTGTGCACTCACTATTTCACATTGTAACAAAGTGTCATTTCTTCAGTGTTGAAACACGAAAAGATATAATCAAATATTTACAAAAATGTGAGGGGTGTACAATGGTATAAATACAAATTTTATCCTCAGTGTTTGATCCTCAGTGTCCAATGGACTTCTGGTGTAACATCTCTTGAAAACAACAACAACCATCCATCTCTGCAATTAACCTTCCGCCACAGGTTGGGAAAAGTTCATAATCATAAGATCGTCCCCCTATTCAAACAGTATTAAACCGATTGGGTCATGGCCATTTTTGCTACCCAATATGTCTACTATAGCGCCGCCTCAATTGGCCTCATGGGTGGTACAACTCTGGACTGCGTAGCAGTCATCTTAAGTGTATGGGTACCACTAGGGGCCCTTCCTTGTGCCTCTTAACTAGGCAGCCTGCCCCTACTATAAGACCCTATTTTACCGTCAATATGTCTTACTAACATTTTCATTAAACTCTAAAGTAACAGAAAATGCTTTCTGACACTGACAAAATAGTTCTTTAACAACACCAGCTGAACTTATTTTTTTTGGTTAGAGTCAGACAATGGGTTAAAACACAACAGATGTGTTCTATTTGTATTTTACCTGTAAATGGTTGTCCTGCAAAAATCACAGCAAAAATGTGCAATGCTGAAAGAGGTGCAGAGAACCCTGGGGCAACAGCAAAGGACCTGCGGGGATAAACTGTTTATGTATCCACTATAAGAAAAACTTCCTAATGGTAGAACACCACAGAAGGAAACACTCCAACTCAAATGGGATGGGAGGAGGTGCTATGCTGTTTTGTGCTCTGAATAGCTTACAATCACAGAAGGAGCAAATAATTCAAATTTTATCATGGAAAGTTACAAGAGATTGCCACAGTAGAAATTCATTCCACAAAGCTTAAAGACTAAAAAAATAAAATAATAATAATATATGCACATAATTCTGCATGTAAAAAAATGTGCATCTAATTATTAATTTACCATGGAGCCTGCAAAGAATTGCACCCATGATCAGAAGATGGTGGGTGCAATGTCAGGCTCTTGCAGATACTCCTGACAGCTATCTGCTTCTACCTCCATTATAGGCAGACAGTTACTCAGCTGCAATAAGTGTTAGTGAACCACGAGGGCGCTGATGAGCACCCCGGCAGTTCATTGAGAACTACAAGCAGTGTGCCAAAGTGGCAAACAGGACTTTTAATTCATTCATTCACAGACAACTGTGAATTAATGACGCAGCTGTGTTGGCAGAGCCCTGCACAGCCGGGCTGTTTTCAATTGCGACAGTGGGTCAATGCTACTGCACTAATAGCATATGAGTGTAACATGTAACACGTTGCAAAAGGTGAGCTTATCCTTTAATAGTAGTTCCCTAACTGGTTGACATTCAGTTTGCTAAAGCACTATGTGTCAAAACAATTATCATTTTTTCAAAAAATACTGTTTCTTCTTTCATGCTTTTTTCCATCTTAGTGCTATAGATCTCACATGACATGTCCTGGTTACATCAACTTGCTCCAGCAACAGTTGCACATCGGTGCTCAGGATTGGCTTGATGGTAACAATGGTGCAAGGTCAACCAGGGGTGCATGTGATTGGGTCCATAGAGGTGCACATAAACAAAGCATACCCTTCTATAGTGTACTTGTCTCAATTCAAAGCACCACATGTCTTTTCGTTCTGCTTTCTCCTTCCTCTGCTATCTGCATGAGTCACCTCTAACAGGTTATTTTGACACCAGACAATCTTGAGAGATGCCCCCTCCCCCCTTTCCAGCACACAGCAGGTGACCGACAGCCTCAGCTGTCCATGTTTCCCTATGAGAGTGTGTAGAGGTGGTGTGTCCAATCTCTCCATTTAGGTCCATGTTTCCCTATGAGAGTGTGTAGAGGAGGTGTGTCCATTCCCCCCACCCAGGTCTCAGATGACACTGAGCTCTCCTCCTATTCTGTGCAGTATGTAACACCAGATCACCTTCTAAAGCTAAAAAAAAAATGTTTGATCTGTTTGTTTCAGTAGGCTGTAGAAAAGAGCGATAGATAAACGGGTACAACTTATGTATGAGGATTTGTTTCATATCACCAGAAGCTAGGAACTTCAGTTGGTATATGTAAGAGTTGACAACCACTTTAAATACAGTGGGGACGGAAAGTATTCAGACCTCCTTAAATTTTTCACTCTTTGTTATACTGCAGCCATTTGCTAAAATCATTTAAGTTAATTTTTTTCCTCATTAATGTACACACAGCACCCCACATTGACAGAAAAACACAGAATTGTTGACATTTTTGCAGATTTATTAAAAAAAGAAAAACTGAAATATCACATGGTCCTAAGTATTCAGACCCTTTGCTCGGTATTTAGTAGAAGCACTCTTTTGATATAATACAGCCATGAGTCTTTTTGGGAAAGATGCAACAAGTTTTTCACACCTGGATTTGGGGATCCTCTGCCATTCCTCCTTGCAGATCCTCTCCAGTTCTGTCAGGTTGGATGGTAAACGTTGGTGGACAGCCATTTTTAGGTCTCTCCAGAGATGCTCAATTGGGTTTAAGTCAGGGCTCTGGCTGGGCCATTCAAGAACAGTCGTGGAGTTGTGAAGCCACTCCTTCCTTATTATACCTGTGTGCTTAGGGTCATTGTCTTGTTGGAAGGTAAACCTTCGGCCCAGTCTGAAGTCCTGAGCACTCTGAAGAAAGGTTTTCATCCAGGATATCCCTGTACTTGGCCGCATTTATCTTTCCCTCGATTGCAACTAGTAGTCCTGTCCCTGCAGCTGAAAAACACCCCCACAACATGATGCTGCCACCACCATGCTTCACTGTTGGGACTGTATTGGACAGGTGATGAGCAGTGCCTGGTTTTCTCTACACATACCGCTTAGAATTAAGGCCAAAAAGTTCTATCTTGGTCTCATCAGACCAAAGAATCTTATTTCTCACCATCTTGGAGTGCGTCAGGTGTTTTTTAGCAAACTCCATGGAGGCTTTCATGTGTCTTGCACTGAGGAGAGGCTTCCGTCAGGCCACTTTGCCATAAAGCTCCGACTGGTGGAGGTCTGCAGTGATGGTTGACTTTCTACAACGTTCTGCCATCTCTGGAGCTCAGCCACAGTGATCTTTGGGTTCTTCTTTACCTCTCTCACCAAGGCTCTTCTCTACCGATAGCTCAGTTTGGCCGGACGGCCAGCTCTAGGAAGGGTTCTGGTTGTCCCAAACGTCTTCTATTTAAGGATTATGGAGGCCACTGTGCTCTTAGGAACCTTAAGTGGAGCAGAACTTTTTTGTAACCTTGGCCAGATCTGTGCCTTGCCACAATTCTGTCTCTGAGCTCTTCAGGCAGTTCCTTTGACCTCATGATTCTCATTTGCTCTGACATGCCATGTGAGCTGTAAGGTCTTATATAGACAGGTGTGTGGCTTTCCTAATCAAGTCCAATCAGTATAATCAAACACAGCTGGACTCAAATGAAGGTGTAGAACCATCTCAAGGATGATCGGAAGAAATGGACAGCACCTGAGTTAAATATATGAGTGTCACAACAAAGGGTCTGAATACTTAGGACCATGTGATATTTCAGTTTTTCTTTTTAAATAAATCTGCAAAAATGTCAACAATTCTGTGTTTTTCTGTCAAAATGGGGTGTTGTGTGTACATTAATGAGGAAAAAAAAATTAAAATGATTTTAGAAAATGGCTGCAATATAACAAAGAGTGAAAAATTTAAGGGGGTCCACTGTAGAAGGAAACTTGTTTTTTCTTGTTCAAGCCCTTGTTGAGACCTTAATGTGAAAAGCTACAGCACAACCTAGAAAGAATTGTCCATGAAATATCAATCAACTACAGTACTGAGACGAATAGTCAAAAAATTCTCATAATTGTTCTGCAAGTCTCTTCAGCAGTTATTACAAATGTCTGGTAGAGATAGTTAGTGCAAAAATAGGTTCTTCCAAGTTTTAGGTATAAGTGGTTACACATTTTTTTTGTTTGAACTGTGAAAGTTAAAATAAAGTATTCAATTATAACATTTTGGAATATTCTTGTGTGCATCTTAATTAGAGTAGGTATCATGTTTCTATACTATTGTGACTGTATTGAACCAACCATATTTTAGGATCCATTTATTCAGAAGTCCTGGTATTTCTAAAGGGTTTACTCTTTTTTCTTGTAACTATATCAGATTCAGACGGACTCTGATGATATAGACTCCCTGATATATCCCCTTGGCTTCACAACTTGTTTTTGTATCCCTACTTTCCACATATAAAAACGCTATTGTTTGTGCCCTATTAGATTAGGTATATGGGGTTCCTATATTATTGTAACTTTTGAACAGACCATATTTTAGAATCCATTTATACAGAAATCTTGGTATTTCTAAAGTATTAAAGTGGATGTAAACCCGATTCATGAAATTTGAGCGAGGCACATATATCTGCAGTGTTTTCTTATCTTTCTTCAAAGCACTATGTCCCGTAGCTGTCTCCTGCTCTGTTCTTCTGTTATTATCATGATAACTTATGATAAGCTCTCCATCAACTGAGATAAAAACAGCCTGAGTTTTGTACTGGGGAGGATGCTATAAATAGATTAGCAGAGTGCTGAACCATTCAACAAACAGCTCTGAAAGTCTCTACCTTTGAGGAGAGGGGATGTGTGCCTTTCCTCCAATCAGCTGTCTTGGCTGTATGCCCAGGCTTCACTGCAGTACTGAACAGGATGAGAAAATCTCCTAACACTATCTGAACATTCTAAAAAATATATAAAACTGAAGACAGCAGATATACAGTACATGTAAAACTTATGTAGGGAGATTTGTTTCATCTCTGTGTATCACCTGGGGCTGTTCACTTCACTGGGTATATGTGAGGGTTTACATCCACTTTAACTACTTTTTTGTTGCAACTGTATCAGGTTCAAGTGCGCTCTGGTGAAATAAATTGCCTACAACTCTCTGATATACCTCCCTTGCATCACTTCTTGCCCCCGATCCAAAATATTATTTGTTGTGGCAAGTGGTGGACTAGAGTATCCTAATGGAGGGTGAGGCATAAAAGACCTCCTGCTCAACCAACCCCCCCCCCCCAGGTTGTACAGAAATGAATATATCATTAAGGGTGGACTTATCTTTTCAGTATCAAAAGTCTATTCCTCATTTCTGCAGTCCCAATAATAATTGTCAGAAGCACAACGAGCATGCCCAACTTCAAAATATGAGCCATTTACACTTAATATTATTTAGATCGTGAAAAGGCAGCAGGACTATAATATACATGTAGAGAAATGGATATATTGTTTGAGATCCTCTTAGGATTTTTAAAAATACATTTACATTTAATGGTCAAGAATCTTTATTTTTATCTCATAGTAAAAACTGAATGCCATTTTCAGGTTCATTTCAGTTTATAACGTAGCCATATACCACCAGGGGAGAAGATTTTACGCTCTAAATACACAATTCTACACAATTCCAGTAATAATATGGAAAAGTATGTCATTTTTTTTTTCTCTTTTTCCATAAAGCAGTTTCATGCTTGGACACAGAGGAGTGGGTACAATCCTATCATATGAATTAAAAGTTCAGGCTGTGTGTAATAGTATGTTAGCAATTGCTACATATACAGGATTGTGCAGGATTGTACCCATGTTTGTTATACCTGTAGAATTTCCATACAAATACAGCTTGAGCTGTGCTACAGCCACGACAAACCTGAAAGGTACACAGCAGAAAGCATACCATTGCATTACACAACAGAATTCTAATGCCCTGTACACACGATCAGAAATTCCGCCAGCAAAAGTCAGATGTGAGCTTTTGGTCAGAAATTCCGACCATGTGTATGCTCTATCGGACTTTTGCGGCAGAATTCCAGCCAGCAAAAGATTGAGAGCAGGTTCTCTATTTTTCGGTCGGAAAAAGTTCCTATCCGAAAATGCGTCTGTATGCAATTCGGTTGTGCAAAAAATCACGCATGCTCGGAAACAATTTGACGCATGCTCGGAAGCATTGAACATCATTTTCTCGGCTCGTAGTACTGTTGTACGTCACAGCGTTCTTGACGGTCAAAAGTTCAGAGAACTTTTGTGTGACCGTGTGTATGCAAGGCAAGCGTGAGCGGAATTCCGTCGGAAAAACCATCCCAGTTTTTTCTGACGGAAATTGCGCTTGTGTGTACTCATAAGAGTAAGAGCCAATGGGTGTCACCCAGGGGTGCGCACCACTCCCGGGTGACACCTGCCAGAGGAGTAACACCAGGGTTGGACTGACCCAGGACGCCTGGGCCGCTCTGATGCCCTCTGAAAGGCCACACTTCTTCCACTGCAGACATGCAGGGCCGGGGGAAGCAGTAGAGAAACAAGTATTCGTTAAACAAAACTGTGATACACTGCATCCGATCACAGCCTGAATGGAGCGGTCTATCACCGATTGGAGCTGAGGCGCCGGTCGCTGTCAAACAAAGTCCTTTTACAGCGCCCGGGGTCTCAGCTCCAAACGGTGATAGATCCCCTTTTTGTCTGCTCCAGGTGGCCCTCCTTCCCATTCAGGCTGTGATTGGATGCATGTGCCATCTTCCCCACAGTTTTGTTTAATGAAAGATCGCTTCTCCTTTTGCTTTATAGTTCTGTTTTTAATTTGAATGCTTTGTTTTAGGCTTTTTAAACTGGGTTCTTATTTTTCACAGCTTAAGGGCCCATTCACACTATGAATCGTATTCCTGGGTAGTTCACATGTGATCCGAGTGCAGTGCTATTTCAGCTCATTCATTTCAAATGGGCTGAAATCACACCACACCAAAAGTGGTACCATGCAATCCTTTTCAGGGAAACATAACCTGCATTTGGGGTGTCCGGAAATGTGCATTGACACCCACTGCAAATCGCAAGGGCAGTGCCATTAGAATGCAGTACACAAAATGTGCAGGGAATGCAGGTTTCTAGCACTGCGTACAATGTGAACAGGCCCTGAGAGAGAGAGACAGACAAAGAGATTATAATGTATAATGGGTTGTACAGAATAGTAGAATGATCTCCCTATAAAAGAATATGTTCAGGAGTGTAATTTATCCAGAAACGTCAAAAATCATCACAGTGGTGCTTGAAAACCGTGCCTGCCAGCCCATGGGAGAACCATCCATACACAAATCACTTTTATTGTGCCCTCAGTGCATGATGCAGATATAGTAATGAGTAGATCTCTGAGTTTAGTGAACCAGAATGGGAATCTAAACCTATAAGATGTGTAAGGAAGATTCCTCAGAAAGAGGACTTACAGATCATACAGAGCAACTAAGCCATCTCAGTATCAGTTGACATTCAAAAATCATGACAGGAACACACTGCCTGTAACATCTCTTAGATTTAGATTCTCAGGCACGGTTTTCAAGCACCACTGTGATGATTTTTGAAGTTTCTGGATAAATTACACTCCTGAACATATTCTTTTATAGGGAGATCATTCTACTTATCTGTACAACCCTTTATTTGTTTTAATCTCTTTGTCGGTCCCAAAGAAGTGGGAAAAACCTGCAAAATGCGTTGACCTAATTTAAGGACGTATATGTATTTTGCTTTTTTTCTTATCTAATAATATGTGTGGACCAATTGTGTTTTTTTAGTTTTAGTTTTTTAGTAAATTTGTAATAACATTTGATTGTTCTATATATTGGTCCCTTTATGATTTGTGGGAACTTAAAGTTCCCATATCAGAGGTGTTCAATAGTTACTATATACTTACGGGATGATACTCTGGTTATACCATGGATGATTTTTGGCAATACACCATACCCAACCCTACCCAATTACTCATATCATCCAACTTGTTAAAGTATAACCAAAAGCAAAACTTTAAGATTTGGATAGAGTGGTGAGTGGCTAGAACCCCTGTAAGTCTCTTACTGCTGTCTGCATTCCCATTAAAGAGATTCAGAGTCTCTAATTGACATGGCCACCAATGTCACTGGCAGGGGTGATGCTAGAAGTATGAAATCCCCAAGGGGCAGTTTGTGGCCAAGTCACAACCTACAGTGGGAGTGGCTTAAAGGGCAACCAACTAAAGGATACCGTATTTAAAGTGATATTAAGGACTCTTTTTTTGTGGAAAATGAGATGATGATAGAGGTACCTGTTCTTGCTCCTCTTACTGTCCCCTAGCTGTGCACCCAGGTATATTTCTCAGGTATGTGAGTGCCCCCTGTACCTGCTGGGACCTATGGGGTCTCACTGTAGTCTGTATGTCAAGATCCCAATTTAACTTACAATATTACAAGTACATGTAACATATTACAATATACAAGTGGCATTTCTTTCACTGCCACACACACAGAAACCTTGCCTTTACATACAGTCTAATTACCGTTCCACAAGCGGTAGTATCACAGCCACACACAAAAGGATCTGAAAACTCATCTCTTTGTGCTTCTGCTTAACAACTGAACTTTTCTTTCTTCATTAACTCACCCCTACACAATTATTACCTTTGCTACCACTTTATTAGATTGTAAGCTCTCAAGAGCAGGGCCCTCCTAACCCTCTTGTCTTGAATTGTATTGCAAATGTACCGTCTCCCTTTACATTGAACAAACTGTTGGTGCTATATATTTTCTGTATAATAGTAATAATAACATATACACATTGTAGAGTTTAGAGGTAATAGCTACTGTGATGGTAATTTGGGATCACAAACAAAATAGTTTCCCATAAACATAAAAAGTCATTTTTTTCTTCAAAGCAAACAACAACAGTGCTTTCAGCAGCAAATGGAAATAGCTTAAAGTGTATGTAAACCCCCACATTTTTTTCAATTAAGACTCATACCTGTTACAGCAGAGGATGTCATTTCATCTGTTCCCAGTCTTGCCACAAAGAGTTAATCCAGCACTGAGCAATCCTCTTATCTTTCTTCAGTAAGATAAAAACAGACACACAGAGAAATAGGTGTCCATTCTTTCCCCTTGCTGTGAGTGACAGGTGATTTCCTTATCTAATGCAAGAGTGTGAGAGAGACATTCTGTGTACTACACATCACCCCTCCTCCTTTATTCTCCAGCTTTCCCAGGATTGGTTGCTCCACACCTCAGCATGATTGTGTCAGAAACCATGAAATCAGGCAGAGACAGAAGAACAGTTAAATCACACTTGTTTAATGATAAAAGTAAAAAGAACAAACGTAGTCAAAACATAACCAAAGTTCAGCAACCAAAATGGATAGTCAGCCAAAGCAGAAGTCAGGGATCAATGTAGCGCAACAGCAAGCAGGATCTGGAGCCAGAAGGGATGTCAGCAAAGCAAGTCTTGAGCTGTATCGCAGGAGATAGTTTCTGTGACGTGACAAAGGCAAAGGCAGAGCTCCTCTGGACGGCTTAAGTAGGCAGGACTGACGAGCAGTATATCATCAACAGCTGAGTAACTGTGGAGAGATAGGAGCTGGCAATTAGCCGACAGCTGAGCGGCCAGCTCAGAGAAGGAAGGGCTGAGCTCAGCCCTGACAGTACCCCTCCTTAATGACCACTCCCCTTCGGAGGACCACCAGGCTTGAGGGGAAAACGTCTATGAAAATCACTGAGGAGGACAGGGGCATGTATGTCCGAGGATGAGACCCAAGGGCGTTCCTCCGGACCGTACCCTTTCCAATGCACCAGGTACTGTATGCGCCCACGGAACCTACGGGAGTCAACAATGGACTGTACTTCATACTCCTCATGGTTCTCAACCTGTACAGGGTGAGGACATGGCACCAAGGTGGTAAAGCGGCTGCAGGCCAAAGGTTTTAATAAGGAGACATGAAATACATTCGAAATACGCATATTAGAAGGAAGGTCTAATGCGTAAGCCACTGGGTTATTCCTGCGAAGAATACGGAAAGGTCCAATAAACCGAGGTGCGAACTTTAGTGAGGGAACAAGAAGTCGGAGGTTTGCAAGATGACAGCCAGACCCTGTCCCCAACCTGGTAGGAAGGCACAGGCAGGCATCTACAGTCAGCATAGAGTCTGTACCTATAATTAGCATATCGCAAAGCCTCCTGGACTTGTGCCCAAGTGGAACGAAGGCCACGGAGATGTTTCTCTAACGCAGGAATATTCTGCGGAACAAACGAGTCAGGCAACATGGAAGGTTGGAAACCATAATTCGCCATCAACTGGGACAATCAGAAAGCAGAATTCAAGGCACTGTTGTGAGCAAACTCTGCCCATGGTAATAGGTCTGACCAGTTGTTATGATGGTCAGAAATATAGCAATGTAGGAATTGTTCCAAGGACTGATTGGCTCATTCTACGGCCCGCAACATAGGTTGTACCGGGGCCGCCACAGTGGGAGATTCCAGGTAAGCCGTCTAACTCAGGAGCGTTTGTATCGCCATGGCAAACTGATCCATGCAGTGATCCAGTTCATCCAATCTGGAAAAAATATTACCAACAAGCGGATTGACTGCTTCTTCTGAATTCATGGCCTTCGCCAACTGTCAGAAACCATGAAATCAGGCCGAGACAGAAGTATAGTTAGATCACACTTGTTTAATAAAAAAAATTAAAAGAACAAACGTAGTCAAAACATAGCCAAAGTTCAGTAACGGAAAGGATAGTCAGTCAAGCCAGAAGTCAGGGATCAATGTAGTGGAACGGTAAGCAGGATCTGGAGGCAGAAGGGATGTCAGCAAAGCAAGTCTTGAACAGGATCTTAGGAGATAATTTCTGTGATGTGACCAAGGTGAAGGCAGCGCTCCTCTGGATTATACGGCTTAACCGCTTCCCGACCGCCTCACGCAGATATACTGAGGCAGAAGGGCACATACAGGCATATTAACGTACCTGTACATTGGCCTTTAAGAGGCGGCTTGTGGCGCACGAGCGCGCCCGCCGGGGGCTCCGTGATCGCCAGTCCCGCGGACCCGATGTCTGTGGGGATACCCGTGATCGTCTCACGGTGAGTAGGAACGGGGAGATGCTAATGTCAACAAGCATCTCCCCGTTCTGCCTAATGACACTGTCACTGATCACAGCTCCCTGCAATCTGGAGCGGTGATCAGTGATGTGCCACACACAGCTCCCCCCCACAGTTAGAATCACTCCCTAGGACACACTTAACCCCTTCACTGCCAGTCACATTTACACAGTAATCAATGCATTTTTAATTGCACCAATCGCTGTATAAATGTGAATGGTCCCAAAATCGCGCCAAAAATGTCTGATGTGTCCGCCATAATGTCGCAGTCACGACAAAAATCGCTGATTGCCACCATTACTAGTAAAAAAAAGTTATCAATGAAAATGCCATAAAACTATCACCTATTTTGTAGATGCTATAAACTTTGCGCAAACCAATCAATAAACGGTTATTGCGATTTTTTTACCAAAAATATGTAGAAGAATACGCTATTTTGGCGCTTTTTTTTGTTTATAGCGCAAAAAATAAAAACCGCAGACGTGATCAAATACCACCAAAAGAAAGCTCTATTTGTGGGAAAAAAAGGATGTCAATTTCGATTGGGTGCAACGTCGCACGACCGCGCAATTGTCAAAGAAACGCAGTGCAGAATCTCAAAAAGTGCTCTGGTCAGGAAGGGGGTAAATCTTTCTGGGGCTGAAGTGGTTAAGTAGGCAGGACTGACAAGCAGGGTATCATCAACAGCTGAGTAACTGTGGAGAGATAGGAGCTGGCAATTACCCGACAGCTGAGCGGCCAGCTCAGAGAAAAAAAGGGCTGAGTCCAGCCCTGACAGATTGGGCATGCTGAAGTCAAGTGGTGACTTTTCTGTGTTCTGACTGGATGTTAGTGATCATGGGGCATAATCCACGAGACCAACAGAAGTTCAGTGTAAGAAAAATTGATGCCTGGCCAAGGGAAGTGTAGAGGTGGGCGGGAGTCTACTGACACCACGACTCCACCCACCGAACCCTGGACAACAGACCTGCCCACAGAATCTGGAGTATTGTAGGGCTCCAAACAGCTAAAGGGGAGATACTGTGTTTGACAGGTAAGGATACATGCAGGAGGCATGTATATCCTTATAGATCAGCACTATGGAAGTAATTTAGAAATGATGAGAGTGGGTTTACATCCAACTACTACTAACAACTAAAAAAAAAAAGTAAGTCCACTTATCTTCAGTACAAATGAAAAATAACAAGGTATTACCCACGTATGGGAATTACCCACATGTAGGAAAGTCCACACTCAACTGATTTGATAGCTTCCAGCAGATGTGCAGCACACAGGACCTTTCACCCTGCACCCTGTTGCATCAACTGCAATAAACAATTCCTTAAAAGGGACCACAAAGCAAATATGGGTGAAACATAGCACCCGTTCTGGACCCACATTGTACATTCAACCCCCCCCCCACGCCTGAAGGTGGAGGTGTTGGGACACCATTCAACACCACACAGTACACCCAAGAGAGGGCATCAGAATTTTGATGCTGTCTCCTGGCTTTGCACTCCACCACAAAATTGAACTCTTGGAAAGAAAGGAACCACCTCTAGCACTGGCCACTTGTCTTGTCTCATCTAGTTCAATGGGTATGATACCAGGCGAAATCTCCTGTCTAGCAAAAAGTATCACAAAGAATCCAGAGACCATCTTATGGGGAGATGCTCTCACTCCACCATAGCATACTTTTTCTCTGCAGCCATCAGTTTCCTACTGAGAAAAACTATGGGAGCTCTTCCCCAATGATCACTTGAGATAGGACTGCTCCTAAGCCCTCACTCAAGGCATCTGTCTGCACAAATACCTTAGAAAAATCAGGAGCCATGAGCATTGAAAGCTGGCACAACGCATTAAGCTTCTAAAAAGCTTCTTCGGCATCCACATTCCACTTTATCATTACTGACTTTCTGTGATTTGTTAAATCAGTCAATGGTTTGGCAATGGTGACAAAGTTGGGGATTAACCACTAGTAGCCAACTATGTCCAAAAATGCTCTGAACTGTTTCTTTGTTCGGGGGCAGGGCCAATTCTGTATGGCATCTTCTATGTCAATTTTGGATTTTAATAGCCCCTTACCCACGATGTACTCTAGGTACTTGGCTTCCTTCATCCCAATTGCACATTTCTTGGGATTGATTTTAAATTCTGCTTTCTTCAGAGTCTAGGACTGCCTGAACCCAGGGAAGATGGTATATTCTACAGCTTCAAATTTACTCTTATATTTACTCTGTTATAATGTCATACTTGATGATGTTGGTGACACCAGGCAATTCTAAAAACATCCTTTTGTTTCTCTGTAGAAATCCTTTAGCTTGCTGGGTTTGTGGCTTAAACAGGTTTGTAGCAACACGCACAAGGTCAACTCCTGCAGGATCCCCTAAATTGACACCTACAACCGTGGGTACCTGTCCTCTGTCTCTTCAGGCACCTCAAATGGTCCCTGCCACTGTGGGCATCAGAACAGCCACCCAGTCTTCAGATTGAAACTGTCTTATTTTTAGCTTACCGATTCTTCAGCTTCCTGAGCCTTCTGGTGATGCCCCCTCACTAACAGCATCACTTTAGCCACACTCTCTCGCATTTAGGAGATATGTTCTATAGTTGTTTTGTGAGGTGAGGACTTACTTTCCCAAGTCTCTTTTACTAGATCGAGCAACCCATGAGGTCTTCACCCATACACTATGCCCTTTGATGGTCCATGAACAACTATAACCCCTTTTTTATGTGAGGGCAATCAGTAACAGTTCTTCTACATGATGTAACTACACAGGTAATTTTGAAATCCATGTATAGGGGTGTCACACCTGAGAAGTGTGGTTGTGTACAACATAATTATGCCCCCCGACCATTACGCTCTTTCTTACTCAATAGCACCTTACTATCTTTTAGATTGTCCTTCTACCTCTGGCATCTGGATAATTGTGGCCTCTTTGTGGGGACCCACATGTGGGCTCTCTGGGGACCCGGGGGTGTTGATGCCTCAGCGGTTCCTCTATACAGGCAGTGGCAATGTCCCTCTTTCTTTTAATTATCTACACTGCCTACAAACAACTTAAAGTGGAGGGCCTGCAACTGCTTGATTTGAAACAGTTTGCACAAGTCCGCCATCGCCTTCGGCATAAAATGAGCACCCTCGTCTGTAAGCATCTCTTTGGGAAAACCCAGTTTTTGAAAACAAAAGGGATAATTCTCGGGGCAATGGCCTTAGAGGAATTTTTTCTTTAAGGGACCACTCCTGAGTATCTATTGGCATAATCTAAGACTAATAATATATATTGGTGTCCCTTTGTCTACTTTGCCAAGGGTTCCATAAGATCCATATTAATGCATTCAAATGGCACCTCAATTATTGGCAGGGGTACCAGAGGGTTTCTGTAGTGTAACAATGGGGAGGTTAGCTGGCAAGTGGAACAGAACGCACAGTACCTTTTAACCTCAGCATTCACCCCTGGCTAGAAAAAGAGGTTATTCTCGCCTCTGTTTTTTTTCAGCCCCCAGGTGTCTTCCCATGCGTTGTTGTGGGCTAGATCGAGGACCATCCACCTATAGGGCCGGGGAACCAGAAACTTCTCTACATTTTCCCCTCAGATTTCAGCCACTCAAAAGCAGGTCCCCATTGAAAGCAAAATGAGGAAACCTTTTGTCTGCACCAGGCATTTGTGGGACCCCATTAATAACCGAAACCTGCTCTCTAGCATTGACAAAGTAGGATCCTGCATTTAGGAGGTGCCAAACGCACCCCTGGACACATCCAAATCTGGATGCAAATGACTAGACTAAGTCTCCCCTTCATCCTCCTCAACCGTGACCTGCAATGGAGAAAGTTCCTTTTCATCCTCCCCCCTCCATGACCTGTAACGGAGAGGATTCCTCCGTCAGAGGTCAACCCAGGCTTGAGACCTGGAACTTGAGCATCATCAATCATATCATTATTATTTACAACCTCATAACTATCAGTATTCATTTCAAAATTACGGGGTTTGTTGAAGGCAGTACGGGACTAGACCCCTGAAAATTTGTCCCTGAAAGGCCTGGAGTGTCCAGTTCTCTTGGCTGTCCAGGAAGTTCATTCTGTATCTGTTTCCATAGTTCAAAAAACAATGGATAGTCCTTTCCCAATATGATATAATGTATCAGATTGTTCACCATCCCAACCTCTTGTGTCACTGAGGTATCATAGGCAATAGACACTGGAACCAGGGGGTACTCCCTGGTTTGCCCATGGATACACACTACCTGGAGAGTCTTACCTACTGGGCAGAGTCTCCCAATCACCCCGGCGTGTACCAGTGTTAAAATGCTGCTGTAGTCCAGTAGGGTCTTGGTGGATAGGTGGTTCACCCATACTTCACACTCAAACTGACCAGCAGCCAGGTCGAGATGGGTGGTGCATGCTGTTTGGACATAAAACAAGGCTTTCCTAATGGCCCTGCACT
This sequence comes from Lithobates clamitans, assembly GCA_037952925.1. Taxonomy (NCBI): domain Eukaryota; kingdom Metazoa; phylum Chordata; class Amphibia; order Anura; family Ranidae; genus Lithobates; species Lithobates clamitans. The sequence goes on from JBBGZY010000142.1 coordinate 5,855,206, forward strand.
CATTGGTCTCTTCCTGAAGTGGACATTGTGCCCAGATTTTTCCCTAGGCTCAGCACCACCAACACTGTATGTCCCTCATTCTTTTGAAAGGAACCAACCTCTGCGAGTCCAAGAAAGATGAGGCAGGGATGTGGGTTCCAGGGCCTCTTTCCTAAGTGTTGCAGTTGGCCTTTTTGCCTTTGGTGTGGGTTTCCAATGCCTGGTAGGCCCAAGCAGGTCCTTCACCACTTTCAACCAACTCCACCAGCTGGTCCGCTGTTGTAGGGTCTCCATGGTTCAATCAGTGCTGCAGGTCATCTGTCAGGGACTGCCGGTACTGGATAATCACGACCCATTCCACCATTTGAGGGCCTGTCAATCTGTGGTTGAAGCCATTTCTTGACCAGCTGCACCAATTCATGACATCTAGGACCTTGGTGACTGGTCAGGTTGGTATTTCCAGCAGTGCACCCTCTGGGCCTGTATTGTCATAGTCACCCTAAAGTGGGCCAGGATCTTTGCCTTCAGTTGCTCATAATTATTTTTTTCCCTCTGTTGGCAGGTAGGCTTTTTACGGATCATCAGTAAGAAAAGGGGCGAAAATGCCAGTCCATTAGTCTCAGGGCCAACCCCTCTCTCCACTATCCTCTCAAAAGTAGTTAGAAAGGCCTCCATATCATTGTTGGGTGTCAGCTTCCATAATTAATGGCTGGCTATCTGGTTGCTAGGGGCAACAGCCACTTGCTCATGTCCCTGAGCAGGACGCTACACCACATCCAGCAGTGGCTTGCTCTAGAGCAGTGGTTCTCGAATGCTGTCCTCTGGACCCACTAACAGGCTAGGTTTGCAAGATAACTGAAATAAACCACAGGTGATTTCATTTTCTCTCAGTGGTTGCAGTATTCTAGTCTGCATCTCCTCAAGGTAATACTTAAAATCTGGCCTGTTAGTGGGTCCTGAGGACAAGGGTTGAGAAGCACTGCACTAGAACCTTGATAAGCTCCTCAATGTCTTTTCCTGTAGCTTGCAGTGCCTGAACTGACTTCACCATCACATGCCATAGGTACACTTCTTCTTTAAATGTCAGTTTTCTTTTTAAATGGCTTTTGTGGCTGCAATGCGCTTTGCCCGCATCCAAGCACCAGTTGTAAAGTTCAGGTGTAATATTTATCGTTATAATACTTTGGGATCGGGGGGTGCGGGCCGGCTACAGAGGCTGATGGAAGCAGCTTGAGAGAGCTCTGCTACAAAGGCTCCCATTAAAGCAACCCACTGCAACCTAAAGCTTCCCTGAGAGCACAGACAGGCACAGGGGACATTGGAGATAACTCGGGGAGAATGAGGAAGAGAAAGGATCGCGGGGGACCCAGCAAACTAGGAGATTTCTGCAGCCCGGCCAGGACACATGGAGAAAGCCAAGATGGCCCTGGCTCCTCCTCATCTCCACACAGCATGAGGCAGCAAGGCGAACATGCTGCAGAAGGAAATGTATCACAGGCAGAACTAGCAAGGAAAGTTCTGCATGCCCAGGATGACACCAGCAGCCCTCTGAAGCAGAAGAGGAAAATCACTTCATCGGAGGAGAATGTAAGTGCTATTACACATGACAATGCTATTATAATGGAACAAAACCCCTATGATGCACAACTTACAGCTATACCCACTACAGGTCAGGCTGTCTCTGACACAACTATTAAGGACATAATAATGTCTCTAAGAGGAGCACTGCAGTATCATATGAAGTGTTTTATAAATCAATCCAAAAAAGAAATAGATGCACTAGGAGAACGAGTGGAGTATGTGGAAAATAAAATGTGCGATTTTTCAGATGCACACAATGAGCTGGTAGACGCACATTATGATTTAGAAGATGAAATTAAAAACCTCAATTTGAAGGTAATTGATTTGGAAGATCGTTCAAGAAGGAACAATGTAAAATTCCGAGGCATTCCGGAGAATGTTAAACCTGATTTGAAACGCTTCCTAAAAGAGATATCTACTCTACTACCTGAAATCCCACATCAAGAGCTCATGATAGACCGAGCACATAGACTACCTAAACCAAAACATATACCTGAAAAGCTACCCAGAGATGTGATTGCAAAAATTCATTTTTTGTAAGTAAAGGAGTAACTAATGTATTTTGCAAGACATAACACACCACTACCTGACCCATATGCAGGAATAATATTGTACTCGGATCTTTCACAGGCAACTATACAAGCATGCAAAAATCTCAATACAAAAACTAAAATTCTTAGGAATCACAAAACCATCTATAAGTGGGGTTTCCCTACAAAACTAATGCTGGAAAGAGATGGAAAAAAATATACATCATGAATATGGAAGATGGCCTGAAACTTTTGAAAAAAATGGGGCTTATTACCTCCAAGTGAAGATAACGCATGGGAAAAAGCCACACCGGGAAAAATTCAACAACAATGGAAAACTAGCCATAAATGACACGCTTTCTTCATTACCATTCTATGGATCTGCCTCTAAATAATACATACTGAAATATAAAAATCTGTCCAATCAGATGGCAAAATAGCCTCCCAGGAAAGCTCAGGGAACCCTAAGCCAGAGACTTATTGTTTTTCAGTTGAACTGTTTCTATGTTATCCCCAAAAACAAGTACATTTGAACTGTACAAGGGAGTATATCTTTATCTCCCTCTTTTTTATATTACCAAGTTTACTGTTACCTTGACTTTTTTGTTGAACAGTTGGAAACTAAAACCTCTCTGGATCAGATGCATTAAGGGCGCACGGGCGCGGCCCCCTCTCTTCTGCCACCCCCCCTCTAGCACCAATAGATAGATTCATGCATTGCATGAATCTATCTATGGCCGCCGCTGCCACCCCCTATTCAAGCGCACGGCCCCTTTTTGGGAGCAGGGCGCCTGAATAACAGGCTCTAATAGGTGTCAAAAAAGATGACCGCAATTGATGGACACAGTGGTTGCATTTTATGGGGCACAGTGGTGGCAATTGATGGGCACAGTGGCTGCGATTTATGGTACAGTGAGGCTGCGATTGATGGGGTTTTTTCAGAATTTTTCAGTTTGTTTGCACCCTCCCCAAAAATTTTGAGCACCAGCCGCCACTGCTCTGGATTTATAAACGGTACAAAACTACCACCTACTGGACAAAACAGGATACAACAGGGGCAGAAATCAAAATTCTAACTATCGGGATAAATACAATTATGTTTTTCTTTAGCATCCAAAATTACAATTTTCATGGCACTTAAAATTTATGTCACTGAATGTAAGGGGCTTTAATAGCCAGTCAAACGGAAAGTTCTTTGAAAAGACATATTAAGTTTGAACAGCGATATAATATGCATACAAGAATCGCATTTTTGCAGAGGATGAAGCTCCGAAATGTGCTTATAATATCTTTCCTTATATAAATGTATCCAATAACTCAACAACTCTCGGAAAAAGAAAGAAGTAATAATGATAATAAAAGACTCTGTGTCCTTTCAACCATTAGAAGTCAAGACTGATAATCAAGGAAGATTTATCATATTAGTTGCAAATATTGAGAATGAAAACTACACTATTGTCAATATATATGCCTCCAACAAGAACCCACAACATTTTATCCAAAAAACTCTACACAAAGCTCATAAAATACAGAAAGGCCGCCTAATATTATGTGGGGACTTTAATGCACCTCTAGACCCCAATATCGACACCACCAAGCAAGGCAAACCCAATAGATCTGGACTAAATAAAATGTTCTCAATGGAAAATATGTATGATCTCTGCAGGTGTTTACACTCCACTGAAATGGATTACACCTTTTACTCCCAGGTTCACAAATATTATTCCAGGATTGACTATTTTATCACGGACAAAATCTTGCTCCCAAATGTAATTAAAGCTCAGATCCATAACATTTCCTGGTCTGATCACGCTCCAATAACATTGGCAATCAGCCATTTGTCCATGATAAAAGAAAAACTTAAGGAATTCTTTAAATTCAACGATGATGGTTCGGTGGAAAATACCACCTTATGCTATTTGCACAATATCAGAGGCATATTACTACAAAAAGCAGAAAAATAAAAAAAGAGGAAATTTAATTTCATAAATAAAACTCTACAAGAGATCTCATCAGTAGAGGAAAAGCATAAAAAGAATCCCAAAGATCCTAAATTACCCATACAACTGAATAATCTAAGGGTGGATCTGAGAGATCTGTTATTAGAAGACGATAAATACTTGAAAGAACTGACGTTGAATTACTACTCCCAAAGCAATAAAGCTGGTAAACTATTAGCAAATCTACTAAAACAATGCCAAAAAAAAAATAAAATAAATAGTTTAAAACACCATATCTCAGGTACAATAAATTATGACCCTTAAAAAATAGCTAACACATTTGCAAATTATTACAAATCCCTATACAACCTTAAAGAAGATAAAAGTATCCCCCAACCTACATCAAAAATATAACAGAATTTTTAAGCAAAATAAATCTTCCAGAAATAGACCCAACAACTTAACATTGTTAAATAATTCTATTAAAATAATTGAAACCACAAGGGTTATTAAATCCCTACCCAAAAATAAAACCCCAGGTAAAGATGGGTTATCATGGGAATATTATCAAGCTTTTACAGAAATGTTATCACCACATTTAACTGAAATGTTTAATTACTACTTAATTAAGTAGTCAATAATAATCAATACCCAGAAGAAATGCTAGAAGCACTAATAATTACACTTCCAAAACCAAATAAAGACCCAATAGCACCAAGCAACTTTAGGCCAATATCATTACTAAATTTGGATATTAAAGTTTATGCGAAAATGATAGCGAATCGTTTACTAAATATAACCTCCTACCTTATTGGGGCAGATCAAGTGGGATTCCTGAAAGGAAGACAAGCCCCAGATGGCACTAGAAGAATAGTAAATTTATTAAACTACATAGAAAACAGCCATACTCCAGCTATCTTCCTAGCACTTGACGCAGAAAAAGTGTTTGATAGGGTGCATTGGCAATTCATATCTCAAACTCTAGAAAAATTTGGTATCAAGGGATTTATTCAGTCAGCCATTATGTTCTTATATTCACAACCCTCAGTAACAGTAACAGGGCTTTTTTTCTCAGAGAATAGGTGCAGGAACTCCTCCCTTCTGAGTCAGCCCTTGACTCCACCCCCTACCCACCTTCAAGCACCGTTCCTTGGTTCTATCCCTTACCCACCTCCCAGTACCACTCCTTTTAGAGAATACAGAGCCAACTATCATTTTGTGGTGCTAAGTATTTTGTATGGAATTAGTTAATAACAAGAAAGGCAGTAAAATAGATCTAGCAACAATAGATACACCCCAGCAACAATGGACCTCCAATAGCCAGCATCAGTAGACCAACAATTGACTCCCTGCAAAATAGGACCCACCCCCAGGAAAAATAGATCCCCCCACCAGCAACAATAGACCTCCCCAGTAACAATAGACCCCCTGCAAAAATAGATCCACTCCAGCAACAATAGATTCCCCAGCAGCCAGCATCAATAGACCCCTCCCTCCCAGCAACGATTGACCCCCCAGCAACATAAGACTGACCCCCAGCAACAATAGATTCCCAATGAGCAACAGAAGATCTCCCCAGCAATAATAGACCCCCTTCCTCCGCAAAAATAGATCCCAGCATCAATAGACCCTCCAGCACACCCCAGCACCCCTTGCTAATCAGTTCTGGAGGTGGCGGAACTGCGTTCCTCCACGTTCCTGCTGAAAAAAAGCCCTGCTCCTCGGGAACACTATCCAAAAACATTAAACCGATGAATAGAACCAGGCAGGGATGTCCATTGTCCTCTATAATCTTCTCACTAATAATAGAGCCATTAGCAGAAAGTATAAGAAATATCCCTAAAAATTACTGGAATCACTATTGGAAAACATGAAAATAAAATTGGACTTTTTTCGGATGATATCATTTTAACTTTATCTAGCCCCGAATCCTCCATACCCAAAATTCGAAAATTACTAGATCATTATGGGGAGGTCTCCTACTACAAAGTTAACCAAAATAAATGCTATGTATTACCCATGAACAACTACAAAAACCAAATTGATATACTAAGCAAGAATTATGGCTACAACTGGAATCCATCACCTATCTAGGCATACAACTTTCCTATCCCGTATCTAAATTATATACATCAAACTTCCCCAAACTAACAGAACAAATTATTATAGATCTACAAAACATTAAAAAAGTAACAACTATCATGGGTTGGGAAGATAGCAGCCTTTAAAATTAAAACCTTACCCAAGATATTATATTTTCCTGATAGACTCCATGGCAGCCAACGTGTGGGTTAACCCCGCCTCCTCTCCAATGCTATAGGACCCCACTCCCATAAATTTGAGCTCACCACTAGAGACTGCATTCCTTTTTTGTCCTCCTCTATGGACCTACATCGCGTGTACTCAAGTTTGTTCCTGCATGACGTCCAGCTGGGATGGCTCCGGAAGTTTGGCATACCATTCATGTGGTGCAAGCCCAGGGCCCAGCCGTGGGCGGGTGTGTGGCTTTTCAGGCAGAAGATACCCCAGTGATGATGGGAAGATTGCCTGGGTATGCCTGAGATGGACGTTCATGCGTCTGGCAAGGTCTGGCGCTATTTTCTTTCCATGGCAGCCGCTCATGTTTTGTGTGCTGTTTGTGTTGTTTCCCCCTTGGTTGTCCTCCCCTGTTAGTTTCTGGCCCCTCATGTCGCCTGGAATGCTCCTGTGTTCCAGGACTCCGCAGCCCTTCCGGGATGCGGCTGCCGCGAGCTTCTGCACATGCGCGAGGCCTCGGTGACATCGAGGCTCGGTTTGTGCATGCGCAGATCGGTGGAGTGCCCCGGCGGCCGCACAGGCGCTGCTTGGCCACTTGTTGAGGCGCAGGCGCGGCCTGGAGGCAGGTGGTGACCTCACCTGGGTGGGGAATTTGAACAGCTGCCAGCCCCGGGCAGGTTGGGAACCTCTATGGGCAGCACAGCGGCAGCAAAGGCTAAGGTCAGCTTCAAGCTTTAGTTCTTACTCCCTTCTTATAGGAGAAGAGCGCATTTAAAAAAAAAAAAAAAATTAAAATGCTTCTTCTTTTCCTTAGGTTTTGCCCAAAAACACTGTGTGATCTCTTCTGTATTGAAGTACCGTTCAAGCATCATGGACAACGCCTTTATGCGGCCAGCCCTCATGCACCAGGTATGTGCCGATGAGGAGGAGGGGATGAGTTTCTACGGATATATATATATATATATATATATATATATATATATATATATATATATATATATATATATATACGTTTGGTATGCGTTAAATGTTAAAATTCGCATTCCCTCCCCCTCTCTTTCCTCCAGTCTTTCCAGGTCAGACCACCGTAGCGTGGTCTGAGAAGACAGAGACCTTGCGAGGCCGCAACAGCATCACTCATCATCCCAGTCCAGACATGACTCTCCGTCTAGGACCCAACAGCAGAGGAGATGTTCCCATTCCTCCTCCAAACAGAGGAGATGTTCACATTCCTCCTCCAATCACCGCACCCACCGCCATGACAGCCGCTCTGGTCGCAGAGCCTGCTAGGGATGTGGGACAGGAGTCACGGAGGGCAAATCACTGTGTGATCCATGTTATGTCCAGGCGGTCAGGGAAAAAGAGATGGAAAACAAACAAATGGAGTCTCTTGTTAAGCGTGTGGTGAAGCAATCTCTGAAGGAGTGGGATACAACCCGCACGTGGAGCCAGTCCACCACTCTATCTGGCTCCCTGCTGACGAGGCCCAGAAGGATCCGGGGCCTTTCCAGCCTTACAATGCGTCCCCCGGCTCTTCAGATAGTGATTTGGAGGGAGATGATTTTGTCAGTGGCTTTGACTTCACCCTTGTTTCCCCACTAATTAAGGCGGTCAAAGAGGCCCTTAAAAGAGGCCTACGGCTAAACAAAGGAAGTTATTCAAATATCTTGGGAGGGAACGTTTTAATTTCCCGCTCCTTTCCGAATTAAAGGATATCTTTGATGAGGAGTGGAGTAAGATAGACAAGAAATTGTCCTACAATACCTCCAGATTATACCCCTTCAAGGTGGAAGAAGTGAAATATCTGGAAAATGCTCCCCTCGTTGATGCAGCACTGATGCGACTCACCAAACACGTCACTCTTCCTTTAGAGGACACTGTATCCTTCAAAGACGGGCTTGAGAGGAGAATAGACCAAGACCTCAAGAGAATTTATGGGCTAGCCGGTATGGCTTGCAAACCCGCCCTGGCACTTGCAGCCACGTCCAAGGCTATGAAGGCTTGGACAGAAAATGTAGACTCCGTGCTCAAGGGCATTACAGAAGATCTGACCAGGGGCTTGGCAGTCCAGGAATTTAAGCTAGAAGTGGCCTTCCTGGGGGAGGCTTCTATCGACTTGATCTGCCTGTTGGCCTGGACTATGCTATCCTGGGTCACGACCAAACGGCCTTGTGGTTGCGCCCTTGGCTCGCTGATCCAGCATCTAAGCAAGCCTGGTGTAGAATCCCCTTTGAGGGGCCCTCGTTGTTTGCTGACAGGCTGGATAGCGCTATAGCTCAAGTCACAGGTGGGAAGTCTGGTTTCCTGCCCCAGGATAGGCATCTGTTTGGTCAGAAGAGGCCCTAGCGCAGAAGACACAGTACTGAGCGTTCTAGAGAAACAAGCTCTTACAGGCCTGGATGAGATTTTAAAAGAAATTGGAGCAGAGGTCAGACATCCTTCCGAAAGTCTGCTAAAAGCCAGAAGACACAGTACTAAGCGTTCTAGAGAAGCATGCTCTTACAGGCCCAGCTGAGATTTTAGAAGGAATTGGAGCAGAGGTCAGACATGCTTCCGAAAGTCTGCTAAAAGCCAGGCGCCCAGTGGACGAGAGCTGGCTAAGTCTTTTTGAGATTGGGCTCGCCCAGGCAGGGGCGCGTCTGCTTCACTACCGGCACGTCTGGGTGGCCTCAATCTCGAACTACTGGACCATCAAGACGGTCTCCATAGGCCACACATGGTCTTTACCAGTACTCCTCCCCCAGATTTATCTCCACTCTGCTACCACAGTCAGAAGAAAAGAAGCAGGTGTTACTGTCCTATGTGGACTTGCTGATAGTACAAGGGGCAGAGGTGCCTGTCCCAAAAGGCGAAGAGTTCCAGGGGGTATACTCCCCTCTCTTTCTGGTGCAGAAGAAAAACGGTTCATGGTGCCCCGTGATAGATCTAACTTACCTAAACAAGTTCAAAGGATATAAAAGATTTAAGATGGAAACTTTGTCTACCATCCAACAAGCCATGCAGCCAGGAGATTGGTTAACCTCAATCGACTTAAAAGATGCCTATTTTCATGTGCCAGTGGCAGAAGAATTACGCAAATACCTCAGGTTCAGAGTCAGGCAAGATCATCTATAGTTCACTTGCCTCCCTTTTGGGTTGACAACCTCACCCTGAGTCTTTTCAAAGGTTCTTCTGGCCATAGTCACCCTCATCAGAACAAAAAAGATACGCTTGTACCACTATCTCAACGACCTCCTTTTACTGTTCCAAGACAAGGAGCAGCTTTTGATCCACAGAGAGCAGGTTATTACCACACAGCTTGAGTTCAGTTGGCTCCTAAACTTGCCGAAAAGTCATCTGGAACCAGTCCAGCACCTGGTTTACCTAGGGGCCCAGTTCGACACGGTGGAGAACACCATCTCTCCCCCAGCAGAGAAGATCCCAGTCATCCGAGGGAGAATCTCACAGGCCCTGGGCTCATCACGCCTAAAGGCCTCACAGCGCCTGAAAATTGTTGGCACGATGGTCTCTACAACCTCCATGGTCAAGTGGTCCCTGTGGAGGTTACGCCCTTTCAGACAGGGTTCCTCCGTCAGTGGCATTCTGGGGACAGCAATCATGCCATTCACATAACCTCAGTGATGAGGGACAGCCTCTTCTGGTGGCTCCAGCGCAGAAATCTGCCACTCCATTGCCCCCATTTCATGGGTCACGGTCACAACCGATGCCAGCGAGACAGGTTGGGGAGCCCTCTGCAGGTCAGAACTTTGCACAAGGCAAGTGGGACACCCGTCTTCACAACCTGGGCTCAAACATCCTGGAACTATGAGCAACCTGGTGTGTCCTTCAATCATTTACTCATCTCCTGAAAGAGGAGTCTGTCTTACTGGGAATGGACAACACCACAGCGGTCTCCTATGTGAAGAGGCAAGGGGGCACTCAGAGCTCTACACTGCTCCAAGAAGTCGAGCCCATCATGCCCAGGGCTTAGAACAACCTGGCCAATATTTCAGCGGTCTTCATTCCCAGGGTTCATAACGTCCAATCAAACTTCCTGTCTCGCACACAGTTAGACAACAACGAATGGTCTCTTCATGTGCAGACGTTCGAATGGATCCCGTCCTTGGGAGTCAATCCCAAAGTGGACCTAATTGCATCACCCTGCAACTTCAAGATCAAGAAGTATTACACATGGGGCCATTGCAGTCAGGCCTTCGGGGTGGATGCCTTGACAGATCAGTGGAGCTTCAACAGGGCATTGCCTTTCCCCCGCTCCTGATCATCCTCAGGTTTTTACGGAGACTCCAGCTTGAAGCGATCAAGGTGGTGATGATTGCACCTTACTGGCCGAACAGGCCATGGTTTCCTCCTCTGATGCAGCTCAGCTTCCGGGATCCGGTGCCTCTTCCTCTCAGGCCAGACCTTCTTTCTCAGGGGGCAGTCCTGCACTCTTGTCTGGTGTTACTGAGACTGGTGGTATGGTTCTTGAGAGGGAGAGGCTGGAATCGCTCAGGTGCGCTTCAAGAGTAATTTCCACCCTCAAGGTCGAGGAAAGCGAGCATGAATAAAATCTATGGGAGGATATGGGCCAAGTTCATTGAGTTCTCATCCTCTACGCGCAGATCGTTCAAGGATCCAGGAGTCCAGGATATCCTCAGCTTCCTTCAATCCAGCCTAGATCTGTCTTCATCCATCAGCTCTCTCAGAGTCCAAGTCTTAGCCCTGTCAGCCTTCTCTGGGACATGATGGGTGACTCACCCTCTAATCAGGCAGTTTTTCCGTGGGGCGACAAGACTTAGGCCCCAAAGAAGACTGAGATTCCGCAAATAGGATCTTCCATGTGTTTTGGACTTTCTGTCTGACCTCGGTATCTCAGGGTCCGTTCCACTTTCTGTCAAGGACTTTTCCTCAAAGGCCACCTTCCCAGTTGCCATCACTTCGGCCAAAAGGGTTTCTGAGATTGTGTCTCTGGGTCATGAAGAGCCCTTCCTGACTCTCTTCCTGGACCGGGTGGTCCTCCTCCCTATGCTCGGCTCAAACCCGAAAGTTCCTTCAGTGTTCCACGAGAACCAAGAAATCATCCTACCTACATTCAGGACCCTGGGGTCCTCGGAAATTCATCCCCTGGATGTGGGCGAAATCCTGAGGGAATACCTGCAAGTTACTTCCTCCTTTAGACGCTCCGACTATCTGTTTATTTTGCACTCTGGTAGTAACAGAGGGAAGCGAGCTGCGTCCAGAATGTTTGCGGCTTGGAATGTCCAGTCCATCCAGCAGAGCTAAGGGCTTGGCTCCTAGAGCTAAGGGCTTGGCTCCTCCAGAGGCGGTAAGGGCACATTCCAGCAGGGGTATGGCGGATTCACCGGCAGCAGCCCAGCATGTTGCTCCAGACGTCATCTGTAAAGTGGCCTCATGGGCCTCCATTAATCCCTTTATGTCACATTATTGCATGGAGCCTATCTTCTGTGAGCTTTGGTTTAAGAGTCCTGTCAGTTGATGAGCTAATTAAATTTATTTTTGATCAGGATACTCACCCGTGTGGACTGGCTAGTTATTTCCCACACGTAAGCTGCTATGGAGTCTGTCAGGAAAATGAAAAATTTATTATCAACTACTTACCATAATTTTCCTTTCCTGATGGACTCCATGGCAGATGGGGTTCCCACCCATTTGGTCAAGAGTTGGCTAGCAACAGAACGCAGTCTCTAGTGGTGAGCTCAAATTTATGGGTTAACCCACACGTAGGCTGCCATGGAGTCCATCAGGAAAGGAAAATTACGGTAAGTATTTGATAATAAATTTTCCATTATTTTTGTTCCCTCACAATTTTGATACCAGCAAAATTTTTTACACAAATGAATACAAAAATCAAGAAATTCATATGGAATGAGAAAAAACCAAGGGTAGCCTTTGATATACTAACCACTAACAAAGAATTGGGTGGAATGGGACTAACAAATATTAAAAATTATTATTATGCCTCCTTATTAGACCAAATGAAATTTTGGTTTGCCACCCCAATGACAAATTATGGGTGCATGTAGAAAAAGTATTCACAAAAGGACATGATTTATATGCTCTGTCTATGGCCAAGCATATAATACAAAAATAAAATACTCATACCCAACCTTCTATCTATAAAAGCAACCTTAATTGCATGGAAAAACCCTAGTTAGACTTACCGGTAACGGTATTTCTACGAGTCTTTCAGGACAGCACCTGGAGTGAGCGCAGCTCCACCCACTTTTCCCAGGAAACACTGCAGTCAGTTTTCTTAAAAGACCGGACGCTTCCACCATGGCCTCAGTTGTTCATAGAGTACCTCCAGCCATGCTGAAATGAGATAAGCAGAACATAGCAATAACACCACATTTTATAATACAATTAGGGCGGGTCATCTGTCCTGAAAGACTCGTAGAAATACAGTTATCGGTAAGTCTAACTAGGGTTTTTCTCCCTTCGTCTTTCAGGACAGCACCTGGAGCGCGAGACATACTGTGTCAGAGCAGAGAGCAGACGTGCGTGTGGAAGCTCCGGCTTCTAGTAGCTCTGGCCATCCGGCCACCCCAGACTTCCATCCATCCAGGATTATCCCCGGATTCCCAGCTGCATTGTACCGGGACCCTCCCACCCAACTGCGTGGACCAGGAACGGGAACGGGATCCCCGGACCCTTCCCGCCTAGCTCCGCCTAGCCCCACTCTCACCGCTCAACCACGCCGTCCACGGCCTCAGGAACGCTGATCCGCTGATCCCAGCCATCAGCCTCCTGGAGCAGTCTCACAGGACACACCGCGGCTCCGGCCAGCACCGGCCCGCCGCTCACCCCCCAGCCTCTTTTGGCAGGCCCGCGCACTCTATCCTACCGGGCCCAACCCACCATTCACGGACGGGACCACAGTCACCCCGGGAGCCCGAGCATCAGGACAGCCCGTGGCTCGGGCCTAGCCCGTCGGCCATCTTGGTCCACCCAGGGCAGCCGCAATCACATCTACCTTCCACCCGGAGCTCATCCCCCGACCCCCCCCCCACCAGGTCAGTACCGGGACCGGTCCCTCCCGACTCCCTCCCTGGCCTGCACCGGCCTACCTCCAGGTAAGACCTACCGTCCCACGGACCCCCCTCTGTTCACGGTCCCGAACCACCCCCGCACCTGTGGGCACCACCGCAGCCGCCGTCCAATCACCCCGCTTCTCTAGTCGCTAGACTCGGGGGACAGACCACGGCTGCGGCCTATCTCTGGCCAGCCAGCCACCTCATACCCCTCCCACACCTGTCCAGCGGGCCCTTGTGCCCCTCTTCACCTGGAATACCCCCTCCTCGATACTGGACCTCACTGCAGGGGCACAGGTTAACATTGGAGACCAGGATATCCATGGCTCGGGCCCTGACCAGCGTCCTTCTTAGATCCTTGTAAACGCAGCCGCAGTACCAGTCCAACCAGTAAGTAGTGGCCATCCCCCTACCAATTTGCCCCCCCTCCCCTCCTCATCTTCCTCCGGACCATCCTGGACAGGTAAGCCCACCGGGGTACCCTAGCAGTTGATCCAGGGTCCTCGAGACCGATCGCCCTCGGAGGGTCAGGAAGGAATTTTTTCCCCTGCTGTAGCTATTGGCCAGCTCAGCTAGGGGTTTTTTGCCTTTCTCTGGATCAACAGGAGGGCGGTAGGTAGCCCCTCCATCACCTCCAGAACTTTCCGCACCATCATTCAGCCTATCAACTACACTCCTCCAGTAGCAGAGGCAGCCATCTGATTCCTCCATCCCCCAGAAACCTCATCCTCCTTCCTTCAGCAACTTTGTATTTCCCACCATGTGCAATTTCAAGTACACAGCGGACGCCCTCCACAGGCTAAGAAACACCGCCTCATCTTTACCAACCGCCACTCAAAAAAGACTAAAAAAACAAAAATGACTTAGGACCAACCCACAATCAACCATCAAATACAGGGAGACACCAATCCAACCACAACTAGCATGCGCCCTGATCAACACCAGATCTGCAGTCAAGCACAGACTGGAAATCTATGACTTCATCATCGAAAACAACATAGATTGCCTCTTCATTACAGAAAGCTGGCTAACATCCGACTGCAACACCATCCTTACTGAATTGGTGCCTGAGAACTACAGCATCCTAACTGAGCATAGAATAGGAAAAAAAGGAGGCGGCCTAGTAATGATCTTCAAATAGCACCTTGTGTTCACCAAACCAACTTTACAGGACTCAGTGCCTTTCAATGGAGACACTTTCCCTGCGTCTTCCAACAACACCCCAAGACACCATTCACATACTAGTATGCTACAGACCACCAGGACTAAAGACCAATCTCCTTACACCACTCACTGAATTCATTTTAATGCACACCCTGAAAACTAAAAACTTTCTGGTACTTGGGGACTTTAACCTCTGGGCAAACTCTACCCAAGACCCTATCGCGACTGCCTGCATTAACCAACTGGAAGAACTAGGTCTTCAACAGCTGATAAATGCTCCCACGCACGGTTCAGGACACACTCTAGACCTCATCTTCAAACAGAATATGGACATCAACATATTCGACAACACACCACTACCATGGACGGACCACCACGCTATCAAATTTAAAATCACCACCAACACCACCCTCCAAAAACAGAAACATACAACACACTGGAACAGATCTCAGAAGAAACTACACTCCGAACTCTTCAAAACCACATTATCAAACAAAATACCATTGTTAAACTTAAACCTCTCAATGGAACAAACACTCAGCTCCCTAAACAAGGCATTACTACAAACAGCAGAACTTCAGAACACTCATCCGCAAAAAAAAACTTGAGATGGTTTAATGGCACTCTCACCCTACTCAAGCAAGAACGTAAAAGAGCTGAAAGAGCATGGAGAAGAAATCCCACCAAGGAAAACCATACAAACTACAAAGTACTCACTGTGAAATACCACAAAGCAATCTTCAAAGCCAAAAAAGAACATTTCTTGAACACCATCTCAACTGCCTTAAACCGGCCGTGGGAACTTTTCAAAATAGTCGCCCAGTCAATGAACCCAACCTGCTTAGAGCCCCCAGCAAACGATACTCAAGAATTCTGCAATGAGTTATCAAATTTCTTCATCGACAAAATGGACAACATTCGGAAATCAATTCAACAGAAAAAAACAACCCACCTCACTCAACCAAAGCAAAAAGAGGATATCGACAGAAACATCACACAACCACCGGATTTCTCTTTGACCCCAATCACCACTGACATGACTAAAAACATTATGAGAAGCCTTCGAGACAGCACATCACCAAACGACATAATTCCCACAAAACTCCTAAAAGAGTGTTCCGACATCTTGCCCCTACTATAACACACCTCATAAATCAGTCATTCAAAGAAGGGATTGTGCCAACCACCCTCAAGCAAGGTATTGTCAAACCCCTGCTAAACAAACCCAATCTCGACCCTAAGGACCCTAACTATCGCAGACCGATAACAAGCCTCAACACCATCTCCAAGATTATGGAGAAAGCAGTAGTACAACAGCTACAACGCCACCTGGACACACACCAACTCCTGGACTCTCTGCAATCAGGCTTCCGCCCAAGCCAAGGCACAGAAACAGCACTTCTTAAAATATGGGACGATGCCCTTGAAGCAGCAGATGATGGAGAATCATGTCTCTTGGTACTATTAGACCTCAGTGCAGCATTTGATACAGTGGACCACAATACTCTACTTGTCTGCCTCACAGAAGTAGCAGGAGTCACAGATTCTGGTCTAAAATGGTTTGCATCCGTCTTAGAGAATCGCTCTCAGTCAGTGAAACTAGGAGCATTCACCTCTGAAACCCACGCAATCTCCTGTGGAGTCCCTCAGGGTTCACCCTTGTCACCAGTGCTATTCAACATCTACATCCGCCCACTCCTCAAAATCATCAAAAAATCAGACCTCTGCTTCCACTCATATGCTGATGACACCCAACTCTACTTTCACATCACCGGACAAAAAGACCACCATCAGCAATTAGAGAAATGCCTCACTTTGATAGATGACTGGATGACCATTAGCTCCCTCAAACTTAACGGTTCAAAAACAGAACTACTTCTCCTACACGCTAACCAAAATTCCAAAACCAAGACTCCGTGGACATCTCCCATCATCTTTGGACAGACCATCTCTCCAAGCACCAAAGCCAAGAGCCTCGGAGTTATCTTTGACTCAAAAATGACAATGGATGCACAAATAGGATCAGTAGTTAGCAGATCTCACCATCTCCTCCGCCTGCTACATAGACTCATCCCCTTCGTCCCAGAAGAGGACAAAGCACCAGTAGTTGGAACAATCATCAATTCCCGACTCGACTACGCAAACTTGCTCTACATAGGATTACCCCAATATCAGCTTGGGCGCCTACAGGCCATCCAAAACGCGGCGGCAAGACTGCTAACAGGAAAAAAACCCTGGGAGTCCATTTCCAAATCCCTAAGGAGCCTACATTGGCTAACCGTAAAGAATCGGATCACATTCATGACTCTCTGCCTCACCCACAAATGCATACAAGGAAACGCTCCTCAATACCTTTGAGAGAAAGTAAAACACTACACACCCAATCGCAATCTTCGATCATCTAACCAAAACCTCTTCCTCATTCCCAAATACAGCTACAAAGCAAAGGGAGAACAAAGATTTGCAGTCCAAAGACCTTGGCTATGGAACACTCTTCCATCTCACATCCGCATGGAAGAAAACCATCTGGCCTTCAGGAAAAAACTCAAGACCTTCCTCTTCTAGAAGCTGACAACACTAAATGCATTTAGCGCCTTGAGGCGATTCAGTTCGCATTTGCAGCTCTTTACAAATCATTCATTCATTCAAGAGAGTACTTACTCTAGGGTGGGACCACCACCTGCAGGACTTTCCTGCCGAACGATTTTTCTGATGCTGATAGCAAGTCCAACCTGTAGTGGCGGGTGAAGGTGGAGAAACTTGTCCAGGTGGCCGCTTTACAGATCTGACCTGGAGAAGCCCCTGCTCTTTTCGCCCAGGACATTGCTACTGCCCTCGTTGAGTGGGCTACTACCCCTGTAGGAGGATCTGTCCCTGAAGATCTATAGGATTCACTGATGGCCATTCTCAGCCATCTACCTATAGTGTTTTTAGAAGCACTATACCCTTTACGCGGTCCAGAGAATAGAATGAAGAGTGAATTTGATCTTCTGAACTCTCGCATGGTGTCTAGATAGTGTAGTAAACACCTTCTCACGTCCAGGGTATGGAAAGCCTTCTCCTTAGAGCTGGATGGTGTAGGGCAAAAGGTAGGTAGAATTATTTCCTGTGCCCTATGAAAAACTATTGAAACTTTTGGCAGAAATCCCGGGTCAGTTTTTAGCACTACCGGTCTGGAAATATGTAACAGAAAGGTTCTATTATAGATAGAGCTTGCAACTCGCTTACCCTTCTAGCTGATGTAACTGCTACTAAAAGAACTAGTTTGAGTGACCATAATTTGATTGTCGCTTCCTCTGGAGGTTCAAAAGGCCTTTTGATCAAACCTTGTAGAACCAATGATAAGTCCCATTTTGGAAAAAATTTAAAGGGTATCGGCCTAGCTCTGGCCAATGCCTTAAAAAATCTAATAAAAAGCGGTTCCTGAGATAGCTGTCTCTCAAGGAAAACCGATAAGGCGGCCACTTGGACCTTCAGGGTACTAGCTGCCAACCCCAACTCCATTCCCTCATGGAGCAACTCTAAGACTGAAAGCATTTACTGTGGTGAGAACTTTTTAGTCGTGCACCAGGAATTAAACCGCTTCCACGTCTTAAAATAAATTGCTCTGGTAACCTTTTTTTGGCTACTTAAAAGGGTTGAAACCAGTTTATTTGAGAAGCCTTTTCTTTTTAGGATCTGCTCCTCAGTAACCACCCAGTCAGTCTGAGGTGCTCGATATTTAGATGCTGAAGGGGTCCCTGGGCTAGGAGATCTTTCCGAAGTGGAAGAACCCAGTGAGGTTCCACCGCCATCCTCTGTATAGTTGCAAACCAAGCCCTTTTGGGCCAAAAAGGAGCCACTAGAATCATACTCGTGGCCTCTTTCTGTAGTTTCTTTAATACCAAAGGGATCATTTGAAAGGAGGACGTTCCGTGGAAGTTCCACGGTTGTGCCAGCACATCCGATCCTCTCGCTTGATCTTGCCTGTTTAGTGAAAAATAGGCCTTCACCTTTGTATTTTTCTGGGATGCGAACAGATCTATTTGAGGAGCTCCACATCTTTCTATTAATTTTTGGAATACTTCTGTGTTCAGACTCCACTCTGCTTCTAGTGTCCTTTCTCTGCTCAGAAAGTCTGCTACTAGATTCAGATCTCCCTTTAGGTGCACTGCTGTTAGGGACCTCAGGTTGATTTCTGCCCAAAATAGAATCTGAAGGGACGAGCATAGCAACACCTTGCTTCTCGTGCCCCCTTGTCTTGTTATATATGCCACTGCTGTGGCGTTGTCCAACAAAACTTGGACATGATGACCCTGGACTAGTTTCACGAAAGCCCATAATCCTAGGAGAATAGCCCTTAGTTCCCTCCAATTGGAGGATCTCCTGGCTTCCCTGTTTGTCCAATTCCCCTGAGCCATCTGTCCTTCCAGGTGGGCGCTCCAACCCCAAGAACTTACATCCGTTGTCAACCTCCTCTCCAAGGGGAAACACTAGAGCAGGCCTCTGTCCAGGTTTGAGTGGCTCCTCCACCACCAGAGCTTCCTCTGAACTTGAGGGGGCATTTGATCAATTTTTCCACGGACTCTCCATAGGACCGATTTTTCAGGATTGGCTGCTGGAGATCCCTTGCGTGGAAACGTGCCCATTGTACTGCTGGTATTGATGCTGTGAGGAGCCCCAAGACAGACATAGCTGCCCTGATGGAAATTGGCAGGTTTGTCTTGGTCTTTTTTACCGCACTCTGAAGCTTCTCTATCTTTTCCTTGGGGAGAAAGATTCTCGCCTGTATGCAATCGATAGTGTATCCCAGGAATTTTATTGTCTGCGATGGAATCACATTTGATTTTTTCTTGTTTATTATCCAACTTAGACTCTCCAAGTGTCTCTTTGTCCTTTGCAGATCCTTCTCTAATATATCCCTTGTCTTGGCAAATATTAGAAGATCGTCTAAATATGGAACAATCGATATTCCCTCTACTCTGAGTGGGGCTAAGGCCTCTGCTACTATCTTTGTGAATATCCTCGGAGAGGATGACAGCCTGAAAGGAAGAGCTCTGAACTGAAAATGTAGAATTGAGTCTCCCATCTTGATCGCAAACCCTTAGGTGCCTTTGGGATGCTGGTGCTATAGGCACATGGCGATATGCATCTCTCAGGTCTATGGATGCCATAAAACAGTTTGGGGTCAGGAGACCCTTTACTGAAAAGATTGTGTCCATTCTGAATTTCTTGTACCTGATAGATCTGTTGAGGATCTTCAGGTTCAGAATAAATCTGAATTTGCCTGAAGGCTTCTTTACAAGAAATATGTGCGAATAGCACCCCTGTTCTACTTCTTTGGGAGGAACATTTACGATCACCCTCTGTTGAATCAACTCCTGTAAGATTGATGTAATTGCTACAGATTTCTCTGGGTCCCAGGGAGCCTGAGTTACGTAAAAACGAACAGGTGGGGGTTAAGAGAATTCCAGTCTGTAACCCTCTATTATTGTTTTGAGGATAAACGGACTGTCTGTTATCATCTTCCACTGTAAAAAGAAAGTTTGTAACCTTGCTCCCACAGTTGAAGGACACTCGCTGGCTTTTTGTATTTGGGGTGGGGGGGGCGAAATAGTACTCCTGACTTGCTCCTCCCTCTCTGAGACCTCCATGGTTTTTTATAACCTAAATCTTTCGTGTCCGGGTTTTTCCGAAAAGCACGAAAACTTTTATTGCCTTGAGGGATCACCTTTTTCTTTATAGGGAAGGCCTTTTCCTTGTCAGTCGTTCTTTCAAGTATGGTTTCAAGACCCGGGCCAAAAACCAAATCTCCCTCAAAGGGTAGACTGCATAGCTTCATCTTTGAGGCTGTATGCCAGGTCCATGTCTTAACCAATAAAGCTCTAGGAGTTGAGTTTATTAACGCTGAGGATCTGGCTGACATTTAAACTGATTCAGCTGAAGCATCTGCTATGTATCCCACTGCTTTTAGTAGTACAGGCAGTGTATCTAACAGATCCTTACGGGGAGTTCCTGCCTCGATATGGGCCTTCAACTATTCCAGCCAGTGCTCCAAGTTCCTGGCTACCACGGTTGAGGCCATGGCTGGCTTCAAATTTGCTAGGGTTGAATCCCATGCTTTCCTTAATAGGGAGTCCGCCCTCTTGTTCATGGTATCCTTTAGGATACCCATGTCCTCAAACGCAAGGTCAGTGTTCCTTGACACTTGAGAAAAAGCTGCGTTAAGCTTTGGTTTTTTGTTCCAGACTTGGGAGCTATCCTCTTCAAAGGGAAACCTCCATTTGAAGGATCTGGAAAAGAAAGGGGCCCTCTCTGGGTCCTTCCATTCCCTTTTTATAGTTTCCAATAGAAACGCATGCACTGGAAATACCCTGTGTTTTACCTCACCCATGCCCTGGAACATTTTATCATGTGTGGATAGTCTTCAAAAGGTCATCCACCTCCTCTAGGGATAATTTGTAGCGAGGAGAAGAGGAAGATTCTTTCTCTTCATCCCCTTCTTCCTCAGAGTCTGTAACAATGCTACGTTCTTCGTCTTCTGAGTCACTGCCCCCTCTGGATGCAGAAAGAGATGAATGAGAACGAGGTACTGTGCTGCTACCTGCAGCTGGGCATTTATCAAGATAAGACCTGAATTTCTCAAATATATCCGCCAATTCTTTTCTGAAGGAGTTCAATTATTCTCCTTACTGAGACGCAGGTGTAGTAGGAGTGGTTTCCTCCTTAACTAAGTCTGCAATGCAGACCCTGCATAATACTTTTGTACAGGACTCTCTTAGTACATTATTACATGACGGACATTTCCTCTTAGCAGGAGGGGAGAAATGTTTGGTCTTTTCTTTAACTTTCTGAAATACACCAAAATAACCATTTGCTTTTAACATTTCTTTCAATACAGCAACACAAAACCTTAGCATGCTGAAAAAATAGAGGAGCTAACACTTGAAATCCTCTTTTTGATACCAGCCAGTGAATCCCCCCACAGATTCACTTTACAATAAATGAACACACATACTTCCTGATATCAACATACAGGAAGAGTGTTGCTGGCTCCTAAATTCTCAAGAATTTAAAAGAGGGGAAATAACACATGCCCATAGAGTAAGATACAGTGACCACTGTCCCCGCTTACCTGGGCATGGCTGACTTGCATGGCTCTTGCTCCTGCCACCGCCGTTTGTTCCTCCTCCATGCTTCCAGGATTCACAATGGCGTTTGGTGCTTTTATTTCAAATTTCCCAGTCCGCTCGCCGCTGCGAGGGCCGGAAATGATGTCAGCCGGAAGAGGCCGTCCCCTCCTCCTGCATTCCAGTGGCCGGAACCGGAACCCGCGTTGCGCCACTAGAAGTCCCACCCCCGGCCGTAATGACGCACTCGCCCTCGGAACCCGGAAGGCTGAGGCTTTGGGGAAGAAGGAGACGCTGTTTCTCCTTAGCCTAGCTGCTGGTCTAAAGGAGCAGGGAACTCCAGCAGCCTGACCCTCGCCAGGTATGAAGAGGAGAGGATACCGGAGCATCCACCTCACGTAAGGGAGGAAGCTGGGCTGGTCTGCAGAAAAAATAAAACAAAACCGGTATGCCCCATACTCTCCCCACCTGGAGAAAGTGTAGCACACCCCTGGCTCCCTGCAGTGCTTCCACCATGGCAGAGGAAACACTACAACTGAGGCCATGGTGGAAGCGTCCGGTCTTTTAAGAAAACTGACTGCAGTGTTTCCTGAGAAAAGTGGGTGGAGCTGCGCTCTCTCCAGGTGCTGTCCTGAAAGATGAAGGGAGAAACATATTCTTTTGAAATCTAATAAAGAAATTCCTTGTACTAAAGTACCAACAAGAATAGTAGAATACTGTAGAATAAAAATATCAACAAGTGATTTGGTAAAGCAAGGATTTCAAAATTACCAATATCTACCAGATCATCTCAAAAACATAGTCAAAATAAAAAGAACAAAAACAACCGCCTAAAAAAAAAAAAAAAATTAAAACTAGAAGACATAACCATTACCACGATAATCTGGGAATACTTAACAGATAACCATCTAAATAAAAAAGGGAATACCTTTATTTTATAACCTCCTTTCATCCATCTCTACAAATGGGAAAAATCCCAACATGTTGAAATGGGAGAAAGACCTCTCACAAACATTCTCTTGGGAACAATGGAAAAAAACTATTACAACAATAACTAAAACATCTGCTTGCATTGAACATTGGCACAATTCTCAAAAAATCCTTAATAGGTGGTATCTGACCCCATATAGATTGGCAAAAATATTCCCCTCCATATCGCCATTATGTTGGAGGTGCAATGAGTCTTCAGGTAACCTATACCATACACTATGGGCCTGCAAAAGTTTAACAAGTTTCTGGAATGCTATCTCCTCTTTTATAGCAGACCTCACAGACATGGTAATAGATTTGACACCAGAAATGGCCTTACTAGGAATAAATCTGGATAGATACCCACTATGTTTTAGGGTGATAGTAACACATAGTCTGGTAGCGGCAAGGATAACTATCACAAGCATGTGGAAATCTACAGAAACTCCTAACTTGTCAAGGGTGGTCTCTAGAATAAAACACTCAAGCCCAATATGAGCTTCTTCTAGCATGGTTTACTATTTTACTTATAAATTTACGGTTGTTTGTTGTTAAATAATGTTAACCATAACATACTTACTGTAACTAAGAATGTTCACACGCCTTGGATTACTCTTTATGAAGCTAATAAAAATTTAAAGTTAAAAAAATAATACTTTGGGATCCAAGCAAAGCTGTTTCTCATAAACATGAAAAGTCTTTATTTTCTTCAAGGCAAACAACAACAGTGCTTTCAGCAGCAAACGTAAATAGCTTAAGTCCAGCAACAAGAAAACCAAGTCCACTTATCTTCAGCACAAATGAAAAAGAACAAAGATATCAGCCACATAAGAGAATTACCCACAGGTAGGAAAGTCCAGACTGAGCCATTTTGCCGGGCTCCAGCAGACGTGCAGCACCCAGGCAGGTATCCTTCCCCAAAACTCCTACTACTCCACACCTGCACTAGGAGCTTCCTGTCTTTTAATGCTGCTTCCTGGAGGTAAGCTTTAACCAAGGCAGAAATCCATGTCCCTGCTTGCAGAAACACAGGATCACTACCTTCCCTACTGACAGAATGGCGATCTGCCTTGTTTTCTTAGGCAGACAGCCGTTCTGCTTCTGTCCTGAATGGTTGGCAGGTCTCGGCAGACATTGAGTCTGCCGAACCTGTTGGTTGGCTTGCGGTGTGTCCCGCTGTGTCCAATAACAGCAAGAGCGAGGCAGCGCGTGTGCATGCCCCGGAACTGCAGGATCACAAACAGGTACGTGATCCTGCACAGGAGACCCACATTGCCGCTGTATATGTACAGTATACGGTCAGTATACGGTCGGCAAACGGTTAACCACCTAAAGAACAGGCCTATTTTTTACACTTGGTGTTTACAAATTAAAATCATGTTTTTTTGCTAGAAAATTACTTAGAACCCCCAAACATTATATATATTTTTTTCAGACACCCTAGAAAATAAAATGGCGGTTGTTGTTTATGTCACACCATTTTTGCTCAGCAGTCTTACAAACGCAATTTTATTTTTTTTTAAATTTTGAACAAAACAATAAGAAAACAGTAAAGTTTGCACATTTTTTTTTATATTGTGAAAGATAATGTTATGATGAGTAAATTGAGACCCAACATGTCATGTTTCAAAATTGCGCCCGCTTGTGGAATGGCAATAAACTTTGACACTTAAAAGTTTCCATAGGCGAAGTTTAAAAATTTCTACTGGTTACCAGTTTTGATTTACAGAGGAGGTCTTTTGCTAGAATTATTGCTCTCACTCTAACGATTGCGGCGACACCTCACATGTGTGGTTTGAACACCGTTTACATATGCGGGCGCGACTTATGTATGCGTTCGCTTCTGCGCGCGAGCATGGCGGGACAGGGCGCTTTAAAATGTATTTATTTTTTTCTTATTTATTTTACTTTTTATTTTTACTGTTCCTTTAAAAAAAATTTTGGATCACTTTTATACCTATTACATAGAATGTAAACATCCCTTGTAATAGAAAAAAAGCATGACAGGACCTCTTTAATGTGAGATCTGTGGTCAAAAAGACCTCAGATCTCATGTTTACACTTAAAAAAAAAAAAAAAAATTCAATAACATTTTTTTCCCCTTTAAGACCATTGGGCGGAAGTGACAATTGATGTCGCTTCCGTCATCCAATGGCATGGAGTCGAATGGGGGCCATCATTCCCTCGACTTTCAGCCTCAGAGGGGAAAGAACCGGACGGATCGTCTCCGTCGCTACTGACAGCTCTGGTAAGCAGCGGAGATGACGCTGGCACACCTCCCCCCCCGCCGATTAAAGTGACCTCGCGGCGAATCCGCTGCAGAGATCACTTTTATCTGAAAGCTTACCACCCGCAGTTTTTAAAAATACCAGGTTTAGGGCAGCTGTTACCCTAAAAACTATATTCAATGTCAGAGTACCGATGTATAACGACGGCGGTCCAGAAGTGGTTAACCGCTAGCCGAACAATTGCCTCAGGTTAGCACGGCTGCGCAAATCGCCGTAGGTATACTTCGGCTCTTTTAGACGCTATTGTAGGCGCGTGAGCATGCCCGCAGCGGGTCCCCGGAGCTGATGCGCATGCGCGGAGGGCGCAATGTCCAATGGGCACCCGCGATTGCTCGTGACAGAACGAGAAAGGGGATGTGTGTGTGTGTAAACACACAAATCCCAGTTCTGTCAGGGGAGAGGAGACAGATCGTGTGTTCCTGCTAAGTAGGAACAACGATCTGTCTCCTCCTCTAGTCACTCCCATCCCCCCACAGTTAGAACACACAGTGAGAGAACACATTTAACCCCTTGATCGCCCCCTAGTGTTATCTCCTTTCCTGCCAGTGACATTTATACAGTAATCAGTGGCTATTTTTAGCTCTGATCCCTGTATAAATGTCAGAGGTCCCAAAAAAGTGTCAAAAGTGTCCGATCTGTCCGCTGCAATGTCACAGTCCCAATAAAAATCGCCGCAATTACAAGTAAAAAAAAAAATATAATAAAAATGACATAAATCTATCCCTTATTTTTTAGACGCTATAACTTTTGCGCAAATCAATCAATATACGCTTATTGCGATTTTTTTACCAAAAATATGTAGAAGAATACATACCGGCCTAACATGATGAAGAAATTTGTTTTTTTTAAATTTGTTTTTAGGATATTTATTATAGCAAAAAGTACAAGATATTGTATTTTTTTCAAAATTGTTGCTCTTTTTTTGTTTATAGTGCAAAAAATAAAAACCGCAGAGGTGATCAAATACCACTAAAAGAAAGCTCTATTTGTGGGGAAAAAAGGACATAAATTTTGTTTAGGTACAACATTGCACGACCGCGCAATTGTCAGTTAAGGCGACGCAGTGCCCCCCCCTTTCTAGAATATTGAAGAATGTTCTGGAACTAGTGGGCATAGGTTAGGAGGGGCTGCCATAAATATTTATGGGCCCTCAGCCAATCCCCAGAGGTGGAGCCTATCGCTCATGTGACCTTCCTGACTTGGGAAAAGAAGTACTGCTGGGGTCAGCTTCACATTGAAGGTGAGTATTGCAAGCTGAGCTGCATTTTAGGTTTGTTTTTTTTAAACACAGGCTGTAGGATATTTTCTGAGAAATAAGAATTTATTCCAGACTCAGGCTTTAAATTGAAAATAATCGCATAACAAAAAAAAAATTATAATTTAAATAAAAAATGATCCACAGGAACCTTTAGCTATAATGTGTTAGTATGCACCTCATATAACACATAATGGCATGACTTTCCTGGCTAGTGATCCCCTCCAATGCTACAATGTCAGTGTTCCAGTCTGTCATACTGTAGGTGCTTCCATCTTCTCTTGGTCTTCCTTCTGAGTTTGGACTTTTTTGCCCCTTGATTGGCTGGGATGTGATGATGTCACTCCCATACTTGTGCACTGGAGTCACATTATCACTGCATAGAGAAGTGACACAAACCTACGCTGAGCTGTGCACGTGCTCAGTGTAAGCAAATGCTGACAAGCAGGGAGAAGAACAGAAGAACGCCTATTTGTCAGCATTTTTTTTTTTCACTTTAATGGTTCAATTTGATCTTAAGAGCAAGACAATGTTATTGCACTGAAGCTGCAAGAGCTCCCTCTTGTGGCTAGCCTACAAATCCCTATATTAAATCAGAGTTCCACCCAAAAGCGGAACTTCCGCTCATCTGATTCCTCCCCCCCTCCGGTGCCACAATTGGCACCTTTCGGGGGGACAGATAACTGTCTTAGACAGGTATCCTTTCCCACTTCCGGGAGCCTCAGCCGTGGCTATTGACATCACGGCTGGGCCTCCCTACTCCTTCCCCTGTCGCCGGGCCAGTAGGAGAGAAGAGCGAGCCTGCCTCGCACATGCGCAGTAGGGTTCCCGGCGTGACGCCGACTGAGCTACACTGCCGGGTACTCTTATACGCAATGGCGGCGGCAGCACTTGACAGCTGATGGAAACACCAGCTGCGGTGCCAACATAGCTGGATTCCAGGACAGGTAAGTGTCCTATTATTAAAAGCCAGCAGCTGCAGTATGTGTAGCTACTGGTTTTTAATTTGGGGGGGGGGGGGGGGCAGAACACCGCTTTAAAAGCAAAAAAAATACATGGAAAAGTGTCAATTTAAAAATGTGAATTTCACCCCTTGATAAAACCTCACCCCAGGGTAAAACAAACCTTATTGTCAGAAGTTTTGCAACTTTGGCATATGTGAGTAAAATTGTACATCTCAACACAACTACTTAGTGTATTATATATTGTTCTTTTCAGGAAAAATTTGGACTTTTATTTGATGGTTAATGAAAATAGATATTTCCTGATTTTGTTCCATTATCTGAGGAAAACTGGCTTAAAATAATACAAAAAATATGGTTAAAATGCTAGCTGTATATTTCTTGTCATTACCATAACCGACCACTAAAAACCAAACTAAGCTTAGGATTGCCTGGACCTGAGTTCAGGTCCAAACTCAAAACTCAGCTGATATTCTTGGTCCAGTGATGTTGATCCATGTGGCTACATTAGGTTAATGATGTCATGAATATCCCTGCCCCTTTGTAAATTCAACTGTAAGAAAGGGAATCCCCCACCCACTGTTCATTTGATGAGGAATGACAGCTGGCTTCTGGTTGGCAAGCTAATTCCTAGTCCTGACATTCATGGGGATCCCTCATGTGTGTGCACTATTTGTAATTTATACCTATAGTAGGCCCAGAAACAATACTGCACATTTAGGCCCCTTTCACGCGATTGGACTTTCTATCCATTTTTCATTCATCCGTCAACAGACAACAATGCATTCCTATGGGCAAACGGATAACCATCAGTTACCATCCGTTAACCTCTGCTTCCGATCTTGTCTGTTTTTTTGAACTTACAAGGCAGATCCTTGAAAATGGATATTAACTGACATTAACGGACAATGTCTGTCAACGTCTGATCAGTTAAGATCCGCTTTGAAGAAAATATTTTTTTTTTTGTTTATATGTGACCTCAACCTATGACCCAGGCAGTAATTGTACAATAGGAAGTACATCCCCAAGGAGAATCATGGCCAGAGATGTCTCCCAGGAGCAACTAATAAACCTAGTGCATGAAAGGCTAGGCTTGTGGGACTCAACATTTGGGACCACAGTGACAAAATTGTTGGAATCCATTGCACTACACAGACAGCACACACATGGACAAAGCAAGGACATATCACTCACTGTAAATGGATCAAAACGAATGCAAAAATGGATGTAAGTGGGTGAATTAACGGATGTTGACGGAACGGAAGAAAACGGAGATTAACGAAACTTACGGCGTATGAAGCACAGGGTAAGAACTGATACGTTTTTAATGTGGCTAAACTGACGGTGCCCGTGTGAATGAGGCCTAAATCTACATTCACACTGTTTATTTGGCAGCAGTAGGAATCTGCTGATCCTTCTGTTTTTGACACCTGTGAGCAGCTAACTGCAGCCAAGCCGTATATTTTAATGACAGGTTGCTGGTGGTCGCAGTTGTTCACACAGCCAGCGATTACCTGTGGTGATTGTTGTTGGTCACACACAAAGTGCAGGTAGTCGCTGGCTGTGCAAACAGCTGTGGAAGCTGGCAACCTGTCATTAGCATCAGTTCGCACTGGAGTCGCACAAGAATGCGGAGTGCGTTTCTGATACGATTCCGTGCAGTGTGATTTTTATACCATTCATTTGGGCTGAACTTACACCAAAAGTAATGCATGCACTACTTTTACCACTTGACCTCCTAAAGGTTTTACCTCTTTCATGACCAGGGCATTTTTTTGCAATCAGCACTGTGCTACTTTAACACCTTTCCACTTGGTCTAGAGCAGCATGACGCCTGGGCATCATATGATGTCCTTCGGGTCTGATATGGAAATTAAGGGGAACCCTGCGTCAAGTTTTTAAAAAAAACGGCGTAAGGGTCCCCTCAAAATCCATACCAGACCCAGACCCTGCGGCCTGCCCAACCTGGCAGGCTGCAGGAAAAGAGGTGGGGGGGGCGAGAGAGTGCCCCCCCTCCTGAACAGTACCAGGCCACATGCTCTCAATATGGGGAGGGTGCTTTGGGATGGCCCCCTAAAGCACCTTGTTCCCATGTTGATGGGGACAAGGGCCTCATGCCCACAACCCTTGCTCTGTGGTTGTGTGGGTCTGTGGGCGGGGGGCTTATCGGAATTTGGAAGCCCCCTTTAACAAGGGGACCCCCAGATCCCAGCATCCCCCGTGTGAAATGGTAACGGGGTACAAATGTACCCCTACCATTTCACAAAAAAAAGTGTCAAAATGTTAAAAACGACAAAGCACAGCTTGGGACAAGTCCTTTATTGAAAAATAAAAAAATTTAAATGTCCCACGATGTCCATTCATCTTCTTCTATCACGCCGCCCAGACCGAAAAAGAAAAAAAAAATCCGCCACTGATCCGCCTCCATGGGAGGCTCCCGCCGTCTGACGCATCTTGGCTTGTGACAGCTCTTATATAACTCAGAAAAAAAAAATCTGATCACTGCCACACCAGTTATATGATAATGCTGTACTGCACTGGTGACAGCATGTAAAAAAAAAAAGTCAATTTTTTTTTTTTTTTAGAATTTCTTTAATTTCCGAAACAATGATGACAAAAATTTACAACTTAAAAAGAACCCCACCATGTTTCTTATTGATCAGCTTGGACTGTCTACTTTCCAAAAAGGGGTCATTTGTGGGGTATTTGTACCGTCCTTACATTTTAGGGCCTCTAGAAATGAGATAGGCCATCAGTACCTCAGGTTTGATCATTTTTCAGATATATACCATAGTCTGTGCCCCGTACACACGGTCGGACTTTGTTTGGACATTCCGACAACAAAATCCTAGGATTTTTTCCGTCGGATGTTGGCTCAAACTTGTCTTGCATACACACGGTCACACAAAGTTGTCGGAAAATCCGATCGTTCTAAACGCGGTGACGTAAAACACGTACGTCGGGACTATAAACGGGGCAATGGCCAATAGCTTTCATCTCTTTATTTATTCTGAGCATGCGTGGCACTTTCTGAGCATGCGTGGCACTTTGTCCGTCGGATTTGTGTACACACGATCGGAATTTTCGACAACGGATTTTGTTGTCGGAAAATTTTATCTTCTGCTGTCCAACTTTGTGTGTCGGAAAATCCGATGGAAAATGTCCGATGGAGCCCACACACGGTCGAATTTCCGACAACACGCTCCGATCGGACATTTTCCATCGGAAAATCCGACCGTGTTTACGGGGCATAACTATCCTACACACTAAATAATATACACTGATTTGGGTTATTTTCACCAAAGAAATGTAGCAGAATACATTCTGTGCTAAATTTATAAAGAACAATTTATTTGAAAAATTTTATAAAACAGAAACAAAGTAAGGCACATTTTTTTTTTAAACTTTTCAGTCTTTCTTATTTATTTTGCCAAAAAAAAATAAAAAAAACAAGGAGTGATTAAATACCACCAAAAGAAAGCTGCAGTCGTGTGAACAAAATGATAAAAATTTAGTGTTGCATGACCGTGCAATTGTCATTCAAAGTGCAACAGCGCTGAAAGCTGAAAATTAAACAAGCCTGTTGAAAATATCCCATGACACACTCAGGTCTTAATTTGTTTTCTGTTCCTAACGGCAAAGATTGCTATAACGACAGCGTGGAAAAGCCCTGGTATAGACATTGTGCTAGTCAAACGGAAACTTGTGTGGATCATGTTGAATGAAAAAATTGTGAGTGTCCTTCGGGACAAACAATTCATCTTTGAGAAAATATGGTCCTCCTAGCTTGCTTATTTACAGGTCCCAAATGAACAAAACTGAATTTATGGATGATCGATAGAGGATGCCGGACGGATTCACCTCTTTTTTCCTTCTCCTCTTCTATGGCTCCCCTAATTCAAGACAGCCTTGGCATCATGCTCTAATCGCTTTCTTTCTCTTTTACTTATTTAAGATGCTCATGTTTGCACTCTGGGGATTGGAGTCCCTAAGGCTCCATGCACACTGGACATTAAAATAACGTTATAAAAACGCCAGTAGCTTTGCAGTGGATCTTTCAATGTTTTTTAACTTGTTTGCAATAGCACTTACTAGCGTTTTTCCGCGTTAGCGTTTTTTTTTTTTCAATGGATCAAAAACGTTAAAAAACACTGGTGAGACACGTTTTTGAACGTTTATCAGCGTTTGACATTTTTTGTGGTCAGAAAAACGACTCCTGAATGCGATTTTATGGCGTTCAGAAAGCAGCCCATAAACTCCACTGCTTATAAACGTCCATGTGTGCATGGACACATAGGATAAATAAAGGGGAGTTTATGGGCTGTTAAAAAAAAAAAGAAGAACGCCCAAACTCCCAAAAACAACCGTTTATGAGCTTCAGTGTGCATGGTGCCTAATATGGGACTCTCATGTTGCTGGGCAGTGGACAGTATTTTGGAGGCTTTAATCACTGGATAAAGGCTTTCTCGTTTTATAGGCCTATTTACAGTGACTACGCTTTAGTGAGGTCTCGACCTCAGGATCCTTATATATTATGTTTCCATATTCGGATCAATTGGACAGTTGTCTGGACAGCTACCTCCCAGTGTTTATGATGTTATTGTCATCACATACTTGGGCTCCATGCACACTGGACATTAAAATAACGTTATAAAAACGCCAGTAGCTTTGCAGTGAGTCTTTCAATGTTTTTGCAAAAGCGTTTATTAGCATTTTTCCACGTTAGTTTTTTTTTTTTTTTTTTGAAAATGGATCAAAAACATTAAAAAAAGTTGGGGAGCCACATTTTTGAATATTTATCAGCGTTTGGTATTTTTTTTTGGTCAGAAAAATGACTCCTGAACGCAATTTTATGGCGTTCAGAAAACAGCCCATTAACTCCACTGCTGATAAAAGTTCAAAAATGTCCATGTGTTCATGGACACATAGAATAACATAGAGTGAAGTTAAGTGGCTGTTAAAAAAAAACAAAAAACGTCCAAATTCTAAAAAACGGCCGTTTATGAGCTCCAGTGTGCATGGAGCCTAGTCTATAGCTCAATGCAAGCTTTCTCTGTTTATATGTGTTTATGCCCATGTACCCACCCATAGCCTTATGGAAGACCTAAACCATTGCCAAGTTCTTCTTCTGTCTCCCCCCCCCCCCCCATTTATGTACCAATTTTGTTACATGTACACAGCAAGCGAAGATCGTTCGCTACTCTGTCAAGTGATTATTTACTCTTTGTTCTCTTCAAACATTAATAAAAACTATTGAAACAGAAAGCTGAAAATTGTCCTGGGCAGGAAGGGGGTAAAAGTGCCCTGTATTAAAGTAGTTAACAGGCCATTTCTCAGTCCCCAGCTGTCACTGCCTATTACTGTCACAAGGGATGTTTACATTCTGACAGCAAGAAGAGTGATCAGATCATTTTTTTTTTTTTTTAGAGAGACAAAAAAAAAAAAAAAAAGAAGAAGAAAAAAAAAATCACACATGTGAGAGGTATTGTCGGGATCGTCAGAGCGAGAACAATAATTCTAGAAAAAGACTTCCTCTGTAACTCTAACCTGGTAACCGTTAAAATTTTTTAAAGCGTTGCCTATGGAGATTTTTAAATACCGTATTTTGTCGCCATTCCACAAGTGTGCGCAATTCTAAAGCATAACGTGTTGGGTATCTATTTACACGGTGTAATGTCATCTTTTACAATGTACAAAAAAATTAGGCAAACTTTACGGTTTTGTTTTTTTTTCAATTCAGTGAAGTTTTTTTTTTTTTTTTTTAAATATTGCGTTTGAAAGACTGCCGTGCAAATACTGTGTGACAAAATATTGCAACAACTGCCATTTTATTTTCCAGGGTCTTTGCTTAAAAAAATAAAAATTGTATATATATATATATATATATATTTATATTTATTTATTATACAGGTTTTATATAGCGCTAACAATTTGGGCAGACATTACAGTTACATTACAATTTGGTACAAGAGGAATCAGCGGCCCCTGCTCTTTAGAGCTTACAATCTAAAAAAGAAAGGTCAATTGATACAAAAGGTAATAGCTATGGGGGGATGAGCTGATGGAGGAAGTAAAACAGTGTTAGTTAGAAGCAGGATAGGCTTCTTTGAAGAGAAGGGTTTTCAGGGATCGCCTAAAGATGGATAGATTAGGGGACAGTCGGACAGATTGGGGTAGGGAGCTCCAAAGGATGGGAGAAGCTCTGGAGAAATCCTGGAGGCGAGCATGGAGGAGGTGACAAGGGAGCTAGGGAGCAGGAGGTCCTGGGATGACAGAAGAGAGCTGCTTGGTTGGTATTTTGGGACTGGGTTAGCGATGTAGCTGGGGGCAGAGTTATGGATGGCTTTGTAAATAATTGTTAGTACTATGAATTTTATTAATTGGGTGAGTGGAAGCCAGTGGAGGGATTGGCAGAGAGGGGTGGAGGACACTGAATGGTTGGTAAGGTGGATGAGTCTTGCAGCGGCATTCATTATGGTTTGAAGGGGGGATAGTCTATGTAATGGTAATCCAATGAGGAGGGAGTTGCAGTAGTCGAGGCGAGAGATAACCAAGGAGTGAATTAGAAGCTTGGTGGTGTCATTAGTTAAAAAGGGGCGTATTCTGGAAATGTTGTGGAGGCTAAGGCGGCAAGATTTGGACAGGGATTGTATGTGGGCCTGAAAGGACAGTTCAGAGTCTAAGGTTACCCCTAGCACCCTGGCATGTGGGGACGGACTGATAGATGTGACATTGATCTTGACAGAGAAGTCAGGGGAGGGGGCACGTGGTGGAGGAAATTTTATGATCTCGGTTTTAGATAGATTCAGTTTGAGGAAGTGGTTTGACATCCAGGCTGATATGTCTGTTAGTAAATCAGTGATGCGTGAGGAGATTGATGGGGTGAGCTGAGGGGCAGAGAGATAGATTTGGGTGTCATCAGCATATAAATGATAGTGGAAGCCATGGGAGGCTATCAGCTGACCCAGGGAGGATGTGTAGATCGAGAATAGTAGAGGTCCAAGGACAGAACCTTGGGGGACCCCAACGGTAAGAGGAGTTGGAGAGGAGGAAGTGGAGTTGTGACACTGGAGGTGCGAGGAGATAGGTAAGATTCGAACCAATGGAAAGTGCAGCCATGGTAACCAAGCAAATTGAGTTTTTTGAGGAGGAGGGGGCGGTCAACTGTATCAAAGGTTAGCGGAAAGGTCCAAGAGGAGGAGTACAGAATAACGACCGTTGGTTTTGGCTGTTAGTAAGTCGTTTGATGGTTTTAGGAGGGCAGTTTCTGTGGAGTGCTGTGGGCGAAATCCAGACTGAAGGGGATCAAGAAGGTTATTCTCAAAAGAAAAAAAAAGAAAAATAATAAATAATAATAATAATAATAATAATAATAATAATAATAATAATAATAATATATATATATATATATATATATATATATATATATATATATATATAAAAAACCACATACGGATTTTAAGCACATCTGTGTGAATGTGTCCTAATGGAAAGTGCGCTTTTATTTTTACAAAATGCGTTGGAGGTCCGGGAAGCGGGACTTTTCAAACGTCCAGCACACGGTAGACTGGTTATGAAGCACTTAAATGGGACCGTTTTACAAGTGCTTTTGACGCACTGAGCAGCCGCCGCCTGTTGCACGCCGCGCATAGACGCTATTTAACGCATATTTTGATTAAAGCGCATCAAAGATGTGGCACAAAGGATTTTCATTTTTTTTCTTTAATGCACCTAAAATGCATGTAAAACGCAGAACAGAACCTGACGTTAGGACACGGCCTTTTGACACCCATGATCCCTTCTAGGACGGCCCATGTGTACACAGTCCAGCATGTACACAGTGAAGGTGGAATGTTCCCACGTGTGTGTGCTCCGCTCTCCATGTGTTTGTTGGAGGTACAGCACCTTCCCATCCGTACAGGTGACCCCCGTCCCTTCCCGGGAGCACACCGTGGTCACCTCTCCTGTGCCCGGCTCTCCTCCGTCCTCTCCCGTCACTCTCTCCGGCAGACTGTCTACCAGCGAGCCGTCTCCCCCCTCCTCCTCCCCTTTACTACTCCGCTGACGGGCGCCCCGGCCGGCCAA
This sequence comes from Lithobates clamitans, assembly GCA_037952925.1. Classification (NCBI taxonomy): domain Eukaryota; kingdom Metazoa; phylum Chordata; class Amphibia; order Anura; family Ranidae; genus Lithobates; species Lithobates clamitans. The sequence continues at coordinate 5,890,355 of JBBGZY010000142.1, forward strand.
TCAGAAAGCAGGAATGTCGGCTGACCCCGCCCCGCTCTTTTCCCATGCCTGGGGGGCCGCTCCCCTCCCTCTCTTTGTATCAGACATCCGGGTTCCCCTCTCGGCTCTCTCTCTGATTTTCGGAGCCATTTTGGAGTGAGTTGAGGATATTGGGGGTGTCCGGTGATCAGCAGGCGGCGCCCCCCCCCCCCTCAGTGTGTGTCGGATGTCACATTGAAGTTTGGGCTCCTGAGTGTCTCCTCCCCCCCCCCCCCCCCCCCCGCTCTAATCTTCTTGCTGCAGAAGGTGGAGTTCTGGCGGGGGGAGCCCTCACTACACCGGACCGACTACTCACTACTGCTGGCTGATCGGCTGCTGGGCTCCACATTACACATCTCACCCCCCCCCCCGGAATACGACTGGGTCACCCCCCCCCCCCCGATGTGAAGGAATTATCTCTGTCCATGGGATTGTATGACATCGTCTTGTATGGGCGCTGAGATCCGACCACAACATGGGGGCTCTGGGACTCACTTGGACACTTCTTCTGGCAACTTTCTGTGCAGGTAAGTGGCCCGATCACCTTCCCCCGATCACGGAACACACACTCCGACCCCCCGATCACACACCCCGACCCCCGAACACACACTCCGACCCCCCGATCCTGGAACACACATTCCGATCTCTCCCCGGAGATCCTCCGCCCGCAACTTTGTATCTGTCTATTTCCACACCATCCCTCCGCTCTTTGTACGATGCACGTGTCTGCGATCTCCTCCGATCATCCCCCGATAATCCACAGCACACGTGCGGACCAGATTACAACATGGGGGGGGGGGTCTACAGAAACCTCCACTGGGGGACCTCTGAAGAAGATATCCCCCCACCTCACCCACACACTGGAGGATCAGATCTCTAGAGAAGAGACCCCCCCACTGTAATTCTTTGGAGAAGTGACCCCCCCCATACACACACACTAGTGGATTAGATCTCTTGAGAAGAATGCCCCAATGGTGGACCTCTGAAGAAGAGACCCACTAAAGTATCAGATCTCCAGAGAAGAGACCCCCCCAAATCCCCACTAGTGGAGCTCTGAAGAAGAGAACCACTGAAGGATCTGATCCTCCAATGGGGGTCTCTTCTCCAGAAATCTGATCTTCCAATGGGGGGGGGGGGTTCTTTTCTTCTCTCTTCTTCAGAGGTCCACCACTGGGTGTCTCTTCTCCAGAGAGCTGATCCTCCAATGGGGGTCTCCTCTTAAGAGATCCACCAGTGGGATTTGATTCTCCAGGGATCTGGGTTCTCTTCTCCGGGGAGCTGATCTTCCAATGGGGGTCTCTTCTTCAGAGGTTCACCAGTGGGGGTATCTTCTCTGGAGATCTGATTTCCAGAAAAGAGATTCCCCCCCCCCCACTGGTAGACTCCTGAAGAAAAGACCCCCATTGGAGGATCAGATCTCCGGAGAAGAGAACCCTACTGGTGGACCTCTGAAGAAGAGATCCACATTGGAGGATTAGATCTCCGGAGAAGAGAACCCCACTGGTGGACCTCTGAAGTAGAGATCCCCATTGGAGGATCACATCTCCAGAGAAGAGAACCCCACTGGTGGACCTCTGAAGAAGAAGTTCCCATTGGAGGATCAGATCTCTGGAGAAGGGAACCCCACTGGTGGATCTCTGAAGAAAAGACCCCCATTGGAGGAACAGATTCCCAGAGAAGAGACCCTCACAGGAGGATCAGATCTCTGGAGCTCCACTGGAGATCTCTAAAAAGATATCTCCACTGTTGGACCTGTGAAGAGCGCACTCCCACTGGTGAATCTTGGAGAAGAGACCTTCCAGTGGTGAATCCAATCAGACCTCCGGAGGAGAGAATTCTCCCCACTAATGGACTTCTGGAGAAAACCCCCCCTTTCCCACTGGTGGTCCTCTGGGGAGAGACACCCCCTCCCCCCTTTACTGGTGGAAGTGACAGGATGCCTGCTATGTGCCCCCTCTCTAGGGCACCCCAGGCTGGGACTTTGATGGCGGTTGTGTATTTTAGGCAGGTCATGCTGTGTCCTCTGGTGATGAAGTGTTGTGATGCTCCCCCTGGGGCTTTTGCTATTTTTATGAGATGAATCATTTTGGCTTTGATTTGTGACTGGTGGCGTGTACTACATTGTAGTAAAATAAGCTTTCCCCTCCCACAAACACACAGCCTCAGCCTCGTCGGTTGGAGGTTCTGCTGCAGGTTTCTCATTGTACACATTGATCAATTGATCCCCAGCATGCAGGGGGCATCATGGTAAAGCTTACTGTCATGTAAATTCATATATATATATATATATATATACACACACACAGTGTGTCTATATAAATAAATATATATACATCCCACATGCGTGTATATAGCCCTGAGCAATTGCAGCATTGTCTGCTGATCACCATGCCACCATCCATGAGCTCATTGATGGGTGGTGTGCCCTTGCAGAACACACGTGTATGTGGCATGCCTGTATAGAAGTGCTGTGCAATGTACAGATCCTGTGCTGTATCACGTTTTCAGGGTCTCCAGTCGCCGTGGCTGACATTTGTAGCTGTAGTGCTTCGGCTGTCCTTATTAAACCTCACATAACCCCTGTAGTATACGCTTGTATTGTAGTGATGCTGGGAACACGAGGCTTCTGTCTGAAAATAAAGCCTGTGAAAATGGCAGGGAAATATTTGGTGGTGACATTGCACACACGGCTTAATCACCAAATAGCATGTGTGTGTGTGTGTAGCATACGTAAGATTGTATAGATTTGTGTATACACATTGCAAGGCATGAGCAGACTACCCCCTCCCCTCCAATGTGGCTAATGCAATTTCTGCAGACCCTAGACTGGTCCAGGGCTGCCGGAGGGGTGGGGGGATTGCTTCCACCTTGTTAATGATGAATGGGGGGGAAGCAGAAGGCATAGTAGAATAGTAAACTGATGGCTCCAGTGTTTGGCAAACAATCAGGAACCTCTCTCCCTCTGAAGCTAACCATGTCCTTATGTGACAGCGGCTGGGTAGCCTTCCCTGCTTCACAAGACATTGGCACAGAATGCCTCAATGAAGGGAGGGGAGCGGGCGGGGAGGGGGGGGGGAGGTTAGGATTAGGATCATGTAAAAAAAAAATTATATTGATTTATTATTTTGTAATTTTTTTTTTTTTTTGGGCAAGGCATGAAAAGGGTTAAAGATGCAAAGTACATCATTTAAATTTCCCGATCCTGTATGCACCATTTTGTGTTTTCACGTCATCTGTTTTGCTGGCTGCTGTGCTGTCATTCTGTGCACTGTTGCTGCATGCCTGCCAGTCTCCATGTTATGTGTTGAAGGGCATCACATGCCCACCCACGCCCCAAAATTTGGGTGATTTTAGAAGTGTTAGTGAATGGAAATGAACTGCCCGCTTAGGGAGTGTGCTGGTGTTCCCTGTGATGGAGGGGTGTGTTTTTTATTTATTTTTTAAATTTTGTTTTTTTAAATTTTGTTTTTTCCTTTTTTTTTGTTTGTTTCGGAATGTGGCAGCCTAGCTGAAGTCTATGAAGCGGCATGCTCCATCCACCATCCCTGTGCTGCCTCTCTCGCTCTCTGTTTTCTTTGTTCAGGGCTCTCATTAAAAATGCAGTGCCAGTGTTTATAACACACACACAACCTGGCACTGTCAGGATTCTCATTTTCACGTTAAACCCCCAGGAGATGGGGCAGCTGAACAAATGTAGCCGAGACAAAAACAGGCAATATTTTGCTTCCATTTATCATCCTCTGGTATTGTGCAGCCAACACGGCTTTAAAGTTTTAGAAGAAATTGAGCTGATGATGTAAGATATGTTTAGGCTTACATGCTTGCTCATACAGAATTGTCAGCTAGATTGGAAACTAATTGCAGCTTTTTTTTTTTTAAATTGTGATTTGGGTGGCCAATGTTAAGGCGGTATGGCTAGGGGGCATCAAACTGTTTTTGGAGTGTTCGTTTTCTGGCATGGCCAATATAAGGGAGGTACGGAAAGGGTGGATCATATGTTTTTGGAGTGTTCATTTTCTGGCATGGCCAATGTAAGGGAGGTACGGGAAGGGTGTATCATATGTTTTTGGAGTGTTCGTTTTCTGGCATGACCAATGTAAGGGAGGTACGGGAAGGGTGGATCATATGTTTTTGGAGTGTTCGTTTTCTGGCATGACCAATGTAAGGGAGGTACGGGAAGGGTGGATCGTATGTTTTGGGTGTGTTTGCTGGCATGGCCAATGTAAGGGAGGTACGGGAAGGGGGGATCATATGTTTTTGGTGTGTTTGTTTGCTGGCATGGCCAGTGTAAGGGAGGTACGGGAAGAGGGGATCATATGTTTTTGGTGTGTTTGTTTGCTGGCATGGCCAGTGTAACGGAGGTACGGGAAGGGGGGGGGGGTCATATGGTTTTGGAGGGATTCTATACTGGTGTGACATAAATGAGGAAGAGCAGATAATATAGTTTTTGTTTTGTGTCTTACTATACTGGCATGGCCAATCTAAAAGAGGCAGGGGATCATATAATGTTTTTAGAATGTTTCTATACTGGTATGGCTGGGTGGGTAATTAACAGTTTTTGGAGTGATTCTATACTGGTATGGCTGCCGAATGCGGAAAGGTCTTCCCTTTTTTTTTTTTTTGTTCTCACTTTCTTCTAGTAGGAAGGACAGGCAGCGTTGCATGATAGATCTATGTATTGGCTATGAATTACACATTTGCCTTCTGTGCTGCTGTTCAAGCTTCTTGACATTGCTGTAAATTGGTTTGCCACTGTGAATCCCGCCAGTCCTTCTCTGCGGGATTTTCAAACGTCAAGAGTGACATAATCTGATTGTAGACCCTCTCAAAGACATGTATGTGTAGTTTTCACGTATACTGCATGACTTGTGTAGTAGAACCGTACAAGGTTCTTTTTCCATAGGTCACGTATTTTCAGGATTGTGCCAGTAAAATAAGTGAATAAATAAAATAAAACATCAGCATCTTGTGAACGTGGGTTGGGGAGCAGTTGCCTAGGTTCTTTCTAGTGTTCAACCGATACCAGTTTTGGTGCCAATACTTAGCATCTGCAGGTGTACTTGTAATCGTGCAAATGCTCCGTACTGAAACCGATACCTTCAAGTCCGCAGGACGTATCAGTACTCGTCTTAAAAAAAATGGTTTTGGTGCATCCCTAGTTCTTTCGAAAATGTTTTTGGATGTTCTCTGATCTGTATTCACATATGCTATATATTTCTTAATGTCTATAGGGCTCAACAGTAGTTGTGTTGATGTAATATGCCAATTGTATGTAAGTAGGCATATACTACAATGCTGTGTTGCAATTGATACACTTGCCTTGTGTAATTACTTCTATCGTTAAACGAGTATTGGCCCATATGATTGTACCCCAGGGTTCTCCAAACTCTTGAAACAAGAGGGTCAGTTTACTTTCAGGGGGGCCAGACTGTGGCCAGTGGAAGTAGAAAATGCCCTGGCATTGATGGGAATAAACAATGCCACAGGCTTGGTGTTCAGTGGGAGTAAAAAAAAAAAAATTACATAATTGGTGTGAGTGGGAGGAATAGTGCCCCGTCTTTGGTGTCAACTGAATGAATAGTGCCTCAAGGACCAGATAAAGGCCAGCAAAAGGGCCACCTCCGGCCCGTGGGCTGCAGTTTGGAGACCACTGTTATCCACTATTGAGTGTCAAATATCTTTGTTATATATGCATTCCTTTGAAAACCAAAAACATCTTTTCATTTTAAAATGTTCATTGCTTTCTTACTTAGAATGACTTTAGTATAGAAACTATGCGGTATCATGAACTCAAATATAAGAAGAATTTTCCTCAGGGAGTTGTACTACAGCTTTCAAGGGACCTTGTCTAAAGTTTTATAAAAATGTATATAGCATCAGTTAATAGTGTTTTTTTTTTTTGTTTTGTTTTTATCACTGATTATTTTATTTAACACCGGGCATATTGGGGTGATGAGTTGTTGCTTGAAGTCTGGACTGTGTGGACTAGATCTTTAAGTATCCAAAAGTGATGGATACTGCATGTGTTTAAAACTGGGCAATATGATCTGTCCTAATATATACTCTTGGGTTTGACAAATAAATTGCTTAAGTTACTTAGTTGGTAAGGTTAAATGAAGACCATCCAGTTCAACCCAATAGTGTGTGTATACCCAGATTTTCTAGTCTGCCTACCAGCAGAAATTGCTAACCCAAGAGACAATGGGGGTTATTTACTTAAGGAAAATCCATTTTGCAGCGCAGTCGCTGTAGATCCGAGGGGGACATGCAAGGAAAATAAAAAATAGCATTTTAGCTTGCACATGATTGGATGATAAAATCAGCAGAGCTTCCCCTCATTTCAGATCTACTCCTTAGATTTAGAGCGACTGCACTTCCAAGTGCACATGCAGTGCAAAGTGGATTTGCCTTTCTTAAATAACCCCCAATGACACAATTGTGTTCATTTTTTGACTCGTTTATGGCCAGTTTAAAGTGTATCAGGCTACTCAAAAATGATACTTTAGTTCTTGGTAGATACTGATGAATAAACAACCAAGGTATGTTTCTCATGTCTTGTTTGTGATGTTCTCAAGAAATAGTATGAATTACAGCAGTGGTCTCAAAACTGCTGGCCCTTGGGGCACTATTTCATCCACTGATACCAACACGGGGCATAATTTTTTTTTCCTCCATTAACACCAGTGAAGAGACACAATTCCTTCCAATGACACCAAGGATGGGGCACAATTTCTCCCAATGACCTCAACAATTAGGCTCAATAACACCAATTATGGGGCACAATTACTTTTACAGACATTAACAATGGGGTACAATTCCTCCCACTGACACCGATGGGGCGCAATTCCTCCCAGTGGCCCTAATGATGGGGCACAATTCCTCCCAATGACACCAACAATTGGTCCCAATGACACCAGTGATGGGGCATATATCCTCTCATGGGGCACTATTCCTCCCAGTGACACTAATGACACCAATGATGGGGCATGAATCCTCCCACTGACACCAAAGATGGGGCATTTTTTTTCCCGCTAACGTTTGAACCTTTTCTACTCTCAATGGCCACAGTCCGGCCCCCCCTAAAGTCTGAAGAATAAAAAACTGGCCTCTTGTTTAGAAAATTGGAGACGTCTGAATTGGAGGATGATTCAGTCCAATGCCTATAACAGAAATATCACATTTAGTTTGACTGACCTCAGGGGGGATTTGATTTAAATCATAATTTTTAAAGGGCAACTGTCACCTCTGTCCTGCAGCGGCTCCGCCTCTGACCCTCCACCCCTGACCCTCCACCGGCTCCGCCTCTGACCCTCCACCCTCTGCCTCTGACCCGTTGTTGACTCACCGACAGTCCCGTTCACTTTAACCACTTATGGACCGGGCCTATTTTGTACACTTGGTGTTTTAATCATGCTTTTTTTGCTAGAAAATTACTTAGGAACCCCCCCCCCCCCCCCAGACATTATATATATTTTTTTCAGACACCCTAGAGAATAAAATGGCGGTCACTGCAATACTTTGTCACACCGTATTTGCGCAGCCATCTTACAAACGCTTTTTTTTTTTTTAATTAAAAATAAGAAAACAGTAAAGTTAGCCCAATATTTTTATATTGTGAAAGATAATGTTACTCTTAGTAAATTTATACCCAAAATGTCATGCTTCAAAATTGCGTCTGCTCGTGAAATGGCGACAAACTTTGACACTTAAAAATCTCCATAGGTGAAGTTTAAACATTTCTACAGGTTACTAGTTTTGATTTACAGAGGAGGTCTTTTGCTAGAATTATTGCTCTCGCTCTAACGATTGCGGCGATACCTCACGTGTGATTTGAACACCGTTTTACATATGCGGGCGCGACTTACGCATGCCTTCGCTTCTACGTGCGAGCACGGTGCGACGGGGCACTTTAATTTTTTCTTATTTATTTTACCATTTTTTTTTCTTTTTACACTGTTCCTTAAAAAAACCTTTTTTTTTTTTTTTTTTTTTGATTACGCGATTTGAGAACGTGCTTGATGTCGGCCCAGTCTTCTTGGCTGTTCTCGGCTCTTCATTGGGTAGATTGATAGCAGCGCAGCTGTCAATCAACTCCAATGACGCGGGGGGCGAGTCCTGTAGTCGGCGGCTTATGGACGCCGGATACAGGACTCGGGAGCGCGCCCGCAAGTTAACCCCCTTGGGAGGGCGCTTCCCAGAGGGTGTCTAGTGGTTGCGGGGAGGAGCTGAGACAGCCGCTGAGGGACCCCAGAAGACGTGGATCGGGGCCACTGTGTGCAAAACGAGCTGCACAGTGGAGGTAAGTATGACATGTTTGTTACTTTAAAAAAATAAAAAAGTGAAGCTTTACAACCCCTTTAAGCCTAAGAAGCTCTTCCTCCACAGTGATCTTAAAGAGACAGTGCAGCCATCTTAAAAAATTGAAGGTCAGAGCACAGAATAATAAAATAAAATCCATCGTGCTTACAATAATCTATAAATAAAACCCATAAAAAAAAAAAATCCATCCTGCATGCAAGTTTTTTAAATCTGAGCTGGGTTCTGCTGTAATCGCCTTATCTCATTGTTTACTGTAAATATGCCAGATGCTGATAGTCTTTCTTTGTCTGTACATATTAGAACAGGTCCTGAATTTCATCATTCAGTAGAAAATATTATTACTCAGTGACCAAAAATAAGCAGCACTTGAGATCAGCGTTTGTCTATTATTAGCAGGCAAGTTTTATTGGGCTTCTTTTTTTTTGTTAGCAGTGAAGGAACGGGGCTGTGAATCATTATGTTTACACACACTTGGATGGTGGAGGCTTCTGATGTGACAGTCTGGTTCACGTGCGTTCTTCCAACGATAACAAGAGATGAAGTGTTTTAATATCACTAACCACAGAGCATGCTTGGTTGCTGTATGGTAAACAAGCTCTGGCTGTGTTCACCATGCGTTATATTGAACCCATGTGCTTTCTATAATATGCAGCCAAACTTCTTCTCATTAGGAGGATTTGGTTTAGCTGTTTTGTACTTTTTTTTTTTTTTTTTTTTCCTTCTTCTGGTATATTTAACTTCCTAACTGTAGAACATTGGATCTACTACTGCTCTGGTATTAAAGCCTTTATAAAGATTGACGCTAAGGCTCGGTTCACACTGCCGTGACTTGGGATAAGACTTGAGTCACGTGACATGTAAAATCCTATGTTAGTAAGTAACTGAGAGCGGTCTTAATTAGCACTACTGAAGTGGCTCCGACTTTAGGAAAGGTCCCTGTACTACTTCAAGGCGACTTCTATCTGACTTGTGCCCATAGACTTTAATGGAAGTCGCCTCTAATTTGGATCCTCATCTTAATTGATGTGATTTGCATCCGACATTACAGGAAGATTACACAGACATTCCCTGAAGTTGCTTCAAAGTCATGCCGAAGTCCCCTGGCAAAGTCACACTGTAAGTCCCCCGACTTTCTGTTCGTGGCAGTGTGAGCCGAGCCTAAAGATTTTCCGACAACAAGTGTTGGATGTGAGCTTGTTGTCTTAAAGTCCGACCGTGTGTATGCTCCATCGAACGTTTTCTGTCGGAATTTCTGCACACAAATGTTTGAGAGCAGGTTTTCAAATTTTCCCACAATAAAACTTGTTGTCGAAAAGTCCGATCGTGTGTACACAAGTCCGTCGCACAAAAGTTCACAAATGCTATGAATCAAGCAGAAGGAGCCGCACTGGCTATTGAACTTCCTTTTTCTCGGCTCGACGTACGTGTTGTACTATACCGCGTTCTCACGTTCTGAATTTTTGGCCAACATTTGTGTGACGGTGTGTATGCAAGACAAATTTGAGCAAACGTCCTTCGTAAAAAAAAAAAAATCCTCGGTTTTGTTGTCGGAAAATCCGATCATGTGTACGGGGCATTAGACTGATAATAGATCAAAGTTTACCATGGGCTTATTCACACCAGCAAGCTAAAATGCGTCAGTTGTGTAGGGTTGTGTTTTGCACTTTGTAACCTTTCTTTCTCTCTCTGTTTCTTTTTTTTTTTCTTGACTTTAAAGCGGAGTTGCAGCCTGGGTGAAAAAAATAAAAGTCAGCAGTAGCAAATACTGTAGCTGCTGACTTTTAATATAAGGACACTTACCTGTCCAGGGAGTCCTCAATGTCGGCACCCAAAACCGACCCGTCCATCAGCTCTGGGTGCGGGCACCGGCATCCTTACTATATGAAGCCTTCACAGCCTGTTTCCTACTGCGCATGTGCGAGTCGTGCAGCGCTTTGTGAATGGTCTTGTTGTCTTCTGGGACACACATAGGTCCCAGAAGACAACAGGGGCTAGGAGGAGGGCAAAATAAACAGAGTTAAATTTTTGCCTGGAACTTCCGCTTTAATATAAGAGAAGTATGGCCACCACTACCAAAGTTTTTTTTTTTTTTCCCCATACTTCTCTTCTGGAACTCAAGTGGTCACCTGTGACCACGAATAAGCCAACAGCAGGCTAAAGCCCGTTGTTAGCTGACATCACAGCGGCTCCAGGCTCTGGAAAGATCCTGACAACAATGTGCTGCTGAGAGCCTGAGCCAGGAACGTTCGCCCCCTCCTCTGGCGCTCCAATGAGTGCTGGACAGGCAAAGCAAAGAACAATAACTGACAGTCACCAGTCCCTGCTTAATGTGGACCGAGAACTGAGTGATCAGTGGTCATGTGGTCGCTCATTTCTCAGGCTTAGAGGCAGCAGGGTACAGCTGCAGCATCACAGAGATGCTGCACCCAAAAAGGCAAGTATTTTATTCAGTTTTTTATTTTATTCCGACACTTCTCCTTTTAAAATGTCACAAAATGCAGCGCAACTCATGTCAAAGAGCAGCCTGGGGTTTGTCTTTATTTAAGAATCATACTTGCCTAGGGAGAGTGCTGGGCTGTGGAGGAGGCGGGAGTGGCTGGATCAGGCTCTCAGTGGCTTGCTGAGAGGCTGAGCCGGGTGCCAGTCCAGGCATGCTGGTGGATCCAAACCATATGGTCGCAATCTTTCCCCGAGCCTGGACTGGCTCTATGATGTCAGCTGACAACAGACTTCCACCCGCTGTCTGCTGAAAATGGGTCAAGGGAGTGCAGAACAAACGGGCTTTGGCTGTACTTCTCCTTTCACCTTTCCTCCACTCAGCGTTGTTTTATATGTGCCCTTGCAATGAACCTGTGTTAATCAATGTAGCTCAATAGAAATATTGTGAATGAGCCGCTTATCCTAGGAAACAAATAAATATCTTTAGGATATTACAGACAAAATAACCTACAGCCATATACTTTTTGCTTTGGGATGTGTCACCATAGCACCACCCAGCCAGGTATTGCAAACTTTTTTTCCACATGGCGATTTTCACAGCAGTTGATGGGTCTCTTGGGCATCAAGCATTGCACTATTGAGATTTTGGGTGTCCCTTTTTTTTTCAGGGGAGAGACTGTAGAGGAAGACACTGAGCAGCTTTGCTCAGACAGATACTAACACAATGTAACTTCAAGTTTACTTCAGATTCATTGTATCTTTTTGTTTTACTTGTGCTAAATATTTCTGCTTTCAGTGGCAACAAATAGTGTTATCCTGTGTCCATGTACATTGTTTTAAGTCTAGCTTTTAAAAGCACTTCAGCTTCTAGGAACATTTTTGCATTTTTGGGATAGATTTGCCAGCAGGAAAAAAGCTGAATGCTGCTAAAATGCTGGCAGAAAAATGCTGTTATAAGCGTTTTTTATCCAGCGTTGTTCTTTTTTTTTTTTTTGTGTGTGTGTATGGGGCATAAAACTTCCCAAAGCGAAACTACAGGGAGGTGCTTTCCTCTTTCCTCAGCAGCTCACACATACACACTTCCATATTCTTACATGGAATGTACCTATACTACTGGAGCTAATCCCATTGGAGTCTATGTAATGTTGGTGCACAGGTCGGCATCTAGACGCTAAACTTTATGAAAGCCAGGATATAGATAAAGAAGGAGGCCAAGGCCATTCATGGAAGAGGTACAGTGGGTATAGAAAATAATCACCCCTCTTATAATTACAATATGTTTCTTTGCAGCCTGAAATGAAGACAGACACAGTTTTTGTTTTATCCAGCTGTATTTACTCTTATAACATCCAAGTAAAAAATAAAACGCCAACATGTCAGGAAAAAAACAATCACTGAGTTGTAAAATGGATCACCCCCTTGTACGAGTATTTTGTTGAACCACCTTTTGTTTTAAAAAAGCCTTTAGTCTGTTGGGATATGTCTCTACTAACTTTGCACATCTAGACTTTGCAATATTTGCCCAAATTTGATGGTGACCGTTTGTGGACTGCAGTCTTCAAGTAATTCCACAGATTTTCAATAGGGTTTAAGTCTGGACTCTTACTTAGCCATGCAAGGACATTCACCTTTTTCTCCTTCAGCCACTATGTTGTCATTTTTGCTGTGTGCCTTGGGTCATTGTCATGTTGGAAGGTGAACCTTCTTCCCATTGACAACTTTCTGGCAGATGGCAGCAGATGTTCTGAAGAATTTGATGGTATTTTGCCCCATTCATTTTTCCTTCTATCCTGACAAGTGCTCCAGTCCCTGCTGCAGATTAACACCCCCATACCAGGATATCGCCACCTCCATGCTGTACTATAGGAATGGTGAACTATTGGATTTTTGCCGGACTTATCATTTGGTGTTAAGGCCAAATAATTCAATTTTAGTCTCATCTGACCATAACACCTTTTTCCATGTGGCCTCAGAATCTTCAAGGTGCGATTTGGCACCCCGATTTAGCTCAGTCATGACTGCATGTGGCCTATATTGAGCGGTGGCTTTTTTTCTTGCAACCCTCCCATACAAGCCATATTTGTGGAGGATTTGTGATATTGTTGTCACATGCACATTCCTACAACTGCTTCAGAGTTGTAGACCTCTTGGTAGCCTGTGCTTCTAGATAAAGCCTTTGGAATGTTTTTATATCCATCTCCTGACTTGTACCTGTCAACAACTTTATCCCGGAGATCCCTGCGACAGTGCCTTGCCACCCATGGTTGAATGTTTGCTTCAGTTGCACTATCAGGGACTGAAATGCTCCAGGAAAACTCTTTTCATGCTGAGCTAATTAAAATTATCACAGCTGAAAGTCAAATAGCTTTGTGTGCCATTAGGTGATTAAGTTACACCTAATTGAGTTTACAAGTAATTTTTAGGAGGGGTGATCCTTTTTCCAACTCAGTGAATCTGTTTTTTATTTTATTTATTTTTTCTGACATGTTGGTGTTATATCTTTAACTTGGATGTTATAAGTAAAAACAGTTGGATAATACAAAAACTGTGTCTGTCTTTGTTTCAAGCTGCGAAGCAACAAAATTTGATTATTTTAAAGGGGCTCATTCTTTTCTATACCCACTGTAAGTATAGTACATATAGGGGGGTATGGTTCAGCTACGGGTAGTTTATGGGGCTGGGGAGTATATAATTCATTAACATGTCCTTTTGAAGTAAACCTATTGTACATGTAGACAAATGAATAAGCAAAGGTTACCTTCAGTGGCTACAGCATGTCATAATGATCATTAGATCCTGGGATAGGGGCTGCTAAATATGTAAATCTCTGTTCTCAGTAGGTCCCTGTCCCTTGTGCATCTCAAGCCCCTCTATTTGATCAGTGAGTCCTTGCCCCATAGCATCTATGACCACCTAAGAAAATCTGATTCCAAAACCTGATACTTTCTTCCAAAAAAAAATATTGGGGAGCTGGTCTGCAGGCTGTCTATAGATTGTCATTTGATCAGGACCAATTTCTATGCATGTATGCAACAATAGACATGTCCGTACAGGCACAATCATCTAATTGCCCTCCAGCTCCTCAATTGTCAGAGTACTCCATAAACAAGAACCTTCAGCTTGGCTGATGTTTCCCTGTTGTAAGTGAAGAAAGGTAGGTTGGAGGGAAGGGCAGGTGGAAGCTCCTTATGTCACTTTTAGTGGGAAGCATTAACTGGCTGGCCATCTTCTCCCTGCCTCCATAGAGGAAATCATTGAAAACCTCATCATCGGCCTATGGACAGCTTTACAAGTTGCAGTTAGGATATTCCCTGGCCTTATAGATAGGATGCTATAAATGTTGTAAAAGCTACATACCATGCAAAAAATGAAGTTTGAAATGCATGGAGCACACAGGGCCTAAAATGTTACTAAACCCACAACCGTAAAATCAATGTGTATATGCATTAAATTATGCTTGGTATACTCACTGTGGAACCTAAGTGGTTATTCCTGTGCATTGTGTAAAAAGGCTGTTTGATCCTGTCTTCTGTGATCATGGCCTTCTTCCATTGCCCCAATCCATTTCCTAATTAAGGATGAGCTCCGGTGTGTTCGCATGCTGCATGTGCCGAGCCCGCCAGGAAGTCGGCATGGCGCAGCGCTAATCACAGGCAGTGAGACATTTCCCGATCTCTGCAGCCGCACATCGGGAAATGTCTCACTGCTTGTGATTAGCGCTGCGCTGTGCTGACTTCCTGGCGGGCTCGGCACGTGCAGCATGCGAACACGCCGGAGCTCATCCTTACTCCTGATAAGGCAGAGCCTTTGGAGTCAGTCTGCACATGCTCAGTTTGGTGTGTATTACTAGGGAGTTTTTTTGTCTTGGGAGAGTGCATGTGATCTGCACAGGGCCAATCAGTACTGTCCAGACATAGGGTCAGGGGTCCTGCAGCCTCCTAGGGCAGTTAGAGGAGAATGAAAACTTTTCCTACCAGATACTGATTGAAGTCACAAGACTGCTAAATACCGCTGATGAGAAAAAGTATTTAGCAGTTATATTTACTAAAACTATTTCATTTCCATGTTCTGTATACTGTGAGAGATCATATATAGTGAATGCAGGGTCCTAGTAACACTTTTTAATTGCTAAGGGTTTACTCTCGCAACATTTTAGGAATGCAGCAAGTCACCTGTTACCCCAAAAATTCTTGTATTTTGGTGTCCTGGAAATATAGTTCTGCAATGCTTTCTCAATCCCAGTGGGTGTTCCAAACAATGTTGATGGCTTCAACCAACAACCTCTGTTCTCCCCCCATCTGCTACAATCTCTGTTCTCCCCCCATCTGCTACAATCTCTTACACCCCTTCTGGTGTCTTTCCAGTGACCATCTTTGTCGGTCAGTAGGCCTCATGAGAGGTGGTGGATGGGTCGGGTTCAATTGCCGATAAGCCACTGTGTGGAACTTCCAGTGACTGTATTGCCGCAATGTTTATTATGTGCCATAGTAAACACATTTTATTTTAGTTGCTTCTTTGAATTGATTTTTTATTGGTCTTTTATGTGAACTTTGTCATAATTTATTGTCCCCTCTGTTAGCCCTCAAAATATCCACCATTTTATTTAAGCTGATGAGAGGAACAGTTTAAGAAGTGATGCATGGTCAAAGATTGTGTACACCTGATTTAGCACTTTACCTCTCTAACTTCTTATAGAAAATCCATGTCTTCAAATCCCTGCACACCAGTGCTAGTGATTTTGTATTTTAAACCTTTTTTTCCTAGATGTAATTGTTGGCTGTGGGCCCCGTGCCTTCACTTGGCTCGGCATCTTGGTTATCCGCAGGATGTGCATTAGGCCAAGAACCTGCGCTGGACAATCTACGGGGCTTGTGGTTCAGTATGAATAAACCTATGAAGAACAACATCTCCCAGGCCAAAATTTGCAGTAGATGCTGGTATTTAAGCTGAGGAATGAGGCTTTTTGTTTTTCCAATATAAAGTTATTGAATTTATCAAAGGAAGGACAACAGAAGCAAAACAGTCTGTCATTTTGTGGAAGGGAAGATTATTATGCTGGTATTTATTGGAATTGTTCTGTTCTTTGTGAATGGTGTTTTTACTGATGTCATCCTAGAAAGCTTACACCAAAATTATTATTAAAGCAGAACACCAGGCACATAGCTTTGGTAATGTTTACATCCCTTCCCTGGTTTCTGTATCCATTGTCTGCCCTGTTCAGCCCTATAGATTTCTATAGGGTTGATAGGAGACTATGGGCTGAACTGTGCAGATGTCTTATAAGTGGATAGAAGTCTATGAGCACAAACCATGTGAATGTCAGATAGGATAGAAGTCCATAGGAACAAATTGTGCAGATGTGGGGCTCTGATCAAGAGGCTGGTGGGGGAATGTAAACCATGCAATGGGCCTTGGGGTGAGTTCTAGGTAAGTATATAGCTTTATGGGGCGGGGGGGGGGGGCGGCTTGGTCTAGGTCTACTTACTTTGGAGGATGGGGATAAATGGGTTGGAATAGTTGTCGGGAAACTTTCATTTTGCTTCAAAGCGACCCCCACCTTGCAGGGCTCATTGTTGCTTGAGCAATTAACGCAAGCACTTTCTTGGCCGGGGGGGGGGGCCCAAACCAAATTGCAAAGTATTTTTAGTCACATTTAGGCTTCATGCACACTGTGCTTCTTTGGATGCCCTTTATCCATACAGGGGAAAAACAGCTTAAAAATGCTGTTAAATCTGTGATTTGCTCACACGCGTTTTTTGCTTTCTATTGGATCTGGCTATTAGAATACATTAACACGCCTAGTGGTAATGCACATATGTGTGTTTTTCCTGCCCAAATGCTCCTCTCCTAAACACGCAAGTGATTTTTTTTTCTGCCTGTAAATGCCTATGTGTGCATGAGCACCTAGGTTAATGTAGAGGGGTTTAGAGGAAAAAAAAATCTTAACGCCTTTTAAACCAAATTTTTATTTTTATTTTTTAGCTGCAGTGTGTATGAGGCCTAAATTTCATATTTACCTATTTAGCACCGGCGCCTCCTGGTCCTTTGAGAGATTTCAGTCACGCAAAGGCGGGCATTTCGGTCATGTTTGGTGGTCGCAGTGGTCACATGATCAGAAAGCGCAAGATAGCAAGTAGCGATTGGAAACTTTCTGTTACCCTCTGGTAACTGTGCCGGGAGCAAGCAGGGTACACGCTCTAGGCACAGCATTGTTTACATTTTGGTATGCATATATGTAGCTTCTCGACACTAAGGCCCACCCGCCGAGAGGCCGCATATATATCTATGGCTGGCGTGAATGGGTTAAGGAGATCTGGAGTGCTTGGAAGATAAGATCAGGCAGTTCCTGAAAAATACACCATTCCACTCACTCTGAGTGTATGAAACACAACTTTTGTGTGAGTGCTATCGGTAGCTTTAAACATGTATTTAGTGGCCTATAGCTACAATTTAGAAAGCTAAATGCCTTTAAAAAACATAATTAAAAAAATAAAAGATACAGCAAGCATTCCTGTTATTCGGTACATAGGGCACGCTCGCACACTGCTGTGACATGGTAAAGCATGCTATATGCATTGGTTGGATGCAACGCATATTGCAATTCATGTAAACAAGTGGCTTAAGGCCCCTTTCACACGTATATGACTTGTCCCATGATTTTGTACTGCAAAATCGCATGACAAGCCATTCTCCATGATTTTCAATTACTACCATTCATATTGGCACGACTTTAAGTAGTCCCTGCACTACTTTGGTCCAACTTCCATGCGAGTTGATGTCCATAGACCTCAATGTTAAACCCTCAAGTAGCATGCAAATCGTACCTGAATAATATAGACACGATTTCAGTACGACTTTGTAAGCAAAATCTGTAAGCACAAGCTGAGGGTCAAAGCATTTGTAAAGTCGTACAAAGTAGTACTGATCCCAAATCGCGGCAAAATCATGGCCGCGAAATTGCGGTAAAATCATGCGACTTTGAAGTCGCACAAGTGTGAAAGGGGCCTAAAGCATAAACATTTTTTATCTTTAATAAATTCCTTGCATTTAAGGTAAAAAATGTGTAGTCCTCAATGTTTCACCTAACGTTTTTTGGTTTTAATGGTATCAGCCATTCCCTACAGTACATTTTACTTGATTTTTGGCAGAAACTCTGAAAAATTTTAGTGCACATGGTGTTCCATCAAAACCTACTTTGTGAGTCTTTTTAATGTTCCTGATACATACAAAAGATAAGCTGCATTTATGTACGGTGTGTTTTAATTGTACATTGCAGCATGGAGACACCGTCAAGATGAAATGATTATTGTGTACAGTGTGGTCACCATGAGACCAGTGTAGCGCCACATTTGTCTCTTCTAACCTGCATGTTGAAATATTTCCTTCATATGAAGTTCTCTATGGAAGAAGCTTGTTAGCTGAACAAACACTTCAGTTTGGTGAAGTAGACTAGGCCTTTTCTAAACTGTGAAAACTTGCTCTGTTTTTAAATATAGCTACGTTGCAAGTAATGGAATGTTTGTCAGGCTGTAACGCAATTTACTAAAGGTTTTTTTTTTTTTTTTTTGATTAAAAATTGAAGTTTGTCCTATTTGTCTGGCTCCAGGAACAGCCTTTGAAAAGATTAAAACCTTGCTCGGCCTTTTGTGCTCTCCTGTGTGAAACTAAAACCACCATCTCCCCTTAAAAGTCAACATACTTTCTGTGTAATATATATTGGTATTCAGAAAGACCATTTTGTCTTCCACTACCCTAAGGGAATAGCAGGGAAGAAATGTTACAGCTGCCTGGCCTTTGACCTCAGACTGGGGGCCACTGTGAAGGGAGTGGGCAAAATGGTTTTCTCTGTGGAGTAAAGAACATGCAGATGAGAGGTTTTATTCTCAGGCCCCAGAATCCTTTTATGAAGGGTTGACGTTTAATAGTACACATTCTCTTTTGGGTTTTGAAAACATTTCTTTCAGTGTAATAAAATGATCTACTTAGGACCTTCGTCGGTAATGGTGAGTTTCTCCACCTTTGCGATCTCGTCAATAGGCCATCGGTTGCACAAATAAGGTGGTAATGGTGTGTAAGTGGCAGGCTCTACACATAGGAATATTCCTTTCAAGGCCTTCATCTATAAAAACAGTTGCTAATGGGAGTAATGTAGAAAATTGCTAGGCTGCATTTACATATACATTAACTTGAAGCTGATAGGAAGGCTTTTGTGTAGTCTTCCCAGGCGAAGGTAGAGCTAGTAATGTGTTTGGATTATGCAGTCTTGGGTTACACTTGTGTTCTGACTGAGTGTTTTATCTCTACCTGAACCCGCTTTCATACAAAACTATATTTGAGTAGTGCATCATGGTAGATTTTATCATTCTGCTTTCTTTTTATTTTTGCTTTGCTTTTACACTTTTTTTTTTTTCCCTTGAAAAAACACATGCTTGTTTTTCTGTTTTGCAAGCTTTGCCCTTTTGTCCAATAATTTTTCTTTGACACACAGGATTGCTGCTGTTCTTTATGTAATTACCTCATGAACATCTTAAAATACTTTAAGTGCCTGACTCAACAGTTTTAGTGAGCTTGACCCAAGAACCTTGACAGAACTAATATACTCCAGGTAGTCTCAGTAAATTTGTTCTAGATAAGTGAGGTGCTAAGCAGTAAATACAAAGGATGAGGGTGACAAGCAGGTTAGCGGCAACTTTTTTCCTTTTCTGTCATGTCGGGTTCACTTTTACAGCAGATACTTATGCCAGACTGGAGTTTTTTGAGCCAATGACAGTGATGTTCTAATTGAAAGCAAAGTCCACCTTTTGGACCGTGTGACCGGCTTTCAATGGAGCCGATTCACACACCTCCGGGGCGGCCGTGGTCCCAACTGGAGAAGGGTCCTGTGCGTCTTTTGGCTCTGTTTCAGGTCCTAATTCTGGCAAAAATTTGGACCTTATTCACCCCTGAAACCGAGAACAGGGACGCACTGGATCCCCTTGCAAGCCGAGGCCACAGCTAGTATGAACCCGGCCTAAAGGAAATATGTAGGCTGACATTCCTAAACTCTCCTTTTGAAAAGGCTGCATGGCTGATATTGATCCACTGACCCAGAACAAGTATGCAGGTCAGAATTCTGACCCTATGCTCTGCATGCTTGTTCCAGGTCAGTTACTCCAAGTATAGAGGCTCCAGAGATAGCCAGGCAACTAGCAATTTCAGTAGGAGGTCAGCAGTGTTCTCTTAACTTTTTTTTTTTTCCCTTTAGGGCTTATTCATCTGTGCACTGCACACGTCCATCATGTGTCTGGGGACTGTTTATGTGAGGACTGCACAGCACAGTCATGTGCAATTGTGTGTATTGTGATAGAATCAAAGGCAGGAAGGAGCAGGATGTGCTTCCTTGTTCGTGTGTGTTGTGTATGTGTGTGTAATATATATTATATATGTATATGTGTGTATGTATATGTATGTGTATATATATATATATATATATATATATATATATATATATATATATATATATATATATATATATATATATATATATATATATATATATATATATATATATATATATATACACACACATACACACACACACACACACACACACACACACACACACGTAATGTGCCCCATGACTCAACTACTACACCGATTGTGTGTGTAATATATATTATATATGTATATGTGTGTATGTATATGTATGTATATATATATATATATATATATATATATATATATATATATACACACACATACACACACACACACACACACGTATGTGCCCCATGACTCAACTACTACACCGATTTTCTCCTAATTCCTGCTTATATTTGTCATCCTCTGCATATTGATGACAGTTCACAAGACTGGCTGGTGAAATGTCATTTAACTCTGCAGGGAGCCATGAATAGATTTCACTTTACATCCAAGCCAGTTCCTTGTGAGATGTATTTAGTGGAAGCTGTAAAACAGTGCAAACATTGTCTATTAGGTTGGGTAATAGCTACTTTTTTTCCCTATAAGCACACATATATCAAATGCATATTGCAAATACATGAGTCGAGTTAAGACTGCATTCACACCTGTAATGCGATTTCCAAAGCATGATAATGTTGAGCCCAGGTTCACACTAGTGCAAACACAGACATCGCATGTGATTTGCACCCGCACTGCGGTGCAGATCGCATGCGATGTCTGTGCAATTGTATGGCTTAACTCGCATTGGATTCGCACGAAAATAGTGCAGGGAATTTTTTTGTCCCGCACTGGAATAAGATTGCATGGGTGTTCTCACCTATGCTTTCCAATTGCTGTGCGAGTTCACAGTTCGCACTGCGCTCTGTGAACCGATCTGGGGGTGTCATTAACAATGTATTAACACCCGCAGCGGATTGCAGAGGGCAGTGTGAACTGCCTGTGGGAGGGATGCGATGCGGGAACCGGCGCTGTAAGCCACGCTGGTTTCCGCATCGCACAAGTGTGAACGTAAGCTGAGGATGAAGAATCCCTTTATTCGCAATGGAACTGTTCACACGTGAGCATTGTGTTGCTTGTCACATGAAGCTTCAAAAAAGTACATGAGCTTTTTTGGGGCAGAATTGCATGTTTTGACGCCATAGACTTTAATGGGATCACCTTAAAAATGCATCCTTTTAGATGTTCCCATTTAACAGGCTATAGGGCCTCCAAAATGTCTGGCTACACTCATACTCAAGTGTTAATGATGGAGGATTCCGATATAGGATGAAAATTTGTGCTTTTTTTTTTTTTTTTTCTTTTTGCAATAGTAACTGCACTCCACTTCTGTCCGGCTCCATCCCCGGACATTGGATGCACTTGCTTATTCAAGCTTGTGGGATTTATTAGTCATCTCTTTTGCAATATTGGTTTTTATGATTTCCATATTTTGTAAAGTGCTGGAGTCCTTAGGGAGAAAAGCACTGTACAAATACTATTATTATGGTTATTATTGCATTTTCATAGCATGTGTCTGCACCTTTGTTATTTTCCCTTGTAATCTAACTCAGCAGATAGAGTTCAGTTCAAAAGCTGTTTCATACAGCAATAATGGAAGCTTTTTTGTCTGTTTGCTGCCAAACAGAATCTGCTGCGATAGATGACCTCCCTCACCACGTTGTGCCCATATCTGTGATAGAAGATTAGCAGGATTCATAGATGTCACAGCCAGCAGACTGAAAGGAAACACTAACGCAGAAGAAGAATTTACACACAATTGCTTGCTTGTGTTCCCTGCTAACTGCTCTTTTTTTACCAGTGACTAGTGTATGTTTTTGTTATGGGCCTACATATGCTGGATAAAGCACAATGCACAGTTATGATCTAGACTGAACTGCTGGCCAGCCATTGTCTGTAAATGAAAGAAGGCCACAATGGAAAAACAGACCATGCCCTGTGCTGTTTATATCTGGCAAGGCTAAAGAGCGGATTTAAAATCCAGTGTGCAGCTGTATAGGCAAATAAACCTGGCCCTGTCTATTTCCCCAGTCAGAGTAAAAGGACTTATGCACGTGGCCGATTGGAGCTGTACAATGACCAGATCAGCATATTTATGCGGCAAGTATGGCCAGGTGTTTCCAAACACCTGCAGACAGGAAACCTATATAGCTCAATGGTGGGCTTACATGGTCCACAGCTGTCTGCAATGTTCTCATGTAGTCACGCATGGAACGATTACCTGCTGTTAAGGATGAATTTGTGCCCCTGGACTTGAGTCGTCAGCATCCAGGGGTGCATATCCCTCCCCAATCACAGGTAATTAATCACTCTGTGTTCAATTGCATGCACACAGTATTAGCCTGTCATTGATTTGCACAGGCTTCTTGTCCATGGCTGATTGGAAATACCTGGCCTGAACCTAGTGTGGTAAAATGGGCAGAATATAATCCACCTCGTGTGGTAATAGACCAAGCAACAGTAAATACTAGCCAAGAATAGATGCCACCATACAAGAGTATATCAAGAAAAGCGGATGCGATTCTGCGATAAAAAACATAAATGAAAATTGAACAATATACAAAGTGACACAATGCTAAAGGAAATAAAGCAGTCACCCCTCAATAGGTGAAAAAATATCTGTAGATGTAAAAATGACTTCCCAAATGAATACTCACAAAAAAAATCAATATAAGTGAAAGCAATCAACTGCAAGGTGACTCAGTGCTTAGTGAAATAAAACGGTCACCCCTCATTGGGTGAAGAAATATAGTAACTGTGAGTGAGGAAAAATGCCTTCCCAAATGAATTCCTCAAAACCAAAAGTACATGTCACAGGTGATGCCAGTGGCTCAAAATAAATCACTGAAAATAAATACTAATACTAATGAATAAAGTCACTTCTTCTACGTGAACTACGAATAAGCAGTGCTAAAGTGACAGTAATGTGCAAACAAAATCTTGAGAATAAATGTGCATGAATTGCAAAAAAATAATATATAATGACCAAATAAATATTAAAATCATGCCATAACAATTAATAAATGCAATAATTTGAGTGTTTAAAATAATTAATAATGAATAATTAATGTTGATAGGGCAGCTAATCCCACTCCAGAGATGCTGTCCCAAACGGTGACAATAGTGCAAAATAGTCCATACAACAGTGCAATAGTGATGGGTGATTTCCGCAAAAAGTCTTAAGACACAGTGCAAAAAATGTGCAGTGACTGGTAATTTTTCTTCTATGCACGTTCTGGTGCAATTCCCAGATGTTTCCCCCAGCCTCTCACCTCCAACAGCGGCCCCCAATGAGCCTAGTAGGGCAGGTAGATGTTTCTAGGAGAGGATGTGTTTCTTGCAGCGTGTCTTTCACCATCCAGTAGGTCTGTCTCTCTGCAGCTCAACCCACAGCTCCCAGCACTCTCAGCGGTTCCAGCGGTTATTAAGAGCAAAGGAAAGATCTCATGGTGTAGTATTCAAAAAACCCATTTATTAAAAAAAGTAGTAACTTACATTAAAATGTACAGCAAACAGTGAATACGAGGGAAGCTTCCGGGTTCGGCCGTCCCCGAGAAGCGTCGGCACCTGACTCCTCCTACCCTGACGCGTTGCGTCACAGCACGTGACTTTATCAAAGGGATCCCTTTGATAAAGTCACGTGCTGTGACGCAACGCGTCAGGGTAGGAGGAGTCAGGTGCCGACGCTTCTCGGGGACGGCCGAACCCGGAAGCTTCCCTCGTATTCACTGTTTGCTGTACATTTTAATGTAAGTTACTACTTTTTTTAATAAATGGGTTTTTTGAATACTACACCATGAGATCTTTCCTTTGCTCTTAATAACCGCTGGAACCGCTGAGAGTGCTGGGAGCTGTGGGTTGAGCTGCAGAGAGACAGACCTACTGGATGGTGAAAGACACGCTGCAAGAAACACATCCTCTCCTAGAAACATCTACCTGCCCTACTAGGCTCATTGGGGGCCGCTGTTGGAGGTGAGAGGCTGGGGGAAACATCTGGGAATTGCACCAGAACGTGCATAGAAGAAAAATTACCAGTCACTGCACATTTTTTGCACTGTGTCTTAAGACTTTTTGCGGAAATCACCCATCACTATTGCACTGTTGTATGGACTATTTTGCACTATTGTCACCGTTTGGGACAGCATCTCTGGAGTGGGATTAGCTGCCCTATCAACATTAATTATTCATTATTAATTATTTTAAACACTCAAATTATTGCATTTATTAATTGTTATGGCATGATTTTAATATTTATTTGGTCATTATATATTATTTTTTTGCAATTCATGCACATTTATTCTCAAGATTTTGTTTGCACATTACTGTCACTTTAGCACTGCTTATTCGTAGTTCACGTAGAAGAAGTGACTTTATTCATTAGTATTAGTATTTATTTTCAGTGATTTATTTTGAGCCACTGGCATCACCTGTGACATGTACTTTTGGTTTTGAGGAATTCATTTGGGAAGGCATTTTTCCTCACTCACAGTTACTATATTTCTTCACCCAATGAGGGGTGACCGTTTTATTTCACTAAGCACTGAGTCACCTTGCAGTTGATTGCTTTCACTTATATTGATTTTTTTTTGTGAGTATTCATTTGGGAAGTCATTTTTACATCTACAGATATTTTTTCACCTATTGAGGGGTGACTGCTTTATTTCCTTTAGCATTGTGTCACTTTGTATATTGTTCAATTTTCATTTATGTTTTTTATCGCAGAATCGCATCCGCTTTTCTTGATATACTCTTGTATGGTGGCATCTATTCTTGGCTAGTATTTACTGTTGCTTGGTCTATTACCACACGAGGTGGATTATATTCTGCCCATTTTACCACACTTTGTACTGTCACTGATTGATGGAATAGCGCCACATATTTTATTTTACAGTTGTTCTTTTTGGGGAATTGAGTGAACCTATCTATGTTGGCGGCTCTCCATCGGGTATCTCACCGTCAGTTTTATTAATCCCTTACTCTCATTGTGGTTTTGCGCACTGGCACTTACATATTAAATTCTGGCCTGAACCTGCTGCAGAAATGCACAGATTGGCCATGTGCATGAACTTCAGTCCCACCTGTAGCCACTTAATACCCATCCATTGACCCCCCCCACCTTCCTCTGTGGTGGGGGCTGCTGCTGCAAAATACCCAGTGCTTCCAGCTATAAGGAGAACAGGTGACCTTCTCCCATAACGTAATACTCTAGGCTTTAGGAGCACGGGACGCTGCCACACAACAGCTGATGTTACGAGCACGGCGCTCGCGGAGTTTTACCCCCCAGCTGTCTGTTCTTTGTAAGTGTACCACTGTTTTTAACCTAAATAAAGTGTGTTTACTGTACGGGATTACGCTATATGCGGTCTTCTTGTCTTGCTACTACATTACCTTTATGACGGATGACGGGTGGAGAGCCACAGGAGATATGAGATGTTAGAGGGGTCTACGGCCAGCAGTGTGGATTATACGAGTTCGGCACTCGTGGATTGAGGCTTGCGCTCATTTGCCACAAAGTGAGTGCAACCCCCCCTCCTCCTTCAGCTCGTCCATCCCCCCAGTGTCATATGGTATCACACTATATGCTGTCTATATGTTTTTTCCGCATGTGATATCACTGCATTTACAAGCCTACCGGCAGCCGCAACCATTCTGGATTCCATACTCCACTGAGTGTCTTTTATGCTGTATACCTTACAGCTGTAAGGTAAGGGGCCTGTGTTCACTGAGGTGCCCCCATCAAGGATCACCCCCTTTTCCTTCACCTGTCAATTTGTTTGGATGTTTACTTGAACTGTGACCCAGCATTATTACACCTGGTGGTGGGACTGTCGTTTATATTCAACACCATCATTATATTTATTTATTTTGAGATCCACGGTTTTTAGGTTTTTTTTGGCATTATATTTATCATTATTTATTGATGCATTCTATTGGTCAAGCGTTTCTGATTTATGTGTATGACCATTCGCCAGTTTTTACTTACTAGTTTTTTTTGTGCACCTAGTGAGATATGCATTTTATGTCATCAGTGTGATTGCCCTTCTTATCATGTGCATTGCTCTTTTTTATGTGATTTATTACCACTTTGCCTTCACACCTACACCATTTAGTGCTTTTTATTTATGCGTTTACTATATGCACTAGTCACTTTTTTATTATACACATTCACCAGTGTACAGTGTTTTATATATTTCACTTTCAGGTCACTTGGCACTTTTGCCAGATTCACTCTAGTGTAGCTCCCCCCTTTTTTCCCATCCCCTTCCCCATCACAGCGCAACCACCACCCCCCTCTAGCTTTTATGTGTTTTTGTCTGTGTGGAGCAGTTTTTAGGTGTTGCAGCAGTGCCCCCCTGTTAGTTTAGGAGTCCGCTAGCAGCGCAGGAGTCTCTTGCTCTATCTCTTCAATAACTCTAGGCAAGCAGCCAGTCACTAGTTCTGAGCACTGTCACTTGATGAGGGAGTGACTTGCCTTGATCCCCACACCAGTGGACATCTGGATGTTCGTGGCGGCTACAACAAAGGAGCTTTGGAGAAATGTGAATATAAAGTGGTCAGGGGTGGTTTTCACACGTCCTCTTGGGCAAGGTGACTGGAATGGGTCTGGGTGGGTTCCTTTCAACTAATTATATTTCGAAATTTAGTTACCAAGGGCAAAGAGAAACCTTTTGAGCTGACAGACCTTGGGTGAGGATGGGTCATGAAGGAGTATTTTCCCCCTCTTGTCTGTTATGGCAAAGGTTGCACGATTGTTTTCCAAAATTGCAGGAGTTGAAATGTCGACCTTGCAGGACATTGGTGATTTTCAACCTTATTGACTATGTAGTTGGTCTGACAGCATGATAGACGTGCACTGATAAAAACTATGAGGCCTCATGCATACTGCAGCTAAAAAATGCTTGTTTTACAGGCATTTGCATTTATTTTTCCACTTTTAAATGCCTTCTGTGTTAGCCTATGTGTCCATGCACACTTTGGCTTTTAGAGGCAGAAAAAATAAAACATCACTTGCCTGTTCAGGGAGGAGCGTTTGGGCAGCGTTCACTTATTCTAATGGTCAGAATTAGGGCTCATACACACGGACGTTTTAACAGCAGCTTTTTTTTTTTTTTTTTTTTTTTTGCTGCTTAAGAACGCCACTCCATGTTATTCAATGGGCTCATACACACCATGGCGTTTTTGAGCTGTAACGGGCATGGTCGTTTTTAAGCTCCAAAAAAAGAAAAAAAAGGACCAGTGCGTTCTGACGCTCCAGTGCTAGAGCTGTCTTGATGCCGAAAAAAGCTCAAAAACGCGCTATATATTTTAAATTTTGTTTTTTATATATATATATATATATATATATATATACATATATATACATATATAATATAACAGATGTATTTATCAGTGTAGACCGATATACATTCTTCTACATATTTTTGGTAAAAAAAATCGCAATAGGCGTATATTGATTGGTTTGCGCAAAAGTTATCGCGTCCACAAACTATGGGATTTAGGGACTTTTAATTATTTTTTTGGCTTTTACTAGTAATGGCGGCGATCTGCAATTTTTAGCAGGAATGCCACATTGTGGCGCACAAATCTTACCCCAAATTACACTTTTTGAGGACCAGTGACATTATTACATTGATCAGTGCTATAAATATGCACTGATCAATGTAAAAATGACACTGGCAGGGAAGGGGTTAAGTATGTTCCCTCAGCGTGTTCTAACTGTAGGGGTTGGGCTCACTGGGACATGACAGAGATCACTGTTCCCGATCACTGGGAACATTTCTCTGACATATCCCCTGTCAGATCCCCATTCTGCCTCTCTACTAGGTGATCGTGGGTCGCGGACGGACACCGAGTCAGCCCAACCCGCGGGCACACTTGTGCAGCGAGAGCACGCCGCCGGTCTGCAACTGCGCCTGTGTGAGCCGCTGTACCCGTACGGCGATTCGCTCAGGAGATCTGACCTGCCGCAGTATATCTGCGTGAGCTGGTCGGCTAGTGGTTAAGGAAAAAATAAGGTAATGTGGAAACTGATGGCAGCAACATGTCTCAAAAAAGTTGGGACAGGATCCTGTCCCCACGATGTAGCATCCCCTCTTCTTTTAACAACACTCTGTAAACATGTGGGGACTGAGGAAACCAGTTGTTTGAGTTTTTGGAGAATAATGTTGTCTCACGTTTTTGCCTGATTTAGTATTCTAACTGCTCAACAGTCCTGGGCCATCTTTGTTGTATTTTTCCTTTGCACCAAATATTTTCAGTTGGTGAACGGTCTGGACTGCAGTCAGGCCAGTTAAGCACCCGGACTCCTCTACTACGAAGCATTGTGCTGCTGAAACATGCAAGGCTTTCCCTGAAAAATGTGTCGCCTGGATGATGGCATATGCTGCACTCAAACCTGGATATATCTTTTAGTATTGATGGTGCCTTTCCAGATGTGCAAGCTGCCTATTCCATTCGTACTAACACACCCCCATACCATCAGAGATGCAGGCTTTTCAACTGAGCACTGATGACAAGCCGGGAGGTCCCTCTCCTCTTTAGTCCGGAGGATGCAAGTGTGCCCATGGTTGCCAAAAAAGACTGTAAAATTTCAATTTGTCTTTGACCCAGAAAAGACAGTGACATTTCTGGTTCCTGTTCAGATATGGCTTCTTCTTTGCATGGTTGAGTTTTACCTTGCATTTTTGGATGGCACAAAGATCTGTGTTCATGGAAGTATTCCTGAGCCCTATGCAGTGATGTCCACCACAGAATCATGCATTTTTTTAATGCAGTGCCGCCTGAGGGCCTGAAGATCATGGGCATCCAATATTGTGTTTCAGCCTTGTCCTGTGGGAACAGAGATTGCTCTAGATTCTTAAAATCTTTTGTTGATACTATGTACTGTAAATGTTGATATATATTTATTTAAAGTTTTTAGATGCAGCTTTTCACATATTGCTGAACATCAATGTATTCTATAGTGAATAAAATATGGGTGTATGAGTCTTGCAAAGCATTGCTTTCTGTTTTATGTACATTTTTCAGTGTCCCAACTTTTTGGGAATTGGGGTTGTATATGAAATAATGTGAGTTTGCTTCTTCAACATATTCACATAAAATAAACCATTTAAAAATTAAATGTATTGAAAAGACAACACATTCATATAGGAGTTTTTTCTATTAAAGCTGTCCTAATAATTTTGCATGGTGCCCTTGGCATTAATCTCCCAAGATCTATAGGTTCATTCAATAAAACAATAAAGAAAAGGTGCTAACACATGCACCTTTGATTTCACCCTTTCATATCAGTACAACACTTTTAAAAGTGCACCAGTCAAGCATTTTAAAATGCTCCTGTCAATATTTCTACTTGATAGGGGTTTACCACCTTTTAATCAGAAAGTGGAAAGCAGCAGGGTCACTATGGATTAGCTGGTTGTAGCCCGCTATGGCAGCCCTGGAGTACTTAGAACACATCTGTTTTCTTAGAAGAAAGCCATCATGACTGGTGTCGGAAGCTCTTTTTAAAATTCACGGCTGTGGGAGAAGCTGTGTTGTCTTTGTAACTGGCACACCCTGAACAAAACCTGTGACTATGGTCCCACTCTAAAAATAGATAAGGTAAAAACGCCCTTATCTGCTGTCCTTCAAGATCCCAACTACCACTTTTGCTAGGCAAAGAACCCTCCAGTTTGGGTATCTGAAACTACTCGCACTATGTTACTAGATGCCTGACTTTGATGACTTCAAAACTGAGCTGCACCAACCACCATGTATAACAAAGGTAATTGGCACCTTCTGATGTTTGCTCTTAGGCAGGACTTTCTAAAGTGTGAAATGGCTGACCAACTCTCATTAAAGTGGGACTTCAATCCTAATGTAAAAATTAGTCAGCATCCACAAATACTATAGGTTCTGACTTTTAACAGACACTTATAGCACAAGAGTCCAGTACTGTCTTAACTGGGGCCAAAACTTTGCTAGGCTTCAGATCCCTGACACAGCTGTCTTGTATATGGGAGCTGGCTGTGACTTCTGATGTCTCAAAGCCAGCTCCCCACCGTCCATGTATGAGATTGTGCGGCACCTTGAGGCTGATCCCCCAACCTCCTGAATTGCAGAAATTTGGAGTGGGTATCGGTCAGGAAAAAAGACATGCTCCCAAAAGAAGAAAAACTGTTACAATAGAGGGGAGGAGGAGGAGAGTGAGCAGAACTTGAAGGTGAAGGTCCACTTTAAGGTGGTTGTTGAAACATAAGAGAGAAAATTAATATATTGCATTTTTTTGTCCTTGGATGTGATAACTGCATTATTTTTCAAGTAACTATGATGAGGAAACAGTTGGGCACAAAATCACATGTTTTTTTGGATGTACCCATTGAAGTCTATTGAAAACAAAAATGTTGCATTTGTGTTTCGAAGAAGCTCCTGTTCTGTTCTTTTTCTAACTTTGTCTACACACGGTCGCACAAAGTTGTCGGAAAATCCGATCGTTCTAAACGCGGTGACGTAAAACACGTACGTCGGGACTATAAACGGGGCAGTGGCCAATAGCTTTCATCTCTTTATTTATTCTGAGCATGTGTGGCACTTTGTCCGTCGGATTTGTGTACACACGATCGGAATTTCCGACAACGGATTTTGTTGTCAGAAAATTTTATCTCCTGCTCTCAAACTTTGTGTGTCGGAAAATTCGATGGAAAATGTCCGATGGAGCCCACACAAGGTCGGAATTTCCGACAACACGCTCCGATCGGACATTTTCCATCGGAAAATCCGACCGTGTGTACGGGGCATAAGTGTTGAGCAACAGCACATAAGTCAGATGTGAACAGGCAGAAAAAGAATAAGATAGAAGTCTGGTGTTGAGCACTGAAGCACTACTGGAAACATACGTCAAGTCCTCTGGTATAAATGGGAGGTAAGATGCAACACTTTCTGTCTCCTTAAAACTGATCTACACTGTATCTGAGCTCTACAAAGCAAAAACCTCTATTTAATACATTTTTAGTATTCGGAGAAAACTCGCCAATCCATCCATGTTCCATGCTTTTTGTGGATAAATCACTTTGAAAAACACCCCCTTAGCATTTCCGTCCCTGGTCATCTTGAGTTAGGGCAGATGATTAATGTAGCATTTACTTCCTGTAATTCATCTGCCTTTAGCTCAGGCATGCAGGCAGGAGGGTATCCTTAGCTGAGACAGCCCCTCCTCCCTTTCTGAAGACTCCTGGGATGTTAAACATAATGTGCCTGGGAATAGAAATCAGGAAGTAACTGAAGAAATGGATAAAAAAAGGAGTAAAACCTGTTAATATAATTTACCCTCCAATCTATTTACTAATGCTAGAAGCATAAGGATTGGAAATGCTGATTGAGAGATTGAAGTTCACTTCTAAAATTTAGAATTCTGACAGCCGCAGTTCTCAGTAATCTGGCTTTTTTTTGTGCTAGTTTGAATTAAAAACTGCTTACCAGGAACAGTGTGTACCTCATTCGTCTCCTGTTTGACATGACCCAACTTGACAGATGAAGGAGCTGCGCAACTTCTATGTAATATGCAAATGGATATTTATAAATGCATTGATTCCTTGCTTTTTCTTTGATCAGTCCCTGCGGCATCTGAATTTGACTGGTTTCAGAGCGCTTTATTATTATGCACTATATGTAAAAAGTAATCTACCATATGTGTTTTCCTATGCAGCTCATAGGTCGATCTAATGTAATATTTTATCACTGCTGCTGGCAAGTGCCTCATACTGTGGGCCATAAATACTTGATGTTGTGATTAATCATGTATAATATATAATCTGTGTAGATTAGAGGACACTCTCTCTTCCATGTGTATATTTGTGTGTGGATTTGAAATAGAAATGACCATTTTTTTTTTAATGATTTTTGCATAATTATTTGCATTAGCTTTCTCAATTAAAGCAATACTCCAGGCATGGGAAAAATATTTAGAGATTCTACAGCTCTTCAGGGCCCATTTCCACCTTAACGATTTGAAGCGCGATATCAAACTCCAATCCAAAAGCAGTTTGGCCCCCCAATAGGCTTTGTTTGGAGCTCCTAGAAAAATGCAGGACACCTAGCTCTTTAGTGCCTACAAAAAAAAAAAGATTAAGCTTAAAACGCAAAAAAAACTCCTGTACAAAAAAAAAACCTCACAAACACAATCTGACAATCGGCTGTGAGTGGGCTTTTAGGAAGGCATTGAACCAATCGCACCAGTTATGGTGATGCTCAATTACAAGTGCTAATTTAGGTGGATGGGGTGCAAAAACATTTTTTTTCCATGGATTGTGGGAGGACCTGCACGAACCCCGAGGAAAGAACTGCCCATCATACTGAAAATGTATTTTTTAAAAATCCTATTTCAGGCAGACTGCTGCTGTCTGATTCCAAACTGTCTAACTGTAGAAAAAAAAAAAAAAAAATCTCCTTGCAGTGGGGCCCCATCACACTGTAAGAGTGCTTTCACACTGAAAGCGCCGGCCGTTGGCGGTAAAGTGCCACTAGTTTTAGCTGCGCTTTAGCCTTTTTATGGAGCACTTTTGCACCACTTTTCGGCTACTGGCAGGGTGCTTTTAACCCCCCCAAAAAAGAGTTAAAAACTCCCGTTTTGCAGCGCTTTTAAATTGCTTTTCAGGCGCTTTGAAATCGCTGCCTATTCATTTCAATGGGCAGGGTGTTTTGGGAGCGCTAAATACAGCGCTCCCAACCCGTCCCAAAGATGCTGCTTGCAGGACTTTTCATAACATCCCGCAAGCGCACCACCCGAGTGTGAAAAGTCACACTGGAATGAATGGGAGGCGGTTTTCAGGCGCTTAGCAGAGGCTATTATCAGCACTAAAGCGCCTGAAAACCACCCCAGTGTGAAAGGGGTCTAAAGGTGAAATGCTTGTTATCTTTAAAGGATTGGATGACAGGCTCCCTCCATCCATGCGACTGGTCTCCCAAAGAGAGCTTTCACACTGAAAAGCGCCTGTCGTTAAAGGGATCAAAGCCTCTTCTAGAAGACACACTAGCTAGGCTGTAGTCGCTCAATGCCTTTGTCATTTTCTGTAAGGATGGCAAGGAACCACCCACATACCAGATTGGAGGAGAGCACTGGAGCGAGGTAGAAGGTAAATATTTTCTCTGATACCCTATCCCTTAGTTAGCAAGCATTTAACCCATGGAGTGTGGGGGGACCCACTGCAAGGGGTGTGGGTTGTGTGTTTTTTTTTTTTTTTTTTTTAACATCTCCAAGGTTTGGGCTTTAAGTGATCCTTCCTTATTCCTATAATACATTGCATTATTTCTGTCAACAGTACTGCTCTTAAAGTAGATAAAGTATATTATACTTGTTTTAAGAGGGGAGGGGGTAGGAAGAATAGTGGACACCCTCCCACCCCCCCCACCCCCTTTGGGTGAAGTTTCGCTTTAAGATCTGCTTTTATAAATGCTTTTTACCATATTTTAGCAGATTATATATTTATTTTTTTAATTCCTATTTTATACTTTCTAAACCTTTTTACCTAGAGAAACCTCTGCCAAAAAGAATTATGCCTGCAGCTCACGATACAAATAATTCTATCAGAAGTTGTAGAAAGTTTTATATTGAGGCCTCGTGCACACTGGACGTTTTTGGACATTTTTACAGCAGATGTTTTTGGCTGTAGATGTTTTTTCTGCAGTCATTAAACTCTCCATCATGTTATCCTATATGTCCATGCACACATAGGGGGTTATTTACTAAAGGAAAATCCACTTTGCACTGCAAGTGCACTGAAAGTGCACTTGGAAGTAAAGTTGCTGTAGATCCGAGGGGGACATGCAAGGAAAATAAAAAACAGCATTTTAGCTTCCACGTGATTGGATGATAAAATCAGCAGAGCTTCCCCTCATTTCAGATCTACCCCTTAGATGTAGAGCGACTGCACTTTCAAGTGCACTTGCAGTGCAAAGTGGATCTGCCTTTTGTAAATAACCCCCATAGGCTGTAATCAGCAGTTTTGGGCAGTAACGTTTTTGAGCAGTAAAAAAAAACCCCAAAACTAGTGGGTTCTGAGAGACGTTTTCACCTGTAAAAACGCTCAAATGCTGATGAATGCGTCTCTCCAGCATTTTTGAATGTTTTTGATCCCATTGATTTTTTTTTTTTTTTTAAGCCTGAGTTCTGTTTGGGAGTGTCGTCTATTGAACAGTAGCCTGGGTTCACACTGGTGCCGGGTGAACAGTGTTAGCGACAAACGCACCGCATTTACATGCAATGTCTGTGCGATGCGATTTGAGACATACATTTTGTGTGGCTCCAATCGGATCGTGCTCTAAACCAAATGTTGTTGGAAGCTTTTTCTCGCCGCAGCCAATTAAATCTGATTCCAGTGTGGACCAAAAGAAGGGTCCTGCACCATTTTGGTTTGTTCTGTAATCTTGGTTGTAGCCTCTCCAAAAGTTGATCAAATGATGTAATGGACATGCGTGTAAAGTTCAAGTATTTCTCCGGATAACTATGCAGCCCTGTATACATATTTGCAAAATATCCAGAGGCTACACAACGGGATAGCAAAGGATGGGTCCAGAATCGTCGGCGGCTACTTCCCTCCCCCAGCTGACTGCGCACCATCCTTAATAAAATCAGTAGCCTAGCCGCATCAATTTTCTGCATCACAGGATCCATAACACAGCAAGAACAAGCAAAATAGCTCCTGGACAATGCAGTGCTTCCTCTGTCTTCTAGAACTCTCTCTGCTCTGAAAATGGTCACTAAACAATACACACAGACTTTGCAGAGATGCCTTGTGGGTAAATGGGAGTTACTAATAGCAGAGAGGTGGTTTCTAGCTGAAAAACGCTAAGGCTACTTTCTCACTGGGGCCGGCAGCGCCGCTTTACCGTCGTTTTAGCGGCGCTATTCAGCCGCTAGCGGGGCGGTTTAGCTATGCCAGAGGTTTAGCGGCGCTGCCCCATTGTTTTCAATGGGAAGGGGCGCTGTAGGAGCGGTGAATACAGCGCTCCAAAGATGCGGCTTGCAGCACTTTTTGTACCGCTCCAGTGTGAAAGCCCTCAGGCTTCCACACTGAAGATACAGGCGCTGTTTTTAGCGCTGTAGCGCCTGTGAAGCGCATCAGTGTGAAAGTAGCCCTTTGCCAAAAAAACGCTATTGCAAAAACTTTGAAAAAATTCAGTGCAAAGCTACTGACATTTTTATAATGTTATTTTAACATCCAGTGTGCATGAGGCCTAAAGAGTAAAGAATGTGGCATAACTATTTACCATCCATGGCAGATCATCTTTTAACTTCTCCACCATATAGTGGGTAGATGGCAAACATTTTTTTTTAGTAATAACCTTAAAAATGAACAATAATAACGGAAAAGAATCGCACATAGTGAAAATGTTAGTGTCTCCCGTTGGTGCAGATGTAACCTTCTGTACACTGGTGGTTAGTGGAACGTTACCCCCCTTGCATTGGTAGTCTGTGTAGATAAGAGATCAGTTCACCAGAGATCATGGAACCCCTTGCAATCTTTGGAGGAACCCTGGGGTTCCAAGTAACCTTGGTTGCAAAAGGCTGATCTATGCAATGTTGACACATACCCATAAAGAGACACTTTTCAGATAGACCATCCTGCTGTAGTCTGTCGCTGCATGGAAGGAAATCGGAGCAAGCAGAGGAAACCCACGCAAAGCTTGGGGGAATCTATCAACTGCTTGGAGATAGACATGTATTGGTGTTAATATCTTTGCACCCTGATGCCACAAGGTAACCACTTACTCTATATAGAGCTCATAAGCAACTTTAGAATCTTCATAAATATTTGTAAAGTTAGACTGTAATGGTTAGCTTTTGTTTATCTGTAGTCCTGCAGTAGGGACTTGGAGGCCTGTGATTAATGTCTGTAATAACAAGAGTCGCTGGGAGTTGCTATTATGGTGTTGGCTGGCAGGTTAATCACTGTCTGACATGGAAGCAGCTTTTAGGGGGACAGAAAGGGGCAGGCTTTACCTAAGTTCACTTGGAAATTCCGTTCTTTGAACTATCTTGTAGAAAGTTATGTCACTCGTGAACTGAAGCTTTATCTGCTAAGATCCTTGGAAAAGTAATGCTATTATAAGACTGGATTTGAAGGTCAGAAACTTGCTTGTTCTCGCTCTGAATCTTTATACTCGAGTTCAAACGCAGCGTGACACTTCTACGTTTAATCCTTTCAATGCCTGCAAGGCCTAAAAAAAGCACGAGCATGTCCATTTCCTCCTAGCAACCAATCTGAACGAGGTACAGTGCACCAAGGAGGCTCTGCAGATGTTTGGCATTTGCTAGCCGACTGGCAGATTAATTTTTTAGGGGAAATGTAACTGCTGCAATGAATCAAGGCGTTCAACTGATGGAAAGGCTGCAATTAGCAAAGAGGGAAATATATGTGGTGTGCACTGCCATACAAAGTAGCATGTAGAATAGAATCCACGACCTGATAATTCTATACAGTGGACGGCCTAAATCTAAACGGCAGGCAAACTGCTAAATGCTCAGTTAAATATTTAGTTTGTAATGTTTACCTGTTATAGGATTTGTATTTTTATCCACCCAGTCTAAAGATTTACACAACTGCTTGGCTGATAATCTGACTTTTTTTTTTCTTCTTTAGATAAAGTGATAAATAATTCCTTAATATCTAAGGCTGCAGTGAAGACTTACTATGTATGCTGAGGCTGGCATTCCCTCCCTATTTATTTATTTCAGGTACTTATATAGCGCTGTCAATTTACACAGCTTTACATATACATTCACATCAGTCCCTACCCTCAAGGAGCTTACACTCTAAGGTCCCTAACTCACATTCATACATACATGTACTAGGGCTAATTTAGACAGAAGCCAATTAACCTACCAGCATGTCTTTGGAGTGTGGGAGGAAACTGGAGCACCCGGAGGAAACCCACGCAGGCACAGGGAGAACATGCAAACTCCAGCAGGTAGTGCAGTGGTTGGGATTTGAACCAGCGACCCTTTTTACTGCTAGGTGAGAGTGCTATCCACTACACCACTGTGCCACCCGATTAACTTATCCCCTTTGTGCTGCCCCCACTTCCTGTTTTAGGTTTGCTCTTTTCCCTTGTAGGGCTCTCATAGACTATGTTGCTCTTAGTGCTTCCTCCTTCCACTTCCAATCTAATTCTGCTGTATAGGAGCCTAATGAGTCAGATTTAGATACCTACACGAGTCATAATTAAAAATCCATTAAAATATATTGCAGCCCGTTCCAGAATACTGAGGTTCCGGAAGGTGCCTGCAACCTCCCAAATGTTCTGTATGACCGTTCCTGGCATCTCGAAGACTTGTGCATATCTACTTATTTTTGTTTTCTCTCTTTGTATTATTATTTGTTTATTCACGATGTAACCATCAATGTGATGAGCTGTTATGTTGGAATGAATATTAATAAAACCCTTTTGTAAAAGAAAAATCCATTTAAATAAATGTGCCCCCCCCCTCTCATTTTGTGAGCACTGGTGTACTCCAGCTATGTCTGGATAAAAACTGCAGGCCTCAACAAGTGTGCTGTGTTCCTTGGATGTATTTCATTGGTCATTTTACTTTCTAAACGCAATCATTGTTTGACTTTAAATATACATCTTTAGTGTTCTGTATCCTATCTGTGAGCTGATAATGTCTTTCACATTGTAAGAAAAGATTAGAGATCGGCTAGCATGCTGTATATTTATAGAGCTAGAACCCTGTCAACTATTTTTTGCAATCTTTTATCCCTATTATGAAGGTTTCCCCTTCCTCAATATGGGACCAGGAAGTGATGAAAAATCTCGGCAGTGGGGACATAGACTTGCAACAAAATCATTTATTATTTATTTTATTTTTTATCCAGTGAAATGGAAAAGGGTTAGAAATTATGTCATGCTGTCCTAGATTAGATAATACTGTGCTATCTATCTATCTATCTATCTATCTATCTATCTATCTATCTATCTATCTATCTATCTATCTATCTATCTATCTATCCACTTCACACCCAGGCCAATTCTGCATTTCTCTCCTACATGTAAAATTCATCATTTTTTTTGCTAGAAAATTACATAGAACCCCCATACATTATATATGACCCTAGAGAATACAATGGCGGTTGTTGCAACTTTTTATCTTGCACGGTATTTGCGCGGCAATTTTTCAAACACTTTTTTTGGAAAAAAAAACTTTTCATGCTTTAAAAAAAAAAAAACCATTAAAGTTAGCCCAATTTTTTTGCATAATGTGAAAGATGAAGTTACGCCAAGTCAATAGATACCTATCATGTCACGCTGCAAAATTACACACGCTCGTAGAATGGCGCCAAATTTTGGTACTTAACCACTTCCCGCCCGGTCTATAACAGATTGACGTCCGGGAAGTGGTTCCGTTATCCTGACTGGGCGTCATGACATCCAGCAGGATAACATGCCGGCACGCGCCTCTGACAGAGGCTTCTTACCACGTGATCAGCACAATGATTATCAGCACAGCCCCCATCAAATGTACCCATAAGCTGCCAATCGGTGCCCAGTGAGTGCCCCATCATAACCCCCTGCCAGTGCCCACCACAGTGCCAGTGTTCATCACTAACGCCCGTCAGTGCCCATCAATTCTACATATCAGTGCCTCCAAAATGTCGGTCTTTAGTTTGTTTAGCAAAAAATAAAAACCGCAGAGGTTATCAAATACCACCAAAAGAAAGCTCTATTTGTGGGAAGAAAATGATAAAAAATTAGTTTGGGTACAGTGTAGCATGATCGCGCAATTGTCATTCAAAGTGCTACAGCACTGAAAGCTCAAAATTGTCCTGGGCAGGAAGGGGCGAAAGTGCCTGGTATTGAAGTGGTTAAAAATCCTCATAGGCGACACTTTAAAACTTTTTACTGGTTACATGTTTTGAGTTACAGAGGAGGTCTAGGGCTAGAATTATTTCTCTCACTCTAACGTTTGCGGCGATACCTCACGTGTGTGGTTTGAACACCGTTTTCATATGTGGGCGGACTTACGTATGCGTTCGCTTCTGCATACAAGCTCACGGGGACAGGAGCGCTTTAAATTTTTTTTTTTTTTTTTTAAACTTTAAAAAAAAAAAAAAAATTTGATTACTTTTATTCCTATTACAAGGAATGTAAGCATCCCTTGTAATATGAATAATCACAATCCTGTTCTTTTTACAGTCAATAAGTCAATAAGACCCCATATCTCACCTCTAGGCTGGGAAGCCTAAAAAAAAAAAAAAAATGAAAAACCATCACGGCTTCCCAGCCGTGGTGGCATCGTTTTTTTTAATGCAGAGGCCGGGCGTAACGACATAACATCGTGCCTGGCCTCCAAACGATCATAGGGACTCCGGGACCATCTGGTCTGCCGGAAATCTCTATCGTCACCCTCCGGGGCCAGCGGATCCGTTCCCTGACTCACCGATAGAAGCGGTAAGTTGGTAGAAGCACCGGAGGGCGGGGGGGGCGTCCCCTCCCGCCGCCCGTAAGAATGATCAAGTGGCGGAACAGCCGCAATGATCGTTCTTATGGTGCAGGGAATCGCAGGCTTACAACGGCAATATCCGAATGATGTCTGTAACTGCAGGCATCATTCAGATATTACTGCACAAATTCGAGGACATTCCTGAACGTCCTAAGGGGGCGAAGTGGTTATGTGTGTGTATATAATATATAAATATATATGTGTGTGTGTGTGTGTGTGTGTGTGTGTGTGTGTATAAATATATAAGAGGTTGACCGATATATTGGCCGGCCGATATTTGGTGTTTTTTACTTAATCTGCATCCGCTGGTTGTGCTGATAAAAAAGGCCGATATCCGCGGACTTGCAAATGACTTCTGTAATAGAAGTCAAAACAAGTTGCCTGAAATCTTCTGTGAAGCACTTCTCTCCTCTCTGGGCAGCCTGCCAAATCTGATAAAAAGAACCTGAAGTGATACAATGTTTACACTTATGAATGAACTAAATTCCTTGTGTAGCTCTCAGTTTAACCATTTAAAGACTAAATCTTTTCTGACATTTGTTGCTTACAAGTAAAAATCCTGTATTTTCTGCTAGAAAATCACTTAGAACCCCCAAACATTATATATATATATATATATATATATATATATATATATATATATATATATATATATATATATATATATATATATAATTTTTTTTTAGCAGAGACCATAGGGAATAAAATAGCGGTTGTTGCAATATTTTATGTCACACGGTATTTGCGCAGCGGTCTTTCAAACGCAATAGTTTTTGAAAAAATACACTAATAAATTTAAAAAAAAAAACTAAGCAGTAAAGTTAGCCCTTTTTTTTTATCCAAAAGTTTTGATTACCTGTTTTTGTGTATTTAATATTTAAGATATAGGTTTTTTTTAAATTTTTTTTTATCTAAATTCTACATACAAGTGAACTGATTGGAGGTTTGTTTTGTTTAATAAATGTTTAAATGTAAAAAAAAAATTCTGTATCACTTAAGGTTGCTTCCACTCTGGAGCGGGCATGCGTTGACGGTAAAACGCTGCTAGTTTTAGCGGCGCTTTTACCGTCATTTTAGCGGCGCTATTCGGCTGCTAGCGGGGCGCTTATAACCCAGCTAGCAGCCGAGGAAGGGGTTAAATGCGACCCTTAAGCGCCGCTGCCGAAACGCTTTGCAGGCGCTTTGGCAGCGGTGCGCATTCATTTCAATGGGCAGGAGTGGTGGAGCAGCGGTATACATCGCTCCAAAGCAGCTTGCAGGACTTTTTTTTTTAACATCCTGCCAGCACATCGCCTCAGTGTGAAAGCACTTGGGATATCACACTGAGACTGCAGGGGAGCCGTTTTACAGGCGCTATTTTTAGCCCAAAAGCGCCTGAAAAACGCCCCAGTGTAAAAGGGGTCTAACTGTTAGATTTTATGAGATGAAGGGAAAAAGAAAAAAAAAAGAAATCGGCCCCAAAAAATCGGCATCACATATCGGCCACCGCGATTTCTAAATATCGGCATCGGCTTTGGCCAGAGAAAAACCCATATCGGTCGACCTCTAATAAATATATATATATATATATATATATATATATATATATATATATATATATATATATATATAAAAACGTGTTGGGCGGAGTCTCTTGCTGACGTCATTGCGCTCCAGGAAGTGGAGATTACATGCCGACTGAGTGATATTTTTTTTTTTTTTTTTATATGTGCATTGCTTTTAATCAAATGTGAGTACTTTCTTATTAAATAAACTTTTAAATACATTTATTTACACTATGGAGAGGCTTTTGTCTGTTTGCCCTGCATGAGCAATTTGGTGCAGTATCTCGCTGTATTTGCTGGATTTTTGGCATCCCTAATGATTTAAGGAGCATCCACAGTGGAAATTTGGGGTCCATAATTTAACATCCAAAAAAAGCACTTTATGGGCACGCTAAATACGGGGTCGCGGTGAGTTGGTAAATGAGCATTCCATCTATCACTCCAGGTAAAGGTGTCGGCTGGTGCTGTCACAAAGTTTAAAGGGACTTAGAAGAGATTTTACACTTGTTGGCTCTGCACTGTGGGTTGAAATTCTGTGGACTTTTGCTTTATTTTTGAATTTATTAGTTCTTTACATATGTCTATATTTTTGATAAGGTCCTATGCACAGTCACTTTACTTTACATGTTTAGTCCTAATATTTCCGTTTATTTAAGTCAAGGTCCTAAGCACAGTCACTTTATATTTTCTATATCATTTGTATTTTATGCGCATGGTTTAAGAGCAACACTGTATTCCAATAGCATCTGGTAGAAAGGATATCTACTCAGGTATTTGGTGCTCCACCAACTTATACTGTTTCACTATTTTATTTTTGCACAGATGTGTGGTTTTTCTAATTGTTTTAGTCCCGAAGAAACCCATACCCTGTGGCACAGGAAATTATGGGAAATCTACTCAATGAGGACACAGATGGCAAAAAAACTTTGATGGAAAGTCCTGACTCTTGGGGCTCATTCACACCATAAGCATTGGCCTTTCCCAAGGCAGACAGCTTGGAGTCCTATGAGTTCAGTTCACACTGCTGCGAGGCAGTGACGTGCAGTGAAAAAAAGAGGACATATTGCATTTTTACACAGCACAGCATGTTTCAATACACTAAACCTCGTTGCAATAAACTGCTTTGCATAAAGATGTATAAAAAAGAAGTAATTTTGTGATGTTTCAGTACAGCTGATAAAAAGGGTACAGTGTGTCATTACAGCACATTGGCACTGCTACCTTTTACAGCACACATTAGTGGTATAATATGGCCTCTGGTGTGAACAAGCTTTTATTAAGAACTTTGAAAACATAAGAGTTGGCCTTTTAAAGTAATGAATGAAGGTAAGTTGGTGACACCTGCAATTCAGCTGACCTACAGCCTTGCTGGCTTGCCCTCTTTACTTATGGACGCCTGGATTTTCCCTATAAGCGCACATTCATGATATCATCCTACAGATAACACAAGAATGGCCTGTTGGTAGCTTTTGCCTGCTTACAAAATTTCTGTGTGACCTTTTAACATCCTGTGTAGGTTCTCCAGAGTATACAGTCTCTAGTATACCATATGAAATTCTATCCTTGTGTGCCCACGGCAATTTTCAGGGTTTGAATAAAGTGATCAAGTCCTGCATTATTCATAACCAGTTGCTATCTTTTGACAGCTCCACAAGTGATGACAAGGCTAAATGTTGCTGCCGTTGCTTGTTCCCCTGAAAAGTGTAGTCGCCGTTTGGCTTTATACTTTGCGGCATATCGCATTTCAATTAGGACGGCCAGATTCCATCGTTTTTGGTGCAGCGTGCCCTGCCCCCACCATGTAACTATTACACTGCAACGCTGTAGCCCTGGCTGTTCTCTTTCACAGATATGCAAGAAGTTGTCACAAACATATTTTCTTCTATAACAAAAGGATTCTTGTGTGATGGCTGCGCTGCTTTCTGTTTCCAAATTTGCTGCCGGCTTTTGTTTACAT
The DNA here is from genome assembly GCA_037952925.1 of Lithobates clamitans. Taxonomy (NCBI): domain Eukaryota; kingdom Metazoa; phylum Chordata; class Amphibia; order Anura; family Ranidae; genus Lithobates; species Lithobates clamitans. The sequence goes on from JBBGZY010000142.1 coordinate 5,933,571, forward strand.
TGGAAGCGTTTTCCATCGGGAAAGTTTTTCAGCTGGCAAAATTGCAAATCCTGAGGCAATACTGTTTGCAAACTCCTTGCATGTAGCCAAAGGGACTCAGTAAAGAAGGCCGCCTCAGTATATTTATAGCAGTTTGTCTCAGGCAAATAACACATGCCTTTTAGCTGAGCCATCTCTCGGCAGGTTGCTATGCCATTCAGGGGACACAGGGTGACTGTAGGACAGTGATGGAACAACACTCTTTACGAAGTATTGCATGCAAATACATTTGTTCAGTGTTTTCCCGATGTGTGCGACTGGTGGGACATTTCAAGGCTCAGGATGTTGGTACAGAATTTTTAAAAAACAGAAATGGCAGGGAGCATGAACCACTTTTGGTGGACACATTGGAGGCCCTACCACCGGTGGGCTCATGGCGATTGGCACTCAGACACTGCAGGGTTCTGATGTCTGCTGGCAGTATATTATTGGGTTTGGGGAGAAATATTATTGTAAAGTCACTACAAGAATTGTATGCATCTAAACACAAATATTTGGTTAAATATCTTACACAAGATCTGCTAGCAAGATACTGCGTTCCATGTAGAAAAAATGCATTTGCCCATATGAATGAGCTCTAAAATGGCTGCTAGTATGCAGTTCATACATCCTTAAGAGCCTGAACCCCTATCAAGTATTTATTGTAATTGTTATCCCCATTGATGAGATTTCCCTTCCCTTGTGTAAAGGGTGTATGACTTGTGGGTCACTGCAGAATTACTTTATGGAGAAATATACCACTAACAGAAATTGCTCGGATCACAAGACAGTTTGGCGGTCTTGTTGTCATAGTCAGGGGTCCGGCTCCGAGACCAGTAGCCATAGCAGTAGAGAGGCTCCCACTGACCAGCTGTACAAGTACACAAGCGTGTCACCCTGTCAGATGACGAGGGTTCACCCGAGGTGTGGGGTCTAAGCACTAACCAGTATTCACCAGAGTTCCTGATGGAGATGGGTTTGCTGAATGTTAGTACCAAGTCAAGGTCCTCAGGATCACCCCACCAGGACAAGCTTGGGTCCAGTAGCAGATATGGCAGGTTAGGGATCAAGGAGAAGCCTAGTCCATAAACAAGGCAAAAGGTGGTTGCAGGTTAGGATCATGCGAAGGCGTTGTCAAGGAACAAGCCAAAGGTTGGTAATGAGTGGTAGTGGAGATGAGGACAAGTTTAGGTACACAAAGGATAAAGATATTGGATGAAGAGAGCACCATAATCCTGGCAAACAAGAAATGCAGAGCAGTGTTTTTTCGTTGTCAAAATTAAAGTGGAAGTAAAACCTCATATCGTTTTCCGCCAAGAAAGCTGCCATCTTGGCCTCTGTTTAATCTTCAAGTGCCATGATGCTGCACATGTGATTAGTTATGACACCAGCCATTGGATTGTTTGACAGTTTGGTTGAGAGCACAACCAATGGGGCACGCACTTTCCTGGCGTGTGCCAGAAATGTAACTGTTTTTTAAACTGTTAAATCGATGGGTTTACTTCTGTTTTTAACACTAGTTTAGGCTACTAAAATGCAACAAAAACTAAGATGGCAGCTGTAGGGATCTTCACACACATCCAAAGGTACTTGCCTACAGGTACAGTCAAGCAGCTCTGGATGCAGACAGATTGGTTTCCAGGGCCCTCATTCATCCCTCTTTGTAAGTACACCACCCGATGTGTGTAAATGCTCATATAACTGTTGGGCCTGTCGTACTCATTCATTTTTAACCGGCTTCTGGGCCCCGCTATGTACCACTGTGGAAGCAAAAAATGCCTCTTCAAGGGCCTTTGTAGGGTTTACTTGCCCATGTAGATAAACCCATAACCCAACATGGCATAAGCCAAAACTGTCCCAATGTTTCTCTAATTACCAAGATATATTGGGCACAAATAAAGTAATTAAAATTAAATTGCATGAATCATTAAATCTCAGTGGTATTTATTCTCTATGATTTGGAGAGATACCTGTACTGAAAATTTAAAGATAGTTGCTAGCAACTGTGGAGATATCAGTGGTTATGGAAGTTTGGGTCTCTGTAGAACCAGTTCCATACTGGGTTCCATTGCAGAATAAGGGTTAGTCACATTCATTCTTTGGGTTCTGCTACAAATCCAGTGTTTTCAAAAATTGCAAATTGGACAGTGCATTCCTTTTGCTACATTATATTGCAACATTTTCCATCTCCGAAAGATGTAAATCAGATGAGGACCTAGAAAACCTGGCACAGTGACACAGGGGACACAACTTAAAAAAAAAAATGCTTAGCGCCTCTGATCTTGGTTACTAATGAATATACATGCAATATACAGTATATTGGGAGACCGTGTGAGTTGTCATGTTTTTCTGTATTTTCATATTACATCATATATTTTAATGAATGGTTAAAAACTTCTGCATTGCACTTATTAACATTGAAAATGTGATGCTCTGTTAATTGCTAATTTTCAATAATTCCTGCATAAATTATACTTTCATTAACAGTTACATTATAGCTACATTTACCATAATTACACCTAGCTGCTGCCTGTGCATGGTAAAATGTTGGTGCTCAAGTGCAGAAAATAAAAGCACTGTATAAGGTGCTTGCACTTTTTACCTTTTGTGGGAGAAAAGGAAACATAGGCACTATGGGGATATCTTGATTGGATTAAAGTAAAACAAATCAATATTAGGTCAGTCTACCCAAAAGTGGAATCTAGAGTGCTCACTGGCTTTGCATATCTCTTTATATCCCTTTAAAAAATAAAGTCCGCTTTTAAATTTTCACCAGCATGGTCCCTGCCCCTCCTTGTTTTTTTATCTTTTTATTTTCATTCCTGTTTATATTTTAAAATTAGTTAAATATCCAATGAGGTGCATGTGACCCTCTCATAATTTCTGCGGCAGGTGTGTCTTTAGAGCTGTGTTATCACCAACAGAGCTCCTGAAGGACATAAGAAGCTGCTAGAGTGTATAATGTACCAGCATCTTCCTAAAACTGGAACGTCACTTTTGGGTGGACTGACCCTTTGGGCAAATTTTCTGTTTGTTAAAAACGCATTGAGGTAAACATGGACTTTGAATGAGCATTCTGGCCCAAAAGGCCCTGAGATAGTTGGATGGTTAATGCACATCCAGAGATTTCTAATGGTTTGCCAAATAACAACTAACATTTTGGTGTTATTGGACGCAATGCCTGTAAATGTAGCAAACGTATTTTAAATCGGCAGTTTCGAGATCTGTAATGTGTGATTTTGTTCTAGAAACCAGGACAAATGGGTTGTTGGCCTTGATGGTATAGTTGTGGATGAGTTGTTGACTTTCCTTAATGAGTAACGAGCGCCATAAACAAGCGAGTCAACTCAAGTCGTTATAATCTGAGTTGCCTGCTTGTTAAATATTTTCCCTTTTCTGTACAGCTTTCAGTTTCTCCCATGCTGCATGAATGCTTTACCATAAATGAATTCATAACTCTCCCCTGACTCTTTCTAATTAAAACTCCTCAATGTGCCATACAAAACAGGGAGGGAGTAGGGAATGAGTGTCATGGCTGGGCTCTCAGCCCTTTCCTCTTTGTGCTCAGGTTGCTCAGCTGTCAGTTAATTGGCAGTACTCATCGTTCCACAGTGGCTCTCCTTGTCAGTCAAGCAGCCAGCCCCTTCTGTCTATTTAAACTGCCTGGTTCATTTCTTCAATGCCTTTGCCTTGGTTCCTGTTGAAGACCTTGCCTGGCTGATGTCCTTTCTGGTTCCTGATCCTGTCTGCTGCCTCTACGCTGATCTCTGGCTTCCTCATTTCCTGGCTTGTTCTGACTACCCAATTTGGCTACTGTACCCTGGCTATGTTTTGACTACGTTTTAACAGTTGTTCCATTTTTACCATTTTATTAAAAGGTGAGGTTTTTTTTTCTTCATTTTCTGTCTCCGTCTGTTTCATGGTTCCTGACAATGAGTCACACTTTAGGTTTGGGTGCTTCTGCTCTTTAAACAGACTTTGTAAAAAAAAATCTGTTAAGGCTGTCCTGGTAAATATGTGAAAAGAAGTCTATAGCTCCACCTTCTGGCTGGAAATGGCAAATATGAAATATTTAAGTGCAGTAATTATACTTTGCTGACCAAAAAGTCTACAACATTTTACTTATTTCATTTTTTGTTTTGTCATCAACATTTTAAGTTGAGAAAATATTTTGCAAATAAGTTATGTTACTTTTAAGACAATATATGTTGCAAGTCCACTTTGAGAGAGTGTTAAAAAAATGTAGCCAATTCTTTGGCATATTTGTATAGCTTTGTTATTGAAATGTGGGGTTGTTTTACAGCTGCCAGCTTTTTGATCCCTGTCATATAATTAGCACTATGGCCCCTATTCAGCCTTTTTCTAAGAAGACCCTCATCTGCTACACACATTTGTTCTCTTGTGTCTGTTGAAATGAGCCAGTCTCTCTCTCTCTCTCTCTCCCCCTCTCCCCCCCTCTCTCTCTCAACATTTACTCTAGGATATTAAAAAATAGCCTAATTGTTTCAATTACAGCTCCTTTAATTTATTTTTATTTTTAAAATAAATAAGGTCTGGTTTTTGCAACTCGCTTGTTTGTAGGTCTCCTGGCTTATACTTTGGACCTTTTTTCTTTCGCTTGCTTTTTTTTGTCAATAATTTTCTTTGGATTTTTGTGCTAAGGTTTTTTTTTTGGGTTTGTTTTATTGCACTCTGGCATTGGGAGCTTGCAGGAAGAGCAGAAACTCCCATACACTACTTATGTACGATGTAACATGTTTTGATGGATAGAAAGACACAATGGTTGTTTTGCAGTGTGTAAGTAAGGCGAATTTCGTATATTTCCCCCCCGTCAACACATACAGAGTTAACAGGGGAGTTCCTCCCATGGAGCCATTGTGTTCTCCCAGTGAGGAAAACTGATTATTGCTAGGTGCTGTAACAGCCCCTATCAATAATCATATGTAAAATCTGTCAGGCTGGTTGTACCCAAGGTGATTGATCAATCAAATGGGTACCTTCAGCCTACCCATACAAGGTTCGAAAGAACCGGCCGAGATTCGAACCGGCTAAAGGCGGCTTAAGGTTTGAAGACTGGCACAGTTCTAGAATTGTGGCTTAAAATTGGTAAGAGCCTGGAGAGACTTTGGCTGCAATAATGGCTAAAACTGGCTAAAAATGGCTTTAGGTAGAAACCCAAGTGTAAAAAGATAAATATTGGGAATATTGGTCCACTGGATCACTTGGGGGTGATTACAGTGAAGCATGTACATTTTAACGTTGTACTTCTAATTCTGAGGTCTTCATCCTCAAAACTTTAGTGGTGGCCACAGCCACTTTGAAGGAACTATCCTGGTAATTTCACCTTCTGGTTCTGTGAAGGGAACTGAAAAGTCAGCACTCTTGGTAATCAAGAATGATCAAACGCAGCTGAAGGAAGGTTTCTTTTTCTTTGCTGTTTCAACCAACCAGTGTTTCCCTTTTTAGTTCTGTAATAATGGTATGGCAAAATGAAAGGGGAAAAGCTGACTGTGTATAAGGTACTACACAGCCATTTCTATCAGTGTGTAGGGGATCCTGGGAGCTCCTGCCCACTCTATTGTGGTCATAGCTGGACAACGCACATATCATTCTGATATGTAATCTGTGTGATATAAAAAATATTTGTGAAACTTATGACAGCTAAAGTGCATACAGTACAAGATGAGACTCTCATGTAGATAAATGAGAAGTCATTTTATTTAAACAGGGTTCCGCTATATGATCAATACATATAAGATTTGGTATTTTTTTTTTTTTTATACATATGCTATAGAAACGTGTCCAGGCATGTTCTAGACTGGTTACCACTTGTTTACCAGAAATCAGAGTGCAAATCACCTATGTTGGTACAATGCCAGCGGCCATCTTAGGATAAGTTTAATTAAACACTATGGGAGATGTGTGCCATGTTTTGGAAAGTCTAACCTTCTCTTACCTTTATGCATCCGGTCATTCCATGTGTCATAGGGGATAAAGTAATGTCTAGAAGCATTTGTTATGTGATTTGATGAGATTTAGCAGGATTGGAAGAATTTGCAAAATTATTGGACATATTTCAACCCTTAACGTGTAATTGGATGAATTTGGGTCTATACGATGATTGGTCAGTAATTAATGAGCCAATGGTAATTAGAATTAACTTCTTAATGTAATAAAAAAAATATATATACCAATGTAAATGTTTTGCCCAGCGGAGATCTGGCACCTGACTCCCCGCACATTACATTTGGTGTGCACAATAAATCCTTATCTCATCTATTTATCAGATGCTCTTGATCAAAAGTTAGAAAATGTTCCTCAGCTCAAGTTTTCTTTTTTCTTCATGGACCACACTTGCAGGTTAGAAGTCAAAGTTTATGGGTTAGCAGATTTTTACATAAGTGTGTCAAATATTTCACATTGGAAGGGGCTTTGTAAATGTCAGAGATTAGTGGGCCTCGAGGGCTGAGAAACGTTAGTGGAGGAACCGTTTGGGTTATGGTTGTATAGCCTTATGTCTATGTTGTGGAAGTTCTACACTGCTGGTTTATTTGTAACCTCCCCGTTCCTTTCTTCCTCATCTTAATTTGACTTCTGCTTCTTTACAGCTTTGTTATAGGATCTTCAACAAATAAATCCTGTGGTTGTGTGCTGTGGTGGCTTTTTTTGATTCAGTCCCAAAGAGCCTTTGTGCTTCTTGTAGCATTATCACAGTGGGAAAACTTATATTAGCATAATGGTGCTACAAGCAGATGGCCAGTAACATTAGAAAAGCGCAGTGCCCCCCGAAACAGCAGATATTCCCTGGAGAATGAAGCAGTTTTACCCAGCTTCATCTAATTAAAGAGGAAGAAAAAAACATGCTCAACTATCTGTCTCCAGTATACATTACTAGACATAATGAATTGTCAGCTACTGCTTTGTGTGTCTTCAGATATTTTGTTGGTGCATCCATAAAATATCCATTTATCGTTCTTTTTAATGGTAACTGTCAAACTTACTGAATTAACTTTGCTGTGACACAAGATGGATGTCCACTACAAAGGCCTTCAATCTAGGTAGATTGCTGAAGGCTTATATACGCAAGTGAATTGTCGATCACAGCATGTATTGGCATTCACTGCCAGCTGGCTTGAGTTGTGAAGTCCAGCACTTTTTTTAATCCTTGATGTTGATCCATGAGCAATGTTTAATAGCATTTCTTCTAAATACCAAATGCTCATTGGGGTTACCACCTCTCAGTAAATCCTGATAGGCAAAAGTCAGTTTAATGAATTAAATCCTAATTTCCATGCTCTAGCTTTATAGTTCCCCATTTAACAAATCTTACTCTGTGCAAGATTAGGAAATAAACTGGAAAGCTAATTCCTGCCAGTTTGTCGGGTTAAATTGTGGTTTGCCCAGAAAGTGTGAAATCTTCAATGCAAAATTGGAAGCATTCTCATTTATACAATTTAGCACATAACTTGACATTGGCAGTAGAAAATATCTGAAATTAGTGTGTTAGGGAAAAAGTTCCCTACCTTGGATCTGGACTGAACATTTTTATGTTTCTACCTTCAATCAGCTGTTGCGTTGCAGACAGAATATTGTTGGGATTCCGATGTGGAGGGACCCTAGCATCTGGTGGCTGGACAGTAATTAGAGATTTTGGTGGTTTAGTGGTAGAGGAAATGCCAAAAAAGCTCTATTTGTGTAAAAAAAAAAAAAAAAAAAAAAAAAAAAGATTATGTCTATCTCAAAAACTGCTTAGAGGGAATCACGGGTCTTGCAAAGGAGGAAGGTTAAAAACAGCAGTTTTTATTGTCAACATTTCGATGAAGCTCGATTCATCTTTTTCAAGACCTGGTCTTGACAATAAAAACATATTTTTGATCTTCCTCCTCTGCAAGACCCATGGATTTCTTTGTGGGTGAGTACCTGGGCATTTACTAGAGATGCACTGGAATTTCAGCCGAAAATGGTGTTATTGGCATTCAGCCAATAAGGGAAAAAGATGCCAAAAAGGGCACATGATTTTACCACGATCTTGCGACCATTTTATCATGATCTACTTACTGTGCTTATGATATGTTTTCCATAGGTCATCTGACTCAAAAACCACATCAAAAACATAACACGGGTGTGTTAATGATGTGTTCTTGCTGCATTTTCAATGCATTTGAACTGGGAGGTGTGATTTTTATTTATTTTTTCTGACCAAAATGCAGCAAGCAGGATTTTTAACACCACAAGGGAAGCCCAATGGACAAGTGTGCAGACATACATAGAATTTGGATACATTTTTTTCTTGCGCTTTTCTTGCCCTAAAGGTACAATATAATGGCAGACTATATATTCATTTAAATTGATGATATTAATTAAAAAGCCAAATAGAATACATATATAATATAATATATATATTAATGTGTGTGTGTGTGTGTGTGTGTATATATAAATCTTTTTTTAAAAACTGTCCTTTTCGGTTTTCAGCCAAGTGCATTCTGCATTTTCGGTTTCGGCACAAAAAAATTTCCATTCGGTGCACCTCTATCATTTACTTCATGCATAGAGTGCCGTGGCTACCCTTGGAACTATCTAAATCTTTTTATATAGCATTATAAAATATATTCTTATTGAATACAATTAATTTGCTTACAGTGTTGGGTGATTGCTAGTTAAGGTAGCATAGTGCTGCTGCATAGCAAAAAAAAATCCCTGGTCATGAAGGAGGTAAAACCATCCGGAGTGGTTAAATAACACAGGTGAAAATTTTGTAAAATGTGTTTTAGTGAAGTTCAGAAACTTTTTTTTTATTTTTTAATTTCTAATTTTTTTTTTTTTAGTCTGTATTAATTTGATAAATGCCCTTCTTCTTTTTTTCTTTTTTCCTTCCCTCCAAATTACTGTTGTACAGCTTTTTCTAAAAATAGTGAATATGTATTGGAGTTGAGACCAGTCTCTTTCCAGCATATCGTTGATTGGAATGTCAAGGTTCTGAAGGAGTATATGAATGTCTGTCTGTTAGAGCGGCAGCTGTTCTCTGTCCATCAGGAAACCACATTTGGCAGTCCACGTTGTATTAATTAAACAAAAGATTCATTTCACAAGGGCCTCTCTGAAGGATTTGATACTGGAATGTTATCTCCATTTAGAATGCTTTCCCTCTCCATCTCTTGTTTTTTTTTTTTTCTCCTCTTCTCCAGGGTTTAGTAATATCTAACGCCATGCTTTCAGTTCAAAAAAAAGAAAAATCTTTGGGCCTATAGCAGCAAGCCACAGTTGTATTGCTAATTACACACTATGGTGCTGTTCCTATTCATGTCCGGTGATGATGATGAATGAAGCGCAGAGCCCTCCTCTTATTTGTTGATTTGCATATGTGGGGCTGTTCTTTATTCCCAGAGATAAATTACACGAGACTGAGCTAAACTCACTCCCATGTCAATCAAATGTTCCTGGTGGGAGGGGGAGGGAGTTGTCTTTGCACCTGGCCAATGAAATCAATCTGGAGTAGTGTGTGTATGTGACAACAGAGCACATTGAAGTATACAGGATCAAAGGGGGTCATGCTTGGTAGCCTTACGCGTTGCCAGTTTGAAATGAAAAGCTTTCTTTATAAGATAAAGTTGACATATGTTCCGCCTTTGTTTACATAAACACTTTTTGGACATTTTTGGCATTTGGTATGTATATGGGGAATAGTCTTATAAATATTTATACATTTTAAATAGAAGTGTTAATAACTACCCTAAACTAATGCATGAGTTTGAAAATTGTGCTGGGTTCTATAAAGGTCAGTAACTTTTCCATGGCATCTGTTGCCAGCAATAGCCACAGTTCGCAAGCTGCCAAAGTTCTTTCACAGTTTGAATATGTGTCTATTTTCCAGTATACTTGTGACCACAATTTACATGGCAGTTTTTTTTAGTAAATACTTAAAATGTAAAAATGGCTAAATACATAGTTGGAATACATGCGTGAGCTGCCGTACCTGCCAAAGAATGTTATTGTCTTCTGCCAGTTTTCTAATCCAATTCAAAGTCACCAGTGTTCTAATTCACTGAGTTTCAAATGTTTGTGAAGGCGGCGTCACATGAGGCATAAGAAACTGATGTTTCAGGGTCTCACAGGGGCCTGTTGCCTTTCTCAAGGCAACATAGAGAGGTTCATCACTGAGAAAGAGAGTCCAGAAGGCCTTGAAAAGTCAGTTCACATAATCGCATTCATATGGAGTGCTGGTGAGTTTGCATCTTTGCATTCAGTTCTGGCACAACATCATCTGTGGCATTCGCTTCAAGCACCCGTTATTACAAGGTCAAGTACTGTAAGGTGCATGGCTTCTATTTGGACTTTATAGGGTGTTTTTTTTTTTTTCTACTTTAGTTGAATCAGCCTGGCAAAGGCTGTAATTGGGTAGTAAAGGATGGACAGTTAACAGATGAGTTCATCTCTACGTGCTTCAATCCAGTACACAAATGCCATCTGTTGGATTCACAGCACTTTGCAGTGTGGTAAAGCCTGATAGGCTACCAGTTCTGCCCATTCTCTCACTTTCTAAGGCCCCATGCACACTGGGGCTTTTGTAAACACTTTTCTCTTGGCTCTTAGTAGGAGAAAAGCAGCTTCGAAAATGTGCCGAAGCCATTTAGGTGTGTCCAGTGCTCGGGCATTTGTTTCTTTTTTTTATTGGCCAGAATGTTAAAGTGGTTCTAAAGGCTGAAGGTTTTTTCATCTGAATGACCCCAAAAATTGTGAAGCGGGGTCTGCCGCGATTGGCGCGCTGCGATCACGGTAACCCGCATCACATGAAGCTTGATGCCCAAAAAAGTTCAGGAGCTACTTTCGGGCAACATGCTTCTCACAATCCTGGTTGCTGCGATTGCCGTGCTATTTATTGAGGCAGATCCACACCGTGATTTTAGGTGTCATTCAAACTAATGGCATCTCAAATGTGAGCCCCGTGATTTGTCATTCACACATTGGCACTTTGAAATTGTGGGCGGAATCCTGACAAATCTGCCCGCGATTCAAAACGCTGAAGTGTGGATGCAGTTTCAAAGTAGCTAAGCCCGATTTCAATCCAGCAATGTGCATCAGAGCAGCGGCTCTCTCCCTCATTGGCTCAGAGACAGCAGCTATTGGCTCCCGCTGCTGTCAGTCACAGCCAGTAAGGGGTCATGCCAATCTGCCTTTTGGACACAGAGAGCCCGTAGGCTTGCTTTGGTAGGCACTTGGGGCAGGAGGAGGAGCCAGGAGCATCGGCGGTGGATCCAAGAAGAGGAGGATCAGGGCTGCTCTGTGCAGAACCATTACATAGAGCAGGTAAGTATAACATGTTTTTGTTATTTAAAAGAAAATTAAAGTACAACTAAACGCAAAACTTTTTTTTCTAGTTTTGGACAGAGAGGAGATGGATTAGAACACCGGTCAGTTTTTATTGCTGTTTCTGCCCCTGTTACGGAGATTTGCCCTCTCCTATTAATCCTGTTTACCATTCTCCTTGAAAGTGAAAGTAAAAAAAAAAACATTTGGGTTGTCCCCAGAAAAAGTAATAGAGGGGAAATCTTCCAATGGGGACACTAGTTCTGGTGACCCGGGAGTCCCCAAGGAATTTCCCTAATTTGCAGGGATTTTCTCTCACTTCCTGTTTTGGCTATAGGACAGGAGGTGAAGGGAAATTTTCCCAATAGGACATAGATGGCCAAAAATCTGACAGGGGTTATAACCCTCTCTTACTCTGTCCAAAATGAAAAGAAAAAGTTTTGCCTATAGTTCTACTTTAAGGATTTACAATGACTTTAATTTATTCTGGCCATTGAAATGAAAAAATGCTCAAGTGATAAACTCATACATAATATATATTGTATTATATGAATGCATATCTGAATTTAATGATATCTAATGGTAATTGGTGTAGACGGTTTTATCCGATGTATAAACAAGCATGTGACTTTTTCTTGCTCTGAGGTCTACAGCACTAGCATTCCTATTGTCCATATCTAGTTTGTGCTTGCATGAAGTCTTCTCTGTCTAAGCTGATATACATATTAATGAGTGTTGAAGCACTTTCACCAAAGCCATGTCCTTGGAAGTTACTGCAAGCTTTTTATTAGCTCTGGATAATCCTACGCTGTAAGTGTCATATCTACTGTCTTTATAATGTTGGCTAATTTGCATAATGTCAATATCCTCCCCTATATCGGAAGAATTTTGTGCTGTACTACCGATACTGGAGCAATTAACTTGAAGTTGCAGTTTAACATTTATTCTGTTATTATCATTACTACTTATCAGTGTAACATGTCCTGTATGTGAAAATAAGCAGGTTGGATGTGTAGAGAATAGAATAAAGACCTATCCACACCTATTCACTTTGGAGCCAATAAGCAGGTTTAGCACCATTTTTAATTTAGGTCTGTTGAACATTCCATTTTTTTTTTTGTCAAATTTGATAACGTCCCCCCGCTTTATGTTGTTGCCATTCACACGCCATACCTAAAAATTATTTCTTACCTTTCTAGTTTTCTTTCCAGCAGGTTTATACATAGGGTTTCATGGGCAACTTGAAATTGTTCAGAATAGCTTGAAATGGGCAATTATGAAACCGACTGGGACTTTTTCTTACTGGCTCCCGAATTGTCAGTTGTTGACCATGAGATGTTGGCGAGCAGCTTGGTCCCCGTTCTGGGGCATTAGTGGAGCAGTGAATGGATGTTAAGGCCTGCCTACCCTACCAGTGCATTTATACGTAATGCTGTTGTAAAGGCGTTATCATTACATTAAGTGCAAGTTCACTTTTTCAGAAAAAAATGAAAAGGCTAAAAAACACTGTACACCCTCCTCACTGACATCCCACCCCTAGCCCCACTTTGCTTACCTTCACAGGTGATGAGCTGTCAGAGCCCACACAGCAGGTGTAGCGGTCCAGGGATTTGAAATCCCTTCTGTTCTCTCCTTGGATCTGCTGTGATCTGTCCTGGAAGCACCGCAGAAAGAAGAAGTAGAGGAAAGGGGATTTTGGATATCCAGACCACTATCCCAGCTGCATGGGCACTAGAGATGCACAATTAGTCATTAAGAATCGAGATCGCAATTCTTCCCCTCTCGCGATCTCTTAACAAAGCATTTTCCCGATTCTATGCAGAGTTCTCTGCTCAAGCAGAGAGCTGTCCAAAAAAAAAAAAAAAAGGGCAGTCTACCAATTTTCACAACATTCCTCAACCGCTGAGCTAACTATAAACATTGTAAAGTTTTGTTCTTTAGATCAAAGGAATGAACGTCGGTCTATAAATGAGGGAAGCTTAATAAAGGAGAAGTCCAGCCTGAGCTCATTTGGCTGGGCTTCTCCTCTGGGTCACAGGAGTGCAATTTGTTTTGCACTCCTGTGACCCGTTTTCAGCAGAGAGTGGTCTGAAGTCCGCTCTCTGCTGACATCGCCAGGATCAGTCCAGGCACCATGTCATTCCGACTTCCGAAGTCTGGATCCACCAGGTGCCTGGACTAATGGCCGTCTCAGCCTCTCAGCGAGCTGCAAAGACGGCCGCTCCCCGCCCCTCCATAGCTCAGCGCTCCAGTGAGCGTGGAGGAGGAGAGCTGCTGATTGACAGGCAACAGCTCTCCCCGCTCAGGGAGGTGAGAACTGATCCATCGTTGGTGTTCGTTGTTTCGGCTCTCAGTGAAGAGGCAGTGGGGGACAGATGCAGCATTGCACTGTTGCTGCATCCACCTAGGTAAGTATGAATGGGCAATAAAAAAAAAACAAAAAACATACTACTCTTTTAACCACGTTAAAGACTAAACCTTTTTCTGTCAGTTGTTAGTTTCAAGTTGATGCAGATGAATGGAATGATGTAGAAGCAAGGAAAGGTGAGTATATGCTGCTGGAAATGGGAGAGCTAGTTAAGCCTTTTACTTTGCTCTGCATAGACAAAAGAAAGGTTCACTTTAAAGTGCCCCCGTGTCGCTGAATTTGATTGATTTTGGGCTATTGAATGGAGGAACTATGGGAAAAATGTACTGGATGTGAGCTTTTGACTGAAGTTTCCTAGGAATAAATAAATACAAATGCAGCTTAATGCATGTGAAATGCATTAAAGCACAGGTAAAATATATGTATTTTCTAAATGATTGGTGTGGATGGAGTCTAAATAGGTGTCTTCTGGCAGTTCAGATGCATTTGTGTTAATGATCGACTTCAGTGAGTGAAGCTCAAAGAATGTGTTACATTTTAATCTTACAGTATTAAAGCTGTAGTTTATCATCATTTGAATATCATTTGAACTTCATACCTTATTACCTGATACATACATATATGCATCTATTTTTTATCTCGAAGAGATAACAGACTGGAGAAGGTAGTCATTGCCTTTTCATAAAAAAAGCTTGTTATAGCCAACATCAATGGATGTCAGTCGTTAAGTGTAATAAAACTTTCACTCTCCCATCTTATTGCACAGATGTTTGAGTCTGTTTCAGATTCCTGTACCTATATTGAAGCATTTGATATGTCATTTAAAGACTTGGGATTTTAGACATTGCTCCCGAGTCCTATCTGAGTCCCCCGGGAAGGAAGAATTGGCTCCTGGTTGTATTTTACTTGTCTTTTCTCACAAAAGCGTTGTCAGAGTCCATTCTCATAAACCCTTGTATTGGGTAAATTGAATGCCCTTGACAATCATTCTTCTTCTTTTTTTTTTTTGTGCTTTTATCTAGAGGTGATCGGCGCATCACTATGAATCTCAGCAGGGAGTGTGCTAAATTGCCGGTGTAACTTTCACTGAGAGTTGATATGATCATACCGTTTTCCTTGACAACTCTTCACAAATAAAAACAATTTGTGATCATTCATGGAGACCTTTTCACACTCTTTAAACTCTATTGTTGACCAGAAAAGGAAATCAAATTGCATCCAAACATCATGATATTCATAAACACTTTCTTTTACGTTGCAGATGATAAAACGTTAGAGAACTTGCCATGCAGTATTCTGTGCATAGCTCTAGTCTCTAGAATAGCCTTTCTCAACCAAGGTTCCTCCAGAGGTTACTAGGGGTTGTTTGAGCTGCAGCTGATTGACCATCCGATGGTGTCTGCATACTTCTGGGCCCAATGCCACCTAGCAGATCTTTTTACCTTTCTGTAAGGGTGGTATCCTGACCACCGCTATAAAGGGACGTTCTTCCCACTGATCACCAATGTAAGGGGCCCATTGACCCCAGATTAATTAATTTTAGTAATTAACTTGTGCAACATCAGAGGTTAGTCAAGTGTGTTGTTCTATAGTTAATCCCTCTTTGTACCCACCTTTGCCTGGGGGTGCTGTGAAATCAGCAGGAAGGGGCATGTGTTTAAAAAAGCAGACTCCTACTTAAAGTAATATTAAAGGCAATTTAGAAAATAACAATCATGTCATACTTACCTGCTCAGTGCAGTGTTTTTTGTACAGAGCAGCCCTGATCCTCTTCTTGGGTTCCCTGCCAGCGCTCCTGGCCCCTCCCTCCTGCCGAGTGCCCCCTTGGGGGGAACCCAAGCAGGTTCACTCCCGAGCCACTGCTCTGCATCTCTATTCACACATGGGGCTATGGCTTGGCCCCACCCCCTCTCTCTCCTCATTGCCTCAGTGGCCTTAATTGACAGCAACAGGAGCCAATGGCTCAGCCAATGGGGAGGGAGAGTGCCCGGAGAGCAGAGGCTCTCGTCCACATTGCAGGATGGCTCAGGTATGTATTAGGAGGGCGAGTGGGCTGCTGCACAAAGATTTTTTTACCTTCATGCATAGAATATATGAAGGTAAAAACCTTCAGCCGTTAGAACCACTTTAACTCAATGGAAATATCAATGGCAGCGAACAGAGTGTATTTAATATCACAGTCCTATAACCAGGGTGAGGTTGACTATCCTAGAAGTTAGTCGTTCTTGAAAATATGAGGTAGGGATCACGTACCCCTTACCCCGGGCAGGGGATGCACCAACAAACGCTTGCAAGTACTGAAGGATTCGGCACAATGTAATTTAGAGTTTTGTTAACTGATGACCCAGTCTCTCGAAGGTATTTGCTGAGACAAAGCAAGTCACCTAGAAATGACAGCCAAATACCTCCACAATATCATTATGCTTTAAATATATTTTGATGTATGTTGATTTTAATAGGTAAAAAAAAACGAATTTTCACAATTCGAGTCCATTTCCATTTAACCTGCTATTGACTGGTTAAAAGGATATAAATCACACTCCTAAAATTACAGCGATTGAATACTACATTTATCTTGTAGGTAGATAACAACTACTTTTGGCATCAGCTGTGCTAAATTGTTAAAAGTGCTCTGTACCAGCTCGTGTTTCAGCTTGTAACTGCTATGCAAACTCCATTACATTCCTGCAAGAAAATAATACATAAAATTAAATCTAAAAAATAGCATCTGGGCTTCAAGTGAGTTGGCTGTAAGTTAATTTCATTGTATGCACATTACCTCCAAAACGGCATCTACTTAAACTTTGGCTATTAAGTTTTTATTGTAATGTCTGCAAACTTCAGTGATTTTAAACCGCAAGACAGAACGGCAGCACAAAACAAAGCAAGATGTTTTTCCACGGTTGTACGAGCTGTATTACTTGTGTGGTCAGGCTGTCTTCTATTCTGCAGGCGCTTCTGCGTTGTTTAAATGATTGACTTGTTTAAAAGTCGATGCTCTAGAATTTTTAATGATTGCCATTTAAGATTTTTGTGAAGCTAATGTTTGCGCATTTTTTTTTTTTTTTTTGGGTGGTTTGGTTTACCTGAACTGAACTTCATTTGAATGCTTATAAAAACTTATAAGCATGCCGACTCTGGCAGGGTTCAGGTTTTTTTGTAGTAATTTCCCCCATCCCCAAAAAAACAAAAAAAAACTGTTGCTGTATCTGCTTAAAAATTATCACCCGAAGCTGGGCCTTGATTTGTTTGCTTTACTTATGTAAAGTTTGTTTAAAGTGGTTGTAAAGGCACAAGGTTTTTTTTTACCTGCTTGCATTCTATGCATGCGAATAATAAACCACGTGTATACAGCAGCCCCCCCTAATACTTACCTGAGCCCCCCCTCTCGATCCAGCGATGTCCATGAGAGCCTTGCCTGTCCAGGAACTCGCCCTCCTGATTGGTTGTTGGCAGCAGCATGAGCCATTGGCTCCCTCTGTTGTCAATCACAGCCAGTGAGCCAATCGGGAGACTGAGGGGGCAGGGACAAGCCACGGCTCCATGTGTGAATGGACACACAGAGCTGTGGCTTTGCTCGGGACCACTCTGTGCAAAAGAGCAGGTATGATTTTTGTTTTGTTATTTTAATAAAAAAAAATTAAAGCTTTACAATCACTTAAAACCTTTTAGTCCATCTAACATTGTCTCCTCAAACTTTTAATGAAAAAAAAAATTAAAGCTTTACAATCACTTAAAACCTTTTAGTCCATCTAACATTGTCTCCTCAAACTGACAAATATGTTGTCCATGGTTGGCTATGCTGCTGCTTCTCTGTAGATACAGTGGGGGAATGAGTGTAGCCACCCTAAGGCCCCATTCACAGGGACGATCTGATCAAGTCCTCATGTCAGTTTTTCAGGCAGACCTGATTGGATTGTCCATGTATCCCTATGGACTGGGGGGTATAAACTGACTTTTTACCTCAAGTGATCTGGTCTGGTCTGCTAAAAAAAAGAAAATGGAAGGGGATTTGTCCCCCTCCATCTAGGCGGATCGGATTGGAGGACAGTCGGATGTAAACAGACAACTGGTCCATTTACACCCAGCTGTCCATAGAGCAGAGCGGACTTTGCCCATGTCTGCTCTGTAGAAACTGAGCGGACACGGACCTATCATCCATCTGCTCTGCTCAGATTCTGCTCCGTGTGAAAGGGCCTAAAACGGGAAGTTTGTTATTGGATGGTTGACAGAATACGACAGAATACGAGATCTCAGGCAAAGAATAGCTACCACATCTAGGGATCAGTACGCTGCAATATATTACATTTTTGTTTTTGGTACCTTTTTTATGAAAATATCCATTATTAAAATGCTCTGGCTGTCTCATGTGTTTTCTTTCCTGGTTCAGCCCTTTTCAGCTTTGACATACAAGGGAAAGAGGCTGGCTACAAAAGGAAACAGAAATTCAGATCCCTCTGCGTATGCACATAAGAGATATGTGGATATGTAAGCTAGTTTGTTATCAGAGATGAGGAAATCATAATTTTTATAAAATATTTTGGGTGATGTGGCTGTTTAAGACGCATATCATGTTATCTGATACATAATTACTGTGTACTTGCATTTGAAAACATGAACAAACGAACATTAATAATATCTGCCTCAACTGACAGAAATAGAAAATGCTAATTATTTCATCCACAGTGCATATAGGTGAAAATTGTTGCTGTAGCAATAAATGAATATCTGGATACATAGATAGATTGATGGACTATGAAATGTTAATATACAGTGACGGGCTGACTTCAGGAAAATGTAGCTGTTGTTTACTCTGATGGCAATCCTTTAAACTACTCTAACTGCAAGACGGGTAATTTGACCGTGGTCATTCAGTCTGCACCTCATTTGATCCACATTGCATGCTTTTCAAATAAGGCAATTTAAGTAGCTGCCAATCAACATGAGGACTTAGCGTGAAATTCCAGCTGGAACTAGTTTTGCTCAATTCCTTTTTTCACTTTAGAAAATAGTAATAGTTGTGCAAAGCTGATAAGTGTAAGTACTGAGACGCTGCGATAATTTGAGCATGCAACATTTAGTTTCACTGCTGCCTCCTACAGTATCAGAAGATGCTATCTGAAAATACATTCATGGTGTTTACATCAATCTTTCTGGCTTCAGTTAAGATGTCGCCTTGAAGCATATTTCAGCTTATCTTTAAAGGCTGCTAAATAAGAGTGTCTGGTATTGTGTATAAAAGAGCAAGCCACATCACCCACCTTTAGGCCCCATTCACAGGTGTTTTGTCGCACGTATTTGCACGTTTCCATGCGGCGTTTTTGAGCTTTGGTGGTTTTTTTTATTTGCCAATAGGAAAAATGATCATCTGTTTCATCATTTGTTGCTATGCTTTTAGATTTTTTTTTCATCTGCTTCCTGGGTGTAATATGCTCCAAAAATGCCCAAATCTGCCCGATTCGAGCGACAAAAAAGGGTCCAGAACTTGTTTGAGCTTCAGGCGACTTGGAGTGGAGATGTGACCCATCTCCATAGAGAATAATGGATTTTTTTCCCCTCAAGCGTTTTGTAGCTTGAGGCTTCAAGCTACAAAACGCTCAGGTGTGAATGGGGCCTTAGAGATTGACCATGTCCTGCTTCAGGTTTTTAGATGTGCATCTGTAAGGAGAAAAAAAAAAAAAAAAAAAATATATATATATATATATATATATATATATATATATATATATATATATATATATATATATATATATATATATATATATATATATATATATATATATATATATATATATATATATATATATATATATATTGGATAAAGTGAGGGGGGAAAAAAGTATTTGATCCCCTGCTGATTTTGTAAGTTTGCCCACTGACAAAGAAATTATCATTCTAAAATTTTAATGGTAGGTTTATTTTAATAGTGAGAGACAGAAAAAAAAATCCAGAAAAATGCATTTCAAAAGAGTTGTAAATTGATTTGCATTTTAATAAGTGAAATAAGTATTTAATCATTGCGCAAAACTTGACTTGGTACTTGGTGGCAAAACCCTTGTTTGCAATCGCAGAGGTCAGACGTTTCTTGTAGTTGGCCACCAGGTTTGCACACATCCCAGGATGGATTTTGTTACACTCCTCTTTGCAGATCTTCTCCAAGTCATTAAGTTTTGAGCCTGATGTTTGATAACTCAAACCTTCGCTCCCTCCACATATATTCTATGGGAATAAGGTATGGAGACTGGCTAGGCCACTCCAGGGCCTTAATGTGGTTCTTCTTGAGCCACTCCTTTGTTGCCTTTGCTGTGTTTTTTGGGTCAATGTCATGCTAGAATACCCATCCGCGACCCATTTTCAATGCCCTGGCTAAGGGAAGGAGGTTCTCACTCAAGATTTGACAAGACATGGCCCTGTCCATCGTCTCTTTGATGTGGTGAAGTTTTCCTGTCACCTTAACAGAAAAACACCCCCAAAGCATGTTTCCACCTCCCTTTTTGACGGTGGGGATGGTGTTCTTGGGGTCATAGGTAGCATTCCTCCTCCTCCTCCAAACACAGTGAGTTGCTTGATTTTTGTCTCATCTGACCTCAACACTTTCACCCAATTCTCCTCGGAATCATTCAGATGTTCATTAGCAAACCTCAGACGGGTCTGTACATGTGCTTTCTTGAGCAGAGGGACCTTGCGGGCGCTGCAGGATTTCAGTCCTTCATGGTGTTGAGTGTTACCAATTCTTTTCTTGGTGACGATGGTTCCAGCTGCCTTGAGATCATGATAAGATTCTCCCGTGTAGTTCGTGGCTGATTCCTCACCGTTCTCATGATCATTGAAACTCCACAAAGTGAGAACTTGCATGGAGCCCCAGACCGAGGGAGATTGACAGTTATTTTGTGTTTCTTCCATTTGCAAATAATCACACCAACTGTTGACAACCCTTTTACTAAGCTGCTTGGCTTGGTCTTGTAGCCCATTCAAGCCTTGTGTAGGTATTCAGTCTTTTCCCTGACATCCTTGGACACCTCTTTGCTCTTGGCCATGGTTGAGAAATTGCACACATTTGCAAATACATGCATAAGCCCCAGATCCCCGTCAAGGCACTCCAGTATTTTCTGTAGTCCTAACTCTAAATTTTGAGAGCCTTCACAGTGGAAGCACATGCATTATAATGGATAGGCAGAGGGCAGGTGAGCCTGGAGGTAGCCCACCCCTCCTTAAAGGCACATGGCACAATGGCAGCAGAGGTGTCCAGTGCGTCCCCTCACCAATATTTTAACAGTACAAACAAATGGCCACTGCCCTCACCTGTAACTGGCCTTTGCAGCAAGGAGTACATGGAAGGGCAACGCATGCAAAACAAAACTAAGGAAATTCCCAGCTCAACTTACCGACCAGCCTGCAACCAACCCAATTAACCTAACCGTATGTGTTACAAAATGGGTTTAGAACCCCCACCTCCTTCCTTTTTTGGCCTGTGCCCTTGTTGCCTCAATTTCCTGTCTGTTTAAACTTATCAGAAGAGCGGGAAGTGAGGGTGAATCCCCCAGAACAGCAGCCCAGATAGTAGTAAATGCCAACAGGACTTCTAGTCCTTCCCCACTCCTTTCAAAACTAAGTGGGATGGTTTGACATAGAGTTTAATTCTAGGAGGGGTAGTCTAAAATGGAAAGATAAGCGCGGAGATGGCTGCTGTTGTTCTGTCCATAGATGACATCTTCCTAAATGCCTGAGACGCCAGTGATGTAATCAGGGAAACTGAGGTGACCATAAGGGACTGACAGGAGCTTCTGTAAGAAATATACAACAAATCATTCATGTTCTGAACTGGTACGCTTGGTGTATTCTTTTTTCTCTCCTTTAAACAAAAGAGCTATGTGGCATGTTTTTTTTCCTAAGTGAAGGCCTGTACAATTTAATCCTCATTACAACTATGGGCTATTATGTGCCTTTGAAGTGTCATGTGTTCCTGATGCTAAAATGGAAGATCAAAGGCTCACTGACCCATAAGGCAGGCTTGACGGTGATGAGATGTGAAGGGGAAAGCGTTTGAATTGTGGTGCATTATAAATGGGTAATGTTTATTCTCGGCGATCACTGTAATACATTCCTGAACTGCGTGCAATGTGAGAACATACACAGTAACAAATATACCCACAAACTGGCAGATGCCCACATCCTGTCCTTTTAACTTTGTGATCTCCGAGGCTTCATAATATTCTTCACATATATTAATAACAAGTGTCTCCTGGTTTATTCAGATACATTTTCTATATAGAAGCATTCCACCAAGCGGTATATTTGTATCCAAAATGAGAAAACAAAATTGTAGCAAGCTTGATGAATTATGAGGGGTTGGTTGGTCAGTACTGGCAATAAACAATGACGAGAGGAGTTTAAAGTGACACTAAACTCCTGTTTTAAAAAAAAAAATATATATATAATTGAGTATGTACTATACATCCTCCTCCAAATCCTCAAATTCCTTTTTTTTTCTGCTGCTATGATCCAACTTTCTGTTAGAGGGTGGCTATGTTCATTCTCCATGTTCCCACTGTATGTAGGAATGTAGCCACCCTCTTTATTACTCCCCAGGTGGACTAGGGACTATAGATTGTAGGATGTGTAATGTGCATGGAGCAGTACACACGACCAAAACTAATGTGCAGTGCTTTTTTTTTTTTCAAAAATGTTATGATTCCCCCCTACAGCTATGGCTTCCCTGTGCAAGGGAGTGTTCAACAACAGCTGTGAATTTTGGGGAGCCCAGATTTCAGCCATTGTCATTGCTCCTTCCTCTTCCCTGCAGCAGCTGCCCACTGAAACAGGGGAGCAGGAACTGCAGGATAATGTGACCAGACCAGAATAGATAGGTATAATCTTTTGCACTTGTTAACATTACCAGATTGTATTATTTGTGGGTTACAAAGTAACTTTTCCTTTGAATTATTAAAGACAAAAAAAAACTCCTTCCTCATGTGACCTAAAGCCTAGTTGGCGTTCTCCTGATCTCTAGCTACCAGAAACATGTTTCATATAATTAGAAACCCTAAACAGCCTTTTTTCAATCCAATCCTGAATACAAGCAAGAAGATAACTTCTAACTTATATACTGGTATATGTGTACTGTACCGTGAACACTTTCCTTCTGTTTTCACTGCTTAATTTAGGACAGGGCAAATACTAAAGTGCTAACCTAAAGCTGTTGAATTTTTTGCTAAGATTGATGAATTAAAAGTAGGGATGCACAGATAACCTTTTTTTTACGAGTAAGAGTACCGATACTTTTTTATTTTTTTTTTAGTACTCCCCGATGCCAATTACTGATACTTGCAAATTTATTTTATATATATATATATATATATATATATATTTATTATTATTATTTATTTATTTTTTTATTAGTGCTTTTTCAATGTGAAATGTATAAATATATGTTAATATATATGTGTAAAAATATTCACTAACAAAGCAAACAAAAAAAGTTTTAATTGTTTATCGTTTGTAAAATAGATGTGAAAAAATAAAAAGCAGGAAAATAATAATTAAATGGAGGAGAATAGGGAGTTAATTAAGGCTGATTACAGTAAATTAAGGGTTAATAAGGGGTTAAACAGAGGAACATTTGTTCATCCCTTTTGATCTGCAGATGAAGCAACAGAAAGATACAAAAATAATTTTATTTTAGTGTTTCAGGGCTGAGCAATGTTGTTAATAAACAGCCGGCTTTTTTTTTTTTTTTTTTTTTTGACAGCTCCAATTACCGGACTTCTTTAACACTGGGGAGACCCACTGACAGCTCAAAGAACCAAGCCTGAAAGTATTGGTTTCAGGTAGCGGTGCATTTGCACGAGTACCAATACTTGTGCAAATACTCGTTATCGGCACCGATACTAGTATCAGTGCAACCCTAATTAAAATGCAAGATCTTAAATTCTTATTTTTCCTGGAGAAACTGCTGTTTAGGGCTACCTTCAGTGCTGGCCACATGTCTGAAGGCCTAAGAGTTTGATTAACATGACCTCAACCAATCTGAAGTCTGCTGCTTCTTCCTTTCAGCAGAGATCACATTGCTTGTTTATTCACCCCAGCAACACTGATAACAAAGGTTTATGTTAACATTTGAGAATCTGTTTTGCAGCGAGTGAAAAGAGAAGACAAGTTTCTTCTCCTCATTTAGAATGGGCATATACAAAAAGATGATCAGTGAGTTGAATGCAAGTTCAAATTCCCCCACCCTCAAAATATCTTGGCTATGCTTCCAATCAGTAAAACTGCATAGAAGTTAAAGTCGAAAAAAAAAGCCTAAAGCTAGACATAGATCAAAATTCAGCTGGCTTAGCAGGGACTGGCTGAATTTTGATCCTTGTGTAGCCCCTCCTGCTCGACGGAAGTCGACCTGACGATCAAATTTTGTCAAACAGGTTAGTTGGAAAATTTTTCCCAATTAGCAGGTGCAGCCGTTGATCAGGTGCAGCCGTTGATCAGTGTACTCTGACAGCGGAGAGTCCCTACTGTCAAAATACAATGTCCTAGTCGGTAGGATTCCTCTGACCACCTCTTGTGTGGGTGGAGGAATCCAATTTTTTTTCTTTCATTCAGCCTCCTGGATGGGAAAAAAAATAAATAAAAATCCATCTGTGGCCAGCTTATGCCTTACTAGTCTTAATAATGTTCTGCCCCCCCCCCCCAATAAAAAGAAGATCTGTATACTTACCTATTTTAATATCCCATGCTGTCCAGTTCCCATGGTGCAGCCATTGTTGGCGCTCCCTCTTCTCCCCTGCAGAAGCCACTCACTGACACAGGGGAGCTGGAGCTTGCGACATCACGTGACCACAGCAGATTAAAAATAGGTAAGCATACACACCTTTTTATACAGGCTAGGTAGTATAGGTTGGGGTAGGGGAGGGGGGACATTTTGTAAGAATAGATAGTGTTAGGCTTTTCTTTTACTTAAAACTGTTTTAATCTAATTTTAAAAATATATTTTTAAATTGTTTACATTTGCAGTTTTCAATGAAATAACACCTTGTGATCCTGCCATAAAGGTCCTTGTTTTGACACTTTCTGCATAGTTTGACAACACTTTGCCCCAGTCTTCAAATTGGGGTCCTATGTTGTCAGTGTTGCACAGGCTTCAGATGGAGAGTACAAGTGGATTCTTCAACATATATTAAAGTTGAATACTAGGTTTACTGCCCCTTTTGAATTATTCTGGGCCAAAATATTTTCTACTTTAACGCTGTATAACCTGTATGTAGCCTCAGCTATATACAGTATACAGCTTTATGTTCTGGGTGTGAGACAAGAATGTCCCATCTCACACCAAAATTGAGTTGTGCTGAACGACATTCAGCCATTCATAGGCAGCTTTGTATTATTTGAATTAATACAAAACTTCCTCTGGCAGAGATTCTGGCATCGTCTGCCCACCTCTCCGCCTCAATTAATCAGAGGAAGCTTTGTATTTATTCAGAGAATACAAAGCTGCCTATGAATGGCTGAGCACCACTTAGCCTGACTCTATTTTGTGTCCGGGTGTGGGAGGGGAAGTTCTCGTCTCACATCCATAAAACACGAGACTGTATACTGTATATAGCTGTGGTACCTGTTTAGTGTAGAAAATTGTTTGTTTCGACCAGTTTGGCCCAAGCAAACTAATTTAAAAAGACAGTAAAACTGGAATTCAACTGGAGGCATGGTGCATTATTGTCACCATCTGGAAACCCTTTTTAAGAAATGCCATACAGACTCTGCTGAAATTAGCCTCACTAAGATGCAACAAAGGATGAAAAAAGGTAAACCAATATTAAAAAATAAAAAAAGTGAAACTGTTTGATACATGGTCATTTATCATACAGGTGGAGTTTATATCTACTTTATAGGAGATGCGGTCTGAGCCTCCTAGTACCAAATGTAGAAGCTGTACCCTTATGTCTGCCTTTTTTATGAAGAGCATCAGCTCTCTGGCAAGGTTTTGGCTAATCGCTTTTAGCCCCAATCCAATGAGAGTATCTTATGCTGGCACTCGGGCTGCAACTTACTATGTTGGGCTGCAGGCCACATTGAATGAAGCCAGGGAACGGTGCCACCCAGAGATCGAAACATAATTAAAGTTAGAGTGGAAGTTTCTTGGATTACTCCAGGGAAGAAGATCTGGAGCTAGGCTGTGTAAAGCAGCCAAGTAGTTCAGGAAAGGAACGTTCGGTTAAACAGTGACTGTGGTAAACAGACTCCAATGATCTTTAATTATTTAATTTTTTTTCTCTCCTAATGCTCTTAAAAACATAAATGCTTAAGGGTGTAATAAAATCATGTTTTCTTTACCTTAATATAATATATACCAATAAAACATTCCCACAGCATTTACTTTAATAACGTGCAGAAGCAGACAGGCTGGAGTACACAAGGGCCGAATGTCAGCCGGTTTCTGTTGAACCGGCCCATACCGGATGATATTTGGCCCGTCCGTACAGGGCTTAACCCTGCCATCATCCATATCCTCATGCCTGGTACACAATTTTTTTTTTTTTTCTTTTTTGCCGTTCAACTCAGCAGACTGAACAAAAAAAGAAACTGAGGAGCTCAGGAGGAGCTTGCTGTACTAACTATTGGACCCCCAGCAGAACACACCAATTAGCGATCGGATGCCAGTTTTCCAGCATGCTCATTCGGCAGAAGCCAGCTTTTGTCAGACAGGCTGATGTACACATGGGCTGAATGTTGGCCGGTTTCTGTTGAACCCATGTTGGCCCGTGTGTATGGCACTTCAGTCTAAAGTGTCGGGATGTAGGGGCAACAGAACAAACCTAGAGTTAAAGTGAATGTAAAGTCTATTTTTTTTTTTTTCTTCTAAATAACAAACGTTATAATTACCTGCCCTGTACAGTGGATTTGCACAGAGCAGCCCAAATCCTCCTCTTCTGTGTTCCCTCTTCGCTGCTCCTGGCCCCTCCCTCCTGTCAAGTGCCCCCACAGCAAGCAGCTTGCTATGGGGGCACCCAAGCCAAGTCATAGATCCCTGTGTCCATTCAGACACAGAGCTGCCGTTAGGCTCCGCCCCTCTCTCTCCTGTGTGGCTAGCTGACTTGATTGACAGCCGCAGGAGCCAATCGCACTACTGTGTCTCAGCCAATCGGGAGGAGAGTCCTGGGCAGCCGAGGGACTCGTGGACATCGCTGGACAGAGATGGGGCTCAAGTAAGAATTAGGGGGTGCTGGGGGGGAGGGGGCTGCTGCACACAGATGGCTTTTTATCTTATTGCATAGAATGCATAAAAAACCTTCTGCCTTTATACTACAGGTACGCCTATAATTAGGCGTACCTATAGCTACACTGGATATCTCCTAAACATGCATGGTTTGGGAGATATCCCTGTATTTGCATGTGCTGACGTCATCGGCACATGCGCACTTAAGCAAACTGAAGCAATGCCACGCACGTACCGTTTCTTCAGTTGTACTGTGCCGTTACCGGCGGCTCCTGCGCACATGCGCGGGAGTAACGTCATCACAGCTCCAGCCAATCACAGCACCAGAGCCACTATATACAGAAGTAACCCCCCGGGGAGATGTCGGCTGCCGGAGCGGTGGAGGACCACTGCGGGGGCTTCGATCTCGGGTAAGTAATTCATAATGAGCTAGTATGCTATGCATACTAGCTCATTATGCCTTTGTCTTGCAGGTTTTATTTGTTTTTTTTTTTTACAGGGTTTACAACCACTTTGTGTGTTCTAGATAGATACCACACACTTGTCCCACTCTCCTACACTGAAATGGTCTACATTGGACTTGTAAACT
The DNA here is from genome assembly GCA_037952925.1 of Lithobates clamitans. Taxonomy (NCBI): domain Eukaryota; kingdom Metazoa; phylum Chordata; class Amphibia; order Anura; family Ranidae; genus Lithobates; species Lithobates clamitans. The sequence continues at coordinate 5,961,057 of JBBGZY010000142.1, forward strand.
TGCTCAATGTTTGCTGTGCTTCCTTGTGAATATACACAATGTGTTATGACAAAAATCCAAGCAAACTGCTATTGTGCTATGTTAAATCAATTCTACATACATCATAATCCTCAATTCAGGTAATACATAAAAATGCTATAGAAAAAGTGAAACATGGATACAGTCCATAGGAGCAAGTATGTTGCCTGTGAAAGTAGTGAGTAAAAGTTAATCAAAATGAACCAAACAGAAAGTGCACCGTGTTTGTGCAATTGCCACTGCAAATTAAACATGCGTGTTCCCACCAGGGTGTGCACTCACCATCAGGTGAGGACCTCCTGAGTTTATGCCGAGGTGGGTCTACAAGGCTTGTATCTGTATGTTGGTCAACTCGGTGGTATGGAGTTCCTCATAAGGTCCAGTTCATGGGGGGAAAAAAACATCCACAGAAAGGACATGATACCATTTACTACTATTAAAAAAACTTTAAAAACCAAATATCACTCACATGGTAAAGTGCTGTGTCCCGGCACTAGGAATGATCTGCCAGCTGTATGTTCTGTGTAATCTGTGTTCGCCGCTGCTCCACACTCTCCTGGAATCAGCGTGCGTTTCACTCAGTGGAAGTGACGTCAAAACCTGACCTGTGTGCCCACCCCTACGAGTTTTGTAATCAGGAGGCCTAGTTCTTACGTGTGGTATCTGCATTTAGTTTTTTTTTGTTAGGCTTTTTTTCCCCTTTATCGTCAACTAGTGATCCTGCTAGTAAAAAACTTTCTGTCCAAGGGTGGCAGCTATGGAGCAACATTGTCACCCTGGGGAAGGACAACAGAACACCTCCTCTATCCACTCTATTACTTTGCAGTCCCAAAAAGTGAAGTTTTATTGTTGGGGTTTACATAAATTGTATTCTATGTACTTCATAGTGTTTAAATATCCGGACAGGTTTGACTCATCCTTATGGTGATTTGCATTGTGCTTATAAAACTTGCTTGATTGGCTATGCCTGGAATTTGAGTTTGTGTGAATTGAGGCAAAATGAGGAGGAAGGGGGCTGCTCATCCCTGTTTTATCGTGGGGGGGGGACGACAAGATCTGCAAGCTTCTATAAATGTGACATCTTTTCCAGATCCCTCCAAAAATGAGCAGTCCAGGTGACTGGCTGTTCATATCTGTGGGTACCTATTGTCAAAGCTACTAGAAGCTACTAGTTTCTCTTGCTTTCTACAAAATAGAGAAGTATTTTACAAAACTAGTTAAAGAGGAACTGCAGTCTGCTCACATAATTTGTATTAAAAACATCTTTGCCATTCTGAAGCTTCCCTCCAACCACTTTGCATATTTTCTATATACTGTGATTCTGTACTTGCCAAATATGCTGCAGAAATCACCCTCCACTAAGTCTGGCTGCATCCATTTTAACTGTAGGCAGCTGAAGCTGCTGCCTGTTCACTTCCTGGATTTAAACCGACACACAGAGGCACACCTCCAGCTCTGCAGCTCTCATTGGGCCTCTTATGGCTCACCCCCTCCCTTCTTGGCACATGCTCACGAGAGGGAGAGAGCTGTGCATGATGTCATAAGCCTAGGATTTTTACCAGACAAGAAACAGGAAGTGGGCTATATAAGGTATTTACTGGCAGATTTTTTTTTATACTATCCAAAATTAAAACAACAAGGGCAGAAGATTTAATAGATGGAAAGTTGGAAAAATTACTGAAGGTCCACTTTAAATTCCTTGATACTGTAGGTTACTGTTTATTTATAGAACAAACTGCACATTTTATAATTTTTATCCTACAAAGGACAATTTCTACTGATACTGCAGTCTAGAGCTAAAAGAAAAATAAAATGTTCCTTTTTCTTTTTCCTAAGTACGATGCCCACCAGTGAAGTGGCTGCAGAAGGGCACTGAGTGTTGGCCATTGTCATGGAATAAAACCCCCACTTGTTTTTTTGTCTTGAGTCAAGACTTGTTCCATGGCTCCTGATTAGCACGTATCGCCATAAAAATCTTCTAGTGATTGACAGCCAGTTGATTGCTTTGTAGTTCTTGAGGTCATATTGGACTGTTTTTCTCATGGATGAGGATAACTATGGCATTGTTCTTCAAATTTCCTGCTCCTCCTGTAAACAGCAAGGACTCCCCCGCTCTGCACCTCCTCCTTGAAAATTTCCCATGCAACCCTCCATTATATGTTGACTTTTACTTTTCATTTGGTTTTCTGCTTCAAGCATAATTTGTTCTTTGCCAGTCACATGTCCCTACCAAGAAGAGGTTTTCATTTGCACAGCAAAAAAAAGTACATGTTTAAAATGTTCGGTGTTCAAATACTCGCTTGTGCTTGAATATTTGTATTTATTTTGATCCCGATCTACCATAATTTGAGCTTCTTCTTTTCCAGCAATTGTACATGAGCAAATGATTACCTAGAACCAAAAAAACACAAATTAAAAAAAAAAATGTTTTGGTTTAATATAAAATATTGCACGTTAATATTTTGCGTTCTTTAGTGGGTCAGCGGGTGGAGCATAAAGCGAAGTTCCAACAAAAAATGGAACTTCCGCTTTAAGTGCTGGTGACCCCCTGACATGCCACATTTGGCATGTTATTTTGTTTGGGGGGAGCGGGTACCCTGTTTTTAGAGGCTCACACTTCCTTCCCTGGCTCTGGAAGGAAGATCACCCCCCCCCCCCCTGCGATCTTCTGTGACGTGTCCCAGAAGATTGCCCGGCCATTCACAGCGCGCGCGGCTGTGATGCTACAGCCGGATGCCCACAGTTAGCATGCTGGTGCCGTGGAGAAGAGGGGGAGAGGAGCGAGGCTTCCTGCACCCGCATCGTTGGACCGCAGGACAGGTAAGTGTCTGATTTATTAAGTCAGCAGCTAAACTTTTTGTAGCTGCTGACTTTAAAATGGGTGGAACTCCGCTTTAAGGTGCCGCAATTTCCAGGGTCTTTTGCTGCTTTCACAAAAAACCTGTTTACAGAACTCAGTAGCTCAAGATGAACTTACACACAACTCAGCAGTGACTCTTCTGTTAACACGCAGCTCAGTGTCCCAAAGCAAACTGCATATTCTATTCTCTGCTGTAGCTCTAGTTAGCCCATAGTAAATCCTTTTGTCATATAGTAGTTCTGCCTTTGAAAAACAAAACATACAAAAGAAACAGTTTAAAAACATTTAAACGTAAGTGATTGTAAACAATCACCTTGTAAAACAACCCATTCAGTTTAAAATAGAAATGAAAGGCAAAACATTTTTATATAGATATAACAAAACATAACTACCCCCCCCCCCTTTTTTTTTTATAAGTACGGTAATCACATTCCCTCTGCTTTCAGCCACATAAAAGTTAGGGGGAGGAGAAGCAGCAGCACACTGAGCTTCTCCGTTAATGGCTGCGCAGCAGGGCCATGTCAGGATAAGTCTGATCATTGGAGGAGAGCACACTGAGTTCCCAGCATAGCTAGAGAACTGACCATAGTGTGTTCTCCTGCTTAGTGTGGTCAGTTTTTAATAGGAAAGCAGAGGGACTAACAGGAACACCAGGATTTTTCACACAAGGGAAGCAATACAAAGAGAACAGAATACTTTCTCATACAAACACATGGCACATATCAGGAATATGAAGTGTTGTGGTAACAAACATTTAAAAGACAAAACAAAACTAAAATACATTTTAAACAAAAGTATTTTAGCATTTTAGAAAATAAAATATACAGGGGTAATTTACCAGAGGCAAACAGACTGAGAGTTTTGCAAGTGCATTTGTGGTAATTTCTTGTAAAGAATACCCAATCGGGTGCAAGGGGAAAAAAGAAAACTCGAATTTACAGGTTAGGACTAACAATATCGAAGTCCTAGGCTCTTTTCTTTTAGCCCATAATTCTCCAGTAGCGTTCAGTGTCATTGCAGCTGAAGTGTCGCAGTTTGCCAGCCGTTCCAGGTTAATTGTTGGGAGTCTCATTGTTGATTAGTGCATGCGATCTCTCAACAAGTTGCAAATCACCCGCCTTCCCCCTCCTTTTTTAATCTCTTTCCTCATTTCAGTGGCTTCAATAGAAAACTGATATTTTAATCAATTCTTTTATTCTCATTAGTACAACTTTCTCCCATGCTGGAGCACACCTTTTTAAAGCAATAATGCATGTCCATGTAATCAGCCTCTTTTGCTGAATCCTAATTTCGATAATGGGAGGCATTGCGGAACACCTGCTGTGCCCCTTGCAGAACAATATCAATTTGCATGAGAATTGGCCTCCAATCTGTTTCGCTGCTAGCTTTTCAGGAGAGAGGCAGTTTCTGTAGGTTCATAGTGTGTCCTACAGCTTGTACATGGAAATAGCAGAAGTGTCGTTCGTCCCGAACCAATCATTTACTGAGAAAATTGGTTAATAATTAGTTTGAATTTAATGGCAATTCAGTTTGCCCTCTTTTAATTTACAAAGGAGGCATCCCCTGAAATCCATTTTGTTGTGCTGATTGCAGGTATGCATTCGACTGTTGTAATTTTCTTAACGTAGTTAAAGCTGCTAGATTTTTACAGCAGTGAGATATGTTTTAAAGGCCAACTTTTTTTCTTGCTAGGGGATCAGTTTGAACCACTGTCAGGTATTTGTGTCCATATTGGGCAATCTTTCTGTCTGTATCTGGTCACTACGATGTGAATTAGCCCTCATGCACACAGGCTGTTAAAATAACGTTATGAAAACGCCAGTATCTTTGCAGTGATTTTTTAAAACTTTTTTCAGCTTTTTTCAGCGTTTTTGCAATAGCGTTTTTGAGCGTTTTTCCGCGTTAGCGTTTTTTAGCGTTTTTTTTTTTTTTCAATGGATCAAAAACGTTAAAAATCGTTGGTGAATGACGTTTTTGAGTGTTTTTGAGCGTTTTTCAGCATTAGAGCGTTTTTACAGCTGAAAAACCTCTCTCAGAACCCACTGGTCCTGGGTTTTTTTTACAGGTTTTTAAAAACGCCTATGCCACTTGCAGCTCAAAAACGCCTAGGTGGGCATGAAGCCATAGACTAAAATAGACAGGCCTTTTTAAGCTGCAAAAAAGCAGCTGTAAAAATGTCCGTGTGCATGAGGACTTAAAGGTGAATCTCTGAAAGAAGGACATGACATTTTTTTTTTTTTTTTCGCACAGTGGGAATGTTAGGCAGCCCATAGATGAGTCCTATTTTTTTTTTTTTTCCCTTGAACCAGGGATAAAAAAAACGTGGATTTGATGTGGATGGGGGAATCCTCCTGCTTTTGTTATTGTATTTTTACAGTGGGGAGGCTTCCCTACTATCAGAATACACTGAGCAGGGAAAACGACTGACAAGAGCGGTTGTACAGAAGTCGATCGGTAGAATGCACAACCTCCCTGCCCATACATGGATCAAAATTCGGCCAAAATTCAATCCATGTATGGCTCTAGACCTGTTAGATCTTTATAGCTTTCTATGTAACTATAAGGGATCTTGCACATGGGCCTGCTGAACCATCCAGCGAAATATGTCGGTGGTTACACTGAACAGACTCAGCCGACCCAATGTACAAGAGCCCCAAGGCTTCATTCACACTTATGCAACTTGTCATGCAACTTTGGACTTCACAACCTGTTTCCTACTGCGCGAGTTGTACTTTGCTTTCTGAATGGTCAAGCTGTCTTCTGGGACCTCTGTGTGTCCCAGAAGGCAGCGGGGGGAAGGAGAAAGGGACGGAAATGTGATAGGCCGCCGTGCGGTGATCTTACCGGGAAGTGGGTAAGATCGCCAGGTACCTGCTCCCCTCTCCAAAAAGTGCCAAATGTGGCAGTAGAAGGGGGGGAGGGTGCGAACCAGTGGAGCTTCCCCTTTTGGCTGAAGCTCGGCTTTAAGACCCCTTTCACACTGGAGTCGTTTTTCAGGTGCTTTAGCGCTAAAAATAGCGCCTGTAAAGTGCCTGAAAAAAGCCTCATCTGCAAACCCAGTGTGAAAGCCCGAGTGCTTTCACACTGGGGCGCTGCGCTGGCTGGACGTCAAAAAAAGTCCTGCAAGCAGCTTCTGTGCAGCGCTGTAGGCCTAAAGTGCCCCTGCCCATTGAAATCAATGGGCTTTGCGGGTGGTTTTAACCCTTTTTCGGTCGCTAGCGGGAGTTAAAAGCTCCCCCGCTAGCGTCCGGAAAGCACTGCAAAAACGACGCCCGGGCGCTGGCAGTGTGAAAGTGCCCTAAGTATTAGGATTTCAGTCAGAACAGTCAGAGTCAGTGTTATCACTAACTTCTTGCAACTGACTGACTATAATGAGAGTTTTACTACAGATTATTTGTAGATGGCACAGTTTACCTCAGTGTTGCTGTTTTCTGAGTTGCTAGGGGGTCTGATCATACATACCCATCAGCTAGTATAGTATTGAATAAATTGTTGTAGACCATAAATAAATGACACCCGACAGGCTTGAATTGGCTTGCTAGTTACATGACGTGAGCTGTCCAACTCTGCCCCTTTCTTCTGCCCTTTCTATCACCAGTCTATACAGAACTTGTGTACTTTGTGTAAAATACTAACACGCCAACGGTTAAATGAATCTTGCTTCAAGTTATTTTACTTTTTTTTTGCCTGAAGAGAAAGTTCTAAAGATGCAGAATTTCAGGCACGCCTTGTATCTTGGGCTAATCCTGTGTAGACAAAAGCAGTATTTTACTTGGCATTATGGAAAGTCAGGGAAGAATGTTGCAAAAATAACCGTGGAGGGCAGCTTTTTGACACGTTCACCTTTTGGAATGTAAAAAGTCCACCAAACAGTATAGTTCAGTTCCCCTGAGAATTGCCAGATACACTATATTACAGACATTCTCCTTCCAATACTAGTACTGCCCCATACATGTGTAGTGGTCAATACAAACGAGTATAAAGGTAGATCACTTCTAATTCAGTCTGGTGAGACTTTTGGTAACAAGGTGGGAAACCTTTTCTTTCTTCAAGTAGTGGACAGCCGATCGGCACTCCTCAGTAGTAATTTGTGGTCTCTGAATTAAACCGAATAGAACACCAGAAAACTAATTAGCCAAAATAACATGTTTCTGCTGAGCCTGCCGTTGTCTGGATTAATGTTACTCCATATTAGAATGTCCTCTGGATGTGGAAATTTTGAATAATTATCTGCGGTGTCCAGGCATGAAGCTCAAGAGCACCTGACTCCATGCAGATGGTACCCAAACTGCTGATCTGGTAATTACTCTACAGCCGCGACATTAAAAAAAAAAAAAACTTAAAAAAAAAAATAGACTTTTCACATGTTTTCCATCTGCTTTCTCCCGCCGCGAGCTTGCTTCACATCTAATAGACTGACTTTAAATTCTCGATGCCCCTGCCAGGTGTTGCTAAATAGGCAAAAAAAGTCAGATAAGCAGAGACTCCGACTGTTGCCCTATTTTATTCCTTAACCACTTGCTGACCACCCCATAGCAGATTTACTGCTACAGGGTGGCTGTGCTGTGCAGAATCATGTGTGTATAAATACATGATTCTGCACTCCCGGGAAGGGGGTGCGCGCCGCTTAGCTGATCAATGAGTGCTGGCCAAAAAATCTAAAAAATTGAATGTAAATGAAATCAGATTTTTTAGATTTTTTGGCCAGCACTCACTGATCAGCTAAGCGGCGCGCACCCACTTCCCGGAAGTGCAGAATCATGTATTTATACACACATTTATCAAATTTATTTTAATGCTTTTGGAGTAAAAATCTATCTAAAGATAGTTTTCTATTTAAGATACATTAATAATTTAGTTTATTGAGCATGAAATGGAGCTTAGGTTTTGTAGCAGGAGACTGTATATTTACATTTTTGGTAAACTCATTCAATGAATCCAAGCTCTGCAAGCTGAGGTAACATGCACTGCATTGATGAATTCACACAATTTCACACTAACCATGAGATAAAACAAAGTTCAGGAATATTCCTGTATCCCATTGTTTTGCAAATCTATGTAAGCTACAAACTGTATGATTGAATCGGTTCTGATACCGCTGGTTTACTAACCTGACAGCTTATTATTCTAAATAGGAAACCTTCATTTTGTTTGCAAATATTAAAGATTCTAACTACGAGAAATTATAAGTCCTTACATTTAACCACTTCCCTACCCAGCCATAGACATATGACATCCACAGATGGGATCTCCCATCCTGGGTGGACGTTATATGACAGCCTGGGATTCCCGGCCGTCTAGGGGGCGCGCGCGCGTGCCGCGTTGCTCGGGACCCGGTGCTTGTGCCCGGCGGTCGCGATGTCCGCCGGGCACCCGCGATTGCCCATTAACTGGGCCGGACCGTGGATCTGTGTGTGTAAACACACAGATCCACGTCCTGTCAGTTGTGAGGAGAGCGATCTGTGTTCCTAGTACAGCAGAACACTGATCGGTCTCCTCCCCTTGTACGTCCCCGCCCCCTACAGTTAGAAACACTCCCTTAACCACTTGCCGACCGCCTCACGCCTATATACGTGAGCAGAGCGGCACGGGCAGGCAAAATCACGTACCTGAAACGTGATTGCCTTCCCGCGGGTGGGGGGTCCGATCGGACCCCCCCCCCATGTGCCAGCTGCGGTCGGCATTTGGTTGGGAGCGATGAGAGACGAGGGGGAGACCATCCGATCGTGGCCCCCCCCTCGCGATCGCTCCCAGCCAATGACAAACATCCCCTGCCTCTGTATAGTACACAGAGGCAGAGGATGTGATGTCATCTCTCCTCGGCTGTCAGTTTCCGTTCCAGCGCCGAGGAGAGATGACATGTAAGTAAGTGCACAACACAAACACACACAGTAGAACATGCCAGGCATACATTACACCCCCGATCCCCCCCCGATCGCCCCCCGATCCCCCCCCCAATCACTCCCCCCCCTGTCACAAACTGACACCAAGCAGGTTTTTTTTTTTTTTTTTTTTTTTTTTTCCTGATTACTGCATAGTGTCAGTTTGTGACAGTTAGCAGTGTTAGGACAGTTACTGTTACCCCCCTGTAGGTCTAGGGTACCCCCCTTACCCCCCCTAATAAAGTTTTAACCCCTTGATCACCCCCCCCTCACCAGTGTCGCTAAGCGATCATTTTTCTGATCGCTGTATTAGTGTCGCTGGTGACGGTAGTTAGGGACGTAAATATTTAGGTTCGCCGTCAGTGTTTTATAGCGACAGGGACCCCCATATACTACCTAATAAATGTTTTAACCCCTTGATTGCCCCCTAGTTAACCCTTTCACCACTGATCACCGTATAACCGTTACGGGTGACGCTGGTTAGTTAGTTTATTTTTTATAGTGTCAGGGCACCCGCCGTTTATTACCGAATAAAGGTTTAGCCCCCTGATCGCCCGGCGGTGATATGCGTCGCCCCAGGCAGCGTCAGATTAGCGCCAGTACCCCCCCTAATAAAGTTTTAACCCCTTGATCACCCCCTGTCGCCAGTGTCGCTAAGCGATCATTTTTCTGATCGCTGTATTAGTGTCACTGGTGACGCTAGTTAGGAACGTAAATATTTAGGTTCGCCGTCAGTGTTTTATAGCGACAGGGACCCCCATATACTATCTAATAAATGTTTTAACCCCTTGATTGCCCCCTAGTTAACCCTTTCACCACTGATCACCGTATAACTGTTACGGGTGACGCTGGTTAGTTAGTTTATTTTTTATAGTGTCAGGGCACCCGCCGTTTATTACCGAATAAAGGTTTAGCCCCCTGATCGCCCGGCGGTGATATGCGTTGCCCCAGGCAGCGTCAGATTAGCGCCAGTACCGCGAACACCCACGCACGCACCGTACACGCACCATACACCTCCCTTAGTGGTATAGTATCTGATCGGATCAATATCTGATCCGATCAGATCTATACTAGCGTCCCCAGCAGTTTAGGGTTCCCAAAAACGCAGTGTTAGCGGGATCAGCCCAGATACCTGCTAGCACCTGCGTTTTGCCCCTCCGCCCGGCCCAGCCCACCCAAGTGCAGTATCGATCGATCACTGTCACTTACAAAACACTAAACGCATAACTGCAGCGTTCGCAGAGTCAGGCCTGATCCCTGCGATTGCTAACAGTTTTTTTGGTAGCATTTTGGTGAACTGGCAAGCACCAGCCCCAGGCAGCGTCAGGTTAGCGCCAGTACCGCTAACACCCACGCACGCAGCGTACACCTCCCTTAGTGGTATAGTATCTGATCCGATCAGATCTATACTAGCGTCCCCAGCAGTTTAGGGTTCCCAAAAACGCAGTGTTAGCGGGATCAGCCCAGATACCTGCTAGCACCTGCGTTTTGCCCCTCCGCCCGGCCCAGCCCACCCAAGTGCAGTATCGATCGATCACTGTCACTTACAAAACTCTAAACGCATAACTGCAGTGTTCGCAGAGTCAGGCCTGATCCCTGCGATCGCTAACAGTTTTTTTTGTAGCGTCTTGGTGAACTGGCAAGCACCAGAGGCCTAGTACACCCCGGTCGTAGTCAAACCAGCACTGCAGTAACACTTGGTGACGTGGCGAGTCCCATAAGTGCAGTTCAAGCTGATGAGGTGGCAAGCACAAGTAGTGTCCCGCTGCCACCAAGAAGACAAACACAGGCCTGTCGTGCCCATAGTGCCCTTCCTGCTGCATTCGCCAATCCTAATTGGGAACCCACCGCTTCTGCAGCGCCCGTACTTCCCCCATTCACATCCCCAACCAAATGCAGTCGGCTGCATGAGAGGCATTTTCTTTATGTCCTCCCGAGTACCCCTACCCAGCGAACCCCCCCAAAAAAGATGTCGTGTCTGCAGCAAGCGCGGATATAGGCGTGACACCCGCTATTATTGTCCCTCCTGTCCTGACAATCCTGGTCTTTGCATTGGTGAATGTTTTGAACGCTACCATGCACTAGTTGAGTATTAGCGTAGGGTACAGCATTGCACAGACTAGGCACACTTTCACAGGGTCTCCCGAGATGCCATCGCATTTTGAGAGACCCGAACCTGGAACCGGTTACAGTTATTATAGTTAGTTACAAAAAAAAGTGTAAAAAAAAAAAAAAAAAAACACAAACAAAAATATAAAATAAAAATAGTTGTCGTTTTATTGTTCTCTCTCTCTCTATTCTCTCTCTATTGTTCTGCTCTTTTTTACTGTATTCTATTCTGCAATGTTTTATTGTTATTATGTTTTATCATGTTTGCTTTTCAGGTATGCAATTTTTTATACCTTACCGTTTACTGTGCTTTATTGTTAACCATTTTTTTGTCTTCAGGTATGCCATTCACGACTTTGAGTGGTTATACCAGAATGATGCCTGCAGGTTTAGGTATCATCTTGGTATCATTCTTTTCAGCCAGCGGTCGGCTTTCATGTAAAAGCAATCCTAGTGGCTAATTAGCCTCTAGACTGCTTTTACAAGCAGTGGGAGGGAATGCCCCCCCCCCCAACATCTTCCGTGTTTTTCTCTGGCTCTCCTGTCTCAACAGGGAACCTGAAAATGCAGCCGGTGATTCAGCCAGCTGACCATAGAGCTGATCAGAGACCAGAGTGGCTCCAAACATCTCTATGACCTAAGAAACCGGAAGCTACGAGCATTTTATGACGTAGATTTCGCCGGATGTAAACAGCGCCATTGGGAAATTGGGAAAGCATTTTATCACACCGATCTTGGTGTGATCAGATGCTTTGAGGGCAGAGGAGAAATCTAGGGTCTAATAGACCCCAATTTTTGCAAAAAAGAGTACCTGTCACTACCTATTGCTATCATAGGGGATATTTACATTCCCTGAGATAACAATAAAAATGATTTAAAAAAAAAAAAAATGAAAGGAACAGTTTAAAAATAAGATAAAAAAATAATAATAATAAAGAAAAAAAAAAAAAAAAAAAAAAAAGCACCCCTGTCCCCCCTGCTCTCGCGCTAAGGTGAACGCAAGCGTTGGTCTGGCGTCAAATGTAAACAGCAATTGCACCATGCATGTGAGGTATCGCCGCGAAGGTCAGATCGAGGGCAGTAATTTTAGCAGTAGACCTCCTCTGTAAATCTAAAGTGGTAACCTGTAAAGGCTTTTAAAGGCTTTTAAAAATGTATTTAGTTTGTCGCCACTGCACGTTTGTGCGCAATTTTAAAGCATGTCATGTTTGGTATCTATGTACTCGGCCTAAGATCATCTTTTTTATCTCATCAAACATTTGGGCAATATAGTGTGTTTTAGTGCATTAAAATGTAAAAAAGTGTGTTTTTTCCCCAAAAAATGCGTTTGAAAAATCGCTGCGCAAATACTGTGTGAAAAAAAAAAATGAAACACCCACCATTTTAATCTGTAGGGCATTTGCTTTAAAAAAAAAATATAATGTTTGGGGGTTCAAAGTAATTTTCTTGCAAAAAAAAATTATTTTTTTATGTAAACAATAAGTGTCAGAAAGGGCTTTGTCTTCAAGTGGTTAGAAGAGTGGGTGATGTGTGACATAAGCTTCTAGATGTTGTGCATAAAATGCCAGGACAGTTCAAACCCCCCCCAAATGACCCCATTTTGGAAAGTAGACACCCCAAGCTATTTGCTGAGAGTCATGTTGAGTCCATGGAATAATTTATATTGTGACACAAGTTGCGGGAAAGAGACAATTTTTTATTTTTTTTTATTTTTTTTTGCGCAAAGTTGTCACTAAATGATATATTGCTCAAACATGCCATGGGAATATGTGAAACTACACTCCAAAATACATTCTGCTGCTTCTCCTGAGTACGGGGATACCACATGTGTGAGACTTTTTGGGAGCCTAGCCGCGTACGGGACCCCGAAAACCAAGCACCGCCTTCAGGCTTTCTAAGGCCGTAAATTTTCACTCTTCACCGCCTATCACAGTTTCGGGGGCCATGGAATGCTAAGGTGGCAAAAAAACCCCCCAAATGACCCCATTTTGGAAAGTAGACACCCCAAGCTATTTGCTGAGAGGTATGGTGAGTATTTTGCAGACCTCACTTTTTGTCACAAATTTTTTTTTCTCGTCTTTCTTTATTTTCAAAAACAAATGAGAGCTGCAAAATACTCACCATGCCTCTCAGCAAATAGCTTGGGGTGTCTACTTTCCAAAATGGGGTCATTTGGGGGGGGGTTTGTGCCACCTGGGCATTCCATGGCCTCCGAAACTGTGATAGGCAGTGAGGAGTAAAATCAAAAATGTACGCCCTTAGAAATCCTGAAGGCGGTGCTTGGTTTTCGGGGTCCCGTACGCGGCTAGGCTCCTAAAAAGTCCCACACATGTGGTATCCCCGTACTCAGGAGAAGCAGCTAAATGTATTTTGGGGTGCAATTCCACATATGCCCATGGCCTGTGTGAGCAATATATCATTTAGTGACAACTTTGTGCAGAAAAAAAAAAAAATTGTCACTTTCCCGCAACTTGTGTCAAAATATAAAACATTCCATGGACTCAACATGCCTCAAAGCAAATAGCTTGGGGTGTCTACTTTCCAAAATGGGGTCATTTGGGGGGGGGTTTATGTCATCTGGGCATTTTATGGCCTTCAAAACCGTGATAGGTAGTGAGGAGTAAAATCAAAAATGTACGCCCTTAGAAATCCTGAAGGCGGTGCTTGGTTTTCGGGGCCCCGTACGCGGCTAGGCTCCCAAAAAGTCCCACACATGTGGTATCCCCGTACTCAGGAGAAGCAGCTAAATGTATTTTGGGGTGCAATTCCACATATGCCCATGGCCTGTGTGAGCAATATATCATTTAGTGACAACTTTTTGTAATTTTTTTTTTTTTTGTCATTATTCAATCACTTGGGACAAAAAAAATGAATATTCAATGGGCTCAACATGCCTCTCAGCAAATTCCTTGGGGTGTCTACTTTCCAAAATGGGGTCATTTGTGGGGGTTTTGTACTGCCCTGCCATTTTAGCACCTCAAGAATCGACATAGGCAGTCATAAATTAAAGGCTGTGTAAATTCCAGAAAATGTACCCTAGTTTGTAGACGCTATAACTTTTGCGCAAACCAATAAATATACACTTATTGACATTTTTTTTACCAAAGACATGTGGCCGAATACATTTTGGCCTAAATGTATGACTAAAATTGAGTTTATTGGATTTTTTTTAGAACAAAAAGTAGAAAATATAATTTTTTTTCAAAATTTTCGGTCTTTTTCCGTGTATAGCGCAAAAAATAAAAACGGCAGAGGTGATCAAATACCATCAAAAGAAAGCTCTATTTGTGGGAAGAAAAGGACGCAAATTTCGTTTGGGTACAGCATTGCATGACCGCGCAATTAGCAGTTAAAGCGACGCAGTGCCGAATTGTAAAAAGTGCTCTGGTCAGGAAGGGGGTAAATCCTTCCGGGGCTGAAGTGGTTAAGAAACACATTAACCCCTTGTGTCCCCCTAGTGGTTAACCCCTTCACTGCCTGTCACATTTACACAGTAATCAATGCAATTTTATAGCATTGATCGCTGTATAAATGTGAATGGTCCCAAAAAAGTGTCCGCTGTGTCCGCCATAATGTCGCTGTCACGAAAAAAAATCGCGATCGCCGCTTAAAAAAAAAAAAAATTTTTTTTTAAAACTGCCATAAATCTATCCCGTATTTTGTAGACGCTATAACTTTAGCGCAAGCGCTTATTGCGATTTTTTTTTTTTTTTTTTTTTTTTACCAAAAATATGTAGAATACATATCGGCCTAAACTGAGGAAAAAAATTAGTTTTTTTAAAAAAAAAATTGGGATATTTATTATAGCAAAAAGTAAAAAATATTGTGTTTTTTTTCAAAATTGTCGCTTTTGTTTATAGCGCAAAAAATAAAGCTCTAAAATAAAATAAAAAAAGAAAGCTCTATTTGTGGGGAAAAAAGGACAGCAATTTTTTTTGGGTACAACGTCGCACGACCGCGCAATTGTCGTTTAAAGTGCGACAGTGCTGAAAACTAAAAATTGGCCTGGGAAGGAAGGGGGTGAAAATGCCCTGTATTGAACCGGTTAAAGAGCACCTGTCATTTCAGATCCATCATGGTAGCGCCTGTTAGTGGGCATCCACTCGCCTGTTGCCGCTGCCTTATTGTTTTACTGCCGCATCACCACCCGTAAAGTGAATGGGACTGTTGGTGAGTCAACAGCTGGTCAGAGGAGGAGCCACTGCGGGACAGAGATGATAGTTGCTCTTTTAAAAATTATAATTTAAATCAAGTTGATTTAAATCAAGCCTTTTTACTAGTGATTTAAATCATGGCCTTTCCCAGATAGATAGTGTAGGAGGGGGGGATCTATGCATACAGGATAAGGCTTCATGTACACGGATATTTTTACAACCTCTCCTGAACGATTTAACTTGACAGATAGTAACCCACGTTTAAAACGTCCGTTTTGCCACGTTTAAATGCCTGGTTTAGCGGCGTTTGCGTTTAGAAGCGTTTCTAAAAAAAAAAAAATGGTCAAAAACAGAAAATGTCTATAAACGAAACGCGCGTTTAGTGTCGGAAACTTCGGCGTCTAAACAAATTTTTTTGCCTTCTAAAAAAGGCCTATAAACGCAACTGCCTAAAAACGACAGTAAACGCACCCGTGTACATCTACACATAAGATATCATTGGATGAGTTCAGGGGCAGTTGAAAAAAGTGTCCAACTGCCTCTGAACGTCCGTTTACCAGCAGCAGTGTACATGAGGCCTAAAACAGCCTTTTTACAGAATGCAGAGGATTAACACCTTAAGTTCCACAGTGAGTATAACAAGCATGCTATTCTGCATGTACAGATTTTACTGCTATGGGTTTAGTAACACTTAGGTTGAGTGTGATGGGGTAAAGCTCAATGTCGGAAGAAGTTGGAGTCCCCCAGTTGAAGAGCTTCAGGAACGCAGATCCATTTTGTAGACTTTTAAACCAGTTCCAGTTGTACTTTTAGTTTGCATTTTATTTTTTTTTGTCAAATAAAGGAAAAAACAGTGTTCCTAGATAGTTTAATGTGCCTACTTTTGAAGTGTGTGCCTGTATCTTGGGAAACAAATGATATGCTTGGCTTAATGGGAGCAGAAACCTTTGTTTAAGATACATATAAGCCATAAACCTTGATGCATTAGAGCACATATGTCAAAAACAAGGCCCACCAGGCCTTGTCACGTGGCCCTCGCACCCAATTTTGTAGCCGGAACATGGAAGAACTCCATTCGGTCGCCTCTGGCTCTCCCCCTCCACCCCCGATCCCTGCTGTCACTTGTACACACAGAAGCCTTTTGTGTGTACAAGTGACAGCTTTGCTCTCAGCGGCTCCCTGGTGTAACATGCTCACAACGGGGCATGGTGGGTCAGATCTCCAGAGAGAGAGAAATTGATCCCCCTGCATGGTGAGGAAGAGCCATCTACATGGGGGTACTAGAGCCGGGCCGTATAGGATAGAGTAGAGATGCGTGAATTTTTTTTAAATTTTTTTTTTTTAGTGGGGTTTTGGGGTTGCACACTCCTGAACCCTGCACTCTGTACGTAGCGCACTCCTGAACCCTGCACTCTGTAGTGCACCCCTGAAGCCTGCACTCTGTACATAGCACAACCCTGAAACTGCACTCTGTACATAGCGTACATGTGTACTTCAGAACTTTGCACTCTGCATGTAGGGCACCCCTGGAACTGCACTCTGTACGTAGGGCACCCCTGGAACTGCACTCTGTACGTAGGGCACCCCTGGAACTGCACTCTGTACGTAGGGCACCCCTGGAACTGCACTCTGTACGTAGGGCACCCCTGGAACTGCACTCTGTACGTAGGGCAACCCTGGAACTGCACTCTGTACGTAGGGCACCCCTGGAACTGCACTCGGTACGTAGGCCACTCCTGAACTCTGCACTCTGTACGTAGGGCGCTCCTGAACTCTGCACTTTGTGCGTAGGGCACCCCTGGAACTGCACTCTGTACGTAGGGCACTCCTGAGCTCTGCACTTTGTGCATAGGGCACCCCTGGAACTGCACTCTGTACGTAGGGCACTCCTGAGCTCTGCACTTTGTGCATAGGGCACCCCTGGATCTGCACTCTGTATATAGCGCACTCCTGAACCCTGCACTCTGTACATAGCTTACCCCAGATACGACTGGCCCTTTGAGGGTAACCACATTGCTGATGCGGCCCATGATAAAATTGAATTTGACACCCCTCTAATAGGGTATGGATCATTTGAAAAAATGTAATTAGTAGAAGTTGACTACACATTGCTTGTAACGTGAAGGCTTTTTAAAATTCTAATCCAGTTTTTCTTAATCCTAGAATAAGGATTGGTAAAAAAAAAAATACTTAAAGGTGATTTCCCTTCACTGCCCTGAGGACACAGCAGAAATTTCTAGTGAATCTATTTCTGGTTCCTTTCTGAACGTCTTGTAGATTTGTAGTACAGAGTAGGAGCGCATATGTTGTGGAGACTCAGGGCTCGATGGGTCCCAGGGACAACGAACGATATTATCTAAAGCCTAAAATTTATTTTACTATATTAAGTAACAGTTCATCAAGTAATTTTATACATTTTGATTACATTAACAAATACTCCAAAATCCAAGCAAAGTCACCCAATGTGTGAATGAGTCCTTCTAAAATTGAATTAAGTTTCTGGGTGGTAAACAAAGTTCTTCTGAAATTCTCTGGCGTCTCTGAATGTCATTGCAGCAGCTTAAATCACTGAAACGAGAGCAGATTTTTCGATTCGCACTCTCATTTGCTCTCTGCACCCTCCAGTGCACATGACCACGGCTCGTGCAGAATTATTACAAAAACATCATCATTCTGGGTTTGTTTCTCTTCCTGCGGTGGCTGTGTGGCTGAGTTGTGGCTGGTTTCTCGCCAGCTGCTATAAATAGCGCGCTCTACGAGAGAGTGTCTGAATTGAGAGGCAGTAACAGGAAAGAAAAACCCTTTTTTGGTCTCCAGCTGGCTGCCTGCCAATCAATGACTTGTTTGAGCCGATGAATACTTTGAGGCAGTAGCACTGGGAGGATATTTGGTAGATGTGATATTATGAAGATGTGCGCTTCCTCTCTTCTCAATAATCACTTTTCCTATGTTTGTTGGAATGTATTTACAGGCGTCGGCTTTATTAAAGGAAACCTTCAAAGGAAATATGCTGGATGTCATGATCAGCCTGAATGTATAAGTTGCCCGGCTGATAGTTGATCCAGTCGCTTCTACAAGTTTTCAGATATGTAGTTTAGACATCGCCATTTGCATGCTTGCCTTGGATCATTGGCTAGGAAAATGCTGAGACCACCCGATCATCGTGGCAGTAACTGCAGCGTATACACAGTACAGGTTTTCTTTTAGAAGAAGTAGAGCTGCACGATTCTGGATAAAATAAGAATCACAAAGGCTAACTTTACTGTTTAGTTTTTTCTTTAATTCATTGAAGTGTATTTTTTCCCCAAAAAATTGAGTTTGAAAGACCGCTGCGCAAATGCAGTGTGGCATAAAATATTGCAACGACCGACATCCTATTCTCTATGGTCTCTGCTAAAAAAATATTGTTATGCTGTACTCGTTGTGGAACCTAACGGGTAATCCTCTGCATTGTAAAAAAAAAAAGGTTGTTTGATCCTGTCTTCTCTGATCCTCCCCTTCCTCCAAAGCCCCCAATCCATCTCCTGACACTACAGAGCCTTGCACATGCTCAGTTTGGTGTGTATGGCTAGAGAGTTTTTTTCTTTTTTTCTTGGGAGTGTGCATGTGATCAGCACAGGGCCAATCGGCACAGAGGGTTAGGGGTCCTGCAGCCTCATAAGACACAAAACAATCCTCCTGCGCTTGGGTGCTGGGTCTAGGGATGTGTGGTGCAGTCAACCCTTTTAAGAAGAATGTCAATGGCCTTCAAAAGTATAGAAGAGAGAAAGGAGGGCGCACTGACCTTGTGCATTACCAAAAATAATTTTAATTGAAAGGAAAAATAAAAGGAGCCACCGTGCAATACCGTCTGGTCCTTGGATATCTTCGGTTCTTACTATAGACCCAAGAGACACCGATCGCCATTGCTGATGCTTTGATATGCTTGTTAACCACGTTTTTATGTGAGTATAACCATTGCTGTATTATTTGTATTAAAATGTATTTTTGGTAATGCACAAGGTCGGCGCGCCCTCCTTTCTCTCTTCTATAGCCTCATAGGACAGTCGTAGGAGAATGACATGCTTTAACCAGACACTGATAGAAGTCACAAGACTGCTATATACTGCTGATGAGAAAAGGTGTTTAGCAGTTATTTACTAAAATAATTGCATTTACCATGTACTGTGGGAGACCAGATATAGTGAATGCAGGGTCCTGGGTTTAGCAACATCTCTAACTGTACATCATAACCAAGTAATCTCTACTAAACAATCCGTGCTCCTTTCAAGGCTGTTTCGGTTCAGTAACAGCCAGGAAACCAGAAGAAAGTATTATCTGGTTTGTAAAAATTCTCAAAGGTTTTGGATGTTTTCCACCCGGTAGAATTGATACTGTGTTATGTATCTGCTACTTCCACTACTGTTGACACACGTGCGGTTCCAGGCTCGATATAGGTGATTGTCAGTGAGTGGAAATCTGATAATTCAGAGCAGGACTAAGTATAACATAGTGCTGACTCCTGTGTGCCACTGGCTCTCGGGTTTCCTTCTGGAATGGTTTTATGTTTGCTGATTAGACGCCAGTTTCAGTTACTACCTAGTCATTCATAACACGACTGCTCTGATTTCAGCTAAGATGTACGTTGTTGCTCTTTATCAGTTGAGCCAACAATGGAATGGAGCAGAGCTAAAGACCCAAAATAAATCCTAAAGTTTTTAGGATTTAAACAGAAATGGTGCATTTATTAAAATTTTTGTTTGGAGGTACAGTTCAGGCTCCAGTTTTCCTCCCTTTACTACACAAGCACATTATACAGCGGCTTAGTGATTTGCTCTGGTCCGTAATACTGGGGTCCCGGGTTAAAGCGTATCTCAATCCAAAAGCCAAAATATAAAATATTGGACCTAATCTGTACTTAGATGTGATGACTGCATTAGTGTTCTTTCCCAGGTTGGCTGGTCTCACTGCATGTCCTTGCCGGCCTTTTGTTCATCACCGTTAGATGGGGGTTGGGAGATTAGTCGTTTACAGAAGAAAGATAACATTGTACTTTCTTCAGCTCATATGAACTGACAAGGACTTCTCTGGCAAGATCAACAGGTTTTTCTTTTACTGGTTAATTTTTTTTTTTTTTACTTAAAGCGGAGGTCGGTCCAAAAAAAAAAAAAATTAATAGCCACATAGGACACTTACCTGTCTTGGAGTCCAGCGATGTCGGCACCACAGCTGATGTTTCCATCAGCTATTGGATGCATGCCGCCACCTCTGGGGGCAAGGGAACCCGGCAGTGTAGCCTTATGGCTTCACACTGGGAAACCTACTGCACATGCACGAGGCCCTGTGCTTCTCTCCTACTGGTCTGGCAACAGGGAGAGGAGGGGGGAGCCCCACAGTAACGTCATGGCCCACGGTGCGTACTCCTGAAAGTGGGAACTGGATACCTGTCAAAGACAGATATCCTGTCGCCCCCCCAAAGCTGCCAATTGTGGCACCGGAGGGATAGAGGAGACAAATGAGCGGAAGTTCCACTTCTGGGTGGAACTCCGCTTTAAGGCACCTTTCACACGGACGGCCTGCTCGGATCTGCCTGTGTGTTTTTTGAGATGTATCCGCTGACACCCGCCTGCCATTCGCTTCGACAAGATCCAGCGGATGGGATCGGATGAAAATGAACAGACTGTCTGTTTTCATTTGATTTCACCGTAGAGAACAGTGGGGCTCTGACAGGTCCATCCCTGCACAGTGAGCAGAGAGGGAGCTGTCATCCGCCTGCTCAGCGGGGATCAACGTAGTGATCCCCCCACTGAGCTAGCGGAGTTTGTCCAGCCGGTTCGCCCCATGTGAAAGGGGCCTAAATGTTACCTGAAAAATAAAAATGAACACAGATGCCACATCGAAAGATTGATAAGCTACAATATATAAAATTTTTTGTTATTGGTTTTAGTTATCCTTTAAAGTGGATGTAAATCCCATTCATGAAATCTGACCTAGGCACATATATCTGTAGTGTTTACTTGTCTCTCTCTAAAGCTCTAAGTGCCGTGTCTTTCTGCTGCTCTGTTCCTCCGTTATCAGCAGAGTAACTTCTGACAAGTTCTCCAACACCCGAGATAACAGCAGCTGAAAATTTGTGTCAGGGAGGGAGCTTAGAGGGAGGTTAGCAGAGAGCTTGTTTAATCAGAGTACAGCTCTGCATGTTCCTGCATTCCTCTGCCTATGTGGAGGTGGGGGGGGGGGGTGTCTTTCCTCCAATCAGCTCTCACACAGTGTGTAAGCCCAAAGATTTCTAACATGATCTGCACTTTCCAAAGAGAGTAGAAAAAGAAAGACAGCAGATATACATGTAAAACCTATGTAGGGAGATTTGTTTAATCTCTGAGGCTGTTCACTTCACTGGGTATAGGAGAGGGTTTACAACCACTTTAAGTTTTCTTCTGCTACACATAAATAATACAGTATATTAGCAATGTTAAAGTGGTTGTAAAGGCAGAAGATTTTTTATCTTATTGCATTCTATGCATTAAGATAAAAAGCTTTCTGTGTGCATCAGTTTTCTGGCTGTGCCCCCCCTGCAAAGCCATTCACTGGACAGACCAGTGCGGTTTCTCCTCCCCTAGTTCTATGAGCTCCTTATGCAGATGAGAACAGAGGGGTATGTGTTCACTGATAAAAAAGGAAAAAACATTTATTAGGGTTTTTTTTTATGTGTATAAAAATGTTTTGCCTTTCATTTCCATTTTAAACTGAATGGGTTGTTTTACAAGGTGATTGTTTACATACACTTTCAGGAGAGTGGTGTTACACGCTGCATACTGTTGGGGATTTTCACAGTCCCTAATCTGTTTTCCCACCATCACAGAGGGTTGGGAGAATATTTCTGGATAGTTTCCATTCTTTGAGGGTTCATGCTTCCCCATAGTCTGTGGTTATACCTGCCCGCTCTTAGGATCTGGCACCTGTTGTGTGTTGCCCTCTTCTCCCTCCTGTGGTCCCTGGACGCGATCCTCATTAATGATTCTCATACTCATAGTTTCCTGAACTCCCCTCGCCTGAAGAAGCATGTCTGCAAAACGCGTTGAGAAACTAACTCCTCCACAGCGTACATCTTACATGTAACATTCTATGTATTGTATTGTTTGCTATACATTCGGAAGACTGGCTCTACCGCCTCTTCTGGAGCAGTTCATTGTATCTTGTATGTGTGTGTATATATATATATATATATATATATATATATATATATATATATATATATATATATATATATATATATATATATATATATATATATATATATGTGTGTGTGTGTGTATATGTGTGTGTATATATATATATATATATATATATATATATATATATATATATATATATATATATATATATAGTGGATGGGGCTATGAATATAGGGGGCTTTGTTTACTTAAAGATTATGTAAATTATTATTTATTTTTGGTTTGGATTTTAACATATAGTATGGCAACTCGATATGTTGGGTTGAATTTCTATTAATAAAATTAGATCTTTTACTTGATGTATCTCTGTTGTTTTTGAGCAATAACACACCAATAAAGCCCCTTAGTGCCTAAAATAGACAGCTTCTTTCTGTCTATGATTTTTGGGATGTGGTATTGGATAACCCCAGATCAGATCCTTGGCATTGTTTGGAAGTAGAGGATCACCAGAGGTATTTTGTGGGCAGGATATTAGCAGCAGAACTACAAATCAAAGTATTACTTTACATAGACTTTTGGCCATCTGATGTTTTCTTTCTGCAGCAAATTGTCTATTGTCTGAGTCCTTCAGTTTCTTCACTACGAATTAGTCATAGTTTTGTTGCATTGCAAGGTCCTTTAAAACAAAGAGGGTAGAATCTGCTGGCACTGAATTATTCTGTTTGCCAATCAATACAGGCTTTGCAGTATTGGAGATTACAGGGAAGATATGTAACCTTCAGAGCTCCAATCCAAATCAATTTATTTAAGCATCTATTCATGGATTATGACCGATGATGCTCTTTTTCAAGATGATGATTTAAAATGAGCAGGTCATGTGTCATTCTCTAAATTGCTTCCACTCGCAACTAAGGAAAAGTTCTCTTAAATGGCAGCTCGTATCATCCTCAATTTGTTTTGTAATTGCAGTTACATTTTCTATTTTCCAGTGCACATTAAATGGAGCTATTTCATCCTTAAACAAGGAATTTATAGCGTGAGTTCCCAACTATGCCAAGTAGTTGGCCCAGGGTTAGGCGTAGTGCTGTTATTGGAAACAAAAACCTTGTCTAAAAACAAAACATGCTGTTAAAATCACAAGAAAGAAATTGTGCTGTAAATTCTCAGTAAAAAAATTTCGCTAAGTGCCAAAAGTAAGCTAAAACTTTTTGTGAAAAGTATATTTGGGATGAAATCTCACTTAGAAGCTAAGGTAGTAGAAAGTTAAGATTCAACCCCAGCTAAACATTTTTCAATAGGCTTGGTCACAGTAAAAAAAAAAAAACTTCTGGCAAGTATTTTTTGCTGTTCGTTGCTCCATTAGGAGGATTTTCACCCCTCTTTCTGCTACTGAGCCTAGAGGATACAGAAAAGAATAAACTGAGGGGTCCCAATCCCTTCCCATTTTACTGAAAAGAAGTGTTGCATTCTCCATCTCATCTGTAGAGGTTTTGTATTATTTTATGATCCCCACAGAAAGCAAAATAAAAGTCTCCTCAGTGGAGATGCTTACTGGGAGTGAACCTTGCCAGAGGTTACCGTATATATCCCTTCCCTACTACAGTGTGTCCAGACCTTTTTGTCCCTGAATGCACATGGCCCTACATTTGGGTACCACTTGGCACAGAGTTAAGCCCCTTTCAGCCACAGCCTGCCATAGACTTTGGCAGGCTACTTGCATTGGGGATTGGACGCTGCACCTGCCCCTCCTGGATGCACTAAAACTTTGGGAGGAACTCACTTCAGCATTACGGCCCCATGTTGTAGTGGGCCTGTGGTTAATTATCATTATGTGAATGGGAGCAATTGGTTTTCTACATGTCTCACGATTTTCCTTATGATGGCCCAGTTATGATTAAAACATATTGACAAAACCCAGTTTTCTAGATCTTGCCAAAAGCATACAAAGATAACCCTGCAAAAATGATCAACCCTACTCTTCCAGAAGTGGAGAGAGAAACAATAGGCGCAAGGGCAGGGTAGTATTAAAGCAAACACTTTATTAAAACATAGTGAATGGCACTCACAAGAGCAAGTAGGAGCAAATAGGAGAGAGGTGAAAGTGACCATATCCACAGCACCAGGGCTCAATGTCCGACCGCGAGGGAAGCCAACAGGTGACCGCCAAAGAGATGGTGTTGGATGACAGGTGTCGCTGTATAGAAGCCAGGACTCATCCATCTTATCGAAAAGTGGCTGCGATGACAGGGAACTTCGCCCTCTGCCAATGTCACTCTAGGAGCATGTAGAGTCAATGAACGCGTTTCCAGGCAGATACACCTGGAAATCTGTTCATTGACTGTGCATACTCCTTGAGTGACATCGGCACCAGGCGGAGGAGGACGTTCCCTTTCATCGCAGCCGCTTTCTGATCGAACTGATGAGTCAGATTCAGAATACTTTTACTCCCAAAGGGAAATGACCAATTAATCCCAAATGGAAATGACCAAAGTTTAGGCTTCTATACAGGGACACCCAGCGCCCAACACCATCTTTGGTTGTCGCCCATCGGCTTACCTCATGGTCGGATGCTGAGCCATGGTACTGTGAATCTTGTCACTTCCATCTGTCTCCTACTCGCCACTTACTATGTTTTAATAAAGTTTACTTTTTATTGCTACACTATGGTGGCCTTTCGCCTGGTTTGCTCTCCCTTTTGTGTGCATCTTAGATGAAGTATCCCCTTCTGATTTGCGGGCTGCAGCACCCACCAGTCAGTGTAGCATTTATTTGTATAGTGTTGGCTACCCACTCAACAGATTCCATTTGTGTATTAACTACCGTATTTATCGGCGTATAACACGCACTTTTTTCCCCTTAAAATCAGGGGAAAGTTGCAGGTGCGTGTTATACGCCGATTACTGCCGATCCGGAGCTGTCACTTCTTCAAAATCGCGGACCGCGATTTGAAAATGGCGCCGCCGGCGCCGAAGTACACAGAGCCGGTCCTCGGCTCTTTCCGGCGGCTCTCGTTTACTTTCGGTTTCACTCGTAGCCCCGAGCGGAGCTATCCGAACCTACTCGGATAGCTCCGCTCGGGACTACGAGTGGAGCCGAAAGTAAACGAGAGCCGCCGGAAAGAGCCGAAGACCGGCTCTGTGTACTTCGGCGCCGGCGGCGCCATTTTCAAATCGCGGTCCGCGATTTTGAAGATGTGACAGCAGGGACAGGGGATCCCAGGCTGCACGGGGGGAAGGCTGCACGGGGGGAAGGCTGCACGGGGGGAAGGCTGCACGGGGGGAAGGCTGCACGGGGGGAAGGCTGCACGGGGGGAAGGCTGCACGGGGGGAAGGCTGCACGGGGAAGGCTGCACTGACAAGGCTGCACTAACATGGCTGCACTGACATGGCTGCACTGACAAGGCTGCACTGACAAGGCTGCACTGGGGAAGGCTGCACTGGGGAAGGCTGCACTGGGGAAGGCTGCACTGGGGAAGGCTGCACTGAGGAAGGCTGCACTGAGGAAGGCTGCACTGACGAAGGCTGCACTGACAAGGCTGCACTGACATGGCTGCACTGACAAGGCTGCACTGACATGGCTGCAATGAAGGGCATTTAAATGTAAGTTTTTTTCCCTTCAACTTCCCTCCTAAAAGTTTTTTTTCCTTAAAATTCCCTCCTAAATTGGGGTGCGTGTTATACGCCGGTGCGTGTTATACGCCGATAAATACGGTATATATTGATTTGTGGTATCACATTTCCTTTTTGAGATTATTAAGTGGCATATGGCTACTTTAACATTACACATTAACCATTTGGTTTGCCCATTTTCTTTTTGTCAAACCAATCAGGGGCTGCATTGTGGAGCTCTGTGACCCCAGTGGATTTCTACGGGGTTATTTTTTGTGTCATACCCGTTTTCAGAAGTGATTGACTAAATATTGGTTTATTTGTTTCAATGGGGGTTGCAAATTACAAAGTTCACATGCCTCAGTCTTTGTATAGGTTATGATTCGTATAACTAGGCCCATTTTGGCACAGAGTGGTGGGATCTGCTTTATACTACATCCTGAGCAAGTCCCATGTGGTACTTTGAGTCTTTCTTTTTCTCCATAATAGATTAAAGAATTGACCCTACGTGCTAGTGGATTTTCAGAAAGGTTAGAAAATCTAACTTTTGACTGCCTACCTCACTCAGAATCGACTACATAAATGCGGTCTGCTTTTACATGCGTTCAGCTTTGCATTCAAATTAAAAACTTGAAGAGGTTAAAATAAACTACTTTGCGTGTCATAGTCCATCGTTATTTGTAGTTTTATCAGGGGAAAGGGAAAGCAAGTCATGTGTTCTGGATTATGTAGTACTGCGGTGGTTTATTTTGGACATGATTTGCTTTTTCTTTTTATGGGTTCACTGGGTTTTTCCTAAGACCACCACTTCCCTCACCTTTTTTAAAGCTTTGTTGAATAGCTAATTATGATAATGGAATCCTTGCTGATTGTTCCTATCCAAAGTCCTTCAATTAATCATCACTCAGCTCTGTCTGGGAAGTGCTGAGGAAAACTCTCAGCTGCCAACAACAACACTACAGTTTACAGGCGCTCAGACAGGGCCGTGTGGGGGAGAGACATTGCCTGTTAAGTTTGGCCATAAACCAGACATTCATCGCAGCTGACACTTGGACACTTTCGCACAAAAAAAATTCAGTTGCTTTGATGCCAGTAGTAAAACTTTTTTTTGTTGTGCGACAATGACTGAAAATTCATAAGTTAAGGGACCTAAGCTTTATCGCTGTGAATTGAGTTGTGCCATGATTTGGGTTATATGTCTAGCAATGGCCAAATTTACCCCCAAACCTTCCCTCTACCCATGTACCAGCATTCTTTTTTTATTTTAACTTGTTCTTGTAACTAGAACCACTACTTGTATAACTAGGCTTCTACATTTCTTGCAATGGAGCTGCTGGGAACCCCTACTGAGGTAGATGCACCATCAGAACTACCTCTCCCAAGAGCCCTCTACTCTTAAAGTGATACTAAAGTGATACTTACCTGCTCTGTGCAGTGGTTTTGCACCGAGCAGCCCAGATCCTCCTCTTCTCGGGTCCCTCGCTGCCACTCCTGGTCCCTCACTCCTGCCAAGTGCCCCCACGGCAAGCAGCTTGCTACGGGGGCACCCAAGTCGTGGCGCTGCTCTGTGTGTCCATTCAGACATGGAGCCATGGCTCGGCCCTGCCCCGCCCCCCTCTCTTTCCTCATTGCCTCACTGACTTTCTATGTCTCAGCCAAGGGAGCCATGGCTCTTGTGCAACATCGCTGGATCGAGATGAGGTTCAGGTAAGTATTAGGGTTTGGCTGTAAAACTCATTTGGCTGTACTTCTCCTGTGGATCACAGAAGTGCGGGTCGTTTTGCACTCCTGTGACCCGTTTTCAGCTGACAACTGGCTGAAGCCTGCTGTCTGCTGACATCACATAGCCGGTCCAGGTTCAGCCAAGATCACGACAATGAAGTTGGGATCTGCTAACACGCCTGGACTAGCACCCGGCTCAGCCTCTCAGCAAGCCTATGAGAGCCTGAGCTGGCCGCTCCCAACCCTGCCACAGCTCAGTGCTCCACATGGGGCGGGGGGAGCAGAGAAGAGAGCCTGTGGCTGACAGTCACCAGCTCTCTGCTTAGGGAGATCTGAGAACGGAGTGATTGGCAGTGCTAGATCGCTCGGTTCTCAGTGTTAGAGCCGGCGGGGGGACAGATGCAGCATCCACCTAGGTAAGTATGAATCTGCAAAAAAATAAAAATAAAGTCCATACTTCTCTTTTTAAAGAGAAAGTAAACTCTCTCTCTTCTTTTCATTTAGTCCATTATAATAAGTAATTATCAAACTATAGCCACTGTAATCCAGCCCAAATCGCATATTACTTACTGTTTAAAGAAACTTTTAAAAATCTTGTTTCCAGGGGTAAGGCAGCACCATCTTAAATATTGTTTTCTGAGTCCACAGTAGAGTTTATTTCCGCCCTTACATTGTGCACTTCCTGTACTGTTAACCAAGTCTCCTCAATCCAACATGCTATGGCAAATCTATTTCCTTGCTCATAGCTGACTTGTTTTATTACATAGTATTTACCTGTGCCTATTATCTAGTGTTTGCCTATGGCAGTCTTTTTAGCTTCAGCTGATAAGACTGCAGTAATGCTGTCCGATGCCCAAGTTTACACACGTTGTGATGTCACATGGTCACATGGGGTGTAGTAGGAAGCTCTGAGTGATTATGCAGTCTCGTGGGATTTCAGTGTTGTGCCGTAAGAAGTCCTGATAATACACAGACAAGCACACAGAGTGTGCTTTAAATCAGGGGAGATGTGGGGATGCTCAGTGACGTCATTCTAAAGAACAAAAAGGATTACAACAATACTAAGCAAGTAAGGAGATATCTACAAGCAGTGTTCATTGTGGTTTTTTATGCTGATTTACATGGGACAAAGTTGTGGGGGAGAGTTTACAACCACTTTAATGCATAAAACCTTTGCATATACCCAGTGAAATGACAGGCCTCTGATGATACACAGAGGTGAAACAAGTCAGACTACATAAGCTGTACTTGCTTATGTACCTACAACATTTTTGATCTTCAGTAGGCTGGGGGCAGGGATTTGATGTAACACACTACACAACAGGGAGATGAGTGTAATTGGAGATCTGACTCCATCCCTACACAATCTCATAGGGAAACGTGCACAGCTGAGCCTGTCAATATAGACTGTGTGCTGGAGCTCTCTTCAATTGGCGTCGCCAAAACCTGTCAGAAATGACTCTTGCAGATAGCAGAGGAGCAGACAGATCACACATTGCTGTTCAGGACTGAGGCAAGTCCACACTATAGAATGACATGCTTTGTTCATTTCTCATGTCAGAGGTTTACAACCACTTTAACAATTTTGCTGTCACCGACATATATTACTACATACATACATACATACACTATACACTATACTAATTACATACAAAACTACATTGGTAACAGTGGGGAACGGTAGGGGTTTACACATACACTTCCATCAGCTGCAGCCGCACGATTGTCGATTGTGTCCGTATCTGACAAGCCAGCTTTCAGATGAAAACTGTCAGGTAGTTTTTGTTCCTTATGTCCTTGTAGTTTAATTTGTCCTTTACTTGGTTTTACTATTCGTATTTTATCACCTTGTTAACTGAGAGTTTACAATGGTTTTATTGTTTTCATACTTTCAACCGTAGTGGCGCATATTTGATCTTCTATATTGTAGTGTTTATTGACATTCAGCAGCACACTGGACTACTTTACTGTACTATAGTTTCCTCATTTCACCTCAATCATCAAAGCTTTGCTATATAGCATGGTAGGCATTGTGAAATGTATATACACTCAGGAATTCAAGGTTTTCACAGATAAGTAAGCATTTACATTATAGATAACTTGGGTTAAATAGGGCCAGTGTACTGGTTAGGTCAGAAGGTTTCACAAATATCAGTGTTTTTGTAAGAATATATTTAAAAGAGAAGTATGGACTTAAAAAAACAAACATTTTTAGTGACCTAGGTGGATGCAGCATTGATCCAATGCTGCATCTGTCCCCGCCGGCTCTGCAGTGATTATTGAACATTCAAACGCCACTGATCGCTCAGTTCTCTCATCCTCCCTGAGCAGAGAGCCATGACTATAAGTCACCCACTCACTGCTCTGCCCATCTAGAGCTCAGTGGAGCACAGGGCTGTGCAGGGGGCAGGAGGTGCTGGCTCACTGAGAGGCTGAGCCAGCTACCAGTCCAAGCACCTGGATGGATTTTGACCACATGGTCAGGATCCTTTCTGAACCAGTACAGAAAAAATTATGCATGCATATAGCACCATGAGAACCCCTTGGGGGGACTTCGAGGCAGTTAAGAGACAGGTAATGCAGTTAAAAAGCTGATGCCAATTTATTAGTATATAATCCTAAAACAAGGACATAGCCCATACAACATGAATAAAAAAATTTCAGAAATTATATAGACACTCATCTACACAAAAAATTCAAGAGTACCCACAAATGCGGGATATACCCCAAATAGCAAGCCTGAACTTGACCGGCTAAGGGGATCCCATGTCTGAACCAGCACCAGCTCAGTGACGTCAGCTGACAGCGGGCTTTAGCCCCCTGTCGGCTGAAAACAGGTCACAGGAGTGCAGAATGAAGTCCACGCCTGTGACCTACAAAAGTATAGCCAAAGAGCTTTGCCCCTACTTCTCCTTTTTAAAGTGGAATATATATGGGAAAAAAGATGTATATGTAAAACTTTTTTTTTGTACTTTTCCATGAAAAATAAAGCACCCGAAGAGCCCTCTGTTCCCCCTAAAATAACTAAGACTGACAAAAGTGAATGGCATCAATCACTATTTATTCCATATTTAATATATTTATATTCCTTATTTAATATATTTTTTAAAAACTTTACCTTTTTTTTTTTTTTTTTTTCATTTAAATATATTTGATAGTAAAACGAATAAAGCTGGCATTGACAAAAATGATGGAACCCATAACATAGTATTTTTGTTGCACAAAGTGATATTCTGTAGCTCTCAATGAGACTTCTGCACCTGCCAACAGGTAGTTTGACTTTTATTTTCCAGGGCAAACTGCTCCCCTGCAAAGATGTTTGATAGGATTTGTGATCAGGGCTCTTAAAAGGCCACTTCAGAATAGTCCAGTGTTTAGTTCTTAGCCATTCTTAGGTGCTTTTAGCTGTGCATTTTGGACTTTTATCCTGTTAGTGGACTTGTGGTCTGCAGCTTACGGCGGCTTCTCACTGGCCCGCTGCACTTTTACTAAAGTGCAGCTAACCCACAATTTTTTCCAGGTTAGCTGCGCTTTCTAATAGACTTCAATTTATGTACCATGGTTTTTTTACACACTTTCAGAAAGAGTACCAAAACTCCTGCATTTCAGGTTAGTGCCCATAGCGCACTAACTTCCTTGATGGACTTGAGATTCCATTGTGCTCTGCATAGATTCAAGGCACCTCCTGCCAAACCGAGCCGCCAGAAGAAATAACAAAATCTCCTCCAGGTCCACTTCTATGTGTGTGGATGTGATTTTGTGTATAGCTCCTGACAAAGGCTTGCATACAATAATTGAGGGCTCAGACTGCCCTCTGGGCAGTTAACACCGCTGGCTCTTCATTTTGCAGAGATGCAGAAAGTGGGCTTACCCACAGTGACACCAATAAGATTCCTGTCAAAGTTCTATACATGAGAAAATAAAGACTTCATAGCAAATGTTTTGCAGGTAGATGTGAAAACAGATGGGAACTTCTGCTTGAAAGCCCCCAAGAGGCTCTTTTTAACTAATTTTAAAATTCAGTCGAAGATACAAAACCTTTGCTATTAGTAAATGTTTAGAAGACATTACTGATTGCTTATTACAGTCATTTTTATGGGTATGTAGACCTATGTTTAGATTTTAAAGATTTCCTTTGAAGTGAAGCTTAACGCATAACTGCAGCTCGAGGCAATTCTAGTGCAAGATAATGTGTTTCATTATATGGCTCTGTCATCTTTAATGCTGAAAAGCAATGTGTGTGGTATAGCAGTTATTCATTCAAAGGTTGACTCTAGCCTCCATTATGGTGGAAATGTATGGCCAAATGATTTGCAGGACACATGCGGTTTCTTTGTGGGACACTTTGGTACAGTTGATGAGAACTGCTAAAGGATCAGCCCATCCAAAACTGATAGTCCAAATTTTAGTGGGCGCTGGAGCAATAAACTATTTATTAGTGGTATATCTTTTGGAAAATCTGGTCATGAAATCTTTAAACTTGAGTTCTCAGACCTTCACACCATGGCTGGTCCAAAAAAAACCTCTTTCCTGTTTTTAAAGTGTTTCATTTGTTTAAAATTTCAAGAATGCAATTTGAGGAGTGGGTTATCCCCAAGATTGGGAGGGGGGTACAAAATTTGAAATTGAGCAGAAGTAGAGTCGGGAAATATAGTGAAGTGCTCTTGTTGGTGACAGACTCTACCCATCTGCGAAGTATTGCTTTTGGGTGTTTTTTTTTGCTTTATGGAGCTGAATTTGAGTGAAATAATGCAGCCTCTGTATTTGGTGTTTTTTAATAGAGAAGAAAGATGAGATCCTCTGTCAAGTTTTTATGTCCCCATTGTCTGCTGCTTTCTGTCCTGGTAGTAGTGAATATCAAGACAGGAGGTCTATACAATATGCACACTTACAACAATAGAAATTTTTTTAAAAAGCGTAGGACGGTTAGACCGTCAGGTTTTTATTGCAGGCTGTGTTCACTTTTGCGTGAATCCCCAGTGACTGTGGTCACCGAAACAAGCTGGAAGGTAAAATCTTTGCAATGAAGATAAGTAAAGTGGCAGAGGTTCTGAAAACAAAGGCTGTTGAAAACTAAACTAAAACAACTTTACTTAAAACTTTAGTAAGTTTAACATTTCAAGGTCCCCTAAAACATTTTTCTTGACAAAGAAAGAGCTACATTATCACAAAAGCAAAGCAGCTTTAGAAAAGTATTTGTCAGCAAATGTTAGGCTCACCTACAGTACACAGAGGGGCTCAAGAAGAGGAAAAGAATGGGGTGAAACTGAAAGCTAGCGATAAGCAGGCACTGTATGTCTTCACGACGCAGCTTCGTATTTTCCAAACTAGGTATATTCACTACAGTTATTTGACAGTAGCTTTAAAGACTTACTGGTTTATAATGAAAAACATTACATCATATAGCAATGGATTTCAAAGGCCGCGACGCGCCTTGCCACTGTCAGCTGAGCAGCTCTAAACAGGTGGTGGCCTTGGTTTCTTTACTCCAAGGACTGCAGCAAGACACCAGCCATAATGGCAGCCACAGCGAAGAGCTTTTCCGCTAAAGAAAATGAAGACGGCAAGCACATTTGTTTTGAAACAAAGTTGCATGGTGATGACATACAGTCAAAATTAAAATTACTGGAAAAATTGGAAAATGGACACCAAACTGCAACTTCTTGTGAGATTCACACAAAAGATGCACCTTTCAATAATTAAGTTGCGCTAGATTTTTAAGTGTAATGGAAAAAAAAAAAAAAAAAAGTATGTATGTATGTATGTGGGTATATATAATATTAAGTGTCATAAAAAAAGTCCATCAAATTAAAGATGAAAATCGTAACAAATAAGTGTAATGAAAAATGTAACTGAATATCACAAAAAAAAGTCCATAAAAATAAGGATGAAAAATTGGTGTGAAGATGACAAACGATACACCCAAGGAATGTGATAGGAGAGAGATGACTTCCACCAATACACACACTGCCGCTTACCGACTCCCAACGATCTCCTATCACGGGAGATCACACTCGCTTTTGGCTTAATACCCAGCCCGGGCCTTTGGTAAACACAGCAATGGTCTCAGCGTCTTCTTGGGTAATAACACTCAGAGGTATAGCTTACCATATGATCCCCATAGAGAAATAAAGACTTCCATAGTGTAAAATCTTTTTGGTGATTTAATAAGTACAAAAGTATTGCACTTACAATTAGATTAAATATATAAAGCATAAAAAACAAACCGGCCGGCTCTCGAATGCAACCCGTCACTTAGGAACCTGCGTGAACGCAGTGACGTCAGCACGTCATGCCCCTGGACAACGGCAGTTCTGATGAAACGTCTAGGGAGGAGCGACCTGCTGACGTTACTGCATTCACACAGGTCCCGGAATGATGGACTGCATTCGAGAGCCGGCCGGCTTGTTTTTTATGCTTTTATATATTCATATAATTGTAAGTGCAATACTTTTTTACTTATTTAATCACCAAAAAGATTTTACACTATGGAAGTCTTTATTTCTCTATGGGGATCGTATGGCAATCAATACCTCCGAGTGTTATTACCCATGAAGACGCTGAGATCATTGCTGTTTTTACCAAAGCTCCGGGTATTAAGCCAAAAGCGCGTGTGATCTCCCGTGATAGGAGATCATTGGGAGTCAGTAAACAGCAGTGTATGTAGCGGTGGAAGTCATCTCTCTCCTATCACATTAATTGGGTGTACTGTATCGTTTGTCAGCTTCACACCCATTTTTCATCCTTATTTTTATGGACTTTTTTTTGTGATATTCCGTTATATTTTATATTTTTCATTACACTTATTTGGTATGATTTTCATCTTTAATTTGATGGACTTTTTTTATGACACTTATTCTATATATATATTTTTTCATTACACTTAAAAATCTAGCGCAACCTAATTATTGAATGATGACGTACAGTGCCTACTACTTTCAAGTTCACTTCTTTCTTTCCCTGATAGACCAGCTCTTTTCAAGCAGTAGTCAAATAACAAGCATAAGACCACCTTACTGTTCCCATAATTGGATTTGTTTTGTTACTTGGGCGTAAAAGGAGACAGCTGAAGCATGGAACGAATAAAAGCTACACCAGTAAAATTAGTATATTTTCACCTTCCTTGTGGGGGGGTGGTGTATCCAAACCCTAGAACAATATTGTAGCTTATCAGTTCTTAGATGTGGTAACTGAATTTAGGCTGATCATACATGGAGCAAATGTCTTTCCTGCTAGGAAATAAATTTGCTTGATATGCCCAATCAACACAGACCGTGTTGATGGGGGAATCCCTCCTGCTGGGCCATTGTCTTCTCCTGGCGGTAGAGGGCGGGGGGAAGCTGCCCCCATTCGGCAAAGCCAGTGATTGTTGCTAGTGGCTATAGCAGTCGCTATCAATAATTGCAGGTAAAACCCAGCAAGCTGGTTGTACCCATGTTGATCGATCGCTCGATCAACTTGGTACGTTCAGCCTGCCCATACACGGTTCGAATCTCGGCTGATTCCTGCTGAACCAGCCAAGATTGGAACTGTGTATGGCCTGCTTTTAGATTTTCTTTTTTTTTTTCCAGGCATATTTCCTTTATTTTCACCTGGTAAACCTAGGGTGAGATTTAGGGCCAATTCACACTAGAGCGGGTCATAGCTAGGACACACAGAAATCAATTGTGTTCTAGTCATATTGAAATTAGGGATGCACCAATACCATTTTTTTTACAATGAGTACAAGTACCGATACTTTTTTTTGTTTTTAGTACTCGCCGATATAAATAACTGATACCTACGGCAACTGTTTTTTGTTTTAACTTCAGCTGTCAGCAATGGTACAAAGCCTATTTACAAATGAAATAAATAGATTTTTTTTTAAATTTAGCGCTTTTTTAATGTGAAATGTGTAAACATATGTTAGTGAATATTTTTACACATACAGTACCTGACCGCGAGATTGTGTTTCCAGCGCGATCCCATTGCGCTGGTTCTCGGCGACAGGGTACTGTGCATGTCGAGCTGGCTCGCTGATCGGGAAAGGAAAACTTTTTTCCTTTCGCGATGAGCGACAGGCAGTGCTGACAGCTGTCCGGTATGAATCACGAGGGGGAACGCCGCGCCAAATTTTAAATGAAAAAAAACGGCATGGGCTTCCCCTCAAGGGCATAGCAGGCCCTTAGGTCTGGGTGGGATTGTAAGGGGAACCCCCTACGCAGCAAAATCGGCGTGGGGGTCCCCCCCAAAATCCATACCAGACCCTTATCCGAGTACGCAGCCCGGTCAGGAAAGGGGACGAGCGAGCGCCCCCCCCCCCCCTGAGCCGTACCAGGCCGCATGCCCTCAACATGGGGGGGTGGGCGCTTTGGGGAAGGGGGGGCGCCCTGCGGGCCCCCCACCCCAAAGCACCTTGTCCCCATGTTGATGAGGACAAGGGCCTCTTCCCGACAACCCTGGCCGTTGGTTGTCAGGGTTTGCAGGCGGAGGGCTTATCAGAATCCCGGCGCCCCCAGATCCCCGCCCCCCACCCTATGTGGATGAGTATGGGGTACATGGTACCCCTACCCATTCACCTAGAAAAAAAAAAGTGTCAATAAAAAAAAAAACACACTACACAGGTTTTAAAAGTAATTTATTAGGCAGCTCCGGGGGTCTTTTTCCGACTTCTGGGGTCTTCTGCCAACTTCGGGGGTCTCTCAGGCCTCTTCTCCTTCTCTCCTGTGTCGTCTCCGCGCTCTCTGGTTCTTCTCCGGTGCCTTCTTCCTTCTGCCGGGCTCCTCCGTTATCTTCTGCTCTTTTGCTAACGGAGGAGCCCGGTCTTCTGCGCTGTCTTGTCCCCTCTTCTCTTCCCGAGATGTTGACACGACGCTCTCTCCTACTGGAATGCTATGTGTGAGCTGCGCAGCCATTTATATAGGCGATGACCCCGCCCCCTTGTGACGTCACAGTCCCAGCATGCGCAGGGACTCTGGGGTCGCGCCCACTTACGACGCCAGAGTCCCTGCGCATGCTGGGACTGCGCAGCTCGCACATAGCATTCCAGTAGGAGAGACCCCCGAAGTTGGCAGTAGACCCCCGAAGTCGGAAGAAGACCCCCGGAGCTGCCTAATAAATTACTTTTAAAACCTAAATAAATTACTTTTAAAACGGAGGAACATTTGTTCATCCCTTTTGATCTGCAGATGAAGAAACCGATATACAAAAAGAAACAATGTGTTTTATTTTAGTGTTTCGGGCTGAGCAATGTTGTTAATAAACATTGCTGGCTGCTCTCTCTTTTTTTTTTTTTTTTTGACAGCTCCAATTACCGGACTTCTTTAACACTGGGGAGACCCACTGACAGCTTAAAGAACCAAGCCTGAAAGTATCGGTTTCAGGTATCGGTGCATTTGCATGAGTACCAATACTTGTGCAAATACTCGGTATCGCCACCGATACTAGTATTGGTGCAACCCTAATTGAAATGCAGCCCGGAGCTGCTCTTCAGTGATCTGCAATAAAAATGCTGCACTTTTTTTCCAGAGCACTGGACAGGATCACATGTGACATGAATTAGGTGTCAAAATTTGTAGAAAACAAAGAAAGCTGTGTGGTGTGGTGACTTGAGCACCACATCACCCACTGCAGCCTGACCGGACAGCTGCTGCAGAATAATACCACTGTGGTTTTACTGTGAGACAGTTGTCCATTTAACGTGAACAGGCCCTTAGACCCCTTTCACACTGGGACGGTTTTCAGGCGCTTTAGCCCTGGAAATAGCCTCTGTAAAGCACCTGAAAACTGCCTCCCATTCATTCCAGTGTGATTTTCCCACTGGGGCGGTGCGCATGCGGGATGTTCCGAAAAGTCCTGCCAGCAGCATCATTGGGGTGGTTTGGGACTGCTGTATTTAGCACTCCCAAAACGCCCTGCCCATTGGCATGATGCGCCTGAAAAGTAATTCGGACGTGACGCAACACAGGATTTTTTAACCCCTTTTTTGGGGTTAAAAGCACCCCGCTAACGGCCGGAAATCGCTGCTAAAGCAGCCGCGGCCCCAGTGTGAAAGGGGTCTTCCTCTCGCTCTTTTATTTGGTGACAATTATAACATTTTGGATTTAGCATCCCAGTGGTGTCACAGCCCTCAATAAAAACTTTTTTAGCCAAAAACTAAAACGCACAAAATTTGTAAAAATGTTTTTATACAACTTTACCCTCTATTCAATTATTTTCCCAATTTAACCTAATAAAAAAACTGAATTTTAGGGGGAAGTGTTTAATATGGGGTGGAAAATTGATTAATAAACCCCTAAGTGTGGTTATGCCAGTAAGCGAGACCATATTACAATACAGGCTCTCCTCTCTTAATGACCAGGTTTCATTCCAACGACCAGGACATTAAACGAAGAGCCACAAGTAATCAATATATTTTAAGCATTCTTATGTACTGTGCTGTATTGTGAAAAAAAAGTCTAAACACAATATTACAGCTCAAAAACTTTTAATTTGCATAAGTACAGAACACAAACGAAAATACTGTACTGTACAATACAATGATGTACAGCGCGTCGTTCGGCTGGGAAGAGCTGGTCGTAAGTCTGAGCGGTCGTTAAACAGGTAAATCGTGTAAATTGGAATAGACTGTCAGTTGCTTCTTTGATGGAATCAACATTACTGCTTTTAAATGTGAAGAATTTTTTTTTTTTTAAGTATTCATCACACTTTTTTATAGTAGCAATAAAAAATCGTGCATTTAAACATGTAACAAAATGGAATTTTTTATGCTTTTAGCTGGCATTTTTAGAGTCACAAAGTTGTATTCACAAAGAAACTCAAATAGACAGCTTCTGTTTTATTCCTATTCATTCTTCGCAGATTCATTTGTAGGGGCTGTCTAATATGTAATATAGATTCTACTGTAAGAAGTACACAGATCATAAAAAAAATGCTTTTGTACTGAATGCATTGATTTGCAATTCCTTTCATTTCAGTATCCCTCAAGTAACAATCAATAAATTAAATTCTCATATCTTTTATAAGCAATTCTAAATTTATCTAACACATGTCCAGCACATCCGGATGGATTTCCTTTTTACATTACTGTGTAGTTATTAGAGCTGCAATATGCCGATAAGGTTTTTGTTTTTTTTTTGCATTATTTTATATATTAAACAGAGTTAATGCTTCGATGCTACAATATTCTCACGAACAGCTTGAATGATAAAGCAGGATGTCATCATTTTTTATATATGTGTATTTGTATGATTACATTTATGTATGCAAGGATGTATAAAGGAAACTCTTTAATTTTTGAAGTTACTAAATCACAGCTGCAGTGGTGGAGGTGAATCATATTGATTTTCATTCAGCAGTGTGTCCATTCGTTTTCTGGTGAGAACGTTTTCCAAACCAATATGAATCCGCTAAAAAAGTGCAACACGAAAGTTACTGTGTCCAGATTGCAGATGCAAAATGTCAGGATTTTTTAAGGCG
The DNA here is from genome assembly GCA_037952925.1 of Lithobates clamitans. Taxonomy (NCBI): domain Eukaryota; kingdom Metazoa; phylum Chordata; class Amphibia; order Anura; family Ranidae; genus Lithobates; species Lithobates clamitans. The sequence goes on from JBBGZY010000142.1 coordinate 6,000,021, forward strand.
GTATTAAAGCGGTTGTAAACCGCAACTGGTAAAAAAATAAATAAAACCTGTAAAGCAATTGTATAATGTGCTAGTATGCTTTGCATACTAGCATGTAATGGAATACTTACCTTAGAACGAAGCCCTGCCACGGCACGCTGTCACCGCTGAGAGGGCTGACATTTTCCCCCGGAGATATTCATTTTACCTATCTTTCTTATCGGCTTACCTGTAGGTAAAAATCACAAAGCGGACTTTACTACCGCTTTAAAGTGGTTGTAAACACTTAACAACCACTTATTTGCTACAGGTAAGCTCATAATTAGGTAATTAGGTAAGCTCATAATTAGGCTTACCTGTAGCTACCCTGGATATCTCCTAAACCTGCACAGTTTAGGAGATATCCCCTGTATCTGCATGTGCCGACGTCATCGGCACATGCGCACTGAAGCTCCAGTGCGCATGTGCGGGAGTGACGTCATCACGGCTCCGGCCAATCACAGCGCCAGAGCCCGCGGTACTCGGATATAACTCCGGGAGCGATGTCGCCGGCCGGAGTGGTGAACGAGGACCGCTGCAGGGGCTTCAATCTAAGGTAAGTAATACATAATGAGCTAGTATGCTCTGCATACTAGCTCATTGTCTTTCTGTTTTTTATTTGTTTGTTTGTTTTGTTTTTGGGTTTACAACCAATTTAAGCCCAAAACCAAAAATGTAATATATTGCAGGTTCCCAATCATTAGATGTGTTGACTGCATCAGTTTTCTTTTCTTTGTTTTTCTTTTGCCTCTGTTTTCACCTGGTGATCCGGCCAGTAACACGCCTTCCATATTAGTGAGTCACAATGCTAGAGGAATGGGCACAGGGGGCACATCAGACAGCAGCATTGTCCAGTCTGGGGGGGGGGAGTGTTAAATATATTGGCAGATTTAGAACCAGACTCCAGCTCACACTTTACAAGCAGTTGCAGCAAACTGCTTTTTTTTCCCCTTTTGGGATAAAGGTTTTGCATGAATAAATAAAAGCTGACCATTTTAATCATGCCTGCCAGTGTTAAGTGGTTTGTCTCTTCCATGTAAAACTGATACAGTCTGTTGGAGAGTTTGTGGTGTGCAAAACAGACTTGCTGGGTGGATTACCAGATGAAAATAGAGGAAAGAGCCTAAAAAAGGAAATGAATGCAGCCAACACATATGCGAGTTGGTAAGCTTCAATAAAACAAATCTTTGCTTTTGGGTTTATTACTGTTTTTAAAGCTCTAAATAAAAACATTTGGCCAGTGCCAAGGACTTTCTGTACAGCGGAGGTAAACCTTGGGGCAGGCCAGCACTGCGATAGGGTGCGAAGTAAGCCGCTGTGGTCGGGGTTGTTAGTTTAGTATAGAGTATTGGTTCTCAAACATTGGGCTGCTTCTATCTGCCAGGCTCTGGTTTTCCTGTCTGCTCTGGCTACTAAAACTTTATTTGTTGGAACAGGTTGGGGCCATGGCTCAGCAGGAGTGCGCTGTCTTGCACTAACCCTGGCTCCTGGAGTGGGGGAAGGGGGTGGTAGGTGCCAGGGGTCCTTCTGTTGTCAGGCTCCTACTTACCAGACCGGCGAGTCCGCTTGGGCAGAAGGTAGGCTCCCTCACGCGTCCGACTCGCGGCCCCTGGTAGAGCAAACAGGAGGCACAAGAGTACGGAGTGGTATGAGAGTCTGTATGCACAGTCCAGATACTGCAGGGTTAACAGGTGAGAAGGCTGAAGCTGGCTGGAACACTGGCAACAAGACTGAGCAGGATTGTCAGGAAGCAGGCTGGGTAGACAACAGACAGGCAGCTGAAGTCCAATGGAACAGACAAGCGGATGGTCAGGAGGCAGGCCGGGTTCGGTAACAGACAGGCGGCAAAGGTACAGTGGAGCAGGCAAACGGATGGTTAAACAAGCAGAAGTCAGATACAGGCAGAGTTCAAGTGGAGGTCCAGGAGACAAGGCTGGGTCGACAGGTAATCAGGAACAGTTCAGATACAAGGTCAGGCACTAGGACGGCAAGCTGTTGATCAGGCAGCACTGATCACAGAGGGAGGCCGGCTTAAATGCATTGCTTGGCGCCAAACGACGTGCACGCGCGCGCACCAGCACACACAGGCGCGCGCCCCCGCACGCCAGCGTGCACAACAGGCCGACCCCGGACACACACACCAGCCCCGCGAGGAACGCGCACAGCAGGGTCCACAGGAACGCGCGCGCCGACGCACCCCGCCGCACGCCGCGAGCACCCTGCCCGCCGAGGTACGCTCTCTGACATCTGTTCAGCTCTAGCTTCACTGAGCATCTGACAATGCTTGGAGAGTGATCCCTACCAGGCTGCACCTTCACTACTAATACAGAGCAGCAGTCAGAGCTTGCTGGAAGGGAGCCTTGTGGCACTGCCCTCGTTCTGGGAACCATTGGGAGCGCAAGGGAATTCTAATCTTGGTGCCGTGGCGGATCTCTGCATATAAACTGTGCCTGCAATTCCACACCTGCAGTGGAGTCTGCGTTGCAGGCAAGAGTCCTGTCTGGAGCTGTAAGGGGAAGATGATTTTGTTAATCATTGCCAAAAATACATGGAACCCTCCAGTGGCCGCCAGGTTCAGCATAACTGCAGCACAAATGTAAGGCTTGCAGGACAGCATGCAATCTGCTGCTTCACTGTGTGTGTGGCTCTTAGGGGTGGCCAGCTTGGGGTATGCACTCACTTTAACCTTTTCCTCCTGGACCCTCATAATCTATTTCTGGGGATGCACAGTGTTCTCATACCGAAAGCTTTTTTTTTTTGTGCTGACCAGGTGATCTTTCTTTTCTCATTGATACTCATTTGGAAATTGCTTGTTGTAGGTTTGCTTGATTGCTGTGTCTTCATGTGACCAGTCACTGTACAAAAATGTCTGCTGCAGAATTTAATTGAAAACGCGCAGATAACTGGAGTTGTAACTAGTATAGAAACCAGTTAGATTTCACCATTTATTTTTGGGGAACATTAAGCAAGAATTTGATCAGTTGCTGTGGGGTATAACTACACAGAGTAGGGAAGGTTTAGAATGTTGGTTGCCTACAGGTTGATCGCCATCTTCATTGATCCTAACCATGTTGGGGCATAGAAGGTTTTGGAAGAATTTACTGAGCCCTAGTCCTCCTAAGGTTGAAATCGTTTGGTTTAGAAGGAAATTTGTGTTAAGATGGTCATACATGCAACCATTTTGCCTGTCTCCACCCTGAGATGGTCACTGTTCAGCTGAAAACGTCTGCTCAACTCATTTGATCTTGACATCGAACTTTGAGTTGGGCCGGCAGGGCCCACCATGGTTCCTATTTTAGCCAGTTCAGTGTGTATGGCCAGCTTTAGTCTGTATTAAGGTACAGCTGTATGTTAACGCAGACTTGTCCTTTGCCCATGCTTGGCAGATCACTTGAGATTACACTGAAAGATTAACTTGCCAAGGCAGTCAAAACTTACACAGGGCTATGCATGCTCCCTACCACTAGGTGATGCTCTACAGGACTTTTGCTTGAAAGGCTCAAAACTATGCATTATGAGGAGGCAAGGGGAGAGTGTTACATGACCATCTATAGCAGGGGTCTTCAAACTTTCTAAACAAAGGGCCAGTTTACTGTCCTCTAGACTTTGGGGGGGGGGGGGGGGCAGGCTGTTTTCATTGGGAGTACAAAATGTCCCAGCATCAGTGGGAATAAACAATCCCCCATCATTGGTGTCAGTGGGAATTGTGCCCCATCTTTGATGTCTTTGGGCCCCATCGTTGGTGTTATTGGGAGGAATTGTGCTCCATTATTAGTGTCATTCAGCCCGATCGTTGGTGTTATTGGGAGGAATTGTGCCCCATCATTGGGTCCCATTGTTGGTGTCATTGGGAGAAATTGTACCCCATTATTGGTGTTATTGGGCCCCATTGTTGTTGGTGTCCTTGGGAGGAACTGTGCGCCAACGTTGATGTCACTGGTAGGAATTGTGCCCTTTATTCTCGTCAGTGAAAAAAAATACCACCCCAGGGGCCACAAAAGCAAGCAAAGGGTCACAGTTTGGAGACCACTGCCCTTCAGCTTAACCAACAGTCTGCCATTTTTTACTTTTTTTTTTGTCAATGTTAATAAGCTATATTAAGATGAAGGTATGGCCAGTCAGTTCATTTTATTCAAGATAACATCCATAGTATAACACTACAGGATAGTAATTTATCGAGCGGTTATGCTGACACCACTTCAGAATAACTGCAAATAAACACAATTAATTACAACAGGGAAGAAGTATTTGACCACTAATCATCCATTTGCTTGTTCATTTACAAGTTTCCACTATGGTGCCATATGCCAAATGCAATCTCTGAATTGCAGGGCATGAAAGGTGCAGCATTATGATACTATGGATATAAAATAAATTAGCTCTTCAACTAGAAGTTAATTGTCTTTTAATTAACCAATTTCTCAGCGCCAACTAAAAATAAAGGACTAGCCAGGGTAGATCGCATGCTTTTTCAGGAGAGCGCAGATTAATCTGATGTATCCGCCTTTAATTTCTCACCAAGGTTCCAAATGCTTTGTCCTGACTCTTGGCTCCGTCTAGTAGATGAAGGCATTAAACGCTTTATTAACAGGTTTAAACGCCACAGAACACTCCAAAACTAAACACCATGTAATAAGCATCTCAAAATAATTATGGAAGGAGTTTGGGTTCAGAAGAGAATTTCTCAAACATGGAATGAACAGCCTTGTGTTTTCTGTTATTGGAGTAAGGACTGAGATGGACTTTAAGCTAAAATTGACCTTTTAAATGTACAGACCATTCAAATGAATAATCAAGCCTTGAAATGCACTGATAGAGCATAGCCTTCCTAATTCATTTTTTTATCCAGACATTATAGCAATGCACCTGTCCATCCCATTTCTTTTGTTGGTAATTTGGCGAGTGTACAGCACACTGTATAGGCTTGTTGTGTCCTGACCAATGTCACTCTAGGGGTCCCCTCACTAGAGAGAATTTGCTTCCCATCCTTAAAATGTGCAGGGAAACGTTCTTGTACAAAATGTTTTATTAACAATATACACATTATACAGATAGGAGTACCCAATGGAGGCCATATTAAACCGACAAGGTAAATATATGGATATTAACTCAAGAGGCATTAGTAATACAGCCTAAAGTGCATTAGAAAATAGTCATAAGGGATTCTAAACCAAACAAAAGTCACAAACAGAAGTTTGGTTCTTGATCTTTGGTGCAGTATCTAAAGCCTTGTACACACTATTCGTGTTTTTTTTTTTTTCATTCAACCCCATGGGTTGAACAAAAAAATTAAAAAAAAAAAGGTCAGCTCCGGTCGGAGCCGCTGTACTAACCATGCGAGGTTAGTCCAGCGATCTCCCCTGCTGAGCTGTTTTGTTCTGACAGGGGAACGACCTCCTGCCAGATCATTTCGATCAGTGCTGTCTGCCATTGGCCGTTTTTTGTTTGTTTTTTTGAACTGGCTTTTGTCTCCTGGCTTTTGGCCTATGTGTACCCGGCTTTAGTCAAGGATACACCCCCAGTCTGCTGATCAGACACAATAAAAGAGCCACTAGGTAGTGATGTGTTATCACTGTAGCAGAGCCTGATTGGTCTCTAGTGATGACGTATGGAATTCCCTCTCCTAGTCTGCTCATACCTCCCAACTTTTTGAGATGGGAACGAGGGACATCTATTATTAGAAGTATGTAGGTATAGGACACACCCTGCCATGCCCCCTTAAAGGGGAAATATACAAAAATAGTATTAGTTAAACCCACAAGTGCTTTTTTTACCACTATTATTCCATTATACTGTCTTTTGAAATGTATAAATGCAGCAATGTATACATTGGATTAAAGGTTTAGTACTGTGAAACACTTTTTGAAAGATAAAAAGTGCATTTCATATAAAACTATATGTCAGACCAAAACGAGGGACATATGAGGGGGACAGAGGGACTTTGTTCCAGATCCCTTGAAAATCAGGGACAGTTGGGGGATATGGTTTGACACACGATGCCAGTTTTGGTGTCTTGTATTAGTTGCAGTTCAAAATAAATGTTCATTTTTTTTCTTTTTTAATACTTCAAGTTTAACTTTATGGGAGGCTCTTTGATGAGCATTATTTCTACAGTTGGAAGTTGGTAATGAACATCGAACTAGAGGCACATCAACTAGTGAAACTTGCCAACTAAGCACCAAATTACGGCAGATCATGTGTGGTCATAGAACAGTGCTGCTTCTTGTTTCTGAATTGAGCGTGACCTACAGAGACCTTAAGTATTTTCACCTGCCTCCTTTTGAGTTTTTGATGATTAAAAACAAAATGCTGCAGCCCAGTGCTTCTTGATGCCAAACCTCTAGAGAAACAGCCATGGCTACATGAAAGACAGGGATTTCAGGGACATGTGTTGGAGGATTGCCAAGGGGCAGCATCCCAAAGAAAATTGTCATCTTGATGGTCTTTTGTCTGTCTCGCCCATGGTTATTCAGAACACAAGGCTCCACAGCTTTCTTGCTCATTTCTGTCCCATCCAGTCTGGGCCTGAGACGTCCAGGATTCTACAGTTGCAAAATAAAAGAGAATCTTCCTTTAGTCATGCTTAAAGACCTCTTTATGTTTATCACCTCAACAAGAAAACCTCCCACTGCTTTAGAACTTTTTTGTGTAAATCAGCCGTTTCTGTTGCAATGGGTTCCTGTCTTCAAAGCGGGGCAACGTTTCTTTGAGGAGAGGGTGACCGCTCTTTGGGCTGCCTTGATTGGTATTGTTTGGAAAATATGCAACAGATAGCAGGAGCAGATGTCCAGCCTTTTCTCCAGACACTTCAGCCTCTTTTATTTATTTAATGTTCAACGTGCTCCACCGTTACACCAGTTTTTTTAAATTGATTGAAGTGTACATTCACCGGCTTGTCCTTGTTTTACCTTTTGGGTAATTTTATGGACTTGATTTTCTTACCAAGCTTGTATGAATTTGTAGAGTGAATCTCTGCTGTGTTTAAGGTTCTTCTGTACAGTAGCAGTGGTTTATGGGAAACAGGTGCACTTAACGATGCCATCAATTGCTCTCGCTTACTTCATGGCTGCTTATTATTACTTTATTATAACAAATAAACAGATGGTGGAGCGTTATAAAGATGTTGAGATCGACTTTAATTGACTGTCCTATAAATTGCTAGTGCACTGGGAGAACACTGACTTTAGCTTCTTTAGATTTAAAGCTGATTTGCAGGTAGATAAAATTCCACAACAATTAGTGTAGTTATGAATTCATTAAGAGAATCAAATTAAATGTATTTTTAAATGCAGCTATTGTGAGTACTGGAATTTTGTGTTTGTGTAGGCATCCTTTAACTCATGTACAGCATCGAATCCTACTGGGAGAGGAAGAGCCAGCAGTAGAGGCCAATTGGGCTCTATGGCATGCATATCTACTTATATGGAACATGCCCAAAAAGACGAGAGGCAAGATCGCAAAGGAAGAACCTCATTATTGTGTATTATATAATCGGCAGTTTGGAGGGATTGGATTGACCAAACAGGCTTGCCCAAGCTGTGCTGCTGCTACAGCGGAGGTTGAAGATGCTGCTATTTTCGCTGCCGAAGGTGCCATGATAACAAAACTGATCAGAATTTAAATATTCATTGGTAGGTCAAAAAAATGTCTATCATATATACTTGGTCAGAGCTATATTCTTTAAAAATGCAGGTTCCATCTTCCTGGTTTACAGTACAAAATGGTTCTTATTGGCACGCCTCCAGAACTACATCTCTAAAGAGCCCTTTCCTACATGCATTGTGTTTGCAGGCTCTTGAGAGTCAAGACAACAATATTGTTTTGCTGGGAAAAAAAAATGAAACGGAGAGGGACTGGAATAGATTAACATCTGTAGTCCAGCAGGCAGGCCTGACAATGCTGAAAGAGATTTAGGTACAACACAGGTACTGTGTTGGCTCTTAGGAATTTCTTCTGTAGTTGCAGTGTTTTTTAAAGGAATAAAATATGGTGAAATGTACGTGTATTTCAGAGCTATACTGATTTTTATTTATTTTTTTTTTATTTTTATTTGCACTGATATACACTTTAAAGTGGATGTAAACCCAATTTTTTTTTTTTTTTTGATGTCGTAATGTAGAGTATAAGATTTCCTATAATTTGAGCCCAGTCTTGCCACAAAGAGTTAATCCATCTCTGAGCAATCCTCTTTTATTCAGTGAGATAAAAGTTGACAAACAGAGAAAAACTTTGTCAAATCCTCCCCCTTGCTGTGAGTGACAGGTGATTTACATATCTCGTGCACTAGCCTAAGACATGCATTATTTTTTAATTCCCACCCCCACTCCTTTCTTCAGCAGCTCTGCAAGGATTGGCTGTTCCACATCTCAGCATGATTTGGCATGCTGAAGAGTCATGTGGTTACTTTCCTGTCTTTTCACTGGATGTTAGAGATCATAGCAGAAGTTCAGTGTAAGAAATACACAGGAGAAAATGCATATTGACAAGGGGAGTGTAGAGGTGGGCGAGGAGTCTACTGACATCACGACTCCACCCACCGAGCTCCAGACAACAGACCCACCCACAGAATATGCAGTTTTTCGGGTCTCGTAACAGACAGAGGGAAGACATTTGACAGGTAAAGATACATGCAGGAGGCATGTATATCCTTATAGATAACCCCTATGGCAGTAGTTTAGAAAGGATGACATTGGGTTTACATTAGGGGTGCAACGGATCTTCAGCGATCCGTGATCCGAACGGTTCACCCCGTTTGGATCGGCACACAGGCGCTCAACGGAGCGCGCCGCTGCCTTGGGCTTAGGAATGGCCGGAGCGGCGGCCATCATGGTACACCCGGCAGCGGGGCGCACTGACGTCATCACCCCTCAACCCCTACATTGTGGATTTGATCTGGCCGGCTTCTATTCTGTATTCTGTAAGAGGTAAACAACACTAAACACCACTAGTCTAATAGTCTTCCTTCCAAATTCCTATACTATACTGTATATACAGTGGGGGAGTCTGTGGATATTACAGTTAGGGAGTCTGTGGATATTACAGTGGGGGAGTCTGTGGATATTACAGTGGGGGGAGATGTGGATATTACAGTGGGGGGAGATGTGGATATTACAGTGGGGGGAGATGTGGATATTACAGTGACGGAGATGTGGATATTATTACAGTGGGGGAGAGGACGTAGATATTATTACAGTGGGGGAGAGGACGTGGATATTATTACAGTGGGGGAGATGACGTGGATATTATTACAGTGGGGGAGATGTGGATATTACAGTGAGGGAGATGTGGATATTATTACAGTGGGGGAGAGGATGTGGATATTATTACAGTGGGGGCGAGGATGTGGATATTATTACAGTGGGGGGAGATGACGTGGATATTACAGTGGGGCAGATTTTTTTTGTTGATCCGTCAATGATCCGAACCGTGACTCCTGATCCAAGGAACGATCCGAACCGCGAGTTTTTTGATCCGTTGCACCCCTAGTTTACATCCACTTAGGGAAAGCAAGTTCCAATCTGATATTTGAGCAAAGCGGCATGTGTTATGGTTTACTTCTAGAAAGCAAGCTTGCTCAGTGTTGTTCACTCTGAGAGACTGTTGCCTAAACCACACATTCTGGGAAAGCACCCAATGTTTCATGGTTAAATATGGTATTTTTCTCCCCAGACAGTGCCCTTTTCAACCTACGTCCTTCCCCTATAGAGTTTCAGTCTCTGAAGGCTTTGAGCAGTATTTCTCTGCTTCCTCGCCTTCTTTCTCACAGACTTGTACCTTCTTTATTTTTTATATAATAACCCGATTTCAACCATGAACATACTTTAGTGTTGTGTTCCTCTCTGGTATAAATGATACTAGAGGGCTTAACATCTGTTTGCATATCCATCATATCAATGTTTATGAAGTGTGGAACAAAAATTATTTGTGATTCCTCTTTCATGATCTGATTATGTACAGTTCTCGATGACGATACACTTTGACAAGTTCCAGCCAGTGTTCTGGATGGATCCACAGCAACATCTGTTGTTGCTCTTGTGAGGGTTTAGTTGTGCAATGTGTTTGGCCAGCTGGGTTAAGGAAATTTCTGATATATACCATACAATCATTATTTAAAATATGTTTCATTTATATAACAGGATAAAAGTTCTCCACAACTTGTGAAACTTTTTTATTTTTGTATTTTTTGAATGCCTTTGTCGTGGCTTTCTGGAATATTTAAAGGCAAATGAAATTGGGTTTCAACATTTTATGTTTGTGACTGTTCACAGCTTTTTAAATTTAAGATTGTAAATTGTGATTGCTTGTATAAGATATTTACCGGGTGTTCTATATCATTTAGGAGGCAGAGGATGCTGTGTTTCCCCAGAGAGCCCAGGATTTCTTTTCAATAGTTGGCTGTCTACTAACTGAAACTTCATATTACTTACAGTATAGCTGTCTATAGCCTGCTATAACCTTAAGCTGGCCCTAGATCAGCCATCCACACATTCAGGAATCCTCCCCGCTGCACTTTTGTATTCTGACAGCGGTTCTGTAGCCGATTGATTACAAATTCTCCAGCTATCCGCTCAAGAAGAGTAGATCACTAGGTTGACTCCTCTCGAATGAGAGCAGCCATAGATGGATTGAAATTCGGCCTGTCCCTGCTGAACCCGACAATTTTCAATCCATTTATGACCAGCTTAATTTTTTAGTTTTGTTTATAGTATGCACATTTTTTTTATCCCTTTATTGAAGGGTATACATTAAGTCTACACTGAATTGAAAGGCAAAATACATAACAAGAGGGGAATATTGTATTTCACGCCCTTTCACACAGTTAACGCCAATCTCTCCACCAAAAGCCAGCACTATGGTGGCTCACGTGTCATTCTGTATCCTCTTTGCCAAAAATTACATTGCATGACTGGGAGAGACCTCACGTGGGACCTGCTTAGAAGCGACTGGACCACAGCACATGTGAGGTTGTACATCACCATGGCGATGTAAGCTTCCAGTCATGCCTGGAATGCGGCGATTGTATGCGCAGAGCAGCGGTGCAGAAAGTAAATTGACAGAAACGCACAGATGGATGTTTTTTTCCAATTGAATGAGAGGCCATTTATAAATAGTCTTCTGCATCTAAACATTTCCCTTAGAATTGATTTTTGATTACAGTTCTACTTCAATAATGAATGAGTGACTTGGGACATGGAGGTAAGAGGTATGCAGGAAAAGTGCAAGAGATATAAAGAGTGATAAAGGTAATAAGTAGAGAGGTATGTGAAATGACCGTAGATGTTGATTAGAAAATTACAAATTGTGTTGTTGTGTTTTTTATTTGAGTATTGGTTCCTATGCTGGCTATACATCCAGAAATTTTAGCGACTATTCCAACTGCTTTTAATTGCAAAAAAAATGTAACTTACCACCAACAGTTGTAATTTTTTCACACTTTCAATAGAATATCATTACATATTCCTATACCCAACCAAATAAAGGTGGTACCACATCCCAAATTCTTTCTAGAATATAGAGCAAAAGTAGGTGAAACACAGGGGATTTTTGGGCACCTAATAAATTTTAGGTTGAATATATTTTTATCGAGTTATTTTTTTACAATTTTTTTTCCCAATAAAGCAATAAGGTGTACAAAAAAAGGGGGGGAGGGGGAAAAGTAATGTCAATGTTACACCAATAAATGATACAAACATCATAAGTGAAAGCGATAGTCAAAAAGTGTAAAGGCAGAGGGACGGGAGGGGGAGGAAGGAGGGAATTGGGGTAGAAAAAGAGGATAGGGAGGAGGGAAGTAGATACAGTATTCAATAGTATTTCTGATGAATACTTAGCGATCACAGTGCCTACAAGTTGAGTATCTGGTCTGTGGCATTTCTTGTGAGTACAGGACACAGGTGGGGAAACCCACCCTGGAGCTGTACAAAAGGCTCTCAAGTTAATTCGAGGACCTCCTCAAAAGTTTGTCAGAGGAGAAATAGTGAAACCATATATACTATAGTTTGGTGTGCTTTTCCAACGTGTCTTTTTCTCTTGCCTGCATATCCTCCATGAGCATGGTATCATTGAGAATGTCAACCCATCTATGTAGAGAGGGAGTAACTTCAGTTTTCTAGAATTTAGTGATGAGCTGACGTGCAGATGATAGAAAAAAATCTGAGAAGAATCGCCTTTTGAAATTTGACCAAGCCCGGGAAAAATGATGGGGCAATTTTAGGGGAAGGGGGCGAGGGATTTGTCGTATATTTCATTGTAAATCTGAAAAATCCATGTCCATAAGGGGCAAATGCGACTGCTTTCCTACTATATGTGTAAGTAGGTTCCTCTCCCTCCGTGATAGTGCCAACATGTTTCAGGGGTATTTGGGGAAAATTCTGTTAATGATGTCCTTGTACCAATGGCAGAGTAATTTGTTTTTTTTCTCTTGGGTAAAGCTGGATACTGATGACTTGTTAGTAAAGGTGAAAGAGGTTTTTTTCTACCCAATACATTTTTATAAATTATAATAAAAGATTACAAATTTAAGTTTGCATCAAAATAATAAAAAAGTGCCATATGTAAGGCTATGAGGCTTGTACACATACATTACAATAACATCATAAAAGCCAAAAAAAAAACTCATAGATGAATATTGGAGCCATATAGTTAATACTTCACACAAAGAAAATCATAAAAATCTGGAACCCCACCGTGTTTCGACTTGCAGATAGTATATGTTTTCATCAGGGGTTATTTTCACTCTGAGTTCTGCAATACGTAAATATCAATTTTTGTCATGTGTGCAAATACAATATCTCAAACCGGTACATTAACGGTGAACAAGATTTAAGACAGAGAATGACTGTCATCAAAATCTTGTACATCAGACTAAACATCTGTGAGGATGAGCGTCTCCGGGGGTTGCTCTCCACGTAAACCCATAAAAAACACAAGGGATAAAACAGGACCATAAGCGTTTGTCTGTCAAAATCCAAAACCATGAGAATAAAGATGTAGGACCAGACAGGTGATCATGAGGGGAATGTATAAGCATACACTTTATAAGATGATATAAATCATTACCAAAAATGTAAAAATTAAGGCCACAAAGATGAATGAGATAATGTCAAAATAGATAGACATTTCACAAATCCCCAGGTCATGTATATAAAGAGGGTTCCTTTGAATATACTAAAAATTCCACACAAAAAAACACGAAAAAATCAAACAAAAAGAAGATAGTAACTAAAAATAGGATATTGTAACATTTATCCAGAAAATCCAACCACATAACCAACCAAATTCTTACCAGGAGTGTGGACCATAAGCCACCAATAATCACCCCCAGGCTAATGGATGATGAGCTCTTCACGATGCCAAATAAAATTTGTAATCTTTCGTTATAATTTAAATCTGGTTGTTTATGATCAGGATTTTGTGTTTTTATAGTTTGTTGGTATTGTGTTGGTTATTATCTGGGGGGTGGGGGTGGGGGGGGGTGTTAGAGAAAGTGGTGTATTCTTTGTATTTGATAGTTTGCCTGTTATTTTAATCTGTGTTATTTATTTTATGTTGTATTTAAATTGTATGGATGTTTTATTTGTAGTGTAGTTTTAATTTTGTTATTTGGAGTTAAAGTGTTACTAAACCCAGTAAAATGAAAATAGTTCATCCGCCCCCACAGTGCCCACAGCTTATAAATCTTCTTTTTACATTTAAATACTGCCACTATATACCTTTTTGGATGATCTGTATACCACCGTTACATGATAAACTGCACAGTTTCTCCACTGCTGAGAGTTCAGGTAGGAGGAGATTTTCACTACAGCCTGTATACACGCCCACATGTGTGATGTCAATATCATGTGACCTGGCTAGCTCTGAGAACAAGTAAATGTTCTCTCCAGCATAAAAGACACAACTTAGCATGTGTAGGTCAGCTAGGTTAGCTGGCCTTCCCCAGATAGACAGTGCAGGAGGGGGAGGATCTATGCATACTAGATAAAACAGCCTTTTTACATAATGCAGAGGATTAACCCATTAAGTTTCGCAGTGAGTATAACAAGCATACTATTCTGCATATACAGATTCATTTTACTGTTGTGGGTTTAGTAACACTTTAATGGCTGTTATTAGTAATTTTGCTGTGTTTTTTCACCTTGTTCAGTCTATTGTTGTGATCTTGTGTTGTCTTTAAGTGTGTCTGTGTCATAACAATTTTCCAATTTTCCTTTAGGATTAATAAAGTATTCTGCATAATTTAAGAAAATGTATTGGGTGCCCAAAAGTCCTGTTTTCCCACTTTTTCTTCTTTTTCTCACTTTCAATAGAAATAGTTAGTTATATATTCCCTTGGTCCATTTTGTCTTTTTGTGGTCGAAAAATGGTTAAAAGTGCCACCGATATTTCTAGTGTATGGTAACTTTTAACCAGTTAACCAAAAACAAACGCATCATCATTTCTGCCACTATCTTTGCCATATACAGTAAGTATATACTGTTGGTGATGGTTTCTTGAGTTATTCCACTCTTTTTGCATTCAGATGCTGATAGAAAGTAGTTAATTGCTCTATGTATGATCAGCAATAGAGAAAGAGAGAGGCTTTATAGGTGGCAGTGCAAATCTTCTGCTGTATACGCCTAGTGTGCCTCCATTCTGTAGAACCATCTGTGGTGTTATCACCATAGTGGCCTTTCTTTCCTGGCTTTCAGATTTCGTTGTTTCCCCATCTCACAATATAGATGGCTACCGATGTCTGATGTTAAATGAGATTTGTTTAGAAAGGGAAAACAAATATGCTGGCTTCAGTGATGTTAGCTTTGGACAAGCCTCGTTTTAGCTTGGCGTCATGATTTTGCAACACTTTGGATAAAAATAACCCGGCAAATGGGTAATTTTGGACCTAAAATCAAACATGCCTTATTTGTCTAATCTTGGTTTGCTTCGACCTAACATTTTCAAACAAGTAAATATTAGTTGTGAGGGGAATTGTACAGCATGATGTAAAATAGGGTGAGCAGATAATCCATATTCCCCGATGTTGTAAAGTGCTGCGCAAACTGTTGGCGCTATATAAATCCTGTATTATAATAATAATAATAATATATGGGTTCTGAGGCTTATTAGGTGAAGTAATTAGTAGAAGGCTGCACTTCACCAGCTCACCCGTCCTCCGTTGACAGTCTGTCAGAAATTGTGTAAATTGGAACTGTCCTTTATTAAAAACATGGTCTGGTCATTATCCTAAAAAAGTAAAAAACATGCAACTTTTAAGATCTATCTGGCAGTAGCTGAAGTTTTCTGTTCGGGATTGGCCCGTATTCAGAGTTGCGAGAACCTTCGCCATACTCAAAGTTTCTATTTGTTGAATTGTGACCGTTCTAAAGAGTAGGCATGCCAGCTGGAAGAAAGAGAATTGTCTGTTATGTTTCACAATATTATGTAACAATGATTAGATCTAATGTAGCAACAGTAACAATGCTGACTGATGCGAAATAACAATAATTGCAAATGACTCAAGGCCATAGGAAATCGTGCACTAAATACAATCACTCCAACAAACATTTAGTTGTCGGCTTATTTATTCTAAACCCAAAATGATCTAAGAATTAAATCCATCATTTTGTATGGAACCAATGCCTATATATTTGAAAATGGTCTAATGTCCTAGTGTCCTAGTACACAGTATTCCAGCGTCTCACTCTAGAATCTTTTTTTTTATCGGTTTAAGTTTGTAGATGCTGGATTTTAAAGCCACAGCCTTACCTTCCATCTTGCACAGATGTGCAGACTCATTCCCTGTACTAAAATAGTTTAGTCTTTAGATTTCAGTGCACATTGTGAGCACCTCAGTGTGCAATAAAAACTGGCGCAAGTGGAATAGAACCCACTTCATTTCCTATTTGGATCATGTCTAGTATCATCTAGCCCACATGTGTCAACCACAAGGCCCACGGGCTGAATCCAGCCCACTAGGCCATTTTAATGTGGCCCTTGCACCTCTTCTGCAGCTGCAGCACCCCCCTCGTCTCCACCCCATCTTGCCTCATCAGTAGGCAGCAGAGAGGAGGACAAAACTCCTACTATTGATCCTGCCCCTCTCTGTGCAGCTGCACCCCTTTGTCTTCGCCTCCCCTGGTCTCAGCATTCAGCAGACTCTGGCAGTTGACTCCAGCTCTCCTCTGGTCCTCCTTCAGGCCCTGCACTTTCTGCTTCCCAGCTCCACCCCCAGCTTCTTCCCAACAGCAGCACAAGGGGTGGGCATGTACTGTGATGTAAGGGAGGGGGGGGGGGGGACTCTTGACATCTGCGTATAATTATGAGAATAATAAAATTCTATGCCACTTGACTGCCAGAGCTGTCTCCAATAAAGTTTCTTGTGGATGATACCAGCAGGATGCGACCCATCATCTGCTACAGAAGTGTAAGTGTGCTCCGTACCAGTCTGCAATGCCCTTCACAACTTAATGGGCCGTACACACAATAGGATTTTACAACAACAAATGTTGAATGTGAGCCTGTATGTGTGTATGCTCCATAGAACATTTGTTGTCGAAATTTCTGCCAACAAATGTTTGATAGCAGGTTTTCAAATTTTCCGACAACAAGACTTGTTGTCAGAAATTCCAAGTGTGTGTACACAATTCCGACGCACAAAAGTCCACGCATGCTCGTAATCAAGCAGAAGAGCCGCACTGGCTATTGAACTTAATTTTTCTTGGCTCGTCGTATGTGTTGTAGGTCACCGCGTTCTTGACGTTCAGAATTTCCGACAACATTTGTGTGACCGTGTGTATGCAAGACAAGTTTGAGCCAACATCCTTTGGAAAAAAATCCACGGTTTTGTTGTCAGAAAATCCTATCGTGTGTATGTAGGCTAAGTCTTAAGTTCTTACTAAAACCAGTAATAATCAAAGGCAGAAGCAATTATTTAAAGCGATGTTCCACCCAAAAATGGAACTTCCTCTTTAAGGACTCCTGACCCCCTGACATGCCACATTTGACATGTCATTTTTGAGGGGGGACCGGTACCTAGTTATGCAAGGTACCCAGCTCCCACTTCCTCTCATGGCGTCATGGCACTGAGTGGCAGTTTTCCTCTTCCCCCTTCCTGCAATCTTCTGGGACATGTCACAGGTCCCAGAAGATTGCCGGCCATTCAGAACGCACAACGCGACTCTCGTATGCGCAGTGCACACCCGGCTGTGAAGTCGCAAGCTGTCACAGCCGGGTGCCCATGCTTGCAACGCCGGCGCCGTGGAGAGGAGAAGGAGAGAAGTGAAGCTTTGTGCGACTGCATCACTGGACTGTGAGACAGGTGAGTGTCTGTTAATTAAAAGTCGGCAGCTACACTGACTTTTAATAAACCGAGAAATGGGTGGAACTCCGCTTTAATACGATAAAGAGTAGATGCATTTATATAGTCTTACAGATAAAACCGGCCCTTTGAGGGCAACCATAATGCTGATGCGGCCCATGATGAAATTGAGTTTGACACCCCTGTTCTAGCCATTTCTTCTCCAGCCTGACTGTCCCTGGCCTGCCCCTTTTATTTGATTTTCAGTTTTTTTAATCCTGGAGTGAGTCGGCATTATGTGTGGGCAATACCTAGGGCGGTTGAGATGCAAATGCAGCCTGCCTATTATTTGCCCACTTCTCCGAACTAACATCCACCCATTAAGGCATTTTGATATTTGCAGTATAATTTAGGGGGGTTTGAAAAAAGAGTTATGGGAAGCATGGAGGGTTGAAACAAGGTAAGAAGTTAAGAAGGTGGTGGAGTAGAGTAGTGGAGATCTCCCTCCACTCCCAAATGATCAACTGTACGCAGCTCCTGTGATGGCCCTGGAGCTTTACAAGGGTTGTGAAGGATCATTGAGCAAGACAACCTCATATTCTGAAATGGATTAGAATTCTAATTAGTAGAACAGTTTCTCCAACATTTTGTTGTGCTTTCCCATATGAGAGGACACACGATTCTCCATTATTTAATTTTATTACTAGAATTCTAATTAGTAGAACCATTACTCCTAAATTTGTTTTGTGCTCCCATATGAGAGGAAATTTTATTACTTTTAGCTATCCACAGAGAGATTGTATTCGTGTCAAGTCGCTGCAACACCTTGGGTATGCAACCCTTGGCGGCATTGTTCTGGTGATGGAGGACAGATTATTTTTGTATATTTATCTCGGGATAGAGGTGGAAAAGAAAAAAGGCTGGAATAGTAGGGTTCTGAAAGTCTGTGACTTTGAGTAGTCATGGTATTTTCAGTATTTCATGTGTATTTAGTCCCACGTAGCAGCAGCAAGAAAGTTTTGAGTATTTGCCACTGAGAAGTATTGATACTTTGAGAGCTACATTGACATGCTTACTTAGTTTTAGTGTTTAAAAGTTGATGATTTTACAGTTCTGTCTTTCACTGTTACTTGGACTTTTGAGTTGGTGTCGTCCAGTTTTGTGATTGTACACTGTATCTAAGTATGATGTTGATTTTTATGTGTGAACTTTTGGTATTCAATTGCATTCAAAGGGAGCCATTTGCACACCCAATTTCACTTGGAAAGAGCTGAAATCTGTGAAAAGAATGACTTTGTGAATTTGTTTTTGACTACTTTTGGACCCGTGTGATCTTATTAAACTATGAGGCTGGTAGTGCACATTTAATCCCAAGAGAGGCCTAATAAAATGTCTGCTCGCAGTGTGGGACACTTTTTATCTGAATAAATGTTTCACATTCGACAGTTGTTCACGGAGGACTCTCAGATACATAGCTGGTATTGTGCTTCGGGACAATACTGGTTGGATGGCTTTGAATCCTCGGGGGGTGCTGAATACGCCTGTTGCTAGGCAGGATGGAGAGATTACATTAGCAGGACAGACACTCTCAGTAGGAGAGAAAGTGCTGGAGAAACAAAAAAGGCATTGCTCTCTTAACAGCTTAGACTAAAAAAAAAAAAAAAAAAAAAATGCTGAAACTTCCTGTGGAATATGCTGATAAAACTTCATAGTTACTGTACATGCTGTCAGAACTTTGTTATAGTTCTTTCACCGTGGAAGCAGCAACCCTTCATGTTAGATTATCTGTGTTTTGTGAGGCGGTAGCCACTGGGCTTCCAGTAATAGGATTGTACAGATTTAGCTGCTTTTCTAGGATTCCTTATTTGTTGTGCTGCTTTCTCGCAGCGGTGAAAATCACAATTTATGTTTGTAATCTATAGACAAGACTGTATGTAGTTTACAAAATTCGGTTTTATTTCTTCTGGTGGCTTTTGTTGTAGTTTTTTTTTTTTTTTTTTAAATTTTGTCTGTGATTTACTTTTCAGTCAACAAAATTTACGTTGCAAAAACACCCATATGCTTTTTATCCCTTGGTAATGGAGAAATAAAGTCTGGCTGTCCAACATGTAGAGATGCCAGATTTGTAAAAAGGTTTACCACTCGGTTATCAAATCTGTAAATTCTTTGCCCTAGTGAACATTTGGACACAGATGCCCACGGTAGCCACGGCCTTTGTGTCCACTTTCTTACCTTAAAGAAGAGCTACAGTCTCTTATCCAGAATTGAAATAAAAAGATAATCGGGACCCTTGGCAAGTGCCTCATCTACTATGCCAACAATGTTGCATATCTGTACAGATTTTACTTGCCTAAATTGTTTAGGATTTTCTGCTCCCGAAAATCTGGTGGCGGCCATTGGTTGTGTGGGCATCTGAAGCCCGACGCCTATTAGAGCTGCACGATTCTGCTAAAATGAACATCACGTTTTTGCTAAGAATAAAGGTTATGATTTTTGTGGTGTAACATTATCTTTCACATTATACAAAACAATTGGGCTAAATTTACTGTTTAGTTTTTTTAAATTCATTAAAGTGTATTTTTTCCAAAAAAGACCACTGCGCAAATAAATGACATAAAATATTGCAACAACTGCCATTTTATTCTCTAGGGTCTCTACTAAAAAAATATATATATATCATGAAGTCCATTCCTGTGATCTAAAAGAACAGAAGATACAATGTTTCTCCTTATCTCTGCCTCAGGATGTTGTGAGAAAACTTGGCAGGAGAGTGGAATCGGGATCTCGATTCTTTTAACGATTAATCGTGCAGCTCTAGTGCCTATACGTTTTGTGTAGCTGGCTATCCAACATATACCTAAAAGTGTTGTGCCTGCACAGTGCGCTGTCAGTTTGTACCTGCTGCTGTTGTTGCTTTATGTGTTCAATACTTACATCTGGCAGCAATTACCTCATTCACAAATGGCGCCCATCGCCACCTGTAATCACGTAATTTCCGGTTTAGAAATAGAACGATGCCCGTTTACTCGAGATTAATCACAGGTATCCCAGGAGTCAACAGGACCTCCTGGATGACGTCAGTTGCTGCAGTAGGCTGGCCCAGAAATGGCGGATATTTTAAATTAAGGTTTAAAAAAAAAAAAAGTTAATATCCAAACATAGAAGTCAGAGATACTAGAAATTAAATGGGGCATGGTTGTTAAGGCAGGTGAAGCTCTGCTTTTAAAAAGAAAGTTCTTCACAAAAAAATGAAAAGGTGAACTAACACTGAAGACCCTCCCTTACCTCCAATGGATGATTGTCTCTCACTGCCCATGCAGTGGGTGCTTGGGACCAAGGACTTGAGTTGTGGTCTCCCTATGGACAGATCAAAGGGATGTGCTGGCACCTGACCACTTTGATCAATCAGAATCGCTGTGATCTGTCCCGACATCCCTTAAGGAAAGAAGGGAAAGATGATCACGGCTTTCAAATCCCTGGACCCCAACACCCCAAGGATAGAAGCTGAATGGTTCCCATCCACAGCTGCTTCAGATTCTGGCTGCTCCAATTTTGATACATTTACCTCATTCTTTTTAACAGAGATGTTTCAGTCACATGAGTGCTCCTGTGTAGGACAATTATAGAGCCATACGCAGGTATTCTGGGTATTGGCAAAAATAGTAATAATTAGACAATGACAAAGACTATCCATAGACACTGGATTGATAGCAGATCGGGAGTCATGTAATATCATTTAGCACCATTTGGAGGTTTTTCAAGTTCAGGGCAACAAAGGTAAATGGATGGGCCTGGTAAAGCCCAAAGCACACAGGGCATTTAGTTAAGGTGTGTGAAGCTCTGGCGCTTAGCTGCCAAGGAGGGCACAGGTGGATCATCCAGCCCGGTACTTGGCAGCCTGTCAAATTCTGAGAGGTTGACTGCAGCTGCTGTTGGATGGGGCTGGACTGTGGACTAGCGGTAGGCAGTATGCATCCCAGGAACAAATGCCCAGAACACAAGAAGTTTGGGTTTCGGGCCTTCGTCTCTGGGTGCATACTGCCCTACACACACACATGCTGCTAGGTGCCCTGTTCAGGCACGGCAGCTCACTTTCCTTTCATAGAGTTTGATAGGTTGCCTTCAGCAGGGCTTGGACGTTGTTCCTGAGCCCTCTGATTGTAGCTAACAGGACAGAGCCCAATGCATCAGGCTGAGCGCCCAGCAAACATGGAGCCTTTTAAATAACTTTCAAGTATAACTCTATCCAATTAAAAGGAAAAAAAAAAAGGGTTGACCAGAAGAAGCCCATGACTCAGACCTGACTGAGGGAACAAATTGTTGAGCTTATTATTGGTTAATTATAAGTTGATAGCTTCTACAGTTTGTGGTTGATTGTGTTCCTGCAATCACTTGGTGATGATGATTAAAATGAACCGACACAAATAATTGGTAACATATTACAGTTTTAGATATTATTACGCAAGCCTTCCTCTGTGTGCGGACACGGTCTTATAAAGGCTCCAGTATTATTCAGCACTTAATGAGCAGAAATCTTTAGGAATAAATCACCAAGCTGTATCAGCCATTTGCAGTCAATCAAGTGATTGGCTGTTTTTGCTACTCATTGGCTGGCTACAGCGCCAGCACTTTGCATTATATAGAGCAGTAAATAACCCGTGCTAATGGAGCAGAAACAACTTGATTTATTTTAAAACCGGGTTTAGCTGAGCACCGTCTCCTTGCCATGGATAACATGCTCCTAATTGGGCTTGTGCTGCAATTTGCATGCACAAAGTTTTATTAAAAACATCTGTGCTAGGAAGGCATGAAGCCACAATGTTAATTGGGAGCCAGTTTACAGGAAAATGCTTAAAAAAGTAAAAAAAAAAAAAAAAAGCGTTCCCTTTTTTCTTTTTTTCTCCTCCTAGGTCTTGTTTTATAATAAAGCATGCCAGTGCAGCTATTGATTCTTAAAAGTGATATTAAAGTCTTTGTTATTAAAAAAAAAAAAAAAAAAAGTTATACTTACCTTCTCTGTGCAGTGGTTTTGCACAGAGCAGCCCAGATGATCCTCTTCTCAGGTCCCCTGCCGGAGCTCCTATCCCCTCCCTCTTGCTGAGTACCCCCACAGCAAACAGCTTGCTATAGGAGCACCTGAGCCGAGCCACAGCTCCCTGTGTCCATTCAGACACAGAGCCACAACTCGCCCCCCTCTTCCCTTCTGTCTCTCTCTCCTCCATTGGCTCACTTTAAGGCCTCATGCATACTGGACGTTAAAAAAAAAAAAAAAAAAAAAAAAAAAGTGATAAAAACACCAGTAACTTTGCAGTGAGTTTTCCAACGTTTTTGCAATAAAAAGTTTAAAAAGTTTTAAAAGTTTAAAAAAAATAATTTTTTTTTTTTCAATGGATCAAAAACATTAAATGCTGGTGAGCCGTGTTTTTTAGCGTTTATCAGTGTTTTTGGATGTTAGAGTGTTTTTACAGCTGAAAAACTCCTCTCAGAACCCACTAGTTTTGGGGGTTTTTTACAGCCAAAAAAGGCCCCAGCCAAAAACAGTTGA
Source organism: Lithobates clamitans (assembly GCA_037952925.1). Classification (NCBI taxonomy): domain Eukaryota; kingdom Metazoa; phylum Chordata; class Amphibia; order Anura; family Ranidae; genus Lithobates; species Lithobates clamitans. The sequence goes on from JBBGZY010000142.1 coordinate 6,022,856, forward strand.
TAACAGCCTGTGTGTGCATGGACACATAGGATAACATGGTGGGGAGTTTATTGACTGTAGAAAAAAACGTCTAAAGCCAAAAACAGCCGCTATAAAAACATCCAAAAACGTCCCGTGTGCATGAGGCCTAACAGCGCCTGTATTATGTACATAAAACCTCATACATTGATGACACTGCCTTGCCTTAGCCCACCACTTCCCCATTTCAAGTTATCTTTGGTATTTTGTTATCAATGATCAAATAATACATTCGTATCGGTGGAGTCCTCGATTGCCACAGAGAAAATGGAAGACTATCTATTTTCTATTTCCTCTGTGGAATTCGAGGACTCCACTGACCTGAATATAGAACGACCATGAATGGTTATGGGCGCTGTCAGCCTCTCATTGCTCTGTATGAGATTTCCCACCCACAGCTGTTAGCAGGAAACCCCACTGAGTCTCCCATAGGAAATCATAGTTGGCCCCATATGCTTGTGTGAATGAGACCTAAAACAGAAATATATTATATCTTATTGATCTTAAAGCTAAGTTCCACACAAAAATGGAACTTCCGCTTTTCGGAACCCTCCCCCTCTCCGGTGTCACATTTGGCACCTTTCAGGGGGGAGGGGGGTGCAGATACCTGTCAAAGACAGGTATTTGCACCCACTTCTGGCATAGACTCCCATGGGAGTCTATGCCTCTTCCCGTCCTGACCGCGCTGTCTGCTGGGAACACACAGCTCCCAGGAGAGAGCGGGGACCACTAGGGACGCGCAGCGCGACTCGCGCATGCGCAGTAGGGAACCGGGAAGTGAAGCCGCAACGCTTCACTTCCTGATTCCCTCACCTAGGATGGCGGCGGCAGCTGCCGAGAACCGAGCGGGTTCTCGCCGTTCCCTGCCGACATCGCTGGGCCCGCTGGGCCCTGGGACAGGTAAGTGGCCATGTATTAAAAGTCAGCAGCTGCAGTATTTGTAGCTGCTGGCTTTTAATATTTTTTTTTTTTTTTAGCGGTGTGGGTGAACCCCCGCTTTAAGCTGTGGTAACTGCATTTGTTTTCTTTTTTTTTCAAACATTATTTTCCTTTATTTTTTTACTCAATGATTATGAGATGACTGATCACAATCGATGGGGAATGTCTGTATGCGCAGAAGTGTTGGATGAGGGTATATTCATTTGTTGAAGTATAGTGGTACGCTCTCCGTCTATATACATCCAGCTCTGCTCTTCTTCCTGCTGTCCTCCCGTCCTTACCACAGTATTTAAAGCACTGTGCTAATGGTATATATTTTACATTTTTTTTAGTTTGACGCAAGTGCCTATTTCAGCACATGCTATTGGATGATAATGAAAATGGTCGCATAACACTTTTTAAGCAGGGACACAACAACACGTAGAACTGGTGTAATGACATTGTTTTATGTGCTGTATTTATCCCCAAACGTATCTAACAGCCAGCAAAGGGAGAGAGCACAGCAAGTTATCAGCTCACAAGATTTCTGGCAGGATCAGCAGGTATTCTTTTTTTACACTTTTTTTACACTTCAAACTAATATTACCAAACATTTTTAATGATATATTTTATACACCTGAAGGGACCATAATAAGAGCTCTTCTTTGTCAGGGTTTACATAACTGTTCAGCTGGCATGAAGACCATTAAAGCATTTTTAGGGCTCATTTACACATGCAACACCCTCTAAAGAGAGATCTGTGGTGGACCCCATTGAGAAGGCGTTTGATAGCTGGGAGGTGTTATGTTGTCTCCTAATCCCCTGTTTTAACCCTGCAAAGCTTGAACCGCTGCTTTGCAACCAGCTGAACTTTTTCCAAGACATATACAGTACATGCCAGTGTGGCTTCCTTTGCAGCTTAACCACTTCAATACAGGGCACTTATACACCTTCCTGCCCAGACCAATTTTCAGCTTTCAGTGCTGTCGCAGTTTGAATGACAATTGCGCGGTCATACAACACTGTACCCAAACTAAACTATCATTTTGTTCCCACAAATAGAGCTTTCTTTTGGTGGTATTTGATCACCTCTGCGGTTTATATTTTTTGCTAAACAAATAAAAAAAGACTGAAAATTTTGAAAAAAATAAGTTTTGCTTTTGTTTCTGTTAAAATTTTTTGTAAATAAGTAAGTTTTTTCTCTTTCCCTGATGGGCACTGATAAGGCGGCACTGATGTGGCACCAATGAGCGGGCACTGACTATGGGCACTGGTAGGCGGCACTGATGGGCATTGATAGGCGGCACTGATGGGCACTCATGGGAGGCACTGGTGGGCACTGATAGGTGACACTGGGCACTGAAAGGCTGCAAAGATGGGTTCTTATGGGTGGCACTGATGGGCACTGATAGGCTGCACTGCTGGGCACTGATATGTGGCACTGATAAGCGGCACTGATACGCTGCACTGGCAGTGGTAGGCTTTGTGAGTGGGCACTGATTGGCAGCTGCCTGGGCACAGATTAGTATTTCCCTGAGGGTCTAGGGGGCATACCTGGTGGTCCAGTGTGGATGGCCATTCTTGTGGTCCTGGGCCGCTTCCCTGGTGGTTCTGGGCGGCTTCCCTGGTGGTCCTGGGAGGGATCCGAGGGGGGGCTGTGCTGATAAACAATCAGCACAGACCCCCCTCCCGTCAGGAGAGCAGCCGATCGGCTCTCCTCTACTCGCGTCTGTCAGACGTGAGTGAGGAAAAGCCGATCACCGGCTCTTCCTATTTACATCGTGATCAGCCCTGATTGGACTGACACCCCGCAACAATGATCGCCGCGGTGTGCGCCCCCCGGGGGTGCGCAGCGGCTCAATATCCTGATGACAACATATGATGCCCAGTCAGAATATTGAAACCACTTTGCCGCCGTCATTCTGCTATATGGCGGACGGCAAGTGGTTAAAGAGGTTGTAAACCTCTGAAAAAAAAAAATCCCCATAAAAAAAACAACCTGCCAGATAGACAGGCATAATGAGCTAGTATGCGTCTCATACTAGTGCATTATAAAATACTTACGATACCCTGCAGTGCCGCCTGCACTCTGCTCCCACACCCGACATGTTTCCCGCTGTCATTTCGGGGTTCAAGGGCTCGGGCGCTGTGATTGGCCTGGGCCGCGATGACGTCACTCCCATGCATGCACGCGGATGCCGCCGGTCACGGCACGGGTCCTGAAGAAACGGCATAAGTGGGCCATTCCTTCAGTGTGCATGCGCCAATCATGGCAGCAGCGTATATAGTAAATATCTCCTAAATGGTGCAAGTTTAGGAGATATTTACAGCACCTACAGTGCTTTACTATAGGCTTACCTGTGTAGGTACAATTAAAGAGGAAGACTTTGGTGAAACTGGCCCCTAAATTTGGCCCTAAAATAATTGTAAACCTCTGACATTACACAAATAAAGCATATACCTCTATAGTGTGTAATGTTTCAATCCAAATCACTAAATATAATATCTGTCTGCTGCTTCATTCCTCAATATCTGCATGAGTCACTTCAGACAAGTTTTCCTGACACCAATAGGTAAAAAGATGACCAGGCAGGGAGCTCCAGCACACAGCCTGTGATTGACAGCCTCAGCTCTGTTCCTGTGTTATGTGAAGGACTGTGCATCCAGGGCTGGTGCACTGCTGCCTAGGGCACCGCCACAGCCTCTGGTTTCCCTACTAGCCTGGCTGGGGAACACAAGGGGCTGGGGTGCTGACTGACTCTCGGCTGGCCAATCCGGAGAATGCAACAGCAGCAGTGGACGCCTAGCAAGGGGACTGCAGAGAAGGCCAGCAGCAGCTTGCTGTGTGAGGAGGGTGACACCAAGCCGGCTCCCCTGAGTCTGAGGACAGCTGGGCGAGTGGAGGAGGAGGAGGTGAGAACCATGTCCACACATCTCCCCCTAATTTGTCAAGCACACCTTCTCCGTCCAGCTGACAGCCATCTGCCCAGAAGCTCTGCTCTGCCTCGCTGACATCGGTGGTGTGGTGCCAGATGACTGGTGCTGTCAGTGACGTGGCAACCTGTGCTCTCCTATCTCTGGTGGTGACATCAAGGCGGATACATATCATACTGGACACGGGGACTCCTCCCTGGGGCAGGGTGTCCTTCTTGTTGTCGCACTTTTTTATGGAGGGAGGGGGGGTGCAAGTAGCTGGTCTTGCTTAGGGCACAAATTAGTCTAGCACAGGCCCAGGGTGTGTGTCTTCCCTCCAATCGGCTCTCGCTGAGCTCTGCAGGGTGTAACTTCAGCTCCCCGCCCTCTGCTTATTGAAAGCTCAGACAAACGGTATAAATTATATACTTTGGCTGTGGAAGAGAGATGGCTGCAGATAAACAGGTACAACTTGAGTAGGGGGATTTGTTTTATCTCTTGAGGCTAGTTACCTCACTGGGTATTTGTGAGGGTTTACAACCACTTTTAATCAGGCAGTTGGCTCCTTGATGTGCTATAGAAAAGGGGGAGGGGTTACAGTCCTTAAAATATGTAACAAGATCCTCCTCCTTTTTTTTCGGGGGGGGGGGGGGGGTTCTTTCCTTGTTCAGAGTACAGAACTGTATGTTCATCTGTTATTGTTGATGTGTCCACAGGAATAAGCAGTTGCTGAATTGCAAGCAGCCATAATGCTGATAAATTGATGAAGACTTCAGTGCAGGAGCAAGGTCAGGGCTGCTGTTCACCATTATGTAAATATATATATGTAAATATATCCGTCACTGTAGTACTGATTTTTCTTCAGCAATAAACAGGAAATCCAATACAATGGGTTCTGTTTTGTTTACAGGCATCCATGTGAAAAATGTCAGTGCTATTTCAGCATGAGTTGTCACACTCGCCATGGAGTACAGACTACTTTCAGACGTATGGTTATGTCATTATTCTAGAGGCTCACGTACCTATTTCCGTCAATGACTTTGAAAGTATACACCAGTTCAATGAAGATATATATAAAGGTGGAATGTGTGGTTTTGTTAAGCAGGCTGGTCTTTATTGTTATGGCTTATCTTAGGATCAGCTCACATTTTAGGCCTATTCATAGAAAAATTAAGAACATTTCTCAGTTTACCCTTTTCCCACAGCAGTGTAGGTAGACAGATCTTCATTCATATGAAGCTGCCAATGATATAAGTTTTAAGTTATTCGATTTTCCTAAATCAAGTGCTTCAATGTGTACATTAAGAATATTTCCTTGGTGACCTCTTCGTATGCAAGATTTCCCAGTTCATGTAATGCTGAGCCTTCATGATTGAAAGAACTGAAATCTAATCAATGAAAGGGAAGCCTAGGGACCATAAAGTCAGGGAGGAAAGGGCTAGATCAGGTGTCCCCAAACTTTTCAGTTCGATAACCACATTTTATGTTTTAGAATTATTTGCGACCCCCCCCCCCCCATACATCAGAGTCCCCCACCTGTACATCAGGGAACCCATCAGAGTTCCCCTGTACATTAGGGTCCTTTATCAAAGTTTCCCCTGTCCATCAGGGTCCCCAACAGAGTAACCCCCCCCCCTAGTGTCCCTATCAGAGTCCCTCCATATATAAGGGGCGCTATTAGACTTCCTCCATATAGCAGGGTCCTCATCAAAGTTCCCCCGTACTTTAGAGTTGTCCACCTCCCCCCAGGCATCAGGGTTCCCATCAAAGTTCCCCCGTACATCAGAGTTGTCCAACTGCCCTCAGACATCAGGGTCCCCTATCAAACTTCCCCCATACAGCATGGTCCCCATCAAAGTTCCCCTGTACATCAGAGTTGTTCACCTCCCCCCCGGACATCAGAGTTCCCCCCGTACTTCAGGCCCCCCATTGTTGTCCCCCCTGTTCATCAAGATGCCCATCAGAGTGTCCCTGCACTGAAAATTGAAAGTGGGCTGTGGATGTTGGGAGGAAAGAGAGGCCATAGGCTGACCTGTGTGAGAGGCCACTAACCCTAGCTGTGGGCTGGATAAAATTGTGCAGTGCAGTACGGATTTGGCCTGTAGGCCATAGTCTGGAGACCCTGGCTAGATGAGGCTCGATGTTCTACCAGAAAATGAGGTGCACTCTATCTGACTTGTCGCAGCTTCTAATTCATAAGAAGCTTATGGGAACATTTTTGTTGATATGAACGTTCAGGTGACAGGGTCTCTTTTCAATGTACCCATTCTGAAGACCAAAGGGCCAGTTTACAGTCCTTAAGACATTAGGAGAGCCAGACTGTGGCCAGTGGGAGTAGAATTGCTCCATCATTGGTTTTAGTTGAAGGAATTGTGCCCTATTGTTGTTATCAGTTGTAATAATAGTGCCTCAATGTTGATAACAGTTGGAGGAATAGCACCCCATCATCCGTGTCAATGGGAGAAATAGCACTCCATCATTGGTGTCAACGAGAGGAATGGTTCCCCATCATTAGTGGCAGTTGTGGATAAAATAGTGCTCCAAGGGCTGGATTGAGGCAAGACATCCGGTCCCAGGGCTGCAGTTTGGGAACCACTGCTAAAGACGATCAGATCAAATGAAGATATTGCTTCTCATGGCGCATGTACACGCACCACTATCTGACATGCCTCTAGGAGTTACACAATCAGATTAGGTTAGAAGGCCTTGTCCAGTAAGTGTTGTCTTTCCTGAGCCATGCCAGTGCTTTTGTCCTTCCCCCAGACCTTTGCTCTGAGCTTAGCATTCATGTTTATGAAAATGCAGGTTGTCAGAGGTGCTCAAGGCCGGTCGGCTTGTGTCTACACATCTCCATTCTTTGTCTGTGGGTGCGTTTAGAGTTTGGAAAGTTAACCACTGCGTCTGTTTATGTGCTTCTGTTTTCTTCACAAAGAATATTTACTTTTTTCTTCACAAAGAATATTTACTTTTTCTTCAATGGATTGTGATTTGTGCCAGAAAATCTGTAAAAATTGGATTTATACTTAGCGATGTTCTATAAAACAATCTGATTCAGAGCTAGACAATGCTTTTCCCTAGCAGAGTATTTGTGAAGCGTATAAAATGAAAAGCCTGCATGAGCGCGGAGCGCTACGTAGAAGACCTATTGAATGGCGTGCTGTGGGTAGAGGTGAGCGAGCCGTTAGGAGGAATACCAAAGTGTTCATTTTATAAAACATGCATACATATTCATAATGGCTTGTTTTATTCCCTGGCACATGCTATTTGTTTTAATATTGATTTCTTTGCAAGCTTCTTGGCAAACGTCCTACTTCCCAAGTAGGAAGGATGGCAGTTTAATTAATAACTGTGTTTTGGAGAGATAAGGCAAATTGGATATGGCTTTGTAAGTGTTTGCCAGGTTATGTAATCTCATATATTTGCATGTGGTTTATGTAAATCAACGTCAATCACTGCTGATCATATACATTTTACCGTGTTTTCACTTGCACAAGATGTAGAGCTCTGGGATGATTTAATTTGTTAGACTATAGGCATTTTCCTATATTGAAAACGTATTTAAGGGGTTTGCAATGGGAAGAATACATATTTCTATTAGGCTTAATGTAAACGGGAGGTTTTTACAACCTCTCCCGAACGATTTAACTTGACAGTAACCCATGTTCAAAACGTCCGTTTTGCCGCGTTTGCGTTTAGAAGCGTTTGAAAAAAATATATATTTTATTTCAAAATGGCCAAAAATGAAAAACGCCTGTAAACGAAACGCGGCTAAACGGGAGTTGTCGCGTTTGGCGTCCGAAACATCGGAAACTTCGGCGTCTGAACTCATTTTTTTGCGTTCAAAGTAAAGCCTATAAACGCAACTGCCTAAAAACGACATTAAACGAACCTGTGTACATGTACACAAAAGATAACATTGCATGAGTTCAGGGGCAGTTGAAAAAAGCATCCAACTGCCTCTGAACGTCCGTTTACCAGCAGCAGTGTACATGAGGCCTTATCAGTACAAGTACAAAGGGTTGTTTATAGTGGTTTCTAGGCAGTTGAGTTCAGAAGCATTTTTTGGAAAGCAAAAAAAAGCGTTCAGAACGGATGTTCCAGAGGCATTTGAAACGCCAAATGCCTGTAACAGCTTGCAAACACGGTAACTCGCATTTAGCTGTGTTTTGTTTACAGGCGTTTTTTATTTTTGACTATTTGCAAAGAAAAAAATACTTTTTTTTTACGCAAACGCAGCATGTCAATGCAGCAAAATGGAAGTTTTTAAACGTCCTTTACTATCTGTCAAGTTAAATCGTTCAGGGAGGTTGTAAAATGTCCCGCGTATATTAAGCCTTAGCCATGTTATCTGGAAGTAATGACTGGAATTATCAGTGTAAACAAAGGCATTCTGTACAGAATCAGATCTGCTTCATTTTACTGATCTGCAAGGGGAAACTTCCAAAGAAATGTCTGTGGTCACTAATCGATTTCTGTACCATTACATTCAATTAATATTTTGTGCAGCCCTTTGGCAATGTTAGAGGCCACATTTGAGGCTCTCTGTCAAATAAGCTTGATTACCACTGATCTAAAAACACATGTATACTACCCAATGCATTCCTTGTCCCTCACACTGTGTATATATGATCAATATATAAGAGACTCTATAGAAAATGTCACATAAAATCACAGATATTGAGAGCTCTGGGTATTACTGAGGCATAATAGTGTAATTAAAGTGATAATAAAGGCAGTTAAAAAAAAAAAGAAGCATGTCACTTACCTGCTCTGTGCAGTGGTTTTGCACACAGAGCAGCCCATATCTGCCTCTTCTTGGGTCCCCTGCTGGTGCCTCTTGCTCCTCCCTCCTGTTGAGTGCCCCCAGAGCAAGAAATTGTTAATGGGGGGCAGTCCCGTTCCCCAGCTGCTGCTCTGCGCGTCCATTCACACACACAGAGCCACAGCTCGGCCCTGCCCCCTCTCTCTCTGTATTGGCTAACTTGCGGTGTTTGAGAGCAGCTGGAGCCAATGGCTCCCACTGCTGTCTCAGCCAGTGAGGTGTGAGACCTAGAGAGCTGAGGCTCTCATGCACATCACTGGATCGCGGTGGGGCTCAGTTAAGTATTTGGGGGGGGGCGACTGCTTCATAGAGAGGGTAAAAAAACCTTGAGCCTTTACAACTACATTAAATATTCAGTTTTTGGGCGCTTTTTTCAACTGATTTATTCACTTACTAAGTACACAGCTTCTTCATCCTTTAATCCTTGCCTATGTTTCAACTGCATTCACTTCTGCCACAGGTTTCCTATTTCAAGGTGTCTCCTTTTATGCATGAACTAGAGCTGTGCCTCCCTACACTGTGTGCATAAATAGAAACACATAACCCTGTAGTCTAGGATGGCAAGGCACTCTCCTGCTATTCCCTCTTCCTCCCCTTCTCTTCTCTAAGCTAACAGACTGGCCCAAGACTGCACTGTCCGCTGTTAACTCTTTCCTGTGAAGTTCAGGGAAGCAATACTGAGAGGGCAGGAGCCAGCAGCATTAAAAGTTGCAAGTGCTTGGGTAAGAATTTTAACAAATCGTTTTACTGGGGAATGTTTCTTTTATTGTGCTCAATGTGTTAAGCCAAAAAAACTCTAAGAGGGTTCACACTGGTGCTTTGTGGTTGGAGCGCAGCGTAATTGGTATCAGCGTTTCACACGCGATTCCCATTGACTTCTATTAGACTTTTTGTGTTTTCTGAAAGCACATCAACAATCCAACATGCATGGTTCAATACTACCTGAAGTGGTAGCAATACAGCTAATATTGCAATCAATCTAATTCTGAATTATTACCAAATCAAAATGGTGCAAGGTAACAGCAGCAGCAGGTCTTGGTAACATTAAAAGCAAAAGATGCAAATAGAACAAAATTCACAAAACTCTTTGTAAAATATCCTGCAGAAAAACCAACCCATAATGGTAGACCAGAATAAGAGGAATTGGGTCCAAGCCAAATAAATATGTATCTGAGACATGAGAGTGTACAAGTGAAGGGGGAGAGGAAAATATCCTGCCAGGCGGCCACTTCCTCAGTGGTATCAATAAAAACCCAACAGATGCTCTAAACCTTCCCCAATCTATCTGGAACTGAATAAAAAATTTTGTCTAAACCTGAGCTTCAAACCAGATTGGCTAGAGAGTGTGTGGAGGTTTCTGAATGACTTTGGTAGGAATTGGTCATTGGCCCATTCACAGGTATCTCCTACCAACATCATTCAGAAACTTCCATACATCTAACTATAAAGGATGGACCGTAAGACCTATTCTCAATATGTCAATGGTACCAAACCTGATCTTCTCAGCCAACTGGTGAAAGGATGGAGCACATATTCTGATATCCTGGTTTCTTTTTCTGTATGAAAACCAATGGATGTCCCACTCATACATAGATTTTCCAACATAAATGGAGTATCACCATTTTTTTTCATCCCAAGCTCTAAAAGCAGTATCATAACATACGATTGTACAGCTGAATGCAAATAAGTCCATAAATGTTCTGATAAATGTTAAATTAAGTGTGCCTGAATGTTTTATTCAACATTTATAGAAAAATAAAGCCAGCTTATATAAATGTATTTCCCTGGCAGCAGACAACATGGTGGTGTTAAGTGAACCATTTGTGATCTCGGTAACAGCAAATGCTTCTTCTCCAGCATTTTCTATCAATCAAATCTCCGGTACTCATGCATGGAGAGGATATTAAAACATGGTAATTTTCTGTCTGTGCCTAGGTGTTAAGAAGAAATGCGGAATGAAAGCTAATGTGCTTTGTAATGGTCGGCGGTGTTCTGATCACGCTCAGCTGGTGGTTTCTGAATTGCATGTGCAGGTTTTTTGAGGTCAGCGTACAAAGATCATTCAAGCCTGATTCCTTTTTAACTGGACTTTGTCTGGAAAATAAACATGCCCAGTGCTTGTTTTCTAGTCGACGGCCAGCGCAGACAGGAGAGGGCCGAGTCAGCAAGCCAATGCATCCAGAAAGACCCTGAACTCATTCGCTGCCAAATCATGGACAACCTTTTTTTATGTGTAGAGACAAGTGCATATTTAAAGTTGTACTCCAAACGTATCTTCAGTCTAGCACAGTTATGGAGGCTCCTTTCCTGTACTGAAAGTGCTTACTCAGTTTCAGTAAGGGCTCAGGGTACAGTGCACACTGTGAGTTTCTCACAATGTGCATTAGAAGCTGCGACAAGTCACTTAAGAGCCTGCTTCATTTTCTGGCTGGAGGACATCCAGCATCTTCTAGATCTTTCCTACTCAGTCCCTGACCTAACCCTTTCATTCATTGGATTTTAGTCTTTTTCAATCATGAAGGCTCAGCATTATATGCAGGTGTTACCTAGGGTGGTCTTCCTAGGAACACCCTCCAGACTGATACCCACCCATTGAGGCACCCGCCCAGGCCACTGCTTGCATTGGGCCTGAGGACTCGAGAGGAATACTAAGATGTTTTCATGTACAGCACCTCACTACATTGCATAGCAAAGCATAGAGACCCATTGATGACATCACCGGGTCTAAAATGAAGTATGCAATGGAAAGTTTTTCTTTTTTTTTTCTTTTTCTTAAATGTGATTAGCATGTCAATATGGAGGGATGGTAGGGACCAGGCATATAATAAATGTCTGCTTTAGTATTCTCATCACAAGAAAGGGTGGACCAGTAATTGTAAAATTCAGGAGCAAGCCAATAACGTTGTTAGCAATTGCTATTTAGGAGTCTGTGGTATAACTAAATACTTAGTCTACATAAACCCAAGAACAGAAATATAATATATTGCAGCTTATTAATGCTAGCTGTGGTGGCTGCATTATTTTCCTATTTAGACTTAGCTGATGATCCTGCCAATGAAACAATTCCTGTTCTAGGGTGACAACACTCGCTGTACTGTATCTGTGGGGAAGCAACCTTGTTACTCTAGAATGGGTTACTGGACACCTTCCCCCCTCCCCCATTCTCTATATTATGAGGGTCAGGTGTTCTGTAGTCCACAGAGGTAGCTGAGAACAGTCTGCATAGGTTGCGGGCAGAAGAATTTATCAGTTCCCAAGATTTCTTGCAGGATTAACAGACCGAAAGGAGCAAATAAGAGAAGTTGTTAAAGCCCAAATACTTATCTGGGACCTTTATTGATCCAGTTCTGTGTCTGTCTGCAGGGGCCCTGGTCTCTGTTCCTCTCCTCACAGGACACAGGTCAATCAAACTTTGTGAGGAGGGAATGGAGAGCATGGGCCAAGCCACGCTGTGTGACTATGGATATGCACAACCCGGCTTGGGAGCAAGCCTGCAGATGTGCCCCCATAGGAAGTGGCTTGCTATGGGGGTGGATATACACAAGAGGAAAAGCCAAGAATGCTGGCGGGGACCCCTGAAAAGTAGGTGAGTGACTGCTTTGTACAAAACCATTGCACAGAGTAGGTAAGTATAACATGTTTATACTTTTGGGGGAGGGGGGAAGCCCTTACAACCACTTTAAGGGCTCATGTACACTGGGTTCACCCCCCTTTTCTGACCAGGCCATTTTTTGCGATACTGCACTCCCCGGCGCTTTGACGGAAAAGAGACACTCACAGGGGAGGAAGGATGAGGAGCAGACTCCTCCGCCGCCGCTGACACAGGAGGAGAGGACGAGGAGTCGAGGACACAACAGCCCGGAACCGGAATGAAGGAGGAGACGCACAGGATGCAGGAGCTGTCGCTTTCCCATCCCCCAGCTCGCTGCCGTCACCCGGATGGGGTAAGTGCCTGCCTATGGCGGGCGAGTAGGGGGTCTTGTCACAGAAGCTGCATATGATGGGCACATGCTGCATAATATGGGCACAGAAGCTACTTATGATGAGCACAGGCTGCATAATATGGGCACAGAAGCTGCATATGATGGGCACAGGCTGCATATGATGGGCACAGGCTGCATATGATGGGCACAGGCTGCATATGATGGGCACAGGCTGCATATGATGGGCACAGGCTGCATATGATGGGCACAGAGGCTGCATATGATGGGCACAGAGGCTGCATATGATGGGCACAGAGGCTGCATATGATGGACACAGAGGCTGTATATGATGGACACAGAGGCTGTATATGATGGACACAGAGGCTGTATATGATGGACACAGAGGCTGTATATGATGGACACAGAGGCTGTATATGATGGACACAGAGGCTGTATATGATGGACACAGAGGCTGTATATGATGGACACAGAGGCTGCATATGACGGGCACAGATCCTGCATATGATGGGCACAGAAGTTGCATATGTTGGGCACAGGCTGCATATGATGGGATCAGGTTGCATATGATGGGCACAGAGGCTGTATTGATGGCACAGTGGCTGCATTTTATGGGGCACAGTGACTGCAATTGATGGCACAGTGGCTGCATTTTATTGGGCACAGAGGCTGCATTTTATGGGGCACAGTGACTGCAATTGATGGCACAGTGGCTGCATTTTATTGGGCACAGAGGCTGCAATTGATGGCACAGTGGCTGCATTTTATGGGGCACAGAAGCTGCATATGTTGGGCACAGAGGCTGCATAAGATGGACATAGACTGCATAAGATGGGCACAGAGGCTGCAATTGATGGCACAGTGACTGTATATGATGGCCACAGTGAGACTGCAGTTGATGTTTTTTTTTCAGAATTTTTCAGTTTTCTTGCGCCCCCCCCAAAAAAAAAAATTTTGAGCACTGCTCTGTATTCTTTTCTGAAGTGCACTAGGACATGTTGGCAGTGTATAAAAAAAAAAGAAAGAAAGAAAAGCATGAAAAGGGCAGAACTGAATAGTAATTTTTCTCTCAATAAACTGTTGAACTGAATTGGGATTGGTTGCAGATTACTGTGCTGTCTTAAAGTAAAAGCCGTATATATGGAAATATTTGTAGTGCACCAGCGTGAATCCTCTTCCATTTCTTTTCAGGGAATCGGCTTTGTGTCATGTATGATCGGGTTATCAGCAGGTTACATATGTCTTGAGTCCTCATTTTCTAGAAGACGACATTCTACCCGTGTTCTATCCATAAATGAGGATGGTTCTCTACCTTTTGTCGTACTGTTTTTATATAGGTAATGAAGCAGTATATAGCTTGCTGCTTCTCTGTGTCAAAAGGCAACACAATTATCATTCATCGCTACATCTGTCCTCATTGACCTGACTACAAGCTGGGAGCAGATTATCCAAATGTGCTTTTAACAACCAGTTTTCAGGTCGGGTTTGACACTCTGTTGGATTGCCATATTTTACCGGTGGGGGGGAAAAGATCAGGTGAATGGTATCTGTTCAGGTTGAAGGGAATTGTTTGGGGTAGCTCAGCTTATTTCCATAAAAGTTTTGGTGTCCAAGATCTCTGTAGTGTTGCTGTTGCTCTGTAGGAAAAGACAAACTTCTTTTTATACAGAATATTTTTTTAACAAAAGACACATCTACTGCTCTTTGTTGCTTGTGGATGGTATGCACCGTATAGAAGAAAAATCTGTGTTTCATAAGCAGTTGGCCTACAGCAGAAACAGAAGCTTGTCTGTGCCTGCCGCCATACAGAAAAGCCCCTTTCACAGTTTGTGGCGCCATTCAGAGTGGCGCCCTCCACAGCCTGTGACGCCATCCAGAGTGGACTCCTTAACAGCCTGTGACACCAACTAGAATGTCCCCTTTCACAGCCTGCATTGTCATTCAGAGTGGCCCGTTCCACAGTCTGTAGATGGACCACTTAGGATGGTATAACAATCTGTGCTGCCATCCTGAGTGTCCCATGCATAGTTTGTGAAGCCATGCAGAGTAGCCCCTTCCACAGCTTGTGAAGCCATCCAGAGTGTCTCCTTTGACAGTCTGTAATGACATTCTGAGTGGCCTGTGCGTAGTTGGTGACACTATTGTGAGTGGCCCCTTCCACAGCCTGTGAGGCCATTTTGAGTGGCCCCTTCCACAGCCTGTGAGGCCATTGTGAGTGGCCCCTTCCACAGCCTGTGAGGCCATTGTGAGTGGCCCCTTCCACAGCCTGTGAGGCCATTGTGAGTGGCCCCTTCCACAGTCTGTGGGGCCATTCAGAGTGGCCCCTTCCACAGTCTGTGGGGCCATTCAGAGTGGCCCCTTCCACAGTCTGTGGGGCCATTCAGAGTGGCCCCTTCCACAGCCTGTGAGGCCATCCAGAGTGACCCCTTCCACAGCCTGTGAGGCCAACCAGAGTGGCCCCTTCCACAGCTTGTGACACTATTCTGAGTGGGCCACTTTCACACCCGCTATGTAATCACCTCAGACCATTCAATGCTCACATTTTTCTTTAGCGGTGCTAATTTTTGACAAAAAAAGGAATAACAAGTGTACCTAATTCTGATGTTTTGTAAGCTTGCTACTACAATGTTATCTTTTATTGGTGGTTCTCTTTTAAATATTCTTCTATATATTCTTTGGCTTGCTGCATAAGGTCTTGAATCTCTGCATGAAACGGCTGCAGCCTGCTGGTGCATGTCTCTCTCTGCAGCACAGCCAAATGTAAACTCAGATGCCTACAGGCAGTGATAATAGCTGTTCTGACTTGTCCCGAAGTAACAGTAAATTAGTTTGAATGCAGTATGCTGCTGGTTTATTTAATATGTTATCTGATGCAGAAGTATTGTAACTTTTTTTTTTTTTTTACAAATATCATATACAGATGTTTGAAACTGTTCAGTCTTAGATATGATGGTCAGACAGCTCATAGATAAACTGCTTTCTTTAAACTGTCTCTCTTCTGTATACACGCTTGTTCTATAACATTTTCGGAATGAAGCTGAAGTGCTCCAGGTACTGAATAAAATTTAGGATCGACGTCAGATCAGGGAGGTGGGAATTGTGATTGGTGGCTATGGCTTACTGCACTCCTAAATATCTCTGCTGGTGTATGTAAAGGAACTGAAAACTGCTAGACCCTGGCAACTTTTTTTTTAGTTCTTCTAAGCCTGCTAGAGGTTGAAGCCGAAGATCCTAGAACATAAAGCAGGAATTGCTGCTTTAAACTGGCCATGCACATTTTGGCTGGTTCCTCATGAACTAGCTGAAATTCACTCCCTAATTGGCCCTGTCGGCACCCTCTCAACCGACATCCTTGAGTTGAAAAATTCAACCAGCTGGGTTGAAAATTGGCGGCCAAACAGCACCTGCATCCAATCAGATTTAGGCACTGTTTGGGTATTTTAAAAGCTGGCGGTGCCCAAAGGCAAAAAGGATAAAATCTGCATGTATGGCCAGCTTTACTATACACGACTGTAACATGAGAATTTTTGAGTATGGGAGTAGAATTCTGGTTGGGTTCCCAGGCCTTGTGTGCCTTAGAGCAGTTGTACTTCCTACATCCCCTATATGGCTCCCCTAATACATATGAAGCTGTTGTCCATAGCAACAAATCAGACACTGACTTCCGTTTTCCAACATGAGATAGAACACTAACTGGTGGACTCTGGCAGCATTGACCGAACCTTCACTTCTCCAGTATCCTTTGTTTGTCTCAGGTTTTCTTGGGAAAAAATGTATAATGAAAGTTTCTGCTATTCAGATCTGGTATTGTGGTGCAACCATTCTGTGGAACCGTTAAAACAACCACCTCAAAGTCAAATGTATACCTTTTCAGAATTTTTTGTAAATGGTGTGTATCTTTACCCACTTTTTATTGGAAGATATTGATCTAGATCTTGCCAGCACCTTCAAAAACTGGACCTACACCTTACCGTCACCTTCAAAACTTGACCTACACCTTACCGTCACCTTCAAAACTTGACCTACACCTTACCGTCACCTTCAAAACTTGACCTACACCTTACCGTCACCTTCAAAACTTGACCTACACCTTACCGTCACCTTCAAAACTTGACCTACACCTTACCGTCACCTTCAAAACTTGACCTACACCTTACCGTCACCTTCAAAACTTGACCTACACCTTACCGTCACCTTCAAAACTTGACCTACACCTTACCGTCACCTGTAAAACTTGACCTACACCTTACCGTCACCTTCAAAAACTTGACCTACACCTTACCTGCACCTTCAAAAACTTGACCTACACCTTACAGGCACCTTTTAAAAATGAGATCTACAACTAAGAAGTACCTTCTAAAATTAGATCTGCACCTTTTAAAGGTACCTTCTGAAAAGCTAATTGTTAGGATCTCCTTTTTTATCTTCACTATAATCACATAATCTGTACCACTACTGTAGAAAGAAACATTGCATCCTCAACGTCTATTTAATTGTTTTTACAAAGTATCTCACCACAGATAAAACTCCCTGTTACAGTGTATTCTCAATGTAGCTATAGTCCGTGGGGCATGTCAGAGAAGCCAGGGGTCAGAATAGTACTGAATTAAAGTGATTGTAAAGGAACTTTTTTTTTTTAAATTGCAAACATGTCATACTTGCCTCCACTGTGCAGCTCGTTTTGCACAGAGTGGCCCCAAACATCTTCTTCTGGGGTCCCCCGATGGCTCTCATGGCTCCTCCCCACATCAGATAACCCCCTAGGAGAAGCGCTCTCCCGAGGGGGTTACCTTGCAGGCGTGCTCCCGAGTCCAGCATTCGGCGCCCACAGACACGAATGCCGGACTCGGCCCCGCCCCCCGGTGCCTGTGTCATTGGATTTGATTGACAGCAGCGGGAGCCAATGGCTGCACTGCTATCAATCTATCCAATCAAGAGCCGGGACCCCGTGGAGAGAGGGACAGCATGTCGTCCCCCCCCCGAGGAGATGAAGGGGCTCAGGTAAGTAAAACGGGGAGGCTGGGGGGCCGGTGACTGCCAGGTGTTTTTTCATAGGATGCATTAAGGTATAAAAACACGAGGGTTTACAACCCCTTTAACTCTAAGGACTCACCAGACAAATAATCAGAATGGTTTATTCAATAAACAAAAGATGCATGCAGACTTCTAGGTACAACTTCCATTTTAGTACTAAACCTCCTGATTCTTTGGTATATCATTTGGATGATCCATTTCATGCAGTGAATGTATATTGGGCCAGGCAAGGTCTTGGGATTATAGTGAGTGTGTCATTTGTATTGATCTTTCTGGCAACAGTGGGAGGTTGTTTTTAATTTAAAAAAAAAAAAACTTTTTTATATATTGTCCCTTACCAGTTCCTCCTGTCCATTTTAATTCCTACACTCACTTCTCCACTTTATCGATGGAAGCATTCATGGTTGTCACACAGGCTACCCTTTAAACATGTCTGCCTTTGACCAACTACATTACACAGGGGATTGATGGAAATAGTAGTGTATTAAAATATAAAGAAAAAGAGAAAAGATTGTTTGTGCTGCCTTTTTTAGTCTTCACAAAGTGACAAGGACACTGCATTTCTGACCACATCATCAGAAATTTTCTGTACATGCAAAACGATATTGAAAAAAGAAAATGAATGCATCTGCCACATCTAAGAAATGGTTAAGCTGCAGTATAAAACATTTTTGTTTCGTAGTTTGAATACTCTTTAAATGTCCTTTTCCATTGCAAATACTGTCACACATTGTTTTAATACAGAGAGATCATATATTTGTAAGAGAATTGCCATAGTGCACATGATATAACAATTGATGGGAATCTTTAGTCTTGAGATAAGTGCAGAGCAATTCACGTTAATATTGATTCCTAGTAATTGATCTTTCTAGTTCTGCCGTTCCAAGCGTTTCATTTTTTTTTTTTCCCCCCAATTCCCAAACGACTTGAGTTTGCAATGTTCAAAATCAATAGAAAAAGTGCTCGAACTAATTATATTACTTTGTGTCGTTTCCCAAAGGTTTTTATGTGATCTGCCTCATATGTGCTGTTAGATGCAATGTGTGTAAATGGTTCCTAAGGGGAAAAGTGTGTAAAAAAAATGTATATTCATGTATCAGGATTCAACGTACGTTGTATTCGATGGTATAGGTGTCTAGGAGTCTTGGAAGTACAAACCTGGCATGGTTTGAACAAAGATATAGGGCTATAGAGCAAAACAAACTGTTAGCACAGCATAGAGATTATGATAAAAGTACATTAAATTGGACTTGTCAGTATAGGGTTATCTGTTCAAATCCCAATTATGGCATTACCTGCATGGAGTTTGCATGTTCTCCCTGTGCTTGCTTGGGTTTCCTCCCACACTCCTAAGACATGCTGGTAGGTTTAACGGCTCCTGTCTAAATTGGCTCTAGTATATGCATGTATGAATGTGAGATACGGACCTTAGATTGTAAGCTTCTTGAGGGCAGGAACTGACATGTACAATCTACTCTGTATATGCAAAGTGCTGCGCAATCTGTCAGCGCTATATATATATATATATATATATATATATATATATATATATATATATATATATATATATATATATATATATATATATATATATATATATAATATATAACCAAAACTATTGGGACGCTTGCCTTTACACATACATGAATTTTAATGGCATCCCAGTCTAATGCCGCGTACACACGGTCGGACTTTTCGACCGGACTTGTTTAACGGACGGCGACGGACCAAATCCGGCGTACAATCCGATCGTGTGTGGGCTTTAGCGGACTTTTCCAGTCGCAAATCTGACGGACTTTAGATTTGGAACATGCTTCAAATCTTTACATCGGAACTCCGCCGGACCCAGAAATCCGCTCGTCTGTATGCTAGTCCGACGGACAAAAACTGACGCTAGGGCAGCTATTGGCTACTGGCTATCAACTTTCTTATTTTAGTCCGGTGTACGTTGTCATGTACGAATCCTGGTGTGATTGTGTGTAGGCAAGTCCGGTCGTTAGAAAGTCCGTTGAAAGTCCGCCAAAAGTCTGTCGAAAGTCTTCGGACAGGCTGTCGGACTTTTGTAGCTGAAAAGTCCAACCGTGTGTAAGCGGCATTAGTCCGGATGGTTCAGTATTGAGCAGCTATAACAGCTTCAACTCTTCTGGGAAGACTGTCCATAAGGTTTAGGAGTGTGTCTATGGGAATGTTTGACCATTCTACCAGAAGCGCATTTGTGAGAAGCACATATATATGAGTCTAGATAGATATACTCTGGTTAAAAATAAGATATAAATGAAGAGCTCATTTAAAAAATAAAATAAAAATAGCGTTTGATGCAATATTTAATTATTTCAATTCAATCCAGTGATTTCCCCCAGGACACTTTTTTCTGCTAATTGATGTACTCAATGTGAAGACCAGCATCACTAACTTGTTTTTCTCAGAGTCCAGGTCATCCTGGACCCACCCTACATGTTATTGGATGTTGGCAAGCCTCTTGGCAGCACGTTAACTAATTGGCTCCTTGTGTTGCTCCTTTCTCTCATACTCCAGCCCTGCTGTACAGAAAAATTAAGGGGCTGATACCAGGTCAACTGCAGGTACAGTATTTAAAAAATAAATGTAATGATTTATTAAGAAGAATGGATTTAATCAAAAATAATCATCCATACTGCAGCTCTAATGCCCTGTACACACGGTCGGACATTGATCGGACATTCCGACAACAAAATCCATGAATTTTTTCCGACGGATGTTGGCTCAGACTTGTCTTGCATACACACGGTAACACAAAGTTGTCGAAAAATCCGATCGCTCACGTACGTCGGAACTATAACCGGCCAGTAACCAATAGCTTTTGTCTCTTAATTTATTCTGAGCATGCGTGGCACTTTGTGTGCGTCGGATTTGTGTACACACGATCTGAATTTCCGACAAGGGGTTGTCGGAAAATTTTATAGCAAGCTCTCAAACTTTGTGTCGGACATTCCTATGGAAAATGTGTGATGGAGCCCACACACGGTCGGAATTTCCGACAACAAGGTCCTATCACACATTTTCCATCGGAAAATCCTATCGTGTGTACAGGGCATAAGGCTGAGAACTGAGCAATCACATAACTGCTGATCACTCAGTGATGTCACCGGCTGCTTATTACTAGAATAGCTCCTAAACTGTGCACGTGTAGATGTTCATTTAACCTACAGTTTATTTATAGGCTTACCCGTAGGTAAAAAAAAACAAAAAACAAGAGTTTACTCTAAGTTCATGCTAGTTAATGTGTAATTGTAACACTTACAGGTATTTATTACCTCTCACAGGGATCCCAGTACTCTCTGACAATTCCAGCATGTGTGCTTTGTATTTGTAGAAAGCTTCAGTGTGAACTTTGCAAAAACTTAATGCAAGGGTGTTACTAACGCCTGGTGTACACACGCTTCAGATTCCGGAGCTAGTCAAGCACTGCACATTTTAGGAGACGTGCTTTTCAGATAATTTTGGGAGGCACATGCCATACATTTACAGGGCATTCAAACTGCATCCCTGCTGACTTGTGCAAATAAAAATAAAAAAATACCTGTAATAGCATTAGTAGATAAACATAACAAAGACTTCCTCATAGGATACAAATGACATGTCACTATTCATCCCCATTACATGGTAAATGTTTAGATTTGTAGTTTACAGAAGAAAGATGAAATTCTTTTTGCTCTATTTTAAGATTAACCGGTATCTTCTGTACTTGCAAAAAAGTTTTCTTAACCTGAAAAACAAAAACCATTGCAGCTGCCACATCGAAGGACTGGGAAGCTGCAATATATTACCAGCAGCTGCCTGACTACCCAAACAGACGACCTATCAGACACCATCACTGCTGGGCCAAACGTTTCTCACCCACCTCAGATGATTTTCAAATCTACTTTCGACAAGCATGTCAGCGCCGGTCCTGAAGAGCTGCGGGCAGGAGTTTTTAGGTGAGGCTGCGGCTTCGGCCTGGTCTACGAGGCCGGGCGCCGCGGACTAGGCCGAAGCGGTGTCCAAAAAAAAAAAAACTCAATTCGAATCGTGAATCGAGTTTTTTTTAAGAAAATCGCAGATTTTTTTTTTTTTGTTGTTGTTGAAAGTCTCCCAGCCCTAGCTGAAAGAGCTGCCCACGCTTTAAGTTTTGGCTGATTCGGTAGTTTGATCTTTGGCCATCTTAAAGGAATAGAGGCTGTCCACTTAAGCCTAGTACACAGGGACCGAATGTCGGGTGACATCAGCCTGCCTCATAAAAAACAGCTGACATTCAGCTCTGTGCATGGCAGCCAGTCCTACAGAATCCGGCCGTGCATGCTGGAAAAACCAGCGATGGCCGCCCCCCCTGTCAGAACACAATCGCTCAGCAGGGGAGATTGCTGTAACATTAGATTGTTAGTACAGCTCTAATTAGCTAAGTAAATAAGCTTGATGTATTCACTTTCAGTACCCAATCATCTGCAAAGAAACTTAAAGTGGTTGTAAAGGCACAAGGTTTGTTACCTTCATGCGTTCTATGCATGAAGGTAAAAAACCTCTGTGCAGCAGCCCCCCTAATACTTACCTGAGCCCCATCTTGATCTAGGGATGTCCAGGAGAGCCTTGCCTCCTAATTTGCTTTTGACAGCAGCAGAAGCCATTGGTCCCCACGGCTGTCAATTGCAGCCAGTGAGCCAATCAGGGGACGGAGCTGAGCCACGTCTCTGTGTGTGAATGAACACACAGAGCAGCAGCTTAGCTTGGGTGCTCCAATAGCAAGCTGCTTGCTGTGGGGGCACCCGGCAGGAGGGAGGGGCCAGGAGCGCTGACGTGGTACCTGAGAAGAGGAGGGAGGAGGATCAGGGCTGCTCTTGTAAAACCACTTCACGGAGCAGGTAAGTATAACATGTGTTTGTTTTTTTTGTTTTTGTTTTTTCAATAAAGACTTTAATATCACTTTAAAGCTGAAGGCATTGTATTTTTTGCATGTTAGGTCCGCTTGGCTCCATGTATGCATATCTGATATCCAAAGAGTCTTTGGGGTTACAGTACATCACTGTAGTAGTCAGCTCTACATACAGTAAAAACTATGATCATTGGGGTTCTGTTGAGCAGCTTCCCTTCTGCACATTGGCCATAACATGTTGCTAACTGCACCCCCGCCATTCATAGAATATCTTATATGTTTCTTTGTTTTTTTTGTTTTGTTTTTTTTACGTGTACAAAGAGTTCTTTGATTGGACAAGGTCAGGAGAGGAGGTGTGGTGAATATCTTGATGTTCACTTTGTTCAAGCTTGTATTAATTGAAAAAAAAATACAAGGCGTTCTATGAATCGCAGAAGTGTGCAGCAAGCGATCCCCTGGGGTCCATGTGGAGAGGGGAAGCCGCTCACACAGCACCCAGAATATTTGGTCTTGCACTATATGTAGTGTGGACGACGACGGTGATTTACAGCACCTCAATGGCCCTTGTATGTGGCCAAACTGGCTAAGTGCAAGTATGCAAAAAATATAATTCCTGGAGGATAGATTTAATAAAATGGAGTTTTCTTGCACATGGTTGAAGTCCACAACTTTACATCTTTTAAAGTGAATATAAACTTTTACTAGTCGCTTCTTCTTTAGACAACCCAGTTGTGTTCAAGCTACCCTTCCTGCCTGTTTTGGGCTTTATATGACTAGCACAAGACTCATTTTATGCCAATATGGTACAGGAAGTTGGCGTTCTGTTGGAGCTATCCCCCCCCCCCACAGTACCTTAACTACGTTATAAAACGCCTTTAACTTTTATAGCTCTACATGCAAATGTTATTATAAGCTCTTTTATATGAACCACCGTGTTATTTATGTGGCAACCCCTAATTCCATGCAGTGTACTGTACTTTTTACTATATCCATGTATTGACTTGCTTTGACAGCAGTAAAATGCACGAGCTCCCTCTACAGCACAAAAGGGAAATGATGTCGGCATTTTCAATGCACATTAAAATGTATGACTGTCATTAGACTTTTTCTAAAGAAATTCAGATGCTTCCAGTTATTGACTCCAATTTTTGTAGTAATTGTTCACAAATGAAATGAGTAGCACTGTATTTTGATTGTCCAATGGCTGTTATTGGCAGTTGACAATGGAGAGCTTTATAAACTTTCGGGCAATTTGTGTTGAAACATATGGTCTTTATTGCAGTAGTTTCCAGACTGCTGTTATGGGAAACATTAAGTGGACAGCAGTGGGGTAATAAAACAATGTAAGTTCTGTGTTCAATTCCTGGGGGACTGCAAACATTAGGTAGTGTATGTGCATATAGGTTTTTTAAATTGCTTTATTTTCATTTGTATTTGTGAATGTTGTGCTGGTATATAAGCACATTTTTTTTCTTTTTTTAAATACAGTAAAAGTTCTTTTTTCTTTTATCCTGTGATTTTTAACTGACCGTGAGTCTGGATCAATCCTGGGGGTTGGGGGTGAATGGAGAGTAGAGCCGTGGCCCAAGGTTTTGAGAATGACACCAATAATAATTTTCACAAAGTCTGCTGCTTCAGTGTTTTTAGATCTTTTTTTCAGATGTTACTATGGTATACTGAAGTATAATTGCAAGCATTTCATAAGTGTCAATGGCTTTTATTGACCATTACATTAAGTTTATGCAAAGAGTCAATATTTGCAGTGTTGACCCTTCTTTTTCAAACCTCTGCAATTCTCCCTGGCATGCTGTCAATCAACTTCTGGGCCACATCCTGACTGATGGCAGCCCATGTTTGCATAATCCATACTTGGAATTTGTCAGAATTTGTGGTGTGGTTCTCAATCGGATTAAGGTCTGGGCGTTTCCTGGCCATGGACCCAAAATTTCGATGTTTTTTTCCAAAGCCACTTAATTATCACACTTGCCTTATGACAAGGTGCTCCATCAAGCTGCAAAATGCATTTTTTCGTCACCAAACTGTTCTTGGATGGTTGGGAGAAGTTGCTCTCGGAGGATGTGTTTGTACCATTCTTTATTCATGGCTGTGTTCTTAGGCAAAATTGTGAGTGAGCCCACTCCCTTGGCTGAGAAGCAACCCCACACATGAATAGTCTCAGGATGCTTTACTGTTGTCATAGCACAGAACTGATGGTAGTGCTCACCTTTACTTCTTCGGACAAGGTTTTTTCTGGATGCTCCAAACAGTCAGGATCCATCAGAGTAAATTACCCTAGTCCTCAGAAGTCCAATCCCTGTACTTTTTGCAGAATATCAGTCTGTCCCTAAAGTTTTTCCTGGAGAGAAGGGCTCCTTTGCTCCCCTTCTTGACACCAAGGCATCCTTCAAAAGTCTTTGCCTCACTATGCATGCAGATGCACTCACACCTGCCTGCTGCCATTCATGAGCAAGCTCTGCACTGGTGGTGTCCCGATCCCACAGCTGAATCAACTGTAGGAGACGGCCCTGGCATTTGCTGGACTTTCTTGGGTTCCCTGAAGCCTTCTTCACAAATGAAGTGGAAATGTTTTTTTATGGGGTTAAGTTCATTTTCATGGCAAAAGGGGACTTTGCAATTAATTGCAATTCATCTGATCACTCTTCAGAACATTCATGGAGTATATCCAAATTGTCATCATAAAAACATGGTAGGCAGCAGGCTCTGTGAAAATTAATATTTGTGTCATTCTCAAAACTTTTGACCATGGCTGTACAAAGAAATTTGGGCAATAACAACTCTTCTTTCTAGAATAGAGTGCATTTTGCTGAAGTGAACTAAATGACACAACACCTAATCATAGGCTTCAT
Organism: Lithobates clamitans; assembly: GCA_037952925.1. Classification (NCBI taxonomy): domain Eukaryota; kingdom Metazoa; phylum Chordata; class Amphibia; order Anura; family Ranidae; genus Lithobates; species Lithobates clamitans. The sequence continues at coordinate 6,048,254 of JBBGZY010000142.1, forward strand.
GTCATTTGATTGCAGAGTAGCTCACTTCTGCCCTCCTGTGTGGCTTGAGTCTCTTGGTTGATTGCAGGGTCTTGCTGAAGGCCCCCTCCCCATATCTATGTTTATGCTGTATCGTTGCCTACAGCAAGGATAAAAGAATGTGACCTGGGTAATTGACAGCAATGGAAAGCTGCGTAAACAGTGCAAAAATGGTCATTAATGAGTAAAACACACGTTTCAAGCTGTGATGTAAACCTTCAGCAGTTTTCTGAGAATGTTTCTATATTTTGCCTATACAAAGCCCATTAATGGTGTACCTTTTATTCTCAATAAAACTGAATTTCACTCTGTGGCATTGTTCTTGGATTTAATTCGCCCTTTCGCATTGCTTTTAATATTTTGCATACATTGCCTGCTAAAGCTATCTAAGTTGTTTTTCATAATGGTTTGACTTCTGACCCAACAGACTTGTTGATTATTTTGGAAGAACATCATCTAGTCTAGACTATTTTTTGTAGAGAAGTATGGGTGTCTTTATGGTTGACATCTTCAATGTCTAAGTAAAGTGATTGAATAAAGCTGCATTATTGGGTAATATATATCTGGCTATACACTAGTAGATTTTTCAAAGAAAACTATTCTTTATACATTCAATGTATGTGGTTCAGAAGTAATTCAAAACTTTGCTTTCAACGTTCAGTTTTTGAATTAATGTAATTTTTCCAAACAAAATCCACATTCAGGGTTAGAAATTCATTCATTGAAAAAGTTTCTATCCTGCTCTTTTGAATTTTATTGTCACTGTGGTCAAAAATGAACATTGATTTGACCCCACTAACGACTAGACAATCAAATGAATGCTCTTAACCCCTTTCATTTCCAGGTCCGTACGGACCTACAGAAGTGCCTGCAGGTGGCCAGTAGGGGTGTGGAATTCAATCGCTGCATCGCGATTCGGGGGTCCCCGATGCGGCATCGATGCCACCCCCCCGAAGAATTGATGTCGGGTGTGACGTCATCCCGACTTGCCCCGCCCCTCCCGGAAGTGTACTCCGAGTGTTTTTTGTCAAAATGGCTTTTGCTATTAAATGCAATAGTAATCCATTCAGTGGTGACCGCTGTATGTGTTTTTTTTTTAAATATATGTAGCTTCATACCTCGTTTTTAGTTGTGTATATAACTGTATATCCCGGCGCTCATGTGACTGCTCGGTCCGGCCCACCCCTCTCCTCTCAGTATCTCCTGATGTCAGCCCTGCCCGCCTCTCTTCTGATCTGATAGCTACAGTTGGTGGGCGGGGCTGAGAACTCCCACTGAGGTCAGGAGAGTCAGAGAGACATGAGACTGAGAGGAGAGAGATGTGGGCTGGACTGAGCAGTCACATGACCGGTTTATACAGTTTTACACACAGACTAAAAAAACGAGGTATAAAGCTACATATAGTTAAAAAAAAAAACACACACACACAGCCGTCACCACTTAATGGATTACAATTGTATTTATTAACAAAAGCCATTTTGACAAAAACACAGTTATATATGTTTACACAGACTGAAAAATAAGATATGAAGCTGCACAAATTTTAAAATGCAGATACAGCGGTGGGCACTTAATGGATTTTAACGGCATTTTTTTTTTACCACACAGGTATTTTAATAGCTGTATGTAGAGTACAAATGTGTTTGTACTATACTTGCATTGTCTCCTACACGTGCTCTGTGACATTATTTCTCTGCCCCCCCAGTTTGCACATTCCACTGTGTTAACTCCTAGTGTGCTGGAAGGTGCAAACAGGGGAGCCCAGAGAAATGTCACAGAGACAGTACAGGAACTGTTTGTCAGTTGTGGATTGTAATCCCTCCTGACCTCCCAGCAGCCGTGTGTGTTAACTCATGTACCTTGTAGTACACCGGATTAGTGCACTACGTAAAGTGGAGTTCCACCCGTTTTTTTAGTTTATTAAAAGTCAGTAGCTACAAGAAGTGTAGCTGCTGACTTTTAATAATCAGACATTCACCTGTCCCACGGTCCAGCGATGCGGCCGCACGGAGCCTTGCTCCTCTCCCTCTCCTTGGCGCCGTCATATCTACTGTGGGCAGTGACACCCGCCTGTGACAGCTTATGGCTTCACAGCCGGGCGCAGACTGCAGGAGCCGCACTGCGCTCTGCCATTGGCCAGCCAATCTTCTGGGACCCAGAAGATCGCTGGCAGGGAGGGGCCGCCTAGTAAATTTTTTGTTTATTAGAAGTCAGCAGCTACAAAAAAAGTGTATCTTCTGACTTTTAATAAAAAGACACTCACCTGTCCCACAATCCAGGGACGTGGCCACCCAAACCCTCCATTCTCTCCCCTGCCTGTCCACGGCGCTGGCAATACTACTGTGGGCATCCGGCTGTGACAGCTTGCAGCTTCACAGCCACGTGCGCATGTCTCACTGCGCTGTCCTGCGCAGCCGGGCAATCTTCTGGGAACTGTGATGTGCCCCAGAAATTGCAGGGAAGAAGGGCCGCCTAAGCAGCCCAAGCAGAAGTGGGAGCTCGTCGGTAATCGTGATGCATCCTGATATCGAATCGAATCGTTGACCAGATAATCGTAATCGAATCGTGAGACCAGTGAAGATGCGCACCCCTAGTGGCCAGGTCCGTACGCTGTATGGTCCTCATTTTTCCCTTTCCTATAAGCTCATGGTCACTTCAATGACATTAAACTTTTATAGCAGAATTGTTCAGCAGACTCTGCTGAACAATTCTATAACTCTGTTCAGCGGATTACAACCCACTGATCAGTGTTATTAACCTCAAATGTGATCACCTCCCCCACCCATGCTGCGGCTTCCCTGCCCCCTGCCTCTCCACCTTCCGCCGCTCCCTTTCACCTTAAACTGCACCCCGCACTCTCCTTTCCTGTCACCCCACCCGATCCTCCACAGCTACCATCATAAGCCGGCATCCCTCCTCTTCCACTCCCGCCAGATTCAGGTGCTGCATGGGGCTTGGGGGGGATCCAGATGTGTCCCACCGCCAATCAGATCACCCCCCCCCCCACTGCCCCCACACCCCTGATCCAATACTGCTCAGAGTGGCATCCCTCCTTCACCTCCCGTGGCCTGCAGCTTCTGCCTGCACTGAGCTCTAGCGAGCTGTCATGCTGGGGAGCGGTGGAGGTGAAGTTGTGGCTTGGGGAGGCTTGGTAAATGTGTTTACCAGCCCCATCCCTGTGGTACAGTGGGTATAGGCAGAGATCGCTTCTATGTCCACTGACAGCTGAAAAACCGCAAGTGTTACTATGTATCAGATTGTCATTTTATGAATGAATGAGGAATCTCTATACTGTAAGTAAAAAATGGTAACCTCAAGATTTTTAGAGTAATTTTTTTTATTTACAGTTTTGCATACCTTCAGTTTTCACCATTTCACAAAAAGGTGCAATTTAAAATGTACAAATATTTGTTATTTATTAACTCAATACAGTTTAAACTTTTATATTTACTAGGAATTTAGCAGGAATTTTGTACATTTTGCCATGTATGAATCCACTATTTATGATTTTAGTGTATTTTTATCAAAAATATTGTTTTGATAAACATTTGCGCAAATATGATGGTGCCTTAAAAATTAGTAGCACCTTCTTTTTATTCTTCTGGCCATGTGCTTTCAGAAAACATATGGTTTGGGGGGTCATTAACAAACTCTGAAAGCTGTAAGGGAACAATGTAAACCTTCAGATTTTTAGAGACATGTGGTTATTTACATTTTTGCGTACGTTCAGTTTTCACCATTTTGCAAAAATACGTACTTTAAAAATTACCAATATTTGTGGTTTATTAACTCAATAAAGGTTAAGCTTTTATATTTAGTAGGAATTTTATAAAATGTACTGTGTTTTTATCTGCTAATAATGATTTTAGTGTATTTTAAACGGAAAATATTGTTTTGATAAACATTTTCGCAAGTATCATTGTGCCCTAAAAATCAGTAGCACCTTATTTGTATTCTACTGGTCATGTGCTTTCAGAAAATATATGGTTTGGTGGGTTTTTAACACACTCTGAAAGCTGTATGGGAAAAAAATATAAAAGCAATGGAAAAATTGCAAAAATGGCCTGGCCACCCGAGTGTAAAAATGGAGCACAGGGCCTGGCAGCAAAGGGGTTAAAACAAAGTGTCCAATGAAATTCTTCTAGTGTATATCCAGCTTTGCTAATGCTTACCAGTCGGTAAACCAATTACCGTATTCCAGTTGGAAAGGAACTATTAGAAATTCCAATTGAATTTGACCAGATTAATTATTTTCATTGTACTGTTGAATGATCGTTTTTGAGCAAAAGGTTGCCAAAACAATGAAGCTCATGATCCATCGATAATGATCATTGTGTATGTCAAGCATAATGGCTGTATGTGTAGCTACAGTTACAAGAGTAGCTTTGTGCTTTCTTCTATTTACTCAGATGTTGATTGTATATTATCCTAAGGCAGGGCTTTTTTTCTCAGAGAATAGGTGCAGGAACTCAACCATGCCCGCCACACACACATACCTGCCAAATGGCATCAAATAGTAGCTTTTCCCTCTGCATACAACGCCCTCCCTCCACTGCTCTCATCTTCTCCCCCCTCCTTAAAAGCTCCACCATCTGTCATATGTCTTACCTTTGTTGCAATATTAAGCTGAAACACCTATCCGGCTGTAGTACCTCCCAGCATACTATACTATACTACAGTCACTTGCAAGGAAGATTATGCAGTAGGAGCATCAACAACTGGTCACCAGGAAAAAAAATGGAGACCACAGAGGGTGCAGCCTACCACGCACCCTCTCCTGCCCATGACTGCACTGAACCCTGGGCACCTGTTCTGTATCTCCCTTGTCCTTCTCAGTGGGATCTGCGCAGGAGATCTGACCTGTGGGAGCTACTGGGAGATAAGCTATCACTTGTAAACGCCGAAGCTGGACTTCAGTCCAAGTGATAGTGGTGAGCAGGGAGCAGAAGACCTGAGCCAGAGGTGGTGGAACTGAGTTCCCCCTAGTTCCTGCTGAAAAAAAGGGATTTTCTTGCCATGCGAAGGCTTGTTACTGAGCACTACAAATGGAAAACATTTAATTCATTTTTAATATTCAAAGCAAACTCACCCATCCATCCATGTCTCCATGATTTATTTTGTTGAGAAATAACTTTGAAAAACACCCCCTAGCACTTCTGACTGTAGCCATCTTGAGTAAGGGCAGATTCATGTAGCATTCACTTTCTGGAATCCATCTGCCCTTAGCTCAGGCATGCAGATGAGAGGGTGTGCTTAGCTGAGAGAGCCCCTCTCACCTTCCCTTAGAGGAAAGAAAAAAGTGCCCAAGAAAACTCTTGGGATGTATGACATCATTTTGGCATAGGCCAGAAATCTGTAAACCGCTATAGAAATGTAAAAAACACTAGAGTGCAAAATCTGGTGCAGCTCTGCAAAGAAACCAGGCTTTCAGGTTTTATTGTCAAAGCTTAATTGAACAAGCTGAAGTTAGAAACTGATTGGCAACTATGCACAGCTGCACCAGATTTTGCACTGTCCAGTTTTAATGAATCGACCCTATAGTGTATATCTTCCTATCTATTTACTAATGCTAGCAGCATAAGGATTAAAAATAGTTGATGTTTACTGAGATAGTTTAGTTCCGTTTTGCAGACTATGACCCACTGTGTTGGACCAATGCTCGTATGAGCTACCTTTCTATAGTTGGGTGGAACCATGGAGTTCATCTTGTACATAAGATTGTTGGCCATGTCGGGCTCTATAAAAATGCCTTTTATCTTTTTTTTTGCAATGTGACAAGGTGATTCCATGACACGACAGAAAATTGTTTTAAAACACTATTATCTTTATCTATTATGTCTTATACTTACCTGTTCCTACTCCACCATTATCTTCGCTGTACAGCCTCGGTGGGTACCGTACAGTCTTCTTTTCAAGAATCTACTAGTTGGGTTCTGCTCTTCATATACCTGTCTCTATTCCTAAGGAAAGGCTGTCCAGCAACATGATGCAGCGGTAAGGGCAGAACCCGGCTATAATAGCAACTAAACAATACATATGCATAGATTAAACCCTGTATTCACTACATCTGATCTCCCACAGTACACAGAAATTGTATTATTTTAGTAAATATAGAATGCTAAATACCTTTTTTCATTAGCAGTATATAACAGTCTTGTGACTTCTATCAGTCTCCAGCTAAGCACTGGTTAAAGCTTGTAGGAGGAGTTTACAATCTTTTCTGACTGTGCCATGAGGCTGCATGACCCCTGATCCTCTGTCTGGACAGTGCTGACTAGCCCTGTGCTAGAGCTGCACGATTTATCATCAAGAATCGTTATCACAATTTTTTTCCCCTTGCGATCTTGACAAAAGTGTTTCATGATTCTTGCTATGCAAAGAATTCTCTGCTCTTCTGAAGCCACAGCTGTCAAAAGAAAGGAAGAAAAAAACGGGCAGTCTGCCAAGAATCACAACATTCTTTAGCAGTGGAACTAAGTATAAACATTGTAACAATTTGTCAGTGTGAAAAGTTGAACCACTTAAACACTAAACCTTTTTCTGATGTTTGTTGGTTTCAACTTAGTCATTTTTTTTTGCTAGAAAATTACTTAGAACCCCCAAACATTATATATATATTATATATAAAGTTAGCCCAATTTTTTTTGTTTTTTATTTTGTTTTGTATAATGTGAAATATTTTATGTTGCGAGAATCATGAGAGAATCACAATCTTTTTATTCTAAGCAAAAAAATTGTGATTCTCATTTTGGCCAGAATTGTGCAGCTCTACCCTGTGCCAATCACATGCACTCTCCCAAAAAAAAAAAAAAACTCTCTAGCAATGCACATCAAACTGAGCATGTGCAGAGTGCCCCCCAAGGCTCTCTTCTGTCAGCAGATGGATTGGGAACAGTAAAAGAAGGGGAGGATCAAAAATAAAGGTTCAAACAGCCTTTTTACACCATGCTGAGGATTAACCCCTTAGGTTCCTCAGTGAGTATAACGAGCATGCTTTACTGCATATACAGACTGATTTTACTGTTGTGCGTTTAGTAACACTTTAAGTTAATATTAACCCTTATGAACTCATCAGCAGCATTAGAGTCAAGGGGTGTATAGGTCAAAGGAGAGTCTTTAACACAGTACTAGGGAGACGTTTTTCCAGGACCAAAGTGGGAACCCTCCACCCAATGCTGCGCATGTAGGCTTCAATTTACAGACGTAACTGTCCCCATTAGGAATATTGAACATGGACAGCATCATAGAATTGATATTGCTGATAACCAAGATTGCCATTCATGATTGTGATTCCCATGAAGAGCCAACTGGTGTAAATGGAACTGTAGATGGTGAGAAGTAGGACATAGGTGTATAATGAGCCATTATTCTTGCAGGTAGGACATACTTGAGGTGCGTTGGAAGATCTTGAGTGACTTTGGTAATATTGTGTTGGGAAGACAAACAGCTGTAAATATTTCAATGGAACAACTGTGACGATAAATTCTTTGCACAGTTTTATACAGGCAATGTCCAGCGATAATGGCCATTACTAGAAGACCACTTTTGTGTATTTGGGAGATACTGGTATTCCTTTTTTTAAGCTTTTAGTTTGCCTTGCTATGGAAGAACACTTCTTTCAGTGTATATTGCATTAAGATATCCTAAGCTGCACAGGGTGAGTCTAGAGTCAGCTTGATAAATTTAGGGGAGTGTTCAGCATATCACTGTTTGGTATTATAATATCGGCAATCTATGAGGCGGAGAAAACTAACTTCACTTCACATTCAGGACACGAGAAGTAATAAGCTAGCGATGCACCATATGAGGTCTTCACAGTCAACTAAATGCATTTTAATGCTCATTTTCTCTGAGAGGGGCCTTTTATAGATCACATAAATTATACACAGTTGGTTTCCTGTTATCCTGAATTTATCCTTTCAGAGTTTTTTCTTTCTAAATACTTCCTACTATGTAGTAATGCTGTATTCAATGTATAAGATATTTTTCAAAAACTAGCTGTTTTACTGTTGCATTGGCCTATCAAAGCAAATCCATGCAAATGGATTAAATATTACATTTTTAAGGTTCATACTACCCAAGACTGTCATTTATATCATATGTGTTGTCTTCTTTTTCACGGGGCTTTCAGCTGGAGATTTCTATGCCAGATCCCCCAGCATTGCCCAGGCCACTGCACTCCTTCTATATTAGAAATCTCACTTTGCCCACTGCATTCTTTTGATCTCCTGTAAAATCCTATAGGGTACGCAAAACTTCTTATGGGGGCTCTGTCACATGGCCAGCTTGGTCCTATAATGCCGTCTTTGTGAGTTAGAAGGAGGTTGTGGGCAGTCAAACTTTTGAGCATCAACCCAGATCAGAAATATTCACTTTCCATGGCTGGACCCCTTCATGTACAGTTCTGAAGAACATTTTGGCACAATTATTCTGTTTATAAGTTCCATTTCTAAGCTCTGAGAATTTGAATTCTAGAAAGAGGAGTGTGTTGGACTTCTCATACAAAGCATGCACCAATCCTTTGAGGGCTGTGCCACAGTTGTTTTACAGGCTGTGTGCTGGTCACTACTTTTCCTTTACATAAGCTGATGATGTGTGTAAGTTCTCATCTGTGTATCGATGTGTATTGTAGATTCACAAATAGCAAAAATAGCAAATTCAAGAGAACATGTTTGCTGTCCAGAGCTTTTTTAAGTTAAAGAAAAAGATCTCTAAGATTATTTATTTTCACACAGGCTCTGGGCACAATGAAGAGGATCCCAGAGAGTGCATCTATTACAACGTCAATTGGGAGACAGAGAAGACAAACCAGAGTGGTGTGGAAAGGTGTGATGGAGAGAAGGACAAGCGGCTTCATTGCTATGCATCTTGGAGGAATAATTCTGGCTTCATTGAACTTGTGAAGAAAGGCTGTTGGTTGGATGATTTCAACTGCTATGACCGGTAAGCTACAAGCAAACCTGAATAAAAGCTGCTAGCAGAGGTGGACTGACAACACTCAGGGCCCCCGGACCAAATAAAGCAAGGGCCCCCTGTCAGGCCTCACCCATGACCCGCCCCTTGCCTCACCCATGACCCGCCCCTTGCCTCACCCATGAGCCGCCCCTTGCCTCACCCCCACATTTTGCACAAAGTACAACAGAAAGTCTGTTAGAAAGCATCCCCTCCAGGCCCCTTTAGAGACTACAAAGGAGCAAATTTCTTTCCAACAGAGTGTACAGTGATTACCTTCATTCACTCTGGTCCTCACAGGACCCCCTTCTTGTGCCAGGACTCTCACCCCTGTAAAGTACACACTCCTGACCCCTGCACCCTGTGAATAACATACTCCTGACCCCTGCACCCTGTACATTCTATACTCCTGACTAGGATTGTCCCAATACCACATTAAGACCGAGTACAAGTACCAATACATTTTTTCAAGTACTCGCCAATACCGATACTTTTTTTAATGTCATGTGACAGTGGCACTAATATGCAGCACTGATGACGCATGGACTGTCAGTGGTTGTGTTTTTTTTTTTTTTTTACAATGCTTTTTTTTGGGGGGGGGGGGGGGGTCAGTGTATTTTTTATTTTTATTATTTTTACAATGTCACCTTTTCACTATTTATTTATTACATTTTTTTTTTTTATTAGCCCAGTTGGGGGGTGGCTTTGGTGAGATATCAGGGGTCTGACATCTCCCTTATGAGAAAGGGAAAGGGACTGAGGGCAGAGATTTCCCAGTCCCTTTCTCTGCAGCCTCAGCTGCACTAAAGATGAATGGACAGGAGATAGCGGCTCCTCTCCATTCATAAACTGAAGCATCGTAACACAGTTTACCATGCTCAGTGACAGTTATAAATAAACAGAGTCAGTGATCACTAACTCTTTGCATTCGAAAAAGGAATGAGCCGGTAAATTACATTTTTACCGGCTCCTTCCTCCACCCTCCATCCTGACAGATTGAGAACGGAGGGGGACTGGAGGAGGATATGGGGGACAGTCAGAGGTGATCGGTGCGGCGCTGGGGAGGAGTTACAATCACCGATCTCCCTGTATAGATTTTATTAAAGCATCTGAAAGCTGCGTGAAGGAGAGGAGGAGAAGCGGCTGTCAGCTACTTTATTGACATGATTGTACCTCCTCCGCAGTGCCGCACCGATCACCCCTGACTATCCAGGTATTGGACCCTGTATGTTGCATACTCCTGACCCCTGCACCCTCTACATTACATACTCCTGACCCTTGCACCCTGTACATTACACACTCCTGACCCCTGCACCCTGTACATTACACACTCCTGACACCTGCACCCTGTACATTACATACTCCTGAACTTGATGCGGTGGGGGTCACGTTCGGTGTACAGTGAAGGGTGGAGGAATGTTCAGGGGGGCAGTAACAATGATGGCCTGAGCCATTATTTCACCCCACAACCCCGATATTTAGCTGAAGTATCCCTGCGCAGCCGGAGGGGGAGCAGTATATGTTACAATTGGGGTTCTTGTGTATGATTGTGGGGTGCCTTCTATGCATTGATGGTGTGGGGTGGGGGGACACTCGCTGACTGAAATACCTTCTGCGATCAAGCACAGTCTGGGAAGAAGTTGGGCGATCTGTAATTTATCCTCTGATTCCCCCCCCCCCCCCACCGCTCAACTTCTTTGCTCTCTCCTCCGTTTGCATACACCACACACATCTCCATGGAGACCGACAACAATCACCACAGCAACGTCCATAGCCAATACTGGGTTTGCTGCCAGGGGCGTTCCTAAAGCATTTGGCACCTGGGGCGGATCCTATATCTGGCACCCCCCTTTACATCAGAGTCTGCACGGAGCCTCCCATACATCAGAGTCTGCACAGAGCCCCCCCTTCCATCAGAGTCTGCACAGAGCCCCCCCTTCCATCAGAGTCTGCACAGAGGCCCCCCTTCCATCAGAGTCTGCACAGAGGCCCCCCTTCCATCAGAGTCTGCACAGAGCCCCCCTTAGAGTCTGCAAAATTTCCCCTTACACTGTAAGGGGGGAGCTCTGTGGACTCTACTGTAAAAGGGAACCCTGATTTAAGGGGGATCTGATGTAAGGGGTGTTCTGGGAACCCTGTTTTAAGGGGCAATGCTGTGGACTCTGGTGTAAAGGGGAACTCTGATGTAAGGGGGTCTCTGCTCACCAAAGCCCCCCTCCTGCATCAAAGTCCACAGAGCACTCCTTAAATTGTTTTATTCAGTGACTGGTCAGTCTGCCCCTGGCTGCTAGTAAATATTCCAAGAGCATTGACTGTCCCATTAAGTGTACCCACCCAAAATAAATAATTTCTATAAATAGAACACAAAGTAACACCACTCAAGAATTATTTCAGTTTTGGACTGATGGTGGGGGAGATAAGGTTGTTGAATTACCCACAAATTCTCTTTCATCTTCCAATCTAATCATAACACTTAACAGAAATTGTTAAACAATTCACATAAGCCCCTTCCTCTAAAGAAATCAAAGGAGCTTACAGTCTACAACCCATACTACACAAACACACATGCACACACGAACTAGGGTCAGTCTGGAAGAAAGCCAGTTAACCAAATACCAACATATGATGAGAACACTCAAACTGCAGCTTTGTGTTCATAGTGAAAGTCAACGCACATATTTGCCAGCACACTGTGGATCATACGATTGTCCACAACTTTTTTGCCGGAAGATCACATCACAAGAACCAAGTACAACGTTTCTGAGCTGCACAGCACCCCTTTGTCAGGTATGCGTTCATCACATGCCTGACGAAGGGGTCCTGCATGACTTCGAAAAGTTGCACTTGGTCTATTGTGATGTGATCTTTCTGCAATAACCGTTTTGGACAATATCGGATGATCCACGGTGTGCTGCCAAATTTGTGCGTTTCATGACAAGCCCAGTTTCCAGCTGGTAGTTGCTACAGCACCAGCTACTGATAAGCCTATGTCCAGGAATGTGTGTGATTGGAATATGGACAAAACTTAGTGAGAGCCAAACCCAGAACCTAAGCATTGCAAGGAGGGTACTAACCATTTAACATAGACCTTTCATGAGAGAAATATGGGACTGATGCCAAGCTGTTAGCCTTGCGATCTGGCTATCATATTTTGGTTCAAATAACCTGCGCTGATGCCTGAATCCACCTACTTTTTCAGAGACTATGCCTAAAGCAAAAACAATAAGTTCTAATGCAAGTATCAAACCATGTAAATAATATGTGAAATAAATAAATTATTTAAAAAAAATGATGACCTGTGAAAATAAACGCATGTGTAAACTACATATGTGCAAAACGATACTTGTGCAACCAAAAAAGCAAATATTATTCTGTGCCTTTAAAAATATCAACAAATTTCAACAACACAATGTACACACAATTCACAGTCCCAAAAAACAATCTTCACTTCTTTTGATCATAAAGCATAAATAACTCTCACTCTTCAGTGTTGCACCTGCGTTTCACCTCTCCCCTTAGCCAATGATCTGGTAACTGACTTTGCCTTAGAACTCCACACACTGATCCATCAGGGTAAAAAGGAAGTCATCATTAATAAATATGAGGCTGTCTTCTTCCCTAAAATATTTTTTCCACACCCTATAATTTTTTTCCACCTTCCAAAAATACAAAAAGACTCCACTAATCCACCAGGACACCTCTATGGAAAACTTCACGAGACACTTTCTGGAGAATCTGGGATCATTTTACTGCTGGGTATCCTTAGACTTGTGCTCACTATATACTTATATTCCACGTTAAAAAGGTATTCGTGCAGTCAGTCACTTCCTATCCACTAATCTCAAACTCAATGACCGACGGGCAAACTTCATCCTGCAAGCCACTCAGTTCTGCTTGGATCACAACTAATTCAAATTTTGTGGGGAATACTATATCCAAAAAACTGGGACAGCTACAGGAGCTCCCTTTGCCCCTAGTTTTACCAACTTGACCATGGGACACAACATTTGGGACCACAACCCTTTTCCCCATCATATTTGTCTATCATGGGAGATTCATAGACGACCTTGTCATGACCTAGGTTGGATCCCAGTCGTCTGTCACTGAATTTGTCCCATTCTTTAACATTAATTTAATCTAAATTTAATTTTTATTTACATATATATGCAATTAACTCTCCCTTGTTTTTCTGGATCTGGAGCTCAGCTCAGAAGGATCCAAAAACGCCAGTAAGAACCACTTCAAACTGATTGGCGGGAATTCTTGCCTCCTCCTCACCAGCTGCCACCACCCAACATGGATTACAAAATCCCTAGGGGGCAATTCACACGGTAATGCAGAGCGGCAGGAGCGATTCACCGCTCAGCCGCTCTGCGTTGCCTGCTGCGCTAGGGGGCAGTGTTGTGCGCAATCCATTGCACTGCTCCTTTCTTTTTTTTTTTTTTTTATGGGATTTATTTGAAGTGTACAAAACGTACACTTCATTCACAGTAATGTCGGGCAGCATGCTGCACTGTGCTGCCTGACATTGCAGTGGGATTCGATGCACTGCGATAAAATGCAGCATGTTTGCACTTTATCACACATGCTGGAGTGCAGCACTAGGCTGAGTTGCAGTGTGAATGGGACACCTAAGAAACAATTGCTTCCTGTGTGACCCTGCGGTGACAGACGTTTTACCATGCGTCACTACACATACTGTGAATTAGCATTAAGAGCGAATTCTGTAGCCTAAACCACAACTGCACACTTAAGGAAGATTACATACAACAAAGGAAGATTACATACAACAAAGTCAAATCCTAAAAAATCCTAAAAAAAATAATTCCTGGATAAAGGGTACCCCTAAAACCTGGTAGAAAAGATTGACAGACAGGAAAATCAGTAGATTCGTTTTGTTCCGATTTCACAATCAATGCCGCCAAATGAAAAAATATTTTCCAGACAAACATTGGTCCATTTTGCTGCATGATCCACACCTACAAGCTACCATTCATCATAAACCAAAATTCTCATGCAAGAAGGCCCCTAGTTTTAAGGGCAAAGCATGTATCAAAGTCACTCTTCCTCCCAAATCTACTGTGGTACTTGGTAACCTATTCAGTAACCTCACTGCAAAGTACAAATGCAGGAAATTGAAATATCGTACCTGCAAGCACATAAAAGACAAAGCTTCACAGCAAACAGGAAAACCTACAGTACATCATCAACTCCTTTTAAAACGAATCCTCTCAGTTCATATTCTATTCCCTACAAAGAGGAGAGAAGTGGTATGGTTGACTGATCGGTTAGGCATACATCCCAAAAAAAACAGTAGAGTGGCGAAGGAACTCCCCTTACGGGACTGTAATGGTCCAAGTAGTATTAGTAGTAGTAGTACACAAAGAGTATGTAAAAGGAGTATACAAAATTTATTGAAATATAAACAATTAAAATTTGAATCAATAGGTGGCTATAGACATCTGAATTACATAGATATGGCAAAAAACAGAAGAACAAAACTCTAGAGAGAGATCAAGGGACTACCGTGGAAGAGTCACCATGGCAAAACGCACGGACCACAACCGACGCGTTTTCAGGAAACTCCTTTAGGGGTGTGTAGAGCAATTTTGTTTCTATATGTTGCCAAGATAAATGCAAGTACACGTCACAGCCACAGAGTGATTTTGTAAAACCCAGACAGTCACGTCCCAGCAACGATACGATTGGTGCAACCAGAGGCCTCCTGATAAAGACAGCAGTGAGCAACCAGCGAGACAGGGTAAAGCACAGCCACAAGGGGCACACAGGTACTTGGAAGGGCTTCTTATAACGCTGAGGAAATCTTCATGCTCTATTTAAACATAAGAAAGGATGAGCGTAAAGAAGAGTATATATAGCAAAATATACCAAAGAGTTTTTGTATATTTTATTTTGATATATATATACAGCGAGTAGGTGTGTATATAAATGCAGAGACAGGGACCATAGTATATAATATATACCGTCCACATGGAAGCTGCTAAAAGCAAAAGGGAAGTGCTGCTGAAATTGATGTCCAGAACAGATGAAACACTTGGTATTGAAGGTTGAAAGGTAGATTACAGGATAGTGAGATAAAAGATATGTTTATGGAGCATGCAGGTAGCAAGAAATGAATAATAAGGGGACAGTAAACCCCTAAATAAAAACAAATGTTACCTGATCAGAAAGGCAATAGAACAATGCAAATTAGCACCCCCAGGAGAGGGCGAGCATAGATGTAGCCAGACAAGTGGGAGATGGACGGAGTGAGGAGTGCTGAAGCACTAATTTTATAATCCACAACAGGTGTGTGGCCAATCACTGGCAGTACTTGGGAGGGCTTCTTATAACACTGAGGAAATCCTCATGCTCTATTTAAACATAAGAAAGGATAAGTGTTTAAAGGAGTATATATAGCAAGATATACCAAAGAGTTTGTGTATATTTTAATTTGACATATATACAGTGAGTAGGTGTATATATAAATGCATAAGCAGGGACCATAGTATATAATATATATCATCCATATAGATGCTACTAAAGGGAAAACGGAAGTGCTGCTGGAATTAATATCCAGAGCAGATGAAACACTCAGTTTTTTTTTCAGTTTATTGCCTGACATGTCTGCGTGGCCTCCTTTATGTAGGCACAACTATTAGAACACTCAATGCTAGATTTGGGGAACACAGGAGGTTTGGTACCCTCTGGTGTCCCCACGGTTCTACAGGTATAGTCAGCATACAAGCCTGGTGTATACAAGTCCTGGACTGAATCTTTGGTTTCCTGTTGCACTGAAACCACTACTGTCAGAGGGTCACCTAATTTGATGAGCAGGTTTTTAACTGTACATGTGAGTTTCCAATTTCTTTCTCCACAATAAACATGTTATTTTACCACACTCAGATCGCACCCTCTCTTGTCCCCAGTGGTGCTGCACTAAGTGTCCTAAGGCCAGCAAGAGTTTCCCAGGAACCCAGCTTGAACTATATGGTCTATATGAACTCTATTGCTGACCTTATTCCATTTCTGGAGCCAGCAATTGAAAGGTCTGCCCCCAAGTGTTTCGTCATCAACCAGACATCCTCAGGAAGCGGACTCAGGGCCATTTTCTCCCTTATTTATATGTTGCATCATAATTCGGTGGGCTGGTTTATATTAACGTTAAAATTACAAAACTATTCAATATCACCTTCTTTTTGACAGTTTTAGGCTTCATAACCCTGAATAAGTATGTATATCTTTCTTCCATGTCAAAGAATAAAATTATTGAAGCCATTAAATTAGTATGGCAGCCAAGAAATTAGCATTTTAGGAAGGAGAGTTCAATAGTGGAAACCCCGTTGTTTTTTGTAAAAGGTTTCCTTTAATCACTTTGTAAAAAATATTAAACATATTAAAGCATAATTAAATTGCTACTCGAGGAGTTTCTGTAATTGCAGCTCTTGTATATAAACCTCAGGCAGGAACACTGTTGCAATAGAGTCATTTATTTAGCAACAATATTACCCTTTTTTGAACTGTGACTTATCCTTAGTTAGCAAGAATGGCGAAACGTTTTCTAAAATAAATTTTTCAAGTGGAAACCCCGGAATTTCACCACTTATTATTTTGTGAGGTTGTCGTCCCCCCCCCACCCCCCTTTTGCCTTTTTTCCTGTAATCATTTTTTCTGCTTCTCTTCCATCTATGCTGCGATGTACATGACTTAATCAATATATATCTCTGTGTGTCTGGCACCCATATACCCGACAGTCGTCCTCCAGTCCCTATCACATAAACATGACATATTCTTGTCGAGTGAGGATTTTTCAGTAAAATGACATTGTCATTCCGTGCACTCGAGGACACATTCATACAGTTTATTAGACACTGCCTTAATTTATACTACCTCGCTTCCGATGTTCAACTACACATATAAAAATGAATCAAGCTGCTGTACACTGCAATCAGGCAGAGGGACAGGCTCAAATTTACCCAGTTTTGATCACTCACTATATATTTATTCAGAGCAGGGGACTTGTGCTGCCATTGACGGCAATGGGGAATGCTCACAAAAGCATTACATGTTAAAATGTGTCCTACTCTGTGCACAATGGACAATTAGTAGAGGATAGGTAAAATATGTTAAATCTTTCATTATCCACATAGCCTTAGGCTTCTTGTACATGTGCTCAAGTCCCACAGAGAATGACATCAGTTACATTCATCCTATCAGAAGTTTTATTTGCAGCTATATACATATATTTCCAAATCAAATTGCTTTTTGATACACCACGTCCTTTATCATAGTGATCTTAAATCGGGTCAGTTTTTATATTAACACCTCAGAATCTTATCAGGCTCTATTGTGTGATACTGAAATGCAATTCAATGGGCTCATTTGCAGTTTTGGAAAAAGTGTCTGTGTGTCTTGTAGCATAAGTGCTGCACCCTGCATTCTACACTTGCTTCTTACAGCCCCCATCATGGCATGTGTGCTAATGGAATGGACATGTAGTCAGGTCTGCCTTGTTCTGGCTGCTGTGAGACAGACCAGCCTAACTATCCACATGATTCAGACATAGCCTGTTAAGAGGCATAGAGATGCCCATTTTTTTTAATCGTAAAGTATAGGACACATACTCATTCAAATATTGACATTGGGATAAATGCTGCCATGTTCAGGAGCGGACACTGGCAAACAAAATTGTTAGGACAGCACATATCATCCCTCTCAATCCCAAGTTTTTTGACCGTGTCCTTGGGTGATATATGACTTCTCATTCTACTAAGCTGGCCTGTAACTTTCACTCTGCGTTTGGCACTCGCCCTCAACATAGCAGTTAAACACAGTTTAGTTTTGCTGAAGAGTACTCTACAGGTCCAGTACAGTGACCTATTCAAGGTGGTGATATTTGCTCAGCTTCATGCCAGGTGTCTGCAGCTTACTGCATGGGACAAGCTCCCTCAGTTGTTGAACAAGCCCATGTGCTTATGTCTAAGGCCAGGATATCTTAGACCTGGTGGCTGACCAGCACAGTGCTTGAGTCATTTATCCCATTACCATGAGGTGTCCTAAGGATGGAAAAAATCCAAAAGGACATGGCTGTCAAGGGAGTCCAGACTTGCCATCAACATTCTTAAACTAAGGGCCATTTGCCTATCCCTGCTGCATTTGACCAATTAGCTTCAGGATTGACCGACGATTGTTCAGTTTGACTGCCTCATAGACATGGTCAATTATCAGGGAGGGACCGTTGGCCATGGTGCCGTTTGGGAAGTGGACCTAATTCTGGCTTGACCAAAAGGCCTTGTCCTCAATTCCCATTCTAGGAGTAAATAATTGGCAGGTGAACTTTCTTAGTCATCCTGGATTATGTGATCAGTTTTGGCTGATATATGCCTTCCCACCCCTATGGATTCATGCTCACCTGGTTGAGATGGATTGCATTCTAGTCATCTTTGTGGCACCAAATTAGCCCAGAAGAATCAACCAACCAGGCCTGTTGTCTCAAGGACCAGTCTAATGTCCTGCTTCAAATTTGCTGGCTTCAATGACTTGGCAGTTGAAACTTGAAACCCAAGTCCTGAGAGAGCGGGGTCTTTCTGAATCCATTTTGTTTTTGTTTTTTGCTGCTTAAGGGTTGAAAACCCAACCTCATGCGAGGTTTATCATCACACTTGGAAGGCTTACTTTGCATTGTACGCTGTGGGAGTATCCTGTCCTCCTTTCAATCTGGGCTAGAGTAACATTTGACTTTGATCACCCTGAAGGGTCAAGTCTTGACATTGGCCATTCTGTTTTAGAGACAGCTGGCTACTCATTAATGTGGTCCTGGTGACTTTTTAGAAGTCTATTTTGGATATTCCATTGGCTAACGTTACTCATAGGGTGTCTTGTTTGTAATGTTTTACCAAATGTATGTACAAGCCTGAGCCATAAGGTGCTTCTGGACGTTCTTTGACTGGGGAACCTGATTCTCTGGTTTTGGGCAAGTTACCTTTGTTTGCTGTGTTGCCCACCTCTCAGCTGTATTGTGACCTGGGAAAAGTGTATGGGCCACTCAGGCTCGATAAGGAGGGGTATGTGGACAGTGCATCTGCAGCTGCTGCTAGAGTGTTGACAGGGCATGGAGCCCATCCTTGATCCTGCAAAGGTTCAAGAAAGGAAAGGGTTCCCCATGACTAAGCTCCAGGGGGGGGGGGGGGTGGCTGAGGATATGCGACTTCCAGGGGTTACCCTTCTTTTCTTGAATCTCAGCTGTATTGCTTGGGAACATCCATGGTCAAGAGTTAGAGCCTGTGCTCTGTACTGTATGATTAAGAAGTAAGTACTTTTGACTTCTAAAAAAAACCTTTTCTTGGTGTACAGGACACCGGAAACCCTCCCCTCCTGTCGTCGCATTAAAAAATATTTCACAAATGTATAGGCAAGTCAAAAATCCATTCAATTTATTTACCCAATACTAATTGCATGGTTTTCATTTAAATCGGTTATAGAAAACCTTTTAAAATAGTTTAAACGGTCCCCCCCCCCCCCGAAAGGTGCCAGAAGTGGCACCAAAAGGGGGGGGAGGAGGCAGATAAGCAGGGCTTCCACTTTAGGGTAGAACTCTGCTTTAAGCAGGGTATACGTGCACAGTTTGTTTTTTTTTCCTTCAACCAGTGGGTTGAAGGAAAAAAAACTGACGGATCCCTGCCTCCACAAAAGCGATGTGGATGCAGGGGTCTCTCCTGCCACACTATTGTACTATTGTATTCTGACAGCAGGGATTCCCTCAGTGATGCAGCCCTTGCAACCGTTGGTTGGAACGCTGGTTTTCCAGCAGAACTGTTCAACAGAAGCCGGATGTTAGACCAGCTTCTGTTGAACAGACAGTGGACAGATGTCTCAAATTCAGTGTGTGTGTACCCGGCTTTACTGGAAGACTCAAGACAGCTGGTACAAGCAGTTTTGGGTCAAGTGTTCTTGTGATCCTTTTTCGATTAACATTACCAGGAAATATCAATCGTAGAGAAAATAGTTATTGTTTATGGAACGATCGTTTTGATTAATTGGTCACAGTCTTGAAAAACAGTCTCATGTGTATAAAAAGAGTATGGCTTGGGTTCTTGTTACTGGCATGTGTTATTCATTCCATAATTTCTGCATCAGCTCATTCTTTTTGGCAGTCTTTATACACCCATGTGTCTTCTTATTTTGTCTTCAGACCGCAGTGTGTAGCAAAAGAAGAGAACCCGCAAGTGTTTTTCTGCTGCTGTGATGGGAACTACTGTAATGAGAAGTTTACTCATTTGCCTGATGTTGGTAAGTGTCTAGTTAAAAAAAAGAATGCCTTCTTATAAATTCTATAAGTTATTCTGGAATGTTAATTCAGTTGCTGCTGGTATGTTGCAGTGGACCTTGTAGGAAATCTCGAGTGTACTTTTTACCTCCATACTAGTAGAATAATCATTTTTATGTATTTAATTTTGAAAGCTTCTCCCACCCAAATGTGATGTTTCAGTTACAGGTGTAGGATCCTATCCAAAATCATCTGCTGTCTTCTGAAACTTGTGGAAATTTCTGTGGCATTTTGTGCAGTTCATCATTCTTGGGCGTGATCCTGCCTACATTGTCATTTTTTTGGTATTTCTGTCCACCCAGGGATTTTGCCATAATATATAATGAAAAGCCTGGCAAGGAGAAGGGAACACCTTCATAATTGCCATTGACCTGAGAAACTGCAGTTCTGGAACCAGCAACTTAACTCCTATGTAATACAGCAAAAACATGTTCTTGCTGTGTGTACCTAAATCAACTCTTTGATATATATATATATATATATATATATATATATATATATATATATATATATATATATATATATATATATATATATATATATACTTTTTTTTAACTTAATTGGCTAAATTCTACAATAATACCAAACCCCAAACCTAGAGCAGCTCAAACATTATTCAATGCATAGGATCCCAATGTGACTGACAGGTGATAAAACAGACTCTAATAAAAATAAAACCTATTTCTTGTCCATAATAATAATCCTTGGCAAATTCTTGAGTTTTTTTTTTTTGTTTTAACGGTTGCTTTTTTTAAAAGAAAATGGACTATTTAAAAAGTAGTTGTTTTAGGTGGAGGAAAAAAGGATTTGTGAGATAAACTACAAATTCTTCAGTAGTGATTACATTCCTTAAAACATTATTCCAAACCTATGTGATATTAAACTAACAAAAGTAAATAAAAAAAAAAGTTTTTTAACTAAACTTTTTTTATTATTGCCCTTCTGAAACCAGTGCCTTTGCTTAAACAGCCATATGGACTAATGTCTGGGTTCAGCTTAGTCTGTTTTTTTTTGTATGCTAGGGAGCAGAAGAATTAAAATGGTACTGCTCAAACCCCTCATTCACTTGCTCCAACCGGATGTTATACTGCTTCCAGGTGCTGGTCAGGCTGAACACAGGCTCGTCAAGCTCTATCAGGACTAAACAAAAAATGGCACCTGGCCGCACTCTGTCTATGCACAGGAACAATCACTAAAGTAATAAAATGGCTTCAGCTTGGTCCACCCCTCCCTAGGTTATTTTACCCAATCTCTCTACCTCTACAATTAAGCCCAAAATAGCCTAAAACACGTTAGAGGGGGTTCCTCCATGGGTGGGGACCAAGCTGAAGCTGTTTTCATACTTTTGTGATTGTGTGCCTAGACAGAGTACAGCTGGGTGTCATTTTGTTGTAGCTTTGTTGAGGAGCATTGTTGTCACCCTATTCTGCTCTCCTGATTTGGACAACAAACCCCCCTTTCACATCTCCATAACACATAATTATAAGATAGGCGGGGTGTTCTATAGTTCACAGAAGAGAACTAGTAAGGTGGATAGCATTGTTTGAGATTTTAGTTAAATGCACAGGAAGTTACAAGACTAATGGATTAGTCATCAGTTACTTTTCTGTACGTGCCAAAAAAACTAGTGCAACCACCACATCCAAGGACTGGTAAGCTGCAATCTACTACATTTCTGTTCTTGGGTTTAGATATAATTTTAAGCTATGTTAACAGTAGTCTGCATGGTAAAGTGCAGTATTTTACCATGCAGGCTAATGCATTTACTGAAATCACCTAGTGACAACTGCATTCATGTCACTGCACAGCAATGCAGTGTGTTGTGCTGCCCTGTGGTGACATGCGGTGCCATCCAGTGCAATGCAAAAAAATACAGACATGCTGCATTTTCCACACTGCACTGCACTACACACCTGCGATTTTTCCAGTGCGAAAAAAATGAAGGTCAGCCCAAAAAGTGTGAATAAGCCCTAAAAATATTTTATATTGTGTAGAATAAAACAGGATATGTGAAACCCACACAGGCAGACATGAGCAGAATCCGGAATTATGGCAGGGAGATCACCACCCTGATGAAAAATCCTCAGATATATGAAGGCTCTTTGGGTAAGTTGTTCAGCTGCAGGAATGGCTGGATCACTGTAACACCATCCTCATATAGGCTATGAGAACACATAAGCTCAGGAACCAGGCCAAGGAGCTGGTGCTGGCTTGGCCCACCAGGTTCCACATAGAACTAAAAATGGCACTTTAGGGTGAACTGTCCCTTTTAAACCACAAAGATTATTGCATTGGATATAAATATATAATTCCACTAGTTTCTAGCTGATTTTAATGGTAAGGCTTTGTGGGGCCTCAAAGCGGTAGTATATTCTGCCTTGTGACATTTGCCCACAGGGAAGCTTATAAGAACGTAAATATAAAAGGAGAGATACTGCGCTATGGAGTGTACAATGTAGCAAGCTGCGACTAAAGGTGTTATACGACACTAAACAGAAATAAAGAGCAAAGAGTCGCTCTAAATAGTAAGAATAGTGAAGCAAATTGATATATGCTCCCAATGATAAATGCCAAAAAGACCACACTGAGTACACATGAAATTGAACAGACCCAAAACAAAAATGCAAAAAAATTAGTGCATCCAACTACATAATAAACAAACTAAATAGTGCATCAAACAGATGAATGTAGATACATGTGTGGCAAAAATGAAAAATAAAAATAAATAAAAATAAAAAAGGAGAAAATTGTTTAGGAATTGTCCAGTGACTAGATAAAAATAAATATAATAAAAAATCAATCCATATTGAAGAGACAAGTGGAAAAACAAAACATAAAAATTAGTCCATAAAAAATGATAATGATAATGATTATCATTATTTTTTATGTTTTGTTTTTTCCACTTGTCTTTTCAATATGGATTGATTTTTATTATATTTATTTTTATCTAGTCACTGGACAATTCCTAAACACTTTTCTCCTTTTTTATTTTTCATTTTTCATTTTTGCCATACATGTATCTACATTCATCTGATACACTATTTAGTTTATTATGTAGTTGTAAGCTTATAAGAACGCTTACCTGTAGGTAAAATTAATATCTCCTAAATGAGCATTGTTTATGAGATATTTACTTGTTTTGCAGCCAGTGACATAACTGGCGCATGCACAGTGCGATCTAAATGTGCCGTCCAAACTGAACTATGTTCCACGGCCATTACTCCCATCATTTACTCCCATCATTTGGCCGATTTATTGTTTTGATTAATTGGTTAATAACCTTTAAAAAGGTGTGGTGTATAATTTAGTTTAATATGTAAAGTTTTTAAAAAAAGGCAATTTATTCTTAAATATCTCCTATGCAGTGGTAAATATAAATAACCAACTATATGGTTAGGGAGCAAAATATCTAATCCACTCTGAGTATAACCGACAGAAGAAAGATACTGTATATACTATTAGAGGCGATATAATGTATATATAATTAGAGGAGATATACTGTATAAACTATTAGAGGAGATATACTGTATATACTATTAGAGGGTGAATATGGTAAATATCATCAAATTTTTTTATTAAAAAAACAAACAAACAATGTCTTCCTTCAAAAAAAATTTAATTTTAAGAATGTTCGTTTGATTTTCTAATCATAAGTGGGGTCAAATCGACGTTCATTTTCAACCACAGTGATGGGGAAATTTTGAAATAGAAAACTTCATGGTCAAAGGAATTTTCAGACCGTGTATGTGGTTTTCGTTCAGAAATTACATTAATTTTAAAAAAAGAATGTTAAAAACAAGTGAAAATTTCAAACAACATTCTTTCATTCAGCGAATATACAAAGACTTTTTGTCTGAATATTCTCGTCTGAAAATTAATTAGTGTGGCCAGCATAAGGCTCGGTACACGCCTATGCAGTTTGCTTTTGATCTGTTTCTGCAGTGCTTTTTGCTGTGCGTTTTGATTTTTGCACATGTGATTTTGCTGCGATTTGCATTTTTGCATTTTTTTGGCCAATTTGTTGTTGGGCAGATTAAAAAAACACAAATTGCTGCAAAAACGCATTACATGCTTTTCTGTAGCTTCTCCATTGAAGTATATTGAACCAAAAACACAGTTTTGCGTTAAAAAAAGTCCCTGACCCTTTCCAAATACGCAGCGGTTGAAAAAAGCATAGATTTTAATGTGTCCCATAGGAAACCATGTAAATGAACTGTAGCGCGTTTCTGCAAAAAGCACCAAACAACACATAGATGTGAACCAGGTCTAATACGTTTAGTAATATAATGGGGTTAAAAAAAACTAAAATGAGCCCTTTTATAGTACAAAAAAAGCAGATAATCACTACTGTAAGGGGTTCATTTTTTTTAATGTAGAACTGTAGAAGTAATATTTACAGTAGCGATTATTTGTTCTTTTTGTACTATAAAGGGCTCATTTTAGGTTTTTTTTTTAACCCAATTATGTTACTGGCCGATTAATCGATTATGAAATTAATTGTTTAGTTGTTTCAGCCCCACTAGTATGTGATGCATACTAGCACATTATGCCATTAACTTGCCGGGGGACCATTTTTTTTTATACTATACTACCACGTTAAAGAGAGAAAAAAAATTCAGATGGAAACAAAACAATGACATTCCCATTTATGAGAATAAAATGCTGTGGTGGTCAACTAACTGTTTCATGCAAAAAAAAAAAATGACTACCTATACACTATGTATGAGAACCGACAATTTTGAAAAAAATACATAAATGAATAAATTAGGGAAATTGAACTCCTATTAAATAACTAAGGCAGTTTAGGGATTTACTTTATTATCGTAAGTTTAGAATATGAAACTATTTAGGGAAAGATCGACTTTTTTTTTTTTTTTAATCTGTGTTACAAAACAACATATTATAAATACTGCTTTTAAGGTTAATAACTGCAATAGTTAATAAAATTGGACAAAGGAAAGGAGGGGAAGGTGGCAACAGTAGGGAAGTCTCAGAAAAATTGTAGCATCCAGATGGATTTTTAGGTGCATTAGCCACCTGGCACTTGGCACTTGTCCAACCCTGCACAGGGAACAATAGCTGTGTGTGCATTTAGGAATTTGCTTTCCAAGCAGGACTTGTATGAAAGAGACCCCCAAAAAAGGTCAGAAAAAAGTAGCAGTGTATACTGCATTTTTACCTAAGGCTTATGTGCCATCTATTCCATAGAAGCTCATACAAGTATACACAGATGGCCATGAAAAAAATAACTACAGACCGCAACAATGAGGTTTAGAGGGCGGTATTAAACCACTTAAATTGCCATCTACTGTAGCCATGAACGTGCAAGATGACTTCTGTTTGGTTGTTGTGGGTCATTGCACTATTCATATTTCAATTCACATTATAAAACCAAGCCCTTATTGTATATGATTAAAGAGGCATTACTCTTAAGAGGTTACTCTTGATGCTTGGGAAAAGGATAAGCAATTCGGAATATATGGGCAGTTATTTTAGACATCTTTACTTTCCTTATAAATATCAAGCAGATCCCCTTTTTTGCTAGCCTCCTAGTTGGGGGGTTATCCATTTACATTAAAGTAATACTAAAGGCCATGTATTATTTCTTTTAAATAACAAACATGTTATACTTACCTGCTCAGTGCAATGGTTTTGAACAGAGCAGCCCCGATCCTCTTCTTTTTGGTTATCCCATCGGCGGTCCTGGCTCCACCCCCCCTGCTGAGTGCCTCCGGCTATGGGGGCACTTAAGTAGGCTCACTCCTGAGCTGCACTCCTGTGAGAGGACACTCTGTATTCACACACAGAGTGGCTTGGCCCTGCCCCCTGCTCTCTCCTCATTCGCTTACTGGCTGTGATTGTCAGCAGCAAGAGCCCAATGGCTTCTGCTGCTCCGCTGCTGTGTGAGCCAATGAGGAGTCCAAGACTGGGGAAAGCTACTACTCTCATGCACATTGCTGGATCGAGATGAGGCTCAGGCAAGTATGGGGGGAGGTTGAAGGAGGGGGGGGGAGCTGCACCCTTAAGATTGTTTACCTTAATGCATAAAAACTGCATCAAGGTAAAAAAAACCTTCTGTCTATAGAATCACTTTAAAGTGTTTGTAATCCCAAACAATACCGTATTAGGCCCCTTTCACACGAGGCGGACTCCGTTTCCACGGAGCCCGCCTCGATCCGCCGGCTCATTGGGAGATCAGTCCGTTGATCTCCGCTGAGCCGGCGGATGACAGGTCCCTCTCTGGTCACTGAGCGGAGAGGGGCTTGTCAGGTGCCGCTGCCGCCTATAGAGGGATCAGACGAAAACAGACAGCATGTCCGTTTTCATCAGATCTCATCCGATCGCGACGGACTTGGACGTAGGGCCATCCATCTGCTTTTAGCGGATCAGACCGGGTCGGATGTCAGCGGACATGTCTCCGCTGACATCCGCCGCTCCATAGGCTAACATGGAGCGCTCGTTCAGATCCGCCGTCAAAACTGACAGGCGGAGCTGAACGGTCCGATCGTGTGAAAGGGGCCTCAAACAATTACATATGTTTTGCAACTTGCATTTGTTTATCCTAATTGGTTGTTTTCTAACCTTTGGCTATTCTTTTGCCAAATCTTACTTTGAAGGTGATGCCAGTCCAGCATTTCTCTATCTTGTTTCCTGTATTGGGATGTGCACTCATGGCGATGGACTACAGCTGTGCTATTGGACAGTGTGCCTGTAGGCTCCTCGATGTCAAGAGGCAGTCTTGCTATTGTTGCACACGCCCTCTGCATCGGTCTCTTAGTTTGCTTGACAGCAGGGGCGTTGCTAGGGGGTGGCTTTTGGGGCTATAGCCCCGAATCTGAGGCCAATAGCCCCGAGTCTCTGCAGGGGTCCCCAAGGGGAGGGGAGACTCTCTGGGGACCCTTATGTAAGTGGGGGGCTCTCTGGGGACCCTGATGTAAGGGAGAGGTAATCTGGGGACCCTGATTTTAAGGCCTAGGCTCTCTAGGGACCCAGATTTAAGGGGGAGGCTCTCTGGGGACCCTAATGTAAGGGGGCCTCTCTGGGAAATCTGATGTAAGTGGGGGGCCCTCTGGGTACCCTGATGGAAGGGGGAGGATTCTGATGTAAGGAGGAGGCTCTCTGGGGACCCTGATGTAAGGGGGGGGGGGGCTCTCTGGGGACTCTGATGTAAGGAGGAGGCTCTCTGGGGACCCTGATGTAAGCGGGGGGCTCTCTTGGGATATATATACACCCACGCGTATATTACTGTATATACATGTGTATGCCCGCCCAAGCGTATGACTTTCTTTACTACGCTGCTATGGGCTCTAGCCCCAGATCTTTTGTAGACCTAGCAACGTCCCTGCTTGACAGCATCTTTATGTGGTTCTTTGTTTCACACTGCTGATAGCAGTGAGTGTCAGGGATCATCAAGTATATGGTGGGGTAAGACACTGCTCAAAACTGACCCAGTGCTTCAGATATGACTGTGTATGTCCCAGTGCTGCTCCAACCACACCCCCTGACATGTTTTGCACTGCCTTACTGGGGCTAAGTGACCTCTGTGACCAAGCCCTGGTAGGTGGGTGAAACATGTGGGTGGGGGTCCAAGCAGCGATGGCTGGGACCATACACAGCCATATCCACATCTGAAGCACCAGGTTGGTTTTCAGTGGTGTGTTACCCCACATATACTATATTGGCAGAAGTGTTTTGACACCTGCCTTTACACGCACATCAACCGTCTTAGTCCGTAGGGTTTAATATTGAGTTGGCCCACCCTTTGCAGCTATAACCGCTTCACTCTTCTGGGAAGGCTGTCCACAAGGTTTAGGAGTGTTTCTATGTGAATGTTTGACCATTCTTCCAGAAGCGCATTTGTAAGGTCAGGCCCTGATGTTACATGAGAAGGCATGGCTGGCAGGCTCCACTCATTCATCCCAAAGGTGTTCTATCGGGTTGAGGTCAAGTCTCTGTGCAGGCCAGTCAAGTTCCTCCACCCCAAACGTGCTCATCCATGTCTTTATGGACCCTGATTTGTGCACTGGTCCAAATCATTTGGTGAAGGGGGGATTTTGATGTGGGGTTGGGCTTGGTCTCTTAGTTCCAGTGAAGGCAACTCTTAAGGCGTCGGCATACCAAGACATTTTGGACAATTAGAGGGGAGACTGCGAGCCAGGCCTTCTTGTCCAACATCAGTGCCTGACCTCACAAATGCTCTTCTGGAAGAATGGTCAAACATTCCCATAGACACACTCCTAAACCTTGTGGACAGCCTTCCCAGAAGAGTTGAAGCTGTTATAGCTGCAAAGGGTGGGCCAACTTAATATTGAACCCTACACACTAAGACTGGGATGCCATTACAGTTCATATGCGTGTAAAGGCAAACATTCCAATACTTTTGGTAATCTCGTGTATGTCTACGCTTCTGAATTAGTGCCTGACGCTTACTCCCACTTTCTGAATACCGGTTGGAACACCTATTATCCTCCCAGCTTTGAGCGGCGCTCCAAGTCCACACGTAATCACAAGGGTCATCAAGCAGCCGCCACTACCAATCCACAACAGTGGGAAGGACAGCTAGGGATGCTGGGAGTCGAAGTCCCTTTTATATCTGCAACTTTGCTGAGTGTTGCTTCAACTTCAGACACACCTACTGCCATTCACATAGTTGAAAACCTGGTGGCAGTAATGCAATAGAGGAAATAGACTTTAAAATTTTATTTACCTTTTTATATGAGAAAGCACAACTTTTAAGACAAAAGTTAGTTTGTATTTAGCTTCAGCAGCCAATACCTACTGGATCTTCTGGATATTTCGATTTGCGCTTTTCACTGAAGGCAATTCCTGCTTATGCATTATTTTCTCATATAAACAGTTTAAATTGCCTAGGCTTATATAAAGGCCAAAATGGCATCCTATTGCGTATGGGTGACAGATATGGTTTAATTCACATCCTGCCTGGAAGAAAAGTTTCCTTGGTGCATTCCCTTTAAATTTCCTGAAAGGAAAAAAAATAGTGAACAGATGGCACCTTGTCACCAAAGAAAAGCCATTCAATCATTAACTTTTCTATACAGAATCCAAGAGGCTTTCATTATACACGGTGCTGGGGATAGCTCCACATCAGCATTTCTCACACTGCGCCCACAGTGAAAGTGACCTTAACCAAACAAAGGAAAATCACTTCCATTCAGAGTCCCAGTAATGCAGAAGACCACAACCTTTATCTTGAAATATAGGGACAGGTTTAGCAAACTATTTTTAAAATGTTTACCATTTAAGAAGAAAATTGATTTGGACTGTTGGGTGCAATCAAATTATCTTTGTTTTGTTTTTTCTTGAAAATCAGGCTAAAATGAGGGTTTCTTGTTGTGGAATAGATCCAGAACTGTCCATTTTGTCAAAATAACAAAAGGTTAAAACGTTTAATGGCTAACTGCAGTGGAAATTATAGCAAGCTTTTAAGGCACAAAGCTCCTTCTCCTGGCTGATAACAAATAATCTGCACAAGAAAAGTCAATTTTAAACCACCTTGTTCTTATTTGTGAATGTACTTTGATGTTTCATGGCAGAACCACTGCATTTCACATTAAGTTCTCTCCTGTGATTGATATTTACTTGAGCTGTAAATAGTAAGACGCTGAGTAGGACTATCATGATGTGTAAAGTGCAGTAATCCATAGGCACCATTATAAACCATACCGTGAAGGATAACCTTAAACAAAAATAACTAGTATCTAATACCAAAACTGTTTTGATTTCTGTAGGTGTTGCAGCCATAGATCTATGAACCTCAGTGCATATTTTGGAACTGGGCTACCCTCCACTGTCCATTCTCCTCGCAATGAGTGTCAGTGCCCCCCTTTCTTTTACTGCCAAGACCCTCCTTTCAGTGCCCCCTTCATTGCCATAGCCATACCTTTCCTGGCATAGCAATGATGCAAAACCATACTGCTCTCTCTGCTTCTCTATCGTACAGTCTCTGCTATACACACCCACCTGTGCCCCACAACACCACCTATACTGCATTGTGCCCTTAGCAGTTATGGTACTACACCATAGCCCTCTATTAGGGACCTGCACAGCAGTGATCCCCATACATCCCTTTTTTTTTTTTTTTCAACTTTACATTTTTATTTATTTCTCAGTTGACATTTTCCAACATTGTTAACACAGAAAATTTTTCTTAACTTATAAAAAACGTTTTTTAAACATATATTAAAGAATAAGTGAAGAAGTGATCAAGTACAAGGTATTATCATTGTTCTTGGTAATCAACAAGCATAAGGGCTGCATGAGGAAGAGTCCCTCTACTCTCTGATGATTCTTGGTAGCTCGCCATTATTGCATTGCTCCTATATATGGTACAGACTGCACTATTGTGCTACTTTGAGTTTAGCTGGCCTGGTCCCCTTGGTGTCAATATTCACCAGTACAGGAAATGTGGACAAATCTCAGCAGAGATTAAAAAAACTAAAAAACCTACTGTTGATAAAATGATAGAAATGAAAGGATAAGTTCACTTTTACAAAAAAAAATATATAAATATATATAAATGCACATTTTTTTGCAGGTAAAAAAATATGCATTTGTTATTTTTGTTAGGGACCTGTACAGCATTGCACCCATAATCAGCAGATTGTGAGCGTAATGCCACAGTCCTACTGTTTGTCTGCACCTACATCCGATATGGGTCGGCAGTTACACTCTGACAGGAAGCTCAATGAATTACTAGAGCACTCAACAGCTCCCTGATAGTTCATTGGGACCTACAAGCCAACAGCCGATAGGCTGACGGGACTTGTAGTTTTCCCATTCATAGAACAGTCTGAACGGATGACACGGGTGGAGCCCTATACAACTATGTTACCTTTAGATTGTGACAGAGAGTGAGAGGAGAAGATCCCCTGCTCGCTGTCAAAACGGGGACTCAGGGGGTGGGGGATTTGCAGGTGTCGGTGAATTTGTAAAATGTTACATGTTACACCCCGAATATGGGTGTAACATGTTACAAAAGGTGAACTTAACCTTAAAAATTGACTGGGGATAGATGTCTCTTATCTCAGTGATGGACAATATTGTTGAACTAAAGACTGGTTAGGATACAAAATGGCAGCTTTCACATCTTTGCACATTTGATCATGGCTCACTAGGTCCTACACTTGTAATTTGTAAAATATGTCTATGGGAGTGGAGTAAATAAATCAGCCATTCTTTAACCAGGGTTCCGTAGAACCCTATGGTTGCTCCAAAGTTTGCCAGTAATTCCGTGATCTATGGTGGCTTGATCTCCCATTTTATGATGCCGACATAGTTCTGAGTCCAGTGCCATTTGACAAAGCCATCTGCAGGATACCAGTAATTTTTTTAGCTGTGTGTAAAGAGGACATTCTCACCCCCACATTCTATTCACTGGCCGCGAATGTAAGAGGCAATTTTCCCATTGACCCCTGATTGTATTGATATTTTCAAGGGTTTCACAAGACCTGCTAATTATTTCAAGGGTTCCTCTGAAGTAAAAAGGTTGAGAGAGGCTGATATAAATACAAATATATCGAAGTGATCCAGAGAAACTGTGCTGATTTCAAATACCCAGCTTTAGGAAGTTTCTAAAAAATAAACTTATTCTTTGAACGTGATTGGCTTAAAGAAGTCTCCTGTTGATTAGAAGCTTACCTGCTGGTCTGTTGAGTCAGGGCCATTATCTCTGCTTGAGAAAAGAAACACTGACTGGTTCTCAAGAAAATCAGATCTTTATGGCTGTTATTGTCACTTGCACTTTGTCCCCTGAGGGACAGGAGCAGAAGATGTGTAGGGTGGGACTTTTTGTTTAGGCAAGCACACGTTCTCAGGAACAGCTTAAGAAAAATACTTAGCAAATCATCCTCGCTATCCACAGAAACTTTTCATAGTGGCCAGCACTCTGACTAGCATTGTAAAAGCAGTTTTCATTGTTCACTTAACCTTCAACAAATCTCTGTCTCTCTCCCTCTTTGAATACAAGCAATTTTGTGCCACCATGGTAAGGGTGAGTTTGGGGTTGTCAGATGATTTACTTTCCAGACCCTCCATACCCTGGAAAACTTGCATTACATTGTTTTGTGCCTTCTATGGATGCAAGGTCCCATGTGTTGGTCTCCTGCCAGAGACTCAATGCAGACATAAATCAGAAGAGCACAGATTCCTATTAAGACCTAGCACAC
The DNA here is from genome assembly GCA_037952925.1 of Lithobates clamitans. NCBI lineage: Eukaryota > Metazoa > Chordata > Amphibia > Anura > Ranidae > Lithobates > Lithobates clamitans. The sequence continues at coordinate 6,080,735 of JBBGZY010000142.1, forward strand.
TCATTCCCTGGGGAGCTTGTTCTGTCCATTGCAGCAGATCACTCAGTATAAGTGCCAATGTGCTGAGCCTTGTAATCTGGACATTGTTGAAAATATGGAGTAAATGACCTTTACCAGTAGTCTGGACATTTTTGAAAATACTGAGTAGGTGACCTTTAACAGCAGTTAAAAATTGCAACAAAAGAAAAAAAAAAAAGAAAAAAAAAAGATATTTGGCTACAGTAACTGAAGATGGATATGAAACAGTTGTGTAAAGAGCACAAGTTGCCAATGTAATAGCGATTTTGTATTCCAAATTGTTTGTTTTGTTATATTTGGATGAAAAAAATGATTAAAAGTAATTTGTAATTGGTTACAGTTGTATTTGTTTTTCAAAATGTATTTAATAACCCATTGTTCGTTATTCTGAAAGTACCTGTTGTCGGATAATTGCAGTCTTTCTCATTTTATTTTTACTATTTTTTCAGGTTTCAGGCAACCCCAGCTAAAATTATTTTATTTACAGCTCACAATACAAAAATTAGATCTGTAGGCTATAGATATAGTAATAAAATAAGGAAAAATAGTGGTTTATTTGAAACTTTGAATGGGTAATATTTTTTTTAAAAAAACAATGCTCTATACACCAGAGTTATTTTCAGTAATAATTAATTTAAAGGAGAAGTTCACCTTTCAAAAAAAAATTAAAAAAACAAATGCACATTGCAGGTGAAATCTCAGGCTCCTTCAGCCTGCAAGTGTATCTCGTACAAGCAAGCATTTACTGAATGACAGGAAGCATCAATGAACTACCTAGAGTGCGTATCAGTGCCCTGGTAGTTCATTGTGAACTACAAGCCATCAGCCGCAATGGTTGACGGTAGTTGTAGTTCCCTCATTCACAGTACTTTGATAATGAATGACGTGGCTGGGTGGGCGGAGCCCCGCGCTTCCACTTTTTTAAAATTTTGACATTGGTTGTGGGAAGAAGATCCCTGGCCCGCTGTCACAATTAAAAGGGGGATTGGGGAGAGGCTGCAAGAACGGGAACATGTTGCACCCTAAAAACATAACGTTCCCGAAGGTGAACTTATCCTTTAAACTAACTCTTTTTACACTGATAGTGGGAAAGGGTCCCCTTACATTGGAGGTCAGTAAGAAAAAGGTCCCCTTACATTGGAGGTCAGTAAGAAAAGAGTCCCCTTACATTGGTGATCAATGAAATAAGGCCATCCTTACATTGGTGATTAGTGGGATAAGGTCCCTCTTACATAATACATTGCTGGTCTGTGGGAGAAGGGTAGTGTCTCATTGACAGTGGGCACAAAAAACCCTTTACACTGATGGTTAGTGGAAAGAATGCCCCCTGCCTCTTACTGATGGCTAAAAAAGCACATTGGTGTCAGGGGTTTCTAAAAGATTAGCAAAGATGTTGGTGATCTCACCCTTATGAGTCAGGAGAGTGACTTTGGTGCTGGATCTAAGGCAACATCTAACACGAGATGAATCCTCCACTGCTCAAGGACCGAAAGCAACCTCTCAATGGACCTTCTAAAACCATGCAGGCCCCACTATTGCAGTCTTCATTGTTTCAGTAAAACTTTACTTCATTGGTGTCCGCTGCCCATCATATACAGTCTGCTTGACTCTTTTCCTGAAATAGGACTTAATTGTAGCAGTAGCAACAACAGCTTGATGGCTTTTTTTTTTCAATATAGACCTCAGTTTAACTGTTCTAAATAAGCATCCGTTTTATATAAAAAAAAGTAATATTTAATTTGTTTAATTTGTTTAAACAACAATTATAAATACATGTTTTATATGCATTTTTTTAATATTTTATCTTTTCAGAAACATTTGATCCAAAGACTCAGCAGCCTGTGTCAGTCTTGAACATTCTGGTGTATATCTTGCTTCCCATTGCTGGCCTGTCTATGGCCATTCTCCTGGCGTTCTGGATGTATCGGCACCGGAAACCTCCCTATGGTCATGTTGACATTAATGAGGTAAGTGAGTCTCGCAGGAAGGTCAGACACCCTTGTTGTGACAATATGAACCTGTTCCTGGGAGTGGGATCTACATCTGTTTCATGTAGAGTCTTGGAAGGAATGGAAAGAAAAGGTTGTTATAATATTCTATGGTTCTAATTGAAGATCAGATAGAAGAGAACATTATTTGTATCCAAGCTACTGTCTAAGTGGAATTTTTTTTTAAATATCTAGCAACACATCTGCTGTGAGCTCAGATTTCCAGCAATCCACAATGGCTGATCAGTGTAGAACAGTTTAGAGTAGCCATGTTCATGAAAACTGAACCCTGATTGGAAAGTATTTTGTTAGAGTATATTGTTGCAGTGTTTGCAGTTGATAAATTCCATAGTTTGTTTATTGTCCTATAGGGATGGCATGTACCCAGCAAGGAATATATTTTTCGCAGTCCCTAAACATATGTATTTTTACTTCATCATGCAGTAAGTGGAAATTAATATGCAATACTAAGAGGCCTGGCTGCTTATCTATTAATAATGGTGGTAATAAAAACGGTTAACCATAATGTGATCCCGCGCTACAGCAGAAATATATAAAGGAAACTTTTCACTAAATAAAATAAGTGAACCTTATGTGTTTCTAGTTCAATAATTAAAAGACAACAGTGCAAGTGCAAAAAATGATAAGTCCATAAATAAATAAATCAATCCCGGGGCATATGATTCAGGGTGATGGTAGTCTCTTAATTAAGTCATCTAAAAATGATGTCCAAAAGAAGGAAATCATGCATAAGTAGTTCCAGCAAAAACAGTGGACAGGGAGAAGTTTAAATCCAAAAAGTGAGCTCACAGAACCCTCACCTTCATATCTTGATAAATCCGCATGTAGTAATAAATGGGGATCAGTTCCGTTACTCCAACTTCTACCACCAGGGGGTCCTCCGTTCCACTATATGTACGACTGCCTGAAGTACCAGCATAAACCAATATATAGGAAATAATTCCGTTATATCGATATCCACCACTAGGGAGTCCTCTGCTCCACCAAGTAGGTCACCTGAATCAGAGAGAAAGCTCCAATAGTGTAGTATATTATAAGCATAAAGGTTTATTTCAACAATAAAACTGGACTCTTACAATAAAATGTTTAAAAAAAAACAAGCATAAATCAGCTGCTAAGGCGCCTGGACGCCACTCTCATGTCACTTCCGGTGTACTTCAACCTCCGGCCACTCCCTGCGTTACGTCATCACGTGACTTCATCAGGGGATGCGGATTGGCTGTGGCGATCGTGTTTATATCTCGAAAAAACGGAAATGGAACAGCGGCCATTTTATTGTGGTCCGCTCTATTTAACAGCCGCGGCCATTTTTCTATAGTCATTCTCGTGTTTTTACAGCGGCCATTCTATGGAAAGACACGCCTCTGCTGACACTTCTAAAGAAGAGTTCTCATATATTAGCGGAAACTGAGAATCAACGTAGGGTCTAATTACTTTACAACCCATGGCTCTTCATCAAGCAAAGTTGCCTCTTCCGTTTATAGAAAAGCTATTATGTCCGGCCATGAGTGTATTTGCACAGGGTATTGAAATCAATTCTGATATAATTGCTGCTAGCAGTCCTAAAGATGTAGAAAATGATAAAAAAATTAATAAAAATATCTAAAATTAAAATAATAAATCAATATTAAGGTAAAAATCAAAATAAAGATAAAAATAAAAATACAAATACAAATAAAGATGAAAAACCAAATAGAAAAGAAATATAATACAAAAAATAAATAAAAAATAAATAATAAAAAATAAAAAATGAATAATACAAAATAAAAAAAAAAAAGGCTTTTTCCCTCTGTTTTCACCTTGTGATCTGGCCAATAATGCAAAATTGCTGCAAAACATGGCATTCTACAGCTGGCGCTACTGGCGTTTTTATAACGTTTAGTGTACATGAGGCCTTATAATCAGTTACGGTAAACAGTTTTTTTCCTTTAGGCACTAAGCTTTCACAATATATAAAAGCTGATCATTGAAAGCACCCTGTTAATGTCAAATGGTTTGATGATTTGTCGCATCCCTGTAAACAAATTCATCTGGAAAAGAGCTTTTTCTTTTTTTTTTCCTTTTTTTTTTTTTTAGAAAAACAGTCTTACTGGGTGGGATAACCAGATGAAAATAAAGGAAAGCAAACATACACAAGAAAATCAATCCAGAACACAAAATAGTGATTGCACCACACATGTGAGGTATAGCAGCAAGTGAGAACAATAATTCTAGCACCACAGCTCACATTTAAAGGGGTTGCAAAGTCTCATGGTTTTTCAGCTTAAACTTAATGCATTTTATGCATTAAGGTGAAAAACCTTCTGTGCTGCAGCACCCCCCCTTTTTTATTTCCTGAGCCCGATCCGATCCAGCGATGTGCAGCTGATGTCTATCTACTCCATTGGACAGATTGATAGCTGTAGGAGCCATTGGTGGGGGGCGGGGCCGAGTCCCGCTGTCTGTGTCAATGGACGCAGCCTGCACGGGTGCCCCAAGGGAAAGCGGCTTTCCATGAAGAGATGGGACCTGGAGTGCCAGTGTGGGGACCCCAGAAAAAGAGGATCGGGGCTGCTCTGTGCAAAACCATTGCACAGCAGGTAAGTATAGGCATGTTTTATTTATTATTTTATTTTTTTAAATCAAAAGTTTGCAACCAGTTTAACTCTTAACTGGTAACATGTGAAGGCTTTTAAAGCATCGCCTACAAAGATTTTTAGGTACTGTTGTTTTTTGCTATTTTATGGGTGCGAACAATTTCAAATCTTAACATGTTTGGTATCTATTTGCTTGGCACAACATGATCTTTTATATTTTACCAAAAAATTTGGGTATTATATTGGGTTTGTGCACTGAAATGTATTTAGTTTCCTGAAAATGTACATTTAATGGCTGCACATACATCGTTGTGCAACGTAAAAAATTGCAGCAGCCACCATTTCCTCACCGACCTCCACTTTTTGGGGGTTCTAAGTAATGTTATATAAAAAAAATGCTGACTTGAACGTGTATGTGAAAAATTTCAAAATTACCCCGATAGGCAAGTGGTTAATCTGCTCATGACAAGGTCGTGCAGGTTTGGGCTTGTGTCAAAGGGCACGTGCCATGCACAATAACTTATCAGCTGACAAGATTACTTGTATTATTTTATATTGATTATGCCTCATAAGGAGTGGGGAAACCAGAGAGCTGGTTGAGGGATAATGTGTCCCAGGAGATGGAGAAATCCTGCAGGTGAACAGAATTGCTATACATGTTGCCAGACTTTTAGCATCAAAGCCCAATATTTATACCATGAAGTAGATAGAAGCAGTTATAACTTGAATTTACATGCACATACAGTATCTGCAGCCCAAGATTAACAACATTGACCAATCCATATTTTTCATATCCAAGCAGATATTTACTTAAAGCGGAGTTCCACACAATTTCCTAAATTCAGCTTATTAGCAAGCTGGCATAATAAACATTGTCAAATGGCAATATTTTTTTTTTTTTCCTAAGGGTTAACTTTTTATGCTTTTATTTATGATGCGTTTCCTGTGTGAGCCACCCGCTGATATCGCTGTCATATCCGGCGGCGCACTGTCTCCTGGGAGCTATGAATCAATCTTCCCATGAGTCAGTGTGGCTAGCCGTGTGCTTTTGTTTTTCTTCGTTGCCATCACAACGCGGCGAGCACTTCTGACTACGCTGCCCGTTGTGATGGCAACGTCGGAAGCTGACGGCGCTGCGACTCATAAATAATGCGCATGTGCGGGAATGGGCGGTGCATGCTGGTAGCTCAGCATCACCGTATCCCGGAACTGTCTGCTTGTGGGCTTCACATGCCCACAGGCAAGATGACAACTGCCAGTAACACATAATATAAGTTATTTTTATATATGAAACCGGACATCAGGGGGTAATTTTGAAAAAACAAGTTAGTGGGACATTTACATTATATCAACTTAGGAATTTAGGGGGAAAAAAAATTGATTTGACGGTCGAACTCCGCTTTAGGTCACCTGCGCCTGATATTAAAGTTTAAAAGTATAATCTGCTCATAATTATGCAAACCATAAAGGCCTATGTTAAGCAGGTGTTTGGTGGCTTTATTTACATTATACTCTGAGACCATCCCCACTCTTATCCATAGAAAAAAGGAGTGTGTCATTCGCTGCATGAATCTGTAGCCATACATCAGCTAAGTCTTGGAGGTGAGATAACATCATGATTTCACCTAGGATAAGTAGATCTCTTAAGTTACCTTTCTGTTCTAGATAAGTCAATGACTACCTGTCTACACTTCAGTATGAAAGCAAGTTTGCTTTAAGTGGCAAACCATTGTTGAGCTCCAGGCCCAAGCATGTATTGATAGTTTCCCAGAATTCATTGAATACATGTTAAATGCATAAGCCGCTTATAGTGCTGAGATGCCACGGCACCTTTATTCAGTCACTGTCCTTTTATCGCAGTAGCTCCAACCGCATAGTTGCTTTTTGTATTCTTTTCTTCTGCATGTAGCAAGTCCAGGCATGACCCCTTTAGTTACTTACAAAGTAAAAATATCGGAAATAAACTGCGCTTATGATGAACAAAAAACAAAAATTGCAGCTGCAACAATCAAGTGAGATATTATCACAAAAATGAAATGGGTGAACAAGTATGTTGAGTTTAAATGAAGTAAACAGTAAATAAATGATATAAACAAGCGAGTCCAAGAGTCACAAACGTGACACAATAGTGAAAGTTTGAATGTTGTGTCACCAACTTCCTCCACCTTGTGAGACCACCACCAAAAAAATAGGATGCGCGCTTACCAAAGAACGTTGACCACCTATTACGGGGGGTCAACATAGGCTTGTATGTCTGGAAAACTCTACGTCTGTAAAGAAGTCCACTCAACAGAAACTTCAAGCCACCACTGGGGAAGACATCAGATTTCTTTTACTCCAACCGTGACATCAGGTCATATACCCCAAATGAGAGACAGAACCTTTTTCTTTATCGTACATCACGGGACACAGAGCCATAGTTATTAACTATATGGGTATATAGGCAACTTCAGGTGATGAACACTGGCACACCCAATACAGGAAGTTCACTCCCTATATAACCCCTCCTCCTACCAGGAGTACCTCAGTTTTGTAGCAAAGAAATATACATATATCCCAAAAGAGGGGAGGGACCTCTGTGTCCCGTGATGTACTCCAAGAAAAGGATTTTACAGGTAAGCTGTTATAAAAATTCTATTTTCTTTTATCGTACATCACGGGACACAGAGCCATAGTTATTAACTATGTGGGACTTCCCATAGCAATGCTATTTGAGGGGAGGGAGACACAACCCGTAGGACTTGAGGACCTATACTGCTGCCTGCAGCACACTGCGCCCAAAGGCGATATCCTCATACCTTTTTACATCCACCTGATAAAACCTGGTGAATGTATGCACTGAAGATCAAGTTGCAGCCTTACAGATCTGAGCCATGGAGGCCTGGTGACGCACTGCCCAAGAAGCACTAATTGCTCTGGTAGACTGCGCCTTGACTTGAAAAGGTGGAATTTTACCTTTTAAACCATAAGCCTGAATTATAACTTGCCGAATCCACTTAGAAATAGCGGATCTCGATGCTGCCTGACCTTTCCTAGGACCCTCTGGCAGCACAAATAGTTCATCAGTCTTCCGGATCTGAGCGGTCGTTTCTAAATAGACCTTGACCGCTCTCACCATCAAGACGTAGATGTAGTGACTTCTCTTCCCTAGAACATGGTTTTGGAAAAAACTATGGTAGGACAATATCTTGGTTCAGGTGAAAACCTGAAACTACTTTAAGCAGAAAACTTGGACGAGGAAGTAACACGACCCTTTTCTCGTGAATAATCAAATATGGCTCTTTACACCATTTTCTTTTTTTCTTTTTTAAAGCGGTATTAAACGGAAAAAACAAAAAAATGTAGTATATTGCAGCTTACCAATCATTAGATGTGGTTGCTGCATTCATTTTTTTTTTTTTTTTTAGGATTTTTTCCTCTGATTTCACCTGGTGATCTGCTCAGTAATAAACCTCCTGTATTAGAGTGCCCCACTCTGGATGAAGGAGCCCAGGGAGTGCACTTTTGGACAGCTGGAGGGGAGGTGTTAGATTTACTAGCAGATTTAGATACGCTAACAAACTGAAGCCAAACTCCAAGTAACGCTTCATAATTAGTGACCAGGCATGCCCCCAATGCATTTCATAAGGGAACTTATGCGTATGGAAAGTATTACTGCCCAGATCACCAGATGAAAATAAAAGCCTAAAAAAGAAAGTGAATGCAGCCATCACATCTAAGAAATGGTAAGCTGCAAAATAATGTTTGCTTCTGGATTTAGTACTACTTTAAGGTTCATCAGTAACAAAACAACATCTGCAATATACATGTAAGCAATGGCAATAGTTAAAGCAGTAGTAAAGCCCTCATTGTTATTTTTATATATAGTCGCATTATAGGCTCGCACTGTTTAGGAGATATTCACACTGCATGCAGCCGCTGACAACACTGGCGCATGCGCTCTGAAGGTCCAGCATACCGAGCCGGACCTTCTGAGCTTCTTGCTGGAACCGATGGCTCCCGCACATATGTACAAGAGTGACATCATCGTGGCTCGGCCACTCACAGCGACAGAGCCCGCAAACCCGGAAGGAAGGCTGGGGGAACATGTCAGCCCTCTCAGCAGAGACTGCGCGCTGCTGGAAGAGCTTCATTCTAAGGTATTTCATATTGTGCTAGCATGCGATGCATAATAGTACATAAAAGCCCACACACATAGGTTTGACTTGATGGACTTGTGTCTTTTTCCAACCTCACTATGTAACATTATGCCATTGTCTTACAGGTGTTTTTTTTGTGGGCTTTTTTTTTAAATTTATTCTGCAGCAGTTTACTACCGCTTTAATATGTGATAACATAAACTGACAGGAGACAGTATTTCAGAGTGATTTGGTTAGACAACCTGTACAGCTTTGCTGTGCTGCAGGAAAAATGCATCCTGTCTTTTTCCGCACAAACCAACGCAGCACATTGGTGTAACTGAAACAATTGGGCATCAGACAGATTACCTTGTCTATTCTTTGGGACTGTGTTGGGCAATGCTATCCAACACAGTCCAATTCATATGGTGCGAATGAGCCCTAAGACAGGTAGGAAAAAAAATTGCTTCATTCCCCCATCAACACTGATCTTTCCCGGGAGAACGTTATTGCCTCCTTCGGGGGGGGGGGGGGGTTGGGGGTCTTGGGTGCCAGCTGGGAGAACACATAGTGATAATTGCTAGCGGCTATAGTTGCTGGCAATAGTCACATGAAAAATCCGACAGGTTGGTTGCTCTCAAGTTGACTGATCAGCTTGGGTACAATCATCCTGCCCATACGTGGTTCGAATCTTGGCCAGTCCCTGCTGAACAGGCTGAGATTCGGACTGTCTATGGTCTGTTTTAGATTGTCCTACTTCTGCAGAGTAAGTGGAGGGGCTTAGAAAGATCTAGAAATATAATAAGGCCATAGATAGTGTGCCTCCAATAAGTAGATGTCCCCAATACGTGGATGTCTTTTTAGAGAGAGAGGTACATCTACACAGACCCAGTGAAGGTTGAAGAAGGGAAGTTTTTCCACTACATGGAAATATACATTCTAAATGTTGTATTTTTTTTTACAGAGCCAATGAGTGGTTCTATTCAGGTGGCATTTTAGTAGTGAATCAGATTGGGCAATCCAGATCCTTTTTTTTATGTTTAGGGAGTGTAAATGTGGATCTTCAAGTCTTTTACAAGGGTAATCAGATAAGCCTAATGAACTCTGAGCATTGGGATTTCAGAAAGAGACAAAGAGTAAATGTATGGGAGATATTTGTAAAAAATATTAGCTACAAAGTAAGGTTCACTTTCAGAATACATTTGCGCAGAAAAATCACATCACATGTTACAAAATGCATGTGTGCTTATGGCCATATTTATGGCGTTTGAGCGTAAATGCATTCTATCAGCCAGAATATTAAAGCGATTGTAAAGGTAAATTTAAAAAAATAACAAATATGTCTATGCTTACCTTGGAATTGCACAGAGCAGCCACAAACTTCCTCTTTTTGGGTCCCCTGCCGGTGCTCCTGGCCCCTCCCCTCTGTCCAGTGCCCCCATGAGAAGCCGCTTCCCATGGGGGCACACGTGCGTGCTCGCACCCGAGCCCTGCTGCTGCATCCATTGACACAGACAGCGGGACTTGACCCTGCGCCCCCGCTCCCTCGTCACTGGCTTTGATTGACAGCACTGGAAGCCAATGGCTCCCGGTACCCCAGCAAAGCCAGCGAGACCCAGAAGTGAGGGGAGAAAAGAGATGCAGAAGTGCACGGCACTGCATCGAAAAAGAGCCTAGTCAAGTAAAAGTGGGGTGGGGGGAAGCTGACGTCTAAACATTGTTTTACCTTAATGCAAGGAATGCAAATTGTTTAGGCTTTACAACCACTTTAATTTATTCTGGCCATTGGAATACATTTACCTGTTTATGCGTCTACAGGCATTTTTTTGCATGAGGCCGTCTCATTTACTTTGGACCTGTGGCCTGGCTAGAGACATTCTAGAACTTGCATATTATAAACAAGCAGTAGCCTCTAAGTTCACCGCAGAAGAATTTAAGTCTTTCAAGTAGTTCTCTCAGCAGCTCTGCTTCCTCTGCTCCCAGAGCTCCTGCTCTGGTAATGGCCCCTTTCACACTGCCGTGACTTAAAAGTCGCGTGATTTCAGGGAATGCCTGTGTAAACTTGAGGTCTGTGGACCTCAACTAGCATGAAAGTCGGACCAAAGTAGTACAGGGACTACTTTTGAAGTTGGCACAACTTGAAGTCGCACATATATGAATGGTTATCATTGGAAATCACGGAGAACGACTTGTCATGCGACTTGTGCAACTTGTCCTGTGCTTGAGACTGCAAAGTGTGAAAGGGGCCTACATCATAGATTGGAAGACTGCTGAGTCCCTTCTGAGCGGGGGAACTGGGTGAGCTTATTTGCTGAGAGAACCACTTGTAGGACTTCAGTGCTTCTGCTGTGAACTTTGAGGTTGAGTTGCACCGCCATGCTTGCAGATACAGGGATTAATGAGGGTTTTTATTACTGCTTGTTGGGAATATGTAAATACTTGCACATGGTTTCGTCACATAAATCCCACTGCTTCAGCAAGAACCTGATTCACGTCAAAATGTTTGTGTAAAGTGCTTTAATGTGTGTATAGCCCATCAACAAAGCCTGACTCAGGCAGTTGTCTGGGGTAAAAAAAAAAAAAAAAGATGTCCAGAATGACATTGTAATATGTTATCCCTGAGTTTATTGTCCTTTTTTTAAAGCTCATATAATAACATTATTGATTTTCATTCATCTAGATATATGCTAATACTTTCTGTGAGCTAGTGCTAGCTTCTCTTTTATCAGCCAAGCCTTCATCTCCAGGAGCTGTGAATCAATACAAGATTCTTATTTTCTTGCGCCCAAACCATCTCCTGACATTAAATGTAATTTAAGAGCAGGTTTTGTGGAATCGCTACATGGCTGTTTTTGAGTAAATGGATCACGATTACTATGCCTTTAATTCCAAAGTGCTAATTGACTATAAAATGTTACATGCTTTATATCGAGAGCTTTATGGCCTGACTGCGGCAGGGGCCTGTGTAAGTAGAAGCACTTCATCAAACAGGTCTCGCCATAACTGACATGATTTGCAGAGGGCCTAGCTGCTTCAGTAAGCTTGCCAAAACAATTAAATGAATACCCCACTTTCATGCTGTATGTGCACCATTCCATTCTATGTTTTCTTAGTTTCCATAGCAACAGTGTAGGCCAGTTAAAAATATTTAATTCAATAGAACTCCATCCTAATCAGTCACATTCCGGTGAAGTCTTCATTCTTTGAAACCTTAAAATACATTTTTTCTTAGTTGTATTTTTTCTGTGTGTATGGTTGGACTAATGAAGGCTTCGTGACTTAAAAATCACAAAAGTATAAGGTCATCGCAGGTCGTGTATTTGTGCAACTTAAGCTAATTAACAACTTGTAGAAATGGAGGTTAGTTGAAGCTTATGCTGCTTATAAAAGATCAATGGCGTTTTTGTCTATCTCTGTAGGATCCAGGGCCACCTCCGCCATCTCCATTAGTTGGACTCAAGCCCCTGCAGTTATTGGAACTCAAGGCAAGGGGCCGATTCGGCTGTGTTTGGAAGGCAAGGCTGATGAATGAATATGTAGCTGTGAAAATCTTTCCCATTCAGGTAAGATGGGTGTCATAATTCATCTTTTTATCATTGATGTTTGTTGCTAAAAATGTATTGCTATATGCTCATGTATTAAAGATTTTTTTTTAGGTAAACCACTTAAAATCTGAATGGAATCAATCATACATTACACTCACAAATGACAGGTGAACCTACATATTAGATACTCCTGATTTTCCCTATTTTTAACTGGAGACAGTCATCAACTCAAATGACCTGTGGCGCCTGGTGCTCAATATTTGGGGGGGGGGGGACGGAGAGACGGAGACAGATGAGAAGGCGGCGATCAACAATTTCATTTCATTAGATAATTTATGAGGGTGTGTTTAGGGGCGGGGCAGAGCAGGGGTCGGGTGGGGCGCAACTGGTGGCGAGTAACCCTTGAGGCCCGGCTAGTAGCTCAGGACTTGAAATATATATAAATATATCTATAGCAAGGCGAGGCAAGGCAGCTCTCCTGTGCAGAATCACGTACCTGTATGTGATTCTGCACTTCCAGGTCTGGGGCCCGCACGCACCCTGCCCGGGGCGACCCGCTCCCACTGTGATTGGACACAGTGGGAGCCAATCGGTGGGTCCTGCGGACCCGATGTCTGCCAGGACCCGCCAATCATTCCAGAGAGAAGCAGACCGGTGACCTGCCTATGTAAACAAGGCAGATCGTTCTGTGAGAAGGGGAGGTTGTGATCCTGTTTTTCTGCTAAGCAGGAACACTGATCTCTGCCTTCTCACAGTACAAGCACATCCCCCACAGTTAGTAATCACTCCCTAGGAACACACTTAACCCTTTGATCGCCCTTGATGTTAATCCCTTCCCTGCCAGTGTCAGTACAGTGCAAATTTTTAGCACTGATCACTGTATTAGTGTCACTGGTCCCCAAAAAAGGGTCAGTTAGGTGTGTCTAATGATATTTACCAGATTCAACCTCCAATAGTATATACAGTATATCTCTTCTGTCTGTTCTTCTCAGAGTAGATTAGAGATTTTGCTCCCTAACCATATAGTTGATTATTTATATTTACCACTGCATAGAGATTTTTAAGAAAAAAATCGCATTTTTTAAAAAACTTTATTTATTAAATTATACACCACACTTTTTTTAAGGTTATTATCCGATTAATGGAAACAATAATCAGCCAACTAATCGATTATGAAAATAATCGTTGGTTACAGCCCTACACATTAATTACAGTAATATGAATGGGGACTAATATGCTGGCTCTTCATGTAAAAAATATATATATTCTTCCTGCATTTTTTTGTTGTATTTTATGTTTTAGGATCAGGCACTCTGAGTTATGTAGAAAGGTGGCTCTGAAAATGAGCGGTGCTGGTGTCAAGTTGTTGCCTGAAGCTGATTGCAGTTGACACCTTGACTTCAGCTTTGCTTATTGCCTGAAGAAAGCAGAGTGCAGAGTTGCTAGCAGGTTGAAGGTCATATGAACAGCATAGAAAGTAATGAGGGCCATTAGTTAGGAAAGCAAGTTCCTCCTCCCCCAGTAGGGGAAAAACACAAGCTTTGCAGGAAACATACATGCTAGACAAATGGTGGGCAAACGGTTGAGAACCTCCTATTTATTCCTGACTGCTAAACGGCTACACATTGTTTTGCTAATTTTTTTTTTTTTTTTTCCATTGGAACTTATTATGAGAAGATGACAGTTACTTTATCTGTTCACTACTAAACCCAAGAAAAAAAAAAACATTTCAGAATGCCTATCAATGAGCTGTACTATAATGTATTATTCAACCAAGAGAGGTGTGCTCCAGTTTCTTGTTGCCTAGATAGCAGCTTTGAAAAGTGCTTAGTACTGCATTGGAATCTGTCTGCTATCACACTTGCAGCCCCAAAAGAGAGGATTCCTCCAAGGGGCCCGAGCTAAACATATGACCCACTCATAAATAAAATAGACGTGTGGTTTATTTCCTATACTGACAAGCTCTGCACTGACCAAGTTCTCCCTGCAAAAGTCCATATAATTTAAAGCCAATAGGAATCCAGTTTGCCATAATCCTTGTAATTGGTAGTAGACTTTTTTTTTATTCCATCCACGTTCTAAAAATCAAAGCACTCTATTTAAATACAAACCGTTTATGGGAGCTGTTTTGCATGCTGAATTGTATTTCTGGCCACCAAGTCCTGGAACTTTTGCAGCCCCGCCAGAGAGCGGAGCCAGTCAGATGACCTTGCTGCTCTCTACAGAGCCTGTGATTGGATAGTGATGGGGCAGAAACAGATTGATGATATTATCACTCTGCTCCCTCCTGTCTGCACATGCCTTGTCAGCACCTGACTGATCCCAAGTGCTGCCCTTCCCTTTCTTATTCCAACTGCTTACAAGAAGTTACATTTAAAGTGTATTTTCACTTTTGCAGTCAAATTTGTGAAAACACATGGGGGAGGAAGTATACAGACACATCATAAATAGAAGATGCGTCCGTGGTTCTGGTGAACTTGGTACAGGGCTCGTGCTCTCGAAGAGCTTGAGAAAGGGGTGTTGCGGCCTCTCTAGGGCTGCAACTAACGATTATTTTCATAATCGATTAGTTGGCCGATTTATTGTTTCGATTAATCGATTATTCGGTTAATAACCTTAATAAAAAGTGTGGCGTATAATTTAGTTAATGTGTAAAGTTTTAAAAAAAGGTAATTTATTCTTAAATATTTCTATGCAGTGGTAAATATAAATAACTATATGGTTAGGGAGCAAAATATCGAATCCACTCTGAGCATAACAGAAAAAAGAGATATACTGCATATACTATTAGAGGAGATATACTGTATATACTATTAGAAGAGATATACTGTATAAACTATCAGAGGATATATACTGTATTTACTATTAAAGGGTGAATCTGGTAAATATCAGACTCAGTGATCATTTTTTTTTATTAAAAACAAAAACAATGTCTTCCTTAAAAAAAAAAATGGCATTTTAAGAACGTTCGTTCTTTCATTCAGCGAATGTACAAAGATTTTTCGTCTGAATATTCTCGTCCGAAAATTGATCGGTGTGGCCAGCATAAAGCTCAGTACACACATATGCAGTTTGCTTTTCATCTGTTTCTGCAGTGCTTTTTGCTGTGCGTTTTGATTTTTGTGCACGTGATTTTGCTGCAATTTGCATTTTTGTATTTTTTTTGGCCAATTTGTTGTTGGGCAGATTAAAAAACACATATTGCTGCAAAAACGCATTACATGCTTTTCTGCATCTTCTCTATTGAAGTATATTAAACTAAAAAAGCACAGTTTTGCGTGAATGTGTGCCATAGGAAACCATGTGAATGAACTGTAGTGCGTTTCTGCCAAAAGCACCAAAAAACACTTAGATGTGAACCAGGTCTAAGACGTTTAGTAACATAATGGGGTGAAAAAAACTAAAATTAGCCTTTATAGTACAAAAAAAGCAGATCGCTACTGTAAGGGGTTAATTTTTTTTAGTGTAGAACTGTGAAGGTAATATTTGCAGTAGCGATTATTTGCTCTTTTTGTACCATAATGGGCTCATTTTAGTTTTTTTTTTTTTAACTCCATTATGTTACTGGCCGATTAATTGATTATGAAAATAGTAATCGATTATTTTCATAATCGATTAGTTGTCGATTAATCGCTTAGTTGTTTCAGCCCTAGGCCTCTCTATGGACTACCGCGCATGCTCTGAAACGTGTCGCGTCATTTCCTCCTAGTGATCCACTTCCGGCTGGCGCTGCGTGTCACTCTGCGCTCCAATGCTTGCAGACTGCCATCAAGTCCTCCCACCCTGGCCCTGTGAGTCTGACCACTGTTAGTCTTTGCTGACAGCTCCCTGAAATATTTTTTAAAACTCCCACAGCACACCTGCAAATCTCTGTGCCATGGCACACAGTTTGAGAATCGCTGTTTTAGATCAAAGGAATGAACTTCGGTCTGTAAATGAGGGCAGTTTAACCTGTTAAAGACTAAACACTTTTCTGACATTTGTTGCTTAAAGTGTTAAAATTAGTATTTTTTGCTAGAACCGCCAAACATTATATATAATTATATAAATATATCTTTCAAAAGCAATTTTTAGGGAGAAAATACACTTCAATGAATAAAAATAAAAAAAAAATAAAAACAAAAACCGTAAAGTTAGCCCTATTTTTATATATAATGTGAAAAAATATGTTACGCTGAGAATTGTGATTTTTATTCTAAGCAAAAAAATTGTGATTCTCATTTTATTCAGAATCGTGCAGCTCCTGAATGTGCTATCCATTGACACAGCAGGAATAGAACCATTTTCATTAGTTGTATTTACTGATAAGGGTACATCCTGCATGTTTTGCATTCGAGAAGAGTAGTTCTTAGAATGTGAAGGTTTATCGTTTCAGTTACTTTGTGTTGTTTATTTGATGGTGTTCTGGTGTCGTATTTGTAGAATGTGTGCAGTGTTTGGGAGTGGGGCAGAAGATCGTGGTAATAATGTGCTTGGTGATTTACAGCTCCTGCCAGCTGTTTATAGAGGTAACTTGCACATGTGTTTCTTCTCAGCCACACCAGGGAGGAGAGGTGAGGGAGCTGCTTTATGTCAGGTCTAACATGGTTCAGGTCTGGGTGTATGATTTGTTTTCTGCTGATTTCCCAGTGCTGGCCATCTCATGTGGTCTTTTTGTTACTTTGTAGAGAAAAATACACACAGATTGCTACATAAAAACTTTATCATTGCTCAAGTGAAACTTCTTCCTTCATACTCCAGAGCAGCCTTTTTCAACCAGGGTCCCAGGCATCCTGGGGTGCCTTTAGTTTTCTTTAGATGTGCCTTTATAAAAAAAATATTGCACAATACAAGTACATGTTCTTTCTGTACAAATAGGGCAAAACAAACAAATGTTTTAGTGTTTCCGATGCTGGATGAATGCCCATTTCCTATGGTTTTCCGTGGAGTTACGTTTCATGTACACTGCTGCTTGTAAATGGACGTTTAGGAGCAGTTGGATGTTTTTTTTTCAGCTGCCCCTGAACTCTCCTCTGTTATCTTATCAGTACATGTACACAGGGTCGTTTATAGTCGTATCTAGGCAGTTGAGTTTAGAAGCATTTTTTGGAACGCCAAGTGCCTGTAACAGCTTATAAACGCGGTAACTCGCGTTTAGCTGTGTTTAATTTAAAGGCGTTTAATTTTTGGCTATTTCAAAAAAAAGCTTCTAAATCTAAACGCGGCACGTAAATGCAGAAAAACGGACGCTTTAAACGTCAGTTACTATCTGTCAAGTTAAATCGTTCAGGAGAGGTTGTAAAAATGTCCCGTGTACATGAAGCACATAGATCCATTCACAGGGGGCGCTTGACTGTGTGCCCCCTGCAGGTCCATGAGACAAAGAAGGTCCTATGCGCCACACATCACTACAAGACCCTGTGGATATATGAAATGACAGCCTCAGCCTGAGCCCCAGCCAAGCCACAACTCCCTCCAGATTAAAGTGGTAGTAAACAGCTGGCTTTTTTTTTTTTTTTAAACCTGAAAGGCAATGTCATAATGTGCACATCTCATACTAGCACATTATGTGAAAGTTACCTTAGACCGAAGCCCTCCAGCGGTGCACTGTCACCGCTGAAGGTGCTTCCATCTTCACCCGGTCTTCCTTCCAAGTTCGTGGACTCCAGCTGTGTGAGTGGCCAGGTCTGCCATGACGTCACTCCTGTGCATGTGTTTACAGCACAGGACTCTGTAGGAACAGCACGGGTATGTCGTTCCTTCAGGGCACATGCGCCGGTGACGTTACCAGCTGCATCTACAGTAAATATCTCCTAAACAGTGCACTTTTAGAAGATATTTACATTACCTATAGGTAAGCCTATAAATAAGGCTTACCTATAGGTAAAATTCATGCATGGGAGTTTACTCCCACTTTAATTTAAGTTCTCCGGGCACATGAAATGCGTAGGAGGGGGCATGGCTTGGCTGGGCCCTGGGCTGAGGCGGTCATTTCACACATCCACAGGGTCTTGCAGTGAGGTGTGGTGCATAGGACCTTTTTTGTCTCCTGTATCATTGGAGCTGGGATGAGCTCTGTCTTTGCACGCACTCCCAGCGGTGTACTACAGGAGAGGACCATATTTGTTGTCTGGTCCCTGCAGATACATGTTTTCCTAGCATGGGCATGCACAGGCCTTATTGGAAAATGTTCATTGGATTCACGTTATTAACATGTGGCCCACTGAGCCCTCTGAAGTGGCCTGCAACCTCCTGCTCTGGGATGTCGGGTCAGCAAACCCAGAACCCGGGTCCACCATCCCAGGGCATGAATGTTGTGAATGAAGCCGACGGTAGAGGAAGCAAGCAGCTGTGAAACAAAGCCATATAAGCCGATGTTTCCTGTATAGTGCTGACTCCTGACACAGGCGGATTGATACCAAATGCACTCTGCCTTTGACAGCAACAACCAGCAATACCTGGATAAGTGTTATTAAAGGTAAGTTTATTGCTAAAATAACAGTGTATATATGGACATATCTGTTCTTCAGTGGTTACTGGCCTGCTTTCAAACTGATATGCAGGTGCAGAGCAGTGCACCTGCTGATTACCTGCACTGAGCCATAGCTTTCTGTTATTACCTGCGGGTTTGGTGTGCTTTCAGAAAAAGCACCACACTTGCAGGATGTAATAGCAGTCTATGACAAAATGCAGCTAGCCCGCAGGAAATTCACAGGTGCACTGCGCTGCACTCGGTGTGCGGGTAAACAGCAACGCATCAGTGTGAAAGCAGCCTTAGGCCCCTTTCATGCGATCGATCTGACCCAAACGGACCCTCCATTCACCTCTAAGGAGCGGCAGATGAAAACAGACTTGTGTCCATTTACACCGTCTACCTCCAATCCGATCCGCTAAAAAAAAAAAAAAAGAGTAGAGTGGGCTCTATAGAGTAGAACAGGCTGTATCTATGTCCGCTGTGCATATGCAGAGTGAACACAGACCTGCTATCCACCTGCTCCGCTCATTGTGGCCCACAGCCGGGTACCAAGTTTGATTTAGAATGTAGAATACCACCTTTAGCCACAAAATGTGGTAAGGTATCATAGAAACTGTACTCCGCACCATCTAGTGGCCAAATGTGGTATTTTTTTGTTTCAAGGATGCATTCAATGCGTGCCCTGTTCAGGTCCATGTTTCCTGGGACAGGGGTGCACAGGTGTTGCGTTCATTCCCATGACAGCACTCCATAGAAGTCCATTCGGACGTGGGGCTGCACGCACAATTTGACACATGGGGGCGGGTCCCTGAACTCACCCTGTATGTGTTAGGGGACCTGCACCCTCATGTCATATTGGAACAAAGCAGCTGTGTCCTTGCAGCTACGCGTTTCAGTATACTTCTATGGACTGCCAGCATGGGGATGCATGCAACATCTGTGTACCCCTGTCCCAGGACAACATGGACCTGCACAGGGCACGAAGTAGATAGATTCTTATACTACTAGATGGTGCTGAGTGCCATTTCTATGATACTTTACTCCATTTTGTGGCATTTCACATTCAAAATCAATGAAAAACATTTGTACAGCACTAATAACAATAGTTTTTCACCCTTTAACCCAGAAGGAATTTACATGCCCCTTTTACTGGGGCCATGCAAATTTCATTATAAATATACACCATAAAGTCACTTTTTCTAATTAGTGAATGGCGTAGACCATACACATACCAATAAGGTCTTTTGACCTTGGACACAATCATTTACTGATTTATATATACAGGATCTTGCTGCTTGCAGTTATGATTTGTAAAGACCTTGTGAATACTCACCTACAGGTATACATGCTTAAAAGTCTTCTTTGTCATCTTCTAACTACCATTGTTTTAATTTATGCATATATATGCATATGCCACTTGTGTTTACGCATAAATTACTACACTTAAACAAAAACATTTCTGGTTTTTTTTTGTTTTTTTTTATAATGTATCTCTGCTTTGTGGATTTTTATGTGCATTGTCCCATAGTCAACAACAACGCACCTGTGTATGATCCATTTAAAAAAAAAATCCAAACTGGAACAAACGCTGTATTTATTTTCACCCGTATGCAAAAGGGTTAATAGAATTCTCATTCAAATCTTCTGACCTTCTATATTTCTACTTCTATACTGCTGCAGGTTCATCCACTTCTACCAGCCATGAAATATATTAATTCTATAAATCTGTCAATTCTTAGAAGCAAAAGCACTTCATAGTCTGACTTGTATATTTATATTTTCCATGTCTGTTAAGTACACATGGCATTACCCAGAAGCACTTTTCTTTTTTTAGAGCGGAATTTGCATACATATTCCGCTATCTCTACCTGTACTTTAGTAAAGTTTCTTTTACCTTGAAGTATATGCAAACACTATCTGAATGAAATTTAGTTTGCTAAAGCCCTGTGGATAATAAACAAGCGCATTTTTTTAATGGCATAATTGTTTTCACCTTTTTTCATCCTGTATTGCATCTCAGCACTGCTGATCTCACGTAGCCTCATTATAATCTCTTATAGGACAGATTTGTTTGATGTTGATGGAATAGTAACCCATGTCTGCATATTGTGTGTTGTGCTGGTACTTACTGTTGTGAGTACCTAAAATTTGACTTGGTAGAGGCCTATTGCAGCCTCCTGTACAGTAGAGCTCAGACTTTGGGAGAAAGAAGCAACATGAAGAACCAATCAGGTGTGCTGCATAGCTCATGTGTTCACAGTGTACATACAAGAGCTGCACGATTCTGGCAAAAATGAGAATCACTATTTTTTTGCTAATAAAAAAGATCACGATTCTCGTGGTGTAAATTCTTTCACATTATACAAAAAAAATTGGGCTAACTTTACTGTTTAGTTGTGTTTTTTTTTTTCTTATTCATTGAAGTGTATTTTTTCCCAAAAAATTGCATTTGAAAGACCGCTGCACAAATACAGTGTGACATGAAATATTGCAACAATCGCCATTTTATTCCCTAGGGTCTCTCCTAAAAATATATATATATATATATAATGTTTGGGGACTCCAAGTAGTTTTCTAGCAAAACATACTGATTTTAACTTTGTAAGAAACAAGTCAGAAAAAGGTTTAGTCTTTAAGTGGTTAAACTTTCCTCATTTACAGACCGAAGTTCATTCCTTTGCTCTAAGAATGAAAAGTTACAATGTTTATAGTTCTCTACCAGCGCTGAAAAGTTACAATGTTTATAGTTCTCTACCAGCGCTGACAATGTTGTGAAGGACTTGGCAGGCTGTCCGTTGTTCTTTTTTTCTTTTGACAGCTGAGTGAGCAGAGAACTCTCTACACTTGTTGCATGAATAAATCAGGAAATTCTGTATAGAGAT
This sequence comes from Lithobates clamitans, assembly GCA_037952925.1. Taxonomy (NCBI): domain Eukaryota; kingdom Metazoa; phylum Chordata; class Amphibia; order Anura; family Ranidae; genus Lithobates; species Lithobates clamitans. The sequence goes on from JBBGZY010000142.1 coordinate 6,102,337, forward strand.
CATGAGGAGGGTTGAATCGAGATTACAATTTTTTTTTTTACGATTAATCGTGCAGCTCTAGTACATACTGATAGGAGAGAGTAAGGTGAAAAAAGATAAGCTCATTAGTCTGCTGCTTTTCCTTTCATTGTCCAGTCACTGGCTAAGGGAGAGACAAGACAAGTAAGTGTTACTTAAATGCAGAAGAAAACAAAAAAAAAAATCAGTCCTCTGTCCTTTGGGCTTTTGCTTGTTTTTATCTGGCCCTTTTCCCAACATGTATGAGTATATGGCTTGTATTAATATTGATTACTTTATTTTAGAGACTGGGAACCACTTTTATGTTCATGTATCCCTGAAGAAGAAAAGCATATTTTTGAAACGCACCAAGTACTTGTCTTCTATCCCATGTGATCTTCTATGTGTCCCAAGATCTCCATCACTGGGACAAAGAGGACCACAATAACTACATGCCAGGGGTTGACACACTGCTGTGTACTTTGTTGGTTTCATTTTGTGAACACAGCCAAACTGTATTGGTTTTTACGAGTTTTTCCAAACTTTTAAATGATGTTTAAATAAACATTGCGATTTCATACTTTCACACAGTCTATGCTTATGTTGCCTTTAAAGTCCCATATCATGGGGGTTCATTCTTCACAGTTAAATAGGGATTATGGCAACTACCTATGTGAATCTTGCTTCTGGCTTGCACTTTATCCGGGCCTTGGGGCACTATTCCTCCCACTGATATGAGACGTTTTCTGCCAACTAACACCAACAATGGGGCACCATTTTTTTCCATTGACACCAACAATAGGACACTTCCTCCCAATGACACCAACGATGGGTCACTACGCCTCCCAATGATACCGGCGATGGGGCAATGTTCCTTCCCCTAATACCAAATGTGGCAATGTTTACTGCCACTGATGCCAGAAAAATTTCCACTCCCACTAGGCACAGCCCGGCCCCCCGAAAGCTTGAAGAACAATAAACTGGCCCTTTGTTTAGAAAGTTTGGAGACCCCTGTGTGCTAGACAAAGCTGTGGTTGAAGCAAAGCTGGGTAGATCTCAGAATTGGATGGACAGAAATACAATTACTTTTGGTAGGTTAAAAAGCTCTCTTATTCATTTTTTTTTTTTTTTATGTGGAATTTAGCTTTAACATTTGTTTTTCAGCTTAAAATTCTCTGACAATATTTGGACTCTTGCAGCATTTTCTAGCTCTCTATTAAAGTGTGCACCACATACTCTGTCTTTGGTTGGTAAAGTTAGTCCTTGAAATCCAAACTTTCATCAGAAGTGTCTTCTTTTCGTTGTTGCTGATGAATTTTCCAGTACAATTGATGTACTGCAGGAAAAGCGTGTGAGACCTTAAGAAAGCGGTTTGGTAACTTCCCAGCAAGAAGTCTGCTTTTCCTAATTGCAAGACGTTTAGATTCTTAGCTCCTGGTGATTTGAACATTAATCTGTGTGACACTGCAATCCCCAGGACTTCCTTAATTTTATTTTCATTACTGAGCCACTGTACTTTGAGCTCCAGGGACTGGCTCTTTTCAACCATTGTGTTGAGCAGGCAGAAAATTTCAGCCCGGTGGAGACGACAAACTCTCCAGGGTCAGGCTCGCATAAAAATCCGCAGCTTATGTACATTGTGTTTTAGAATAAAGAAACTACTTATTGCTATAATACAAATACATGGCCATTTTCCACGGATTTAGACAACAAAGAAAACATTGAAATGTTTAGTAATGAAAATTGGGACTGAAAAGGCGACTTGGAATTCTACAAATGAAGGCAAATGAGTTATTACGTATTCGAATTTTCATTTATTCAGATCTAAGAAGTGGAGTTTTATTAATAGTCCATCCCCCCCCTCCTTTTTTTCTGCTCTCAGTTGCTTCTGCTGTTCTTTACTCCACATAAAGATAATCCCAAAATATAGAATTGTTATGCCGTATCAGCATTATATACCTAATTGTGTAGATAATGCTTTGGTTAAAGAGTCCTAAAATCGTTTTGTGAATTGTTTTCATGATAAATTTTGCATACATTTGCTTTAGGGCTGATGTACATAAAAAGACCTATTTCTTAAGCTAGAGTAAAGAAGAACAAATAATATTCACCAAGCTACAAATTATAGGAAACTTCGCTCCTCCTTTTCCTTTTTTTTTCTTTTTTTTTCTTTCCCTTTTACCTTGACTGCTAGTTTGTCTTGAAAAAATACTTTGTAACGGTATGCATTGGTTGTATACAGTTTGAAGCCTATGTGTACAAGCCTTAGGCTTCTTTCTTATGGGGGTGGTAAAAACAGGCAGTTGGGCCTCAGTGGATTCTTGACTGCCTAACTAAATCCTCCTATACAGCCAGAGAGGGCTGTGAACATGCTGCAGCTGCAATACCTCCCACCAGATTTAAAATTTGTGCGGCATGTTGAGTTGACTGGTGGCGCCGCATGTCAAAGTCACTCATTCAATGGGTACATGCCACAATTGCAAGTCAAATGGAGGGCTCGTGTTTGTGCAACATTAATCCCATTGATACAGGGCCTAGAAAAAGTATTCATACCCCTTGAAATTTTCCACATTTTGACATGTTACAACCAAAAACGGAAATGTATTTTATTGGGATTTTATGTGATAGACCAACGCAAAGTGGCACATAATTGTGAAGCAGAAGGAAAATGATAAATGGTTTCCAAATTTTTTTACAAATAAATATGTGAATAGTGTGGCGTGCATTTGTATTCAGCCCCCTTTACTCTGATACTTCTAACTAAAATCTAGTGGAACCAATTGCCTTCAGAAGTCATCTAATTAGAAAATAGAGCCCACCTGTGTGCAATTTAATCTCTGTATAAATACAGCTGTTCTGTGAAGCCCTCAGAAATTTCCTAGAGAACCTTAGTGAACAAACAGCCTCATAAAGACCAAGGAGCACACCATAAAGGTCAGGGATAAAGTTGTGGAGAAGTTTAAAGCAGGGTTAGGTTATAAAAAAAAAAAAAATATTCCAAGCTTTGAATATCTCACAGAGCACTTGGAAAATGGAAAAAGTATGGCACAACTGCAGCCCTACCAAGACATGGCCGCCCACCTAAACCGACAGGCCGGGCAAGGAGAGCATTAGTCAGAGAAGCAGCCAAGAGGCCCATGGTAACTGTGGAGGAGCTGCAGAGATCCACAGCTCAGGTGGGACAATCTGTCCACAGGACAACTATTAGTTGTGCACACCACAAGTCTTGCCTTTATGGAATAGTGGCAAGAAAAAAGCCATTGCTGAAAGAAAGCCATAAGAAGTCCCATATGCAGTTTGCGAGAAGCCATGTGGGAGACACAGCAAACATGTGGAAGAAGGTGCTCTGGTCAGATGAGACCAAAATTGAACTTTTTGACCTAAAAACAAAACGCTATGTGTGGCAGAAAACTAACACTGCACATCACCCTGAACACACCATCCCCACTGTGAAACATGGTGGTGGCAGCATCATGTTGTGGGGATACTTCAGCAGGGACAGGGAAGCTGGTCAGAGTTGATGGAAAGATGGATGGAGCCAGATACAGAGCAGATACAGAGCAATCCTAGAACAAAACATGTCTGCAAATGACTTGAGACTGGGGAGGAGATTCACCTTCCAGCAGGACAACGACCCTAAACATACAGGCAGAGCTACAATGGAATGGTTTAGATATTCATGTGTTAGAATGGCCCAGTCAAAGTCCAGGCCTAAATCCAATTGAGAATCTGTGGCAAGATGTGAAAATTGCTGTTCACAGACATGAGCTATTTTGCAAAGAAGAATGCGCAAAAATGTCACTCCAGATGTGCAAAGCTGGTAGAAACATCCCCAAAAAGACTTTCAGCTGTAATTGCAGTGAAAAGTGGTTCTACAAAGTATTGACTCAGGGGGCAGAATACAAATGCACCCCACACTTTTCACATATTTATTTGTAAAAAATGTTGAAAACCTTTTATCATTTTCTTTCCAATTATGTGCTACTTTGTGTTGGTCTATCACAGAAAATCCCAGTAAAATACATTTACGTTTTTGGTTGTAACATGACAAAATTTGAAAAATTTCAAGGGGTAGGAATACTTTTTCAAGGCACTGTAATTACAGGAAAAAAATAAAGAACACGGGCATTCAGGAGGTGGCATGATTGCCCCCTGAACACCTGATAAATGACTATGCTATGCATTTCATTCTTGATTATTCCATCCATCGCTTAGAACACATGGCAAAATGCACCAAAGTCACCAAGGCCTTGAACCTGTCATGAGAGAGATAAATGTGTAAGCACTGTTGAGCTCCTAAAAATGCTAGTTGCAGGCGGTCATGTTAATCATTTGAGTCCTTCATACAGGCCACCTGATCAACACGATAGGCAGTTAATCAACATTTTGAGAGGGCGCCAGTGATAGAAACTGCCATTTTTTCTCCTAATATGAGTGTCACACAATAAGGTTTCCAAAGAATATCCACATCCAATCACTGTCCAAAGCTTGCTGCCTCAAGCTACGCAACATCTACAAAATACGCCTCTTCCTAACCAATAATACCACAAAACTCCTAGTTCACCCCCTGATCATCTCTCACCTCAACTTCCGCAACGCCCCTCCTCATTGGCTTACCTCTACTTAGGCTTCTCCTCTTCAGTCCATCATGAATGCTATTGCCATCCACCTTACCAACTGTTCAGTGTCTGCCACCCCTTTGCCAATCCCTCCACTGGCTTCCACTCACCCAACGAATAAATAAAAAATACTAAAAACAACTTAAAAAGCCATCCTTCTCTTCATTTCTCCGAAGACTATCTGCTCCCTAGCCCCTTTGTCGCCTCCTCCCACACTTGCCTCCAGGACTTTTCCCGAGCCTCTCCCACCCTATGGAATTTCCTACCCCAATCTGTCCGATTGTCTCCTACTGTGTCTACTTTTAGATGATCCATAAAAACGCATCTCCTTAGAAAAGACTATCTTGCCTATCTAATAGCTTTACTTTTACTTCATCCCCCATAGTTTATTACCTTTTGTATCACTTGACCCTCCCTTTTTAGATTGTAAGCTCTAACCAGTAGGGCCCTCAGATTCCTCCTGTATTTAATTGTATTGTAACTCTACTGTCTGCCCTCACGTTGTAAAGCGATGCACAAACTTGTTGGCGCTATATAAATCCCATCTAATAATACCATCTTAAAGATTATCAAATCAATTTGCAAACCAGGTGAATATATTATACTTTGATTTGCTTGAATATATTCATGCAGATATGTCCAGAGAACCATACAAGTACGGATGCAATTGTCTGGTCTTGAATTAAGTAATATAAATTACAGATTTTTAGGCATGTAAAATATCAGCAAATAAGTCTTCTTTAGGAACCTTACCATGTACTACAGCTGTTCCTGAACTCCTCTTGGCCCTTCTGATTAAATTTCCCTAGGCTTAGTCCTTGAACTCTGCTGAAGGATTTCCTTGTAATCTAAAACAGAGAGAAATTCAGAAGCAGGGTACTTTTACTGTAAACACTAGGTCATGTTGGAGGATGTTCAAAAGCTTTAGTTCTAGAGCCAACCGTGGTGTATGATGTCCTAGGAGATATGTGATGTCTCAAAATAAGACACTCATTAGTCGACATAACAAGGAAAATACTCCATGCAGTTATACATATGGCTCTTCATATTTTGCTGAAGGTGTTGCTTTAATGCAAATTGCAGTACATGGACACATTGTGACATAATTAGACAAATAGCCTTTTAAATATACAGTTTTGTTTTGTCTGCATGACATTACTACCCAAGAATTCGAGGGGCAAAAGGGATACGCTAATTTGGAGAAAAATCACTTGATTTTTCTGCTTTCATTACCATTAAAATTGAAGTCTCCCGTCCATGGCATTGTGTGCACTAAACACTGTACAGACTAGGCTGTGACCCTCACTTGGCTCCTCACCAGCACACACACAGGAGGTGAAAGTTGGCAGTGCCCTGTAAATCAGTAATCGAGCACTCTCATTGTACACCGTTCTGTTCTGAGGGCTCATTCGCATTCGGATCAGGAAAATTCACCATTGATTCCTTTTGTAAGGTTCTCTAGTTCTAAGTTAAATAAAATAACAGCAATGGAAATTTGGGTAGGAACCTAATTTTCTTCACTCACTAAAAGGCTCTTCGAAGAAGGGGCTAAGAAGAAAAAAATTATACAAAAAAGTTACAAGAACAATTATGGAGAAGTGTACAAACCCGATCTTTGTAGCTAAAGAAAAGCTTGATTGGGTTTGTGCTCATTAAGTCAAGATTGTGTTCTAATGCTGAAAATATTTTGAAAGCTCACTGCTGAAGAAGTTTGATGTGCAAAGTGCTGTTTAGATGCTTGAAACGTGCTGTTTTTTTTCCCTTTTTGAGTAATTTGTTTTACAGTTCGTTATCGAACAAGTAACTGCAAAGAAAAGCCGTAATAACTTAGAAAAAAGCAAAGCAACATTGACACTGTATACTAGACCCACTTAAGTACCTTTTTACAGAACTGCAATCCCATCCATCATTGGAACTGTAACACACATCCACATTACCTCTCATGTCCCACATTGCTGTGCCTGAGCTATTTGTCACCAGGCCCAAGCATTGCCAATTTGGGTTGGGTGATTTTTAGAGCTTCAAAAGTGGTTTGGAGTGGCAGGGCTGCCTAAAATGCAATATTTTCCAAATACCATAAACACGTATTTAATCACAATAGAAATGTTTGAAAAAATGTACCATTTGAAGAAAAAGAAAAAGTAATATGGAAATTGTTGGTAGTAACGTGCCTCAAAAAAGTTGGTACAGGGCCATGTTTACTATGTAGTGTCCCCTTTTCTTTTAACAACTCTCTGTAAACATCAGGGAACCGAGGAGACCAGTTGCTAAAGTTTTGGGAGAGGAATGTTGGCCCGTTGCCAAATATAGGATTCTAACTGTTTAATAGACCTGGGTTGTCTTTGTTGTATATTTTGTTTCAATATCTGGACTGCAGGCAGGCCAGTTAATCACCAGTACTCTTCTACTACAAAGCCATGTAGTTGTCATAGATGCAGTATGAGGTTTAGCATTGTCCTGCCAAAATATGCCAGGTCTTAAAAAGACGTCCTCTGGATCGGAGCATATGCTGCTCTAAACCCTGGATATACCTTTCAGCATTAAATGGTGCCTTTCCAGATGTGCAAGCTGCCCATTCCATAAGCATTGATGCATCTCATACCTTCAGAGATGCAGGCTTTTGAACTGAGCACTGATAACATGCTGGAAAGATCCCCCCCCCCCCCCTTCTTTACTCTGGAGTACCCAATGTCTATGGTTGCCAAAAAAAGAGTGTCAAATTTCAATTTGTCTGATGTTCCTTTTCAACTTTGAGCTCTGGTCCAGAGAAGATGGTGTTTCCAGATTTAGTTCAGATATGGCTTCTTTGATATAGAGTGTTACCTTGCATAGAGACAGGGATTTTTTTAAAGTGTTCCTGTGCCCATGCAGTGATGTCCATCACAGAATCATACCTGATTTAATGCAGTGCTATCTGAGGCCCCAAAGATCACTGGCATCCAATATTGTGTTTTTGCCTTGTCTCTTGCGCACAGAGATTTCTCCAAATCTTTTGATATTATGTACTGCAGATATATTTTAAGTCTTTGCAATTTTACTTTGAAGAACATTATTCTGAAATTGTTTGACAATTTTAGATACAGCTTTTCACAGATTGGTGAACCTTTGCCCAGCTTTACTTCTGAGGCACTCTGGCTCTCTAAGATGCTTTGTTTTATAGCCAATCATGTTGCTAACTTGTTGTCAATTAACATAATTAGTTGCAAAATGTTCTTCTAGCACTTCCTTAATACCAGCTTTTTGTTGCCCTGCCCCAACTTTTTTTCATTGTGTTGGTGCCATTCATTTGAAAATTACCTTATTTCCTAAAATAGTACATTTTCTCATTTTAAGCATTTGATATGTTTTCTATTGGGAAAAAAGATGGATTTATGAGATTTGCATTCTGTTTTTATGTAGATTTTACACAGCGCTCCAACTTTTTTGGAATTGGGATTGTAGTGTCAATGTTTGTCTGTCTGTTTTTTAAAAACGTATTAGGATTTACTTTAATGGCGATTGTTTTCACCAGAGATTTCTACATATAATGACATGGTTCCTAAGAAATGTTAATGCCCACCTAGATAAAGGTCACCCCATAGCCCCCTTCTAAAATAGTGTAAGAGTCATGTCTTTGCTTCCATTACTCTGCATATTATTGCCCTCTGTGATCTCATACTGATAAAAAGCCATATGAATGCACTTAAGAAAAAGCACATAAAAATAAAAAGAGATTTGAGCAATGTTTATCTTTAGAAGTCTGTAGCTTTTTCTCCATCATAAAGTGAATTATTATATTTTGTAATGAAAGCTGCAAACCAGCATCTTTCAAATTCTATTCGCAAGGATCCGAAATGCACACACTATGTTTCTGTTAGATTTTATGTTGGTGGCATATTGCTCACGTCTACATGCTTGTGAATTCGAGTATCAAAGTGATGTGACCAAGAATCATGGAGGTGGAATTTTCTGGGAGATTCTGCAGGTCCGTCTATATTCCGGTGTAAGATTGATACCTGTCCATGGCTGCCATTATTCACTGTCTCATTGACAACAGCTTGTTTTTCACATTCTTATAATAAAATATATTAAAACGTGTTTTTTTTTGTTTGTTTGTTTTTTTAGGATAAGCAGTCCTGGCAGAGTGAGAGAGAAATATTTACCACCCCTGGCATGAAACATGAAAACCTCTTGCAATTTATTGGGGCTGAGAAGAGAGGGACAAACCTGGAAATGGAGCTGTGGCTAATCACTTCTTTCCATGAAAAGGTAGAATTTCCTGTTAAGCCAGGCACCTGCTGGTAAATGCTTTGCTGCATATATCACCAGGGGCCATAATTAATACTGACAAAGCGTATAACTGATATTCACTTTGTTTTATTTAGTTTGATGTAGATGTTGACTCGCCTTCAAACATTCCGTAACGTCGAACTAAAGGAAAAACTTTTTTTTCTCCTCATTTTGGATTGAGTTATGGAGAGTTATAACCCCACACACATTTTTTTGTTGCCATATATGTCCTGTTGGGGAGATTTCCCTTCACTTTCTGTTCCACAGGCAAAATAGGAAGTATGATTAGATCCCTCAAAAGTGAATGAATTCCTGGGGTCACCAAATGTGACCATTGAAAGATTTAGCCTCTCTTCTTGTTCTGGTGAGAACCCAATTTTGGAATTTTTTTTAAAGTGTAAGTCCAGGCAAAACCTAACTAAAGCTAAACCTGTTCTCTGCCACATTCTAAACTTAATCTTTCTAACCCGCTATAAAATTGCTGTACTTGCCTATTCTGCAGCCGATCCTGTCTGGTTTCCAGCGGCGGAATCTGTGTGCAGAAGAGGACCGACAACAGCTGGGAAGTGATGTCACCCATAGATTTACTATGGGGCTTCCGTTGGCTGCCTCTCCTGCACCCGCCTCCACACTGAAGCCACCGCTGACAGCTGATGCTGGGACCGGACCGGATCGGCTGCAGAATAGGTAAGTATAACGATTTTTGCTTTACAGGGTTAGATAGATTAGGTTTAGAATGTGGCAGAGAGCAGGTTTAGCATGAACTTCCACTTTAACATTTATTCTCTATGATAATGATAAGCAGAACAAACATAGAGGGTTAATCTCTCTAACGGGGGCACAGACAGCAGTGAAAACCTGACAGGTGTTTTAATCCCTCTCCACCATTTTCCAGAACTATTAAAGACTTGCCTTTAGGTATACTGTAAAGCTGAACTATGAGTTAAAAATAGGAGAATTTCTGCTACTATACTAGCCAAGTAAGATGGCCCTAAAATATGTATGCTGTGTGTGGATGGCTGCTGCATAGTATAAAATTCATACCTCTGTCTCCTCATCCATTCATAAAAAAGCTTGTATCGGTTTAATAGAATACAAGGCATTCTGTGAATAGAGGGGAGAGGAGGGGCAGGTTTTACAACCTGAACTCTCCTCCTCCAATCGCAGTTCTTTTTCAACATCCTTTTTGCAGGCCAAGCAAAGTGGCAGTTACATGGATAGGGACAAAAAATATAACACTGCCCAGGTTGTTTTTTTGATGACCAGCTTTTGATCAGTATGGTTAAAGCGGTAGTAAATTCCAAAAAAAAAATAATGTGGGCCCCCAGCCGGTTTATGTCATAATGTGCTAGCACTAGTACATTATAATAGACTTACCTTAAAATGAGGACCTCCAGGTGCGTGCTGTCAGCACTTGCACCTTAATCTGGTCTTCCTTCTGGGTTCACGCTCTCAGGTCATTTGAATGGCCAGGCTGTGATAATGTCACTCCCGCGCATGCATGCAAACGTCGTGGCGCAGCGATTTCAATGAACGGCATACTCCAGTGTGCCATCCATTCAGACCACAGTGCCCATGCGCCAGTGAAGTCCCCAACCGGTACAAAAGTGAATATCCCTAAACAATACATGTTTAGGAGATTTTCACTGTACCTTATTGCACTGAGATACGCCATTCACAAAAACGTAGTTTGATTAAATTCATACAATTTTTATTTGACACATATGTCATAAATACATTTTACCAATGGTCCATAGATTGGTGATTCTCAATGCTAAAATACTATGACACAACATATAAGCTCTAATGAGCAGGGCCCTCTGATTCCTCCTGTATATAATTGTATTGCAACCGTACATCTTGATACGTTTCATGAAGCAGCATTCATATCTTTAGGAGATATTTGTACATTGGCTGATCGGTCATCTATAGAAAGACCATGTTGTTAAAACTAAACATGTAAATCGAGGCCTTCGGGTAAGACTGCGTATGTTAAGCATTTTAATAATTAATTTTAATAAATAAATAATACACTGCTCAAAAAATTTAAAGGAACCCTTTGAAAACACATCAGATCCCACTGGGGGAAAAAAATCATGCTGAATATCTATACTGATATGGACTGGGTAATGTGTTAGGAACGATAGGATGCCACATCACTTGATGGAAATGAAAAATATCAACCTACAGAGGGCTAAATTCAAAGACACCCCGAAAATAAAAGTGAAAAAAATTATGCAGGCTAGTCCATTTTGCTAAAATTTAATTTGCAGCAACTCAAAATGGTACTCAGTAGTTTGTATGGCCCCCATGTGCTTGTATGCATGCCTGACAACGTTGGGGCATACTCCTAATGGGATGGATGGTGTCCTGGGGTATTTTTTCCCAGATCTTGACCAGGGCATCACAGAGCTCCTGAACAGACTGAGGTGCAACCTGGCGGCGTCGGATGAAGCCAAACATAATATCCCAGTGGTGTTCTATTGGATTTAGGTCAAGTGAACGTGGGGGCCATTCAATAGTATCCATTCCTTCATCCTCTGCAAATTGGCTGAATACTCTCACCATGTGAGGCCGGGCATTGTGGTGCACCAGGAGGAACCCAGGACCCACTGAACCAACGTAGGGTCTGACAATGGGGCCAAGGATTCCATACCGATACCAAATGGCAGTCAGGGTGCCATTGTCTAGCCTGTAGAGGTCCGTGCGTCCATCCATGTATATGTCTCCCCAGAACATCACACTGACCCACCACCAAACTGGTCATGCTGGACGATGTTACAGGCAGCATAATGTTCTCTGTGGCTTCTCCAGACTCTTTCACGTCTGTCACATGCTCAGGGTGAACTTGCTCTCGCCTGTGAAAAGCATAGGGGGCTAGTGGCGGACCTGCCAATTCTGGTGTTCAATGGCAAGTGCCGGGCAGTGAGCACAGGGCCCACTGGAGGACATCGGGCCCTCAGGCCACCCTCATGAAATCTGTTTCTGATTGTTTGGTCAGAGGCATTCACACCAGTGGCCTGCTGAGGGTCATTTTGTATTGCTTTGGCAGTGCTCATCCTGTTCCTCCTTGCACAAAGGAGCAGATACCGGTCCTGCTGATGTGTTTATGACCTACAGCGCTAGCAGAATATATTAATCTGAACAATTCAGTGATATAGTGACTGCTACCATATAAATCAGTATACATGTACTATACAAATCAATATGCAAACAAAAAATATATAATATAACAAATCTGTAAAAATCATTGAAGTGCTTAGTGCTCATATGAAGATAAAATAAAGTGCAACAGTGCTCCAAACTTGAAAAATGTGAGGTGCCAACACTCCCATTTCGGTGACTTCATTCACCAGAATCAATGAACCTTCAGCTTTACAGTCTAGGGGTCAAAATGGCTGTGATCTATTAATCTGGGGTATGTAGGATGGTTGCTCAAAGTCTCCTCCAGAGGCGTTGCTTTATAACAGAAAGGATACGCCACACTCCATAGATGGGGAAACAGAGAGAGCTCATAGTGAAATATCACTAGGATAAAATGTAAAGCGCAAACTAGGCGCCACTTACAGGATAGCTGGCAAAAACAGGCATCAGTGAGAACATCCGAGTCCGCCGCTGAATGGCTTGCGTTCCACAGAGACGGAAATTGCGTCAATGGTTAGCGTGAATCGGAAGTGTGTCAACGCGTTTCACCCCTCCTCCATTGCATCATCAAAGGACATCACTTCCGCTTCCTTGCAATCTATTTATACCTGAGGGGAGATAAATCACTCCTCCCTCTGGGGAGAAGGGAGAGACCAATTACGATCAGTGTAAACATACACCAACTTCCCCAATACACCAACTGCCGTAATAGCAAACATGCCATTTGGCTAACATATTACAACAAATCATATAATGCTATAGACATCACAAAAGATTTCCAATACATGATTGTAAAATAACAAAATGTTATTAAATAAAATTTAATTGAATAGAATTTAAATCAAAAGAATAATATGTGTATGTTCGAAAAAATACATGATCAACTTAAATGAAGAAAAAACCCTTAAATGGTGTTACCAATTGGACAAAAAACAATTGAGATCCAGCTCAATGTTGAGACCATGAGGACTCAACGTACAAAGCATATGGATCCATTGGGTCTCATTCTGTGAAATAGCCCATTTAGGTTGGATCCTCTCTCCAGTGCTCCTCTATACCACATAATGTGCAGCTCCTTGGATCTCTATTATGAAACCATCTAAAGTGGTTGGACAGACTGTGATGCTTATAGCCCTTTTTATTTCTATTAACATGTTCCCTGAGCCTTATCCCCAATTTCCTTGTGGTCTTCCCCACATATTGGAGACCACAAGGACAGGACAAAAGGTACTTAACGTGTGGTCCCACCCCACAGGTAATGATTTTTTTTTTTATTTCAAACTACCTACCCTGAGAAAAACCTTAAATTTTAAAATAAGGGTCAGTGCCCATCAATGCAGCCTTATCAGTGTCCATCTGCAGCCTCACCAGTGCCCATCAATGCAGCCTGATCCATGCCCCTCTGCAGCCTCTAACATGCCCATCATTGCAGCCTCTAATGTGCTGTTATTGCAGCCTGTCTAGTGCACATCTGCAGCCTCTAACATGCCCATCTGTAGCCTCTAATGTGCCCATCACTGTAGCCTGTTTACTGCACATTTGCAGCTTCTAACATGCCCATTATTGCAGCCTGTTTAGTGCCCATCTGCAGCCTCTAACATGCCCATCATTGTAGCCTGTTTAATGCACATTTGCATCCTCTAATGTGCCCATTATTGCAGCCTGTTTAGTGCCCTTCTGCTGCCTGTTTAGTGCCCATCTTCAGCCTCTAATGTGCCCATTATTGCAGCCTGTTTAGTGCCCATCTGCAGCCTCTAACATGCCCATTATTGCAGCCTGTTTAGTGCCCTTCTGCTGCCTGTTTAGTGCCCATCTTCAGCCTCTAATGTGCCCATTATTGCAGCCTGTTTAGTGCCCATCTGCAGCCTCTAACATGCCCATTATTGCAGCCTGTTTAGTGCCCTTCTGCTGCCTGTTTAGTGCCCATCTTCAGCCTCTAATGTGCCCATTATTGCAGCCTGTTTAGTGTCCAACTGTAGACTCGCCTTTGCTGATCATTGTAGTCTCGCCAGTGCTGGATTACACAGATCCGCGATCTCCTGTGTATCCGGCGCTCAGTCAATCACAGTCCCATCCGGCTCATATGATGGACAGAACAGTGGTCCAATGCCGGGCCGGGGGGGGGGGGGGGGGGCGGGACTGTGTGTGACTGAGCACCGGATACACAGGAGATCGTGGCTGTTTTCCATTTCCTTTATGTATGGTAAGATCCAGGAAATTCACCATTTGGTGACTATAAGCTTCTGAGAAGGAAATATCATAGGAATTCCCATTTCCTCACGAAAGCTACAGAATGATTCCTGTGATCTTGCCCATACTAACACAATATCGTTTATGTATCTCTTATAGAATCTGAGCGCTGGTATATTTCTATCATAAATAGCTTCCTTCTCAACACAGGAGAGAGGAGGAATGGAGACCATGGTATCCCATGGCACCTCCTCAACCATAACTAGATGGAGAAAGAAGAGAAGGATGAGAGGATGTAGAGGAGGCAAAAAGAGAAACATAATGGAAGGAATTTCCAACTCGAGCGATGCTATTTTTTTAGCAGATGAGCTCAATGTTTTAGGATTCTGTCTCAAATATGCTTTAGACAGGAATCTAAATAAATTTGATGTTTTTATTGAGTTCCAGAAACCTTTCAGAAAAATTAGTATTAAAAAGTTTTATGCAAAGAATAGCCCATCAGCGGACCAACCCATAGAGGAGTATCAGCATACCTCTCTCAAAATGATTCAATTTTTAATCCTAAAACCACTAACAATCATTTTGTTGAGGTGTTCAAGTCTTTGGTTAACACAAGAGCCCCAAATAACACAATTGCATGCCCATAAGCGCCTGGAGCATCCCACATCACTGCACAGGCTGGAGTTGCACTTAAAAATGTACTGTACCGACTTAAGAACAAACCTACATTTCCTATCTTGTTCGTAACCCGGGGACTGCCTGTATAGGGTCCAGATATTGCCTCACGCTACCAGTAGTGACACTGACCCTAGCCAAAACTAGTGATAAACAGTCCAAAAAGAGGAGTAGGGGAAAAAGTCAGTGGCCTCTACTTGTAATACCATTCCTGTTTTGGAGGTCGTCTCATTGTTGCCAATCTAGTGTACCCGTTGGTAATTTCATTAACACCAATGCGGCTAAACCTGATTACCAACCTCCTCTGCTACTTAACTGACCAGATCAATATCCCAGGCATTTAATTGACTTGATGCTATACTCTGATTAAAAAGTGTTCTTCTAGTTTTTTTGAGCAGTGTATATGTCTTCACCTGGGTCATGCTTACATATTTAGTTTAACAACTTGGTCTTTCTATAGATGACTGATCAGCCAATGTAGAAATATCCCCTAAAGGAGTAAATGCTGTTTCACAAAACATGTTGAGATGTAGAGATGTATGGCATGGCCCGCTCATCCTTCTTTTGGTCTATATATGTTGTTTCATAGTATTTCTTAGCATTATGAATCGCCAATCTATGTACCATTGGGAACATGTTTTTATGCTATATGTATTGAAAAAAAACGATGAATTTTATCGAAGTACGTTTTTGTGAATGGCGTAACTCTTTTTAAAAGTTCCGTGGGCACTGTAATTGTATGAGTTAGTTCATGCTTTGGGGACTGAGCTATGCCCCACTCCTTATGAACGTAAGCCAATATTCATAATTGTTTTGTTCACACTACAACTGCAATTTTTTTGCAACACTTCAGAGCCCACCTGAAGTCACTGACCATTTCTGCAACGCAGCAAAGCTGGGCTGCTTAGACAGGAATAAAATCTCACTTGACGCTTTAACCAATTTGTTTGTCGATTATTAAAGTATACTTAAAGTGTTACTAAACCCACAACAGTAAAAACAGTCTGTATATGCAGTAAAGCATGCTTGTTATACTCACTGTGGAACTTAATACACAGTTTGGTGTGTATTGCTAGAGAGTTTTTTTTCTTGAGAGGGTGTATGTCATCAGCACAGGGCCAATCAACACTGTCCAGACAGAGGGTCAGGGGTCCTGCAGTCAGAGGTCCTGCAGCCTCATAGGATAGCCAGAGTGGAATGAAATCTCCTACAAGCTTTATCCAGACACTGATAGAAGTCACAAGACTGCTATATACTGCTGATGAGAAAAGGTATTTAGCAGTTTATATTTACTAAAACCAGGGCTTTTTTTCAGGGGGAACTTGGTGGAACTCAGTTCCAACACCTCTGGCTCAGACCCTTTGGTGCCTGCTCACCACAATCACTTGTAAACACAGAAGTCTGGTTTCTGTGTTTACAAGTGACAGCTCTGCACTATGTATGTAATGCAATCCTGGTATTTAATGCCCCTTTAAGACCCTCCTACTGTTTTTGTGAAATTTGACTGAACACACCCACTATTTGATGTGATTTGGAGGGTGTGTGTAGGGGGTGGGGCCGTGGTTAAGTTCCAGCACTTATTGTTTATGAAAAAAAGCCCTGTCTAAAACTATTGCATTTCCATGTTCTGTGTACTGTGGGAGACCAGATATAGTGAATGCAGGGTCCTGGGTTTAGTAACACTTTAAGATCGCTTGTCCACCTAAGTCTACCCTTATCCACAGGGCAATAACACTGCTGCATGATTTTACTGCAGAATAAACAGCGTTGTCACCATGTTCAACAAACTTGAAAAATAACACTGGCATGATCAACAAGTAATAGAACAGTTGCTCAGTGCTAGTGACTACATCATATGTCATTTTTTTAATTTTTCCCCAGACTTCCACTTCAACGTCCACTTAAAATTCTAGTGTACAGAAAGATATAGGGAGTATACATTTGGATTTATTATTACAATGTTTATCTGACAGTCACTTTTTCTATAATTCACAATTTTCATGTTTACGTTTTGCTTTACCATATGTTCAGGATTGTGTATGTAGATTCTCCCATCATTGAATTTTTTATCATGACAGTGATGGGAGACCAACTGCTGAGATTACAGGATAAGTCACCGCCTGAGCAAACTGATGAAATGAGCAATAATCACAGTGCACTACCACTGAGTGAGTAGCACAAGCCACATATGTAATGAGCAAGCATTTCTGCTCTTTTCTACATATGTAGCTTAGAAACTATACATAGAAAATAACGCTTTTTTTCCCCTAAGACGTTAACGTATGCTGAGAGGAGTGTATTTACATTTGATTGATCACATTAATAGACAGTGTATTCCCTATGAGAAATCCTAACTCAAATCTACAGCCTGTAAGGCACGCACAAGTGGAAACCAAATAGGATCAGCCATCCGCTTTATAAATTCTATTAACCTCATCAATTCTGTGATAAGTAACTATGAATGTTCATTAGCCGAATGAACAAACTTTGGTTCGGGTATAGCTGTATTTTAATAAATCGCACTCTTAAGGCAGCCTTGCCTCTCTTCTCCCATGTTTAATGTATAGCGGGAAACACAGACACTGTTGGACTGCAGAACAAGAACAATGGATACATCAACTCGAAACTGAGAAACGTGCCTAAAATCCTGTTTTATAATTGTATATAATGAAAACCAGAATGGTAAATCTGTACTGATAAAAAAATATATTTTCATAAATCAATGTTATCCATTCTGTTTAAAAAAAAAAAAAAAGAAAAGAAAAATTCCCAGCCTCACCCCCTCCTTCATGATCTGCACCTCTGTATTCTGTGTGCCTTTTATAAATTTATATTGTACGGCTTCCTAAAAGTGGCATGAGATTTAAAACACCGCATGGAGATTGTAGAAGTAACTGTGACATCTAGTGGCCAGATTGATATTGCCGTTTCTGCCACTAAGCAATGGAACGGGGCACTTCACACGTTTTACCGAGTTAGGGATAATTGCACTTCCTGCATTATGTTCATTTAAAATGTCCATTCTTAAAAAAAAATTATATGACTTCCCGTTGTGTTTTTGCTCCAGGGCTCTCTGACAGACTACCTAAAAGGAAACGTCATAAACTGGAACGAATTATGCCACATTGCGGAGTCTATGGCACGAGGGCTGGCATACCTTCATGAAGACGTGCCTCGTTGTAAAGGCGAAGGGCACAAGCCTGCCATTGCTCACAGGTACGAATGAATCCTAGTTCTTCAACATGTATGAGAATGTAAACCTCTTGCAAGTAAGTCATGGGGCTCAAATCAAGCTTTCTCCAAAGGGAACAGTTTTATGTCCCGTGAAAATAAACCAAAATTAAAAATTTGCTTTTTTTGTAGTCAGCATTGTTTTTGCAGATACATCCCCTGTGCTAGAGTCACCAGATGTTAAGGGGAGCCACCAGCCTGGTAACGGTGGCAGCCAGGGTCTCTCCTGTGCTTGATTTCAGCAGCAAAGGTCTCCTGCAGATTTCACAGGTGTTGTTAATTAGCCCGGGCTGACAGCCAATAACCCAGTGCTGAAAAGCTGTGGCTAGTTGCAGTGGCTCTCGCGCCACTTGGAGAAAGAAAGGCAGCCCTACAAAGCTGGAAGGACAAACTGGTTTCATCCCGTCACTATTCAGTGATAGCAGGCCAGTGAGCCCCATTTCCGTCCTAAATCTTTAAAGTGCAAATTAATTTGTGCCGCAGGAGACGATTAATTTTTAAAGTCATTATGAGTCATTCTCCGTTATCTCGCACAACAAGACAGCACAGAAGCAGTGACACAGACTTTGTGATCAACTATTAAATTCCTCTGTCCAGAGTACCAGTTTGTGCCAATTTAAAAAAAAAAAAAAAAAACCTTCACTACTTCTTGCATGGGAATGTTTTAAATGAAAAGCTGTTGATAAATCAACTGCAGATTTGTTAACAACTAACAAAAGCACAACAGAAGGACTTTAAATGTGCCTTTGAGAACTGAGTCCACACTTGATTTGTATTAAAACTTAACAAATTTAATTAGATTACATGTTAAAAAAGACATTAAAATGTCATAGTGTACGACATTTCAAAGTCATACACTATATGATATCAATATCAAGAAATATATCATAGAAAAAAAATGTGTGTATATATATAATTACAAGATAACATTTATATATACAGTGAGGGAAAAAAGTATTTGATCCCCTGCTGATTTTGTATGTTTTCCCACTGACAAAGAAATGATCAGTCTATAATTTTAATGGTAGGTTTACTTTAAGTGAGAAACAGAATAACAAGAGTATTTCAAAAAAGTTATACATTGAAATGCATTTCAATGAGTGAAATTAGTATTTGATCCCTTATCAATCAGCAAGATTTCTGGCTCCTGGGTGTCTTCTATAAAGGGAGTGCTGCTAAACTTTAGCCTGTATAAAAGACACCAGTCCACAGAAGCAAGCAATCAATTAGATTCCAATTTCTCCCCCATGGCCAAGACCAAAGAGCTGTCCAAGGATGTCAGGGGCAAGATTGTAGACCTACACAAGGCTGGAATGGGCTACGAGACCATCGCCAAGCAGCTTGGTGAGAGAGTGACAACAGTTGGTGCGATTATTAGCAAATGGAAGAAACGCAAAATAACTGTCAATCTCCCTTGGTCTGGGGCTCCATGCAAGATCTCACCTTGTGGAGTTTCAATGATCATGAGAATAGTGAGGAATCAGCCCAGAGCTACACAGGAGAATCTTGTCAAGCATCTCAAGGCAGCTAGTCACCAAGAAAACAATTGGTAACACACACCGTGAAGGACTGAAATCCTGCAGCACTGCAAGGTACCCTGCTCAAGAAAGCACATGTACTGGCCCCTCTGAAGTTTGCTAATGAACATCTGATTTATTCAGAGGCGAAGTGGGTGAAAGTGTTGTGGTCAGAGGAGACCAAAATCAAGCTTTTTGGCATCAACTCAACTTGCTGTGTTTGGAGGAGGAGGAATGCTGCCTATGACTCCAAGAACACCATCCCCACCATCAAACATGGAGGTGAAAACATTATGCTTTGGGGGTGTTTTTCCGCTAAGGGGACAGGACAACTTCACCACATCATAGGGACAATGGACAGGGTCATGCACCGTCAAATCTTGAGTGAGAACCTCTTTCCCTCAGCCAGGGCATTGAAAATGGGTCGTAGATGGGTATTCCAGCATGACAATGACCCAATACACATGGCCAAGGCAACAAAGGAGTGGCTCAAGAGGTCCTGGAGTGGCTTAGCTAGTCTCCAGACCCTTAATCCCATAGAATATATGGGAGCTAAAGGTTCGAGTTACCAAATGTCAGCCTCAAAACTCTAATGACTTGGAGAGGATCTGCAAAGAGGAGTGGGACAAAATCCCTCTTGAGATGTGTACAAACCTGGTGGCCAACTACAACAAATGTCTGACCTCTGTGATTGCCAACAAGGGTTTTGCCACCAAGTACTAAGTCATATTTTGCGGAGGGGTCAAATACTTATTTCACTCATTAAAATGCAAATCAATTATAACCTTTTTGAAATGTGTTTTTCTGGATTTGGTGGTTTATTTTATTTATTTTTTTGTCAATATGTTACTTATATGTAAATGCAAATGTGTGTGTGTGTATATGTGTGTGTGTGTGTGTGTGTGTGTGTGTGTGTGTGTGTGTATATATATATATATATATATATATATATATATATATATATATATAATATAATATAACATTTTTTATGATCTATTTCTTTTTTTATATATATCTTTAGTCCGAGCTATATACATAGTACCCAATTTATGTGGTCCTGAAGAAGCAGGGAATCCCTCGAAACACGTAGACCAGCGTAGTATCAAATTACTGACCAACTGAATTTAAACAATATATCCACTTTATATTCTCAATCTGTACTGTATGGTATACACTATGATGTTTTAATGTCTTTAACATGTAATCTAATAAAATTTGTTAGGTACACAAAGGAATCACAAAGGCACATTTGAAGTCCCAATTTGTCCTTCTGTTGTGCTTTTGTTAAAGTGGCTGTTAACCCACTTCTATAAAATGCTCCTCTCCCCTCTGTAAAATGACAATAAGTACCCCTGTGCCCGTGTTATACAATAAATATGCTTATCTGTACCGCTAACACATCGGCTCATGGCGCTCAGGTGCCTCCTCTCTACTCACCGACTGACAGGTCCATCGGGGGGGGGGGGGAGCACTACCGCTGATGTTACAGAGAGGATAGGAGCATTTTAAACTTAATATGAGGGCGGAGCAGACAGGTAGGTAGGGGAGGGAGGAGGAGGACACAGGAGCAGAGAGGAGAATAGATAGCAGGCTGCGGATGATGGAGGCACGTAAACTGACCAAGGTGTCAGGGCTCAGCAGCCATGATACACCGTGGTCAGTTTACATAGGGGAGTGTATAGCCAGGCAGGATCAGACAGGTATTTTTAGGTGTTACAGGGGTCCAAATGACACAGCACAAGCACTGTGCTGTAAAACATGCTTTAACCGCTTGCTAACCAGCCGCCGTCATTAAACAGCAGCAGGTTGGCACGGCTGTGCGAATTGCCATAGGTGCACGTCGGCCGCTTTAAGAGCGATAGGGGGTGCAGCGTGACACAGGAGCCGATGCGTGTGGCCGCTGGATGTCCACCGGCCACGCGGGATCACTCCACAGAGAGCCAGAACGGGGATCTGTGTATGTAAACAAACAGATCCCCGTTCTGACAGGGGAGTAGAGAAGGATCTGCTGTTCCTAGTGACCAGGAACAGCTATCTCTCGCCCCCTCCAATCAGTACACCCCCCCGTTAGAAACACCTTCCTAGGGAACACTTAACCCCTTGATCGCCCCCTAGTGTTAACCCCTTCCCTGCCAGTGACATTTCTACAGTAATCAGTGGCGCAAATGTCACTGGTCCCAAAAAAGTGTCAAAAGTGTCTGATCTGTCCGCTGCAATGTCGCAGTCCCGCAAAAAATTGCAGATCGCCGCCATTACTAGTAAAAAATAAATAAGTAAAAATGCCATAAAACTATCCCCTATTTTGTAGACGCTAAAACTTTTGTGCAAACCAATCAATATACGCTTATTGCGATATTTTTTTTATTTTTTTTTTTTTTTACCAAAAATATGTAGAAGAATACATATTGGCCTAAACTGATGACATTTTTTTTACATTTTTTGGGGGGTATTTATTATAGCAAAAAGTAAAAAATATTGGGGTTTTTTTATTTAAATTGTCGGTCTTTCTTTGTTTATAGCGCAAAAAATAGAAACCACAGAGGTGATCAAATACCACCAAAAGAAAGCTCTATTTGTGGGGAAAAAAGGACATAAATTTTGTTTGGACACCACCGTGCAATTGTCAGTTAAAGCGACGCAGTGCCGTATCGCAAAAAAATGGCCTGGTCATTAAGTGGTTTAGGGAACAGGATCTGTTTTGGGGTTTTTTTGGGTTTAACAAACGCTTTAATGTTAAAATTTGGGATGATGCCAATGAGAACTTGAATAATACCTATAAAGGGCATCCCACCCCAGCTTTACAATTTAGTGTTGTTCACAACTAACTCTTACAGCTGTCCGGGGCTGCAGGTTTAGTGGCTGTAAGCACAAAGAAATGGTTTACCCAATGTGAGGCAGCCAGGTTTGTAAACGTTCAAGATGATTTATTAAAGTAGTTAGGAATCTCAAAGTGTATTGAACTGAAAAAAAAAAAAGAATCTCAAAATGTACTGTATGTACAGTGAAAACTTTTATCCATTCATTTCATGGTAGGCACAGAACATGACAGACCGGATTCTGCCTGAAAGGGACAGGAACCGGAAGTTCTACATTTTGTCTCCTCAAGGACCCCAGTCATTTTTCTGTCCCTTTCAGGTGTAGAGGGACAGGACAAAAACAAAATACTGTTGCATGATCTGATTCTGTCCAAAATAAACTATTTTAAATAACCAGCATGTTATACTTACCTATTCCTATGTAATGGCTTTGCACAGAGCAGCCCTGATCTGCTTCTTTTTGGGTCCCCTGCCAGTGGCCCTTGCTCATCCCCCTGCCGAGTGCCCCATTAGGAAGCCTTTTGCGATGGGGCCCACTCCTTTGAATGGACGTTGTCAATTCACACACATTCAGCCGCAGCACAGAGCTCTGAAGAATCAGCACGTGTATGCCATTTCTACAGAGCTCATGCGTGGGTGACATCATTGGCTGTAGAGACAGTGAATATCTCCTAAATGGTGTATATTTAGGAGATATTCTTTACACCTACAGGTAAGTTTTTTTTTTTTTGCTTTTTTTTTTTTTATAAGCTTTCCTGCAGGTACAAGTGTCCAATGGAAGTTGATTACGACTTTAAAACCGACATATATTTAAAATTAAGGACAAGGGACATTACTTCCCTTCAGTAAGATGTGTTCCCTGTGTGCTGTGTCCTTGTTCAACAGAAATCTTCTGGTGAAGCGGGGGTTAATAGAACTAAGGGAGTCTTCCAGCTCCTCCATTCACAGAAGCTGTACTATAGCTCCTATGAATGAAAAAATATCTGTGAATGAAGGACAAGTGGATGGTTAAAAGGTCCACCCTCTACATTCATATATGATGTTTCATTCATAGGAGCTGTGATACGGCCTCTGTGAATGGATCTTCACCCTCAGGGGAGACTTCCCTCCTCTAGACCTCCCTCCCCTCCGCTGCCAGAATAGGGATGTCTTTTTTTTTTTTTTTTTTTATTAATAAAGTGTGGTTGCATCGCATAGTAGCCCATTATGTGTCAGTTACCTGAAACCGAAACCCGCAATGTCACCGTTGTCCCCATAGCAGGAAGCATCCATCTTCGCCCTCCTTCCTTCCAGGGTGTACAACCACTTTAACCGCCACATGCGCATACAGTGCCGAACCTTCAGAGCCCGTGCCATAAATGGCGGCTCCTGCATGCATGCAGGGGAGTGATGTCATCACTTCTCCGGCCACTCATGTAGCCAGAGGACATGAACACGAAAGGAAGATCGGGGCAAGATGTCAGCCCACTCATCGGTGACAGCGCGGTGCTTTGTTCTAAGGTAAGTCTCATCGGTATGCATCACAAACTAGCACATTATGACATGGCCTTTCAGGAAATTTCTTTTTTTTTTTTTTTCAACAACTGCAGTTTACTACTACTTTATGTTCCCTTTGAAGCAATACAGTTTTGTGTTTTTTTTTTTATGTAGTGTCAGTTTTCTGCATGTTCAGTATAAATGTGCTAATATGTATAACGTATGCAGTATTTGCTTTTTTTGTATCATTTAAAATTATTTTTTTAAATAATTGGTCACACTGCACAGATGAGCTGAATTTATTGCTAGCATTTTTTTGATTTAGAAGTTTTTTTGAGTGCACACGTCGGTCCACAAAGAACAAATATTGCACAGGCTATCACTCTCTAAAATACTGCTAAATTCAAGATGGCAATAAATGTGAGTTTCAGTGATGTGCGTGTTAATGTATGCAGTTAGGAATAGTGTGTGGTAGTGATAAAATAATGCTTTGTAATATAAAATGACAAAATAAGGCTTTCAGCTGTTACAGTATATTTGTTGACTTCACATGAAAGCATAAAGACTCCATATCGTCGAAATATTTTTAGTCAATTAAATATTTTTAGGAGAAAACTTTAATGAGATAAAATAACTCCCCTATCCTCTATATTATACTCTTTATCTACAGAGAGGCATCTCTGCTGTCCTGTAGACCCATTACAGGCTTGTTAGTGGACTTAATTCAAGAATCTTTGTGTGGTCTCCTGGTTACCTGATTCATACTGAATGTTCGTTGTCTTTCAAACTACGGTAGTGACATCAATTTAGTGACCACGTGCAGCCCAGGCTAATGACAAAATACTCCTAACTATTAGCCCGTTATTTATTAGCCAGGGCCTGAGAGATGCATTCTTGTACCTTGTAAGTGAAAGAAATGTGTTTCTCATTCACACAAGCCTTGAGTCTTCTAAGGAGACAGCATGGACAACTCACAGCAGGGAGAGTTGCCGTTTCACGCTGCAGCCTACCCATTATCCAAAATATAAATGTGCTGATGGCCCCTCAGTAATGGCCCTGCCAGTGCAGATGGACCAAGTCTCAAGCTGGGTGAAACTGATTTGCTCTGACTAATATGCTCACTACCAAAGTGTTATGTGGCAAATGAGATGCTTCTTCTATTTCATGGCTTTCTGTGGGAGCATTACAGTCACCTGAATGGCTTCCTGTTTGTCACCTAGAAGACTCGTACCAGAGTCTGGCCTTATATTCCTATCAGCAGTAGTTTATTTTCACCCCTCATTTGTGCTGTCTGCTGGATTTTAATAAAAGTGGAAGATTACAGGAAACAATAGAATACTACTCAATCAATAAATAATGCAAGGCACGAAGGGCTATATTCAAAGGGCAGTAACCCTTTATAGCCAAGCCATTTGCTGAAATCAGAGTTTGTATAAAATTGATTCTGAGTGCTAAAATTATATATACACATACATACATATATATATATATATATATATATATATATATATATATATATATATATATATATATATATATATATATATATATATATATATATATATATATATATATTTTAGCATGTTCTTATCAGTTTAAAAAAAAATAAAAAATAAGACGCTGCTGAAATTCGACTGCTTTCTTCTTCACTACTTTGGAAAGATTTGTTCCTATTTCGTCTTTCTCAAATTATTGAAGTGAACCCATCCTAGCCCAAACAGTACCTACTGTACAGGCACCAAAGTAAATCTGTTAATTGTCCCATCAATCCATTTGGAGTCCCTTGGATCCTAGGCTAAAGTTATACGCAAGGTTTTATCACGACCAAGTTGAATTAATCCCGGTCCCTCCTTGTTCTGATCCCCACACCACTATTGAGAAGTTTCGTTTCGGGAACCTGTACTGCCCACTGAGTAGAGCTACACGATTCTGGCCAAAATGAGAATCACGATTTTTTTTGCTTAGAGTAAAAAATCACAGTTCTCGTGGCGTAAAATCTTTCACATTATACAAAAAAAATTGGGCTAACTTTTTTTTAATTCATTAAAGTGTAATTTTTTCCCAAAAATTTCATTTGAACGACTGCTTTGCAAATACAGTGTGACATAAAATATTGCAGCAGCCACCATTTTATTCTCTAGGGTCTCTACTAAAAAATATATATATATATATATATATATATATATATATATATATATATATATAATATATATATATATATATATATATATATATAAATGTTTGGGGATTCCAAGTAATTTTCTAGCAAAAAAAAAAAAAATGTTTTTAACTTGAAACCAACAAATGTATGTATTCAAACCAATTTACCACAATATTGCCCCAGCAGAAAGGGAGTTTACTCTTTAGGCCGCATTCACGTGGATGTAATTCTATGCATTTATAGGCCATTTATAAACAATTATATTTGTAATGATTTTAGTATACTTCCCAACTGTCCCTGATTCTGCAAAACCGTCCTGGATGTTGACACACATCTTGCAGTCCCATGGCCCTAGAATTGTCACACAACACCCCACTGTCTTCTGTTGCTATTCTGCACAGTGAATGCAGTGCAGGGGAAAAAGACAGCCAGCATTAAATAGTAGCTGGTCCGCAATTCAGGAAGTGTACGCCATCATTCTAACTTCTGGAACTGCACGCTGAATGTCTTCTCCATTCCCAGGTGTCCTTCATTCTTAGGCTCTAAAGTTTGAGGCATGTTTTATAGCAGAACCCTGAGATTTTCAAAAAATCCCCCATTAGTACACCCCCCATACACACACACACAGAAAACACTAAACAGTTATTACATTTCTTACCATTTAAGAGATATGATTGAATTTTCAGGAAGTCAGCTCTGTGATTCAAAAAATGCATCATCTTTTCTGGCAGGGAGGATCTCTTAGAACAGTGATTGCATCATATTCTCTTCTCTCTCTTTAACTGTAACCAGCCTACATTTTTCAATGAATTCTTGGGATGGGAGTGAATGTGGTACACTAGTGAGGTACACTAGGCTTGTAAATGTGAACAAGCCCACTTCAACATAAATCACACCCCTCATTCTGCTGCCAGCAAGCCATACATACCACACGGTATGATAGGTTACACCCTTATAAATGCAGTGCAGCATGTCTGGGACCACCAGTGCCGCTTGTCAGGACCACCAGTCAGACCACCATGTGAGGGACCACCAGTGCTGCTTGTCAGGGACCACCAGTGCTGAATGTCAGGGACCAACATGTCAGGGACTACCAATGCCGCTTGTCAGAGACCAACAGTGTCGCTTGTCAGGGACCACCATGGCAGGGACCATCAGTGCCGAATGTTAGGGACCACCAGTGTAATGCCAGGATTATTGTCAGTAATCACTTGTATGACACAGATCTCCTACTGTGTCAGATATTGTATGTGAGAACACCGATCGCTGATCTCCCGCCCCCGCCATTATTATGATTGACAGCACACTGTTCCTATAACAGCGGGGGGGAGGGAGATCAGCGATCGGTGTTCTCATATAACAATACCTGACACAGTGGGAGATCCCCGCTGTGTCATACAAGTAATTACTGATGATAATCCCCGCTGTGCACGGAGATAGCAGGGGGGGGGGGGGTCGGATTGCTGGCAGGAGGAGAGAGGAGAAGGAGGACACCTCCTCCATGGGCGGCACAGAGCAGGGGCTGTGAGACCCCATCCGCCTCCAACATGTCTGCTTCCTTCCTGCTCGTTTACTGAGGACTACAACGGGGCGTGTCAGACCGCTGGCTGAGCTTAGGAGAAGGATAGAAGCCAGCGGTTTTACAAACGGGATGTCGGCAGACAATAACGTTTTTTCAGCAAGTTCAGCAGCCTATTACAGAGGAACCACAGAGCTCAGAAGAACATGGATGGCAAAGTTGGTGAAAGTAGGAGATCAGTAACAAGGACATGGAAAAATAATTTTGGCCGGGGTTCTGCTTTAAATATATAATGCACCCTGTTTGTGCTTCATAAATCAATTTCTCCTGCTGTGTTTGAGTGAATGCAGGCTTACAGTTCCAACAACTTTAACCACTTGCCTTCCAAAAGATTTACCCCCCTTCATGACCAGGTTGTTTTTTGCAGTACGGCACTGCGTTACTTTAACTGACAACTGCGCGGTCATGTGATGCTGTACCCAAATAAAATTTGTCTTTTTTTTCCCCACGAATAGATTTCTTTTGGTGGTATTTGATCACCTCTGCGGGTTTGATTTTTTGCGCTATAAACAAAAAAAGACCGACAAAAAGCCAAAAAAAAAAACAGTCATTTTTAGCTTTCTACTATAAAACATATCCAATAAAAAGTATTGAAAAAATCTAATTTCTTCATAATTTTAGGCCAATATGTATTTTTGGTAAAAAAAAAAAAAATCCCAATAAGCATATAATGATTGGTTTGCGCAAAAGTTATAGCTTTTACAAACTATGGGATATTTTTATTTATTTATTTTTACTAGTGATGGTGTTGATCAGCGACTTATAGCTGGACTGCGATTTTGCGTGGACAAATTAGACACGAACTGACACTTTTTGGGGACCAGTAACACGAATACAGTGGTCAGTGCTAAAAATTATGCACTGTGACTGTTCTAATGACACTGGCTGGGAAGGGGTTAACATCAGGGACGGTCAAAGGGTTAACTGTGCCTAGTTGGTGTTTTCTTACTGTGGAGGAGGTGTTTGTACTAGGGGAAGGCATGGATTGGTGCCCCTGCTTTGCATAAACCTGGGATCCATGCCTTCTGTACTGAAGGATCAGTGGGTTGCCGGTGGACATTGAGTCCGCCATATCTGTCGCTAAGCCCCCCGATGTGTATAATCACAGCAGAAGCAGGCCGGCAGCTTCTCGCATGTGTGCCTCAGACCCGGAAGTGTCGGGTCACGTACTAGGTGCACAGAGTGGCTGCCCTGCCTCAGTATATCTACGGTGGGTGGTCTGCAAGTGGTTAATATTTTTCCTACCACCTCCACTGCTGCCCAGAACCCTACAAGTCAACTACAGCAGGGGTTCCTCAACCTCAGTCCTCAAGTACCCCCAACGATCCATGTTTTTAGGCTTTCCTTTGCACAGCTGCTTTAAATCAATATCAATGACATGGTATTGATAAGAGTTATTTTTCCTAAGGGAAGTTCCCAAAACATGTTGGCGGTACTTGTGCATTGAGGCTGAGAACCACTAAGCTACAGGAATAAGATCAGACAGTGCTGCTTGGCTTTTTCTTACTGTGGCCTCAGAAACCAAATTTTTCAATGGTTTTCCAAGACAAAGCTATATCTGCATGTCCCAGCTTATAGTTTAAATTCCTGACCTTCTGAAGGTGGACCATCATGTCTCTCTGGGGAAACAAAAGCCCAAACAGTTCTGCAATCAGAGCTACTGGTGTTACCATAACTGATCCACGGAGTCTTCAAGTTGACAGACCCTTGCCGATCGGTAGATTTTGGCATGTCTGTTGGACTTCCACTTTTATATTAACAATAGAAAACCACTTTTTAAGAGCAAACAAGAAAGGTAACTTTGTGAACTGCTTTTTGTATTCAGGAAGCGTTGCAATTGTGTTCAAAATCAGCCGTTTCAATGAATATACCTAATTTCAGAATCCAATCATTTTCTCCAATCCCTTGAAATCAGATTGTGTCCCCTGTATATGGGTTAAAGTTCTAAAACACTTTGTGTGACTAGGGAGTAAGGGTGGTTGAGTGGCTAATATTTAGTCCTTGTATTGTTGGGGTTCTGGCTTAAAATCCTATATTACCTTACTGAGTATGTATGTTCCTCATGTATTTGTGTGGGTTTTATTGAATCCACTGATTTTCTTTCCACCATCAAAAAACAAGCTTACAGGTATACTAGTTTGCTTTCATCCAAATAAGCCCAGCTTTTATGTGCCTGTGAGTAATGCCAAGTACACATGATCAGAAAGTCGGACAAAAAAATACCGCTTTTCAAAGCGATCGTACAATAATCTGATCTAATTAGTACGCAGCTTTCAAAAGCCAATCACGACAGTTCATGTAAAATTATTCAAATCGACAATCACAAACATTTTATTTTTCTTTTAATCAGTATAATATTCATCCGAAAAATATCGAAGACCAAGACCATGCATGCTCAGAAACAAAATAATACATTACAGTACTATACATAATATCACTTCCCAAGTTGTGTTCTGTTGTGTGAGAATTTTCATAACTTGACCTTAACCAATAACCTATTGGTTTTCAATATGAAAACAAAAAACGAACAAATGATCATTTCTTCAATATTCTCATTGTGTGTAAGAGGCTTATGCCTGTGGTAGGGATTGTAAGCTCCTTTTGTAGACCTGGAATTGTGAAGAGTTTTTAGTTTTCTTTGTAAACAACTGTAGTACTTACCAGTACTATATAAATAAAATAAATTATTAAATGTAAAGGGTAAAAGCACAAAATTACAGCTTTACAGTCCATGCAGTAGCAATGAAATGTTTGGCGGTGTGGAACTTTAAAGGCAATGGATTCTACTATAAACGTGAGGCAATGAGCCAATTAAAATGATTCACTTTTTAACTCAGGGAAATCACTGGTGCTTGGCACTAAGTGAAATGAATCGTGAAATTCCAATAATTACATTTTTTGTTTGTCGAACAATTCATATTTATAAAGGGAAAAGCATACAGTAAAGCCTTCGCAGATATGTTAATAGATGTGGACACAGCTGAAAGAACTTGACATATGCAAATCTAAAAGAGGAAAAAAAAAAAAAAATCAGCCATCAGAATGTATTATTCAACACACACCCAAAATAATATGTACTGTAGTGTATTTAAATAGAATGAATCAACCAGCATTACAGCCTTACAACCAAATTTGAAATCTTCTAAATTAAGCCTATTTTACTAAAAAATTAACTGTACTTCTCTGTCAATGCTATTTTCGTATTTGATGATTTTGATTATTTTTGGGGTTTTGACCTTCAGCAATTAGTGGCATAGTTCTCATGATTGAATATTGCTTGGTTTTGGGGCTTTAAAGTTACAGTCATAGTAGTAAGGATCAATAATATTTACCCTGTATTTACAGATGGTATATTTTGAAATAGCTGTTCTTACACCACATAGTATAGACCGTAAAGCCAAGAATAAATAAGCAAAGCAAACAACAATGCAGCTCACCCATCGGTTTAAAGCTCCAGATGCCCTGACAGTGTCCACATGCCGACACTTTTAAAAAACACGTATAAAGATGGCTATTGCTGGATTTTCGCATGTAAGCATTTTTTGTCTCATACTTAAAACCAAAACATTGCAGCACATTTCAGACAAAAGTTCTTTATTAAACTAAAGATTGATGAAGTTCTTCTGTCCAAAATGTGATGGAAATGCTTTGGATTTGGCTATGGGTCGATGCAGTTTTAATTGCTTGCTATAGATTACACTTCTACTTGGTAGGATATGAGGTTCCACATTTCGGATGCCTGACCATATTAAGATTCGGGTGCACTTTGCCGTTTCTGCAGGTCTTAAGAGCCTAACTCCACCTCCAATATCATGTTAGATCTGTATTTGGGACCCCCCCACCACTAACCACAACTCCACCACATATGTAGTATATGTAGGGTATATATTGTGATGCTCTAAAGTGGTTCTAAAGGTAAAAGGTTTTGTACTTTAGAGTGGAACTTTAGTCAGAAAATTAAGTCCTGCTAGATCACTTCAGGCTGGCCTCTTTTGCAGGTATGTAAAACATAAAAAATACTATACTGTCTATACTGTTTAAAACCCAGTAATACACTGCCTCACCCTGCTCTGCCCATGCTCAGTTGCCTTTCCATTTTTAGGCACTGCAGAGTTTTTAGAGGCTGATCTGCTGACAGCCTTAAAACTGAATTAACCCCCCCCCCTGTCCTTTACAGCCAAGGAAGTTGCTTCTGTTTAATATGCAACTGCCATGGTGCTGCACATGTGCTCTGTTATGACTTCAGGCATTTGATGGGTTGACAGTTTGGATGAGAACACAGACAAATTTGACAGTTAGCAATTCTGGAATTCCAGGAATGTAAGCCCCGGTTCACACAGGGGCGGCACGACTTGCAGGTCGCCTCACCGAGGCGACCTGCACACGACTTCCACGGCAACTTGCAAATGCAAAACGACTTCTGTATAGAAGTCTATGCAAGTCGCCTCAAGTCGCCCCCAAAGTAGTACAGAAACTTTTTTCTAAGTCGGAGCGACTTGCGTCGCTCCTATTAGAACGGTTCCATTGTACAGAACGGGAGGCGCTTGTCAGGCGGCTAGGTCGCCTGACAAGTCGCCCCTGTGTGAACCGGCACTGACTGTTGTTTTTAAACCATTAAATTCATGGGTTTAGTTCCACTTTATAACTTACTGCTGTTCAGGGGCTCTGGGCTTCAACAAAATGGCAGCCTCCAGAAAGAAGAAACAGGGGCAATGCTGGAGGCAGTTTACTGCTAAAAAACATTATTTTTTATCAAGCTATCAAGCTGTTAGGGGTAAAGTTTAGCTTTAACCACTTCCCATCCCGCCCATAGTCATATAACATCCACAGAGGGGATCTCTTATCCTGGGTGGGCGTCATGACGTCCTCCGCTTCCTGCCGGCATAGGGGACACCAGCGATCGCTCGTGACAGAGCAGGAACATGGATCTGTGTGTGTAAACGCACAGGTCCACGTCCTGCCAGGGGAGAGGAGACAGATCGTGTGTTCCTAGTATATAGGAACACCGATCGGTCGTCTCCCCCAGTCAGTCCCATCCTCCCCACAGTAAGAGAACGCATTTAACCCCTTGATCACCCCCTAGTGTTAACCCCTTCCCTGCCAGTGACATTTATACAGTAATCAGTGGCTATTTATAGCACTGATCGCTGTATAAATGTTAATGGTTTTAAGAAAGTGTCAAAAGTGTCCAATCTGTCTGCCGCAGTGCCGCATTACTAGTAGTAAAAATAGTAATAATGCCATAAATCAATAACCTATTTTGTAGGCGCTATCATTTTTGCACAAACTAATCAATATACGCTTATTGCGATTTTTTATTTTTTTTTTTTTTTTTACCAAACATATGTAGAAGAATACATATTGACCTAAACTGAGGGAAAAAAATTTTATTTTTTTTAAATTGGGATATTTATTATAGCAAAAATTAAATATTGTTTTTTGGGGGGTTTTTTTGCAAAATTGTTGGCCTTTTTTTATTTATAGTGCAAGAAATAAAAACCGCAGAGGTGATCAAATACCACCAAAAGAAAGCTCTATTTGTGGGGAAAAAAATGATCAAAATTTCATTTGGGTACAGTTTTGCATGACCGCACTGAAAGCTGAATATTGGCCTGGGCAGGTAGGGGGTGAAAGTGCCCTGTATTGAAGTGGTTAATGCATTCTCTGTAGTAAGGTAAAAAACTTTTGTTCAGCTCTCCCCCCCCCCCCCCCCCCATGCTTTCCTAAGCCCAATCTCGATCCAGCACTGCCTGAGAGCAGTGGCTCTCTCCTCACTCGACATGGAGCCTTTGGCTCCTGCTCCTGTCCATCACAGCCTGTCAGGAGGGAATGAGGGAGAGGCCACCCTGCGCTGTGTGCATAAATGGAGTCACAGAGCCTGTCTTGGGATCAAGCCCACATCAGTGCCCCCATAGCAAGCAGCTTGCTATGGTGGTATTCAAAAGAGTGGAAGGGCCTGGAACACTGATGGGGATCCCCAGAAAAGGAGGATCAGGCTTCTGTGTGCGAAATCATTGCAAAGAGCAGGCAAATATAATATGTATGTATGTTTTTTTCTTTTTAATTCCTTTACAATCACTTTAAATGTCTATACCAGGTAAGAGTAAGGCATCCTATACATTTATACAATGTTCTTGCACAATTTTCCTTTAGTTTAATCAAAACCATATAACATTAGGTCAAACCTGAACATTTCAATTTGTATGCAATCAGGCAGGCCCTTGCTCTACATAGTTGAAGGTAAATCTAAAGGAAATTGAACAAGAAAATTGTATAATGTATGGCCAGCTTAGGGATGTTATGTCTGGAACACATCATCTGGTATGATGACCTGTAGATTTAAGTTGTGAATAAGATATTATTTTGGACAATGGCTATGGGATGCAGAAGTACGGACTAGCACATCCTTTGGAGCTGGCGGAGAGTTAATTTAGGCAGAGAAGCCATATAATAATATACTAGCCCTTAGACCTCTGTTCACATGGTACTATTGGCAAAACTTCTCCTTTGATATTCAATAGCCTTAAAAGTCCACTTAATCAGGAAAAAAAGATTTGTCAGTTGCACTCTAGAGGAGATTGTCAAGGGAAGACTTGCATCTATTTCCAGAGACAATTTCTAATGTGTTGCTGCTTGTTGTTTAATGGGAAGTATTCTGGCCAGAGAGGCGATCAAAAAGTGTTTCTTTCCTTACAAATCTATAATTCACATGAATCAATCAGGCGCACTGCATGTGTGTTCTATAAGAGCTTTATCGAATTAGATTACTGTGTGGTCTAGGTTGCATGGTCTCTGGTTACCCAGGGAATTGTGGGAGCTTCATGTAATTTGAAAACTACAAGAAGTCCATTGTTTTACTTACAGAAAAAGAAGAGGATGAACAAGGTATAAACCCAAAGTAAAACCTTCATGTACAAGACATTTGGCAATGGTAGACCACATATTTCTCTTATGACGGGTGTACTTTAAAAACTCCTAACAGAAGATTCCCCTTTTCCTCTGCGGTTGAATGATCTGCAATGTTTCTCGTGCTGCTGGGGTGTCAGAAGAAAACTACGTCTAAGACCCCTACCACATTGGAGGCGTTTTTCAGGCGCTAAAGGGCTAAAAATGGCACCTGAAAAATGCCTCCTCTGCAATCCCAGTGTGAAAGTCCAAGTGCTTTCACACGGGGCACTGCGCTGGCAGGACGTTAAAAAAAAGTACTGCAAGCAGCTTCTTTGGGGCTCCTAAAGCGCCCCTGCCTATTAAAAATCAATAGGCAGCACCTGCAAAGCGCCTGGGCAGTGGCGCTTTTAACCCTTTATTTGGCCGCTAGCAGGGGTTAAAAGCGCCCACTATCGGCCGAAAAGTGTCTCTAAAACGAGAGTAAAGCGCTGCTAAAACTAGGGGCGCTTTACCGCCAACGAGGCCGCTCTGTCAGTGTGTAAGGGCTCTAACTCATTATGTGCTAGAGATTTCTAACAGACAGTATTATGTCCCCTTGCTAATTCAGATTTTATCTATTGACTAAGCAGCTGCTATTTTCATTTTAAATGTATGATAGGGCTGATGTGTAGACTGAAGGGATGAGGAAAATTTCAAAGGATAACTGTTCTGGTAAACCTGAGTTCTAATTGCAAATACAACTTTTTCCATCTCTTCTTTCCCTGTGCTTTAAAAGATGTCACATGCCAATATAAAAACTGATTTATTTACATTCAGCCTGTTTGAGCTATACATAGTATAAATCTGCATGCATTAAGCCAGCCAGAGACGGAGCAATTTTCTATCCTGCAACTCCTGTCCCCACCAGGAGAACACAGTGGTTACTGCTGACCGCTATAATAGCCACTAGCAATATTTGCATGTAAAATCTGACAGGCTGGTTATACCCAAGTTAATCGATCAATGTGGGTACATTTAGGCAGAGAAGCCATATAATAATATACTAGCCCTTAGACCTCTGTTCACATGGTACTATTGGCAAAACTTCTCCTTTGATATTCAATAGCCTTAAAAGTCTACTTAATCAGGAAAAAAAGATTTGTCAGTTGCACTCTAGAGGAGATTGTCAAGGGAAGACTTGCATCTATTTCCAGAGACAATTTCTAATGTGTTGCTGCTTGTTGTTTAATGGGAAGTATTCTGGCCAGAGAGGCGATCAAGTGCCTCTAAAACGAGAGTAAAGCGCTGCTAAAACTAGGGGCGCTTTACCGCCAACGAGGCCGCTCTGTCAGTGTGTAAGGGCTCTAACTCATTATGTGCTAGAGATTTCTAACAGACAGTATTATGTCCCCTTGCTAATTCAGATTTTATCTATTGACTAAGCAGCTGCTATTTTCATTTTAAATTTATGATAGGGCTGATGTGTAGACTGAAGGGATGAGGAAAATTTCAAATGTCACATGCCAATATAAAAACTGATTTATTTACATTCAGCCTGTTTGAGCTATACATAGTATAAATCTGCATGCATTAAGCCAGCCAGAGACGGAGCAATTTTCTATCCTGCAACTCCTGTCCCCACCAGGAGAACACAGTGGTTACTGCTGACCGCTATAATAGCCACTAGCAATATTTGCATGTAAAATCTGACAGGCTGGTTATGCCCAAGTTAATCGATCAATGTGGGTACATTCAGTCTGTACTGTACGGGGGACCAACATGGGGGAAGTCTGGGCAGAATGGGGGAATCGGTACTGAACGTAGTGATTAGGGTGTGCTCTTTGTTCCATTTTATTACCTACAATCAGGGCTGTTAGTATCCATAGATACAAGAACAGCCATCATTCATGACCACATTCTGCTCAAGGGGTGAGATTTCAACACTGCCCTAAATGGCACAAAAAAGTAGAGCTCTTCTTTGGGACCTTAATACAGGTTACACTTGACTTTTAAGTTTTTAGATATCTAGTATATATTTTTGCTGCTTTTTTTTTTATTCAGTTCTGTTTCTTAGCTGATTCTGTCTAACTTAATTTTTTATTTATTTTTTCCTCCTACAGAGATTTTAAAAGTAAGAACGTATTGTTGAAAAATGACCTGACCGCAATTTTGGCAGATTTCGGGTTAGCTGTACGATTTGAACCTGGAAAACCTCCTGGTGATACTCATGGGCAGGCAAGTATTCTAATTTCTTAAAGTGTATCTAAAGCCAGTTTTTTGGGGTGTTTTTTTCCCGTTTTAAATACAGTTTGGCAAGGGTTGGAACCACTGTCGGGTTTCATTTGCTTTCTGTTTTTGGTAGGGATATTTACACTCAATTCGTCCTGATGACTAGTGTCACTGGGACAGAGAATAAAAAAAGAATCTAAAATTTGAAGTTGTTGCAGGAATAGTAATGGTGGAAATCTTCCAATGAGGGCATTTTTTCTGGATGTTTTTGCTCACTTTGGAGAGATCTCCTCGAACTTCCTGTTGTATCTCAAGACAGCAAGGAATTTTTTCCCAATGGGACAAATCTTGAAAGGGGTTTTAACCATGCCTTAAGCCCGGTTCACACAGGGGCGGCACGACTTGCAGGTCGCCTCAGCGAGGCGACCTGCAAACGACTGCCCGGGCGACTTGCAAAACGACTTCTGTATAGAAGTCTATGCAAGTCGCCCTAAGTCGCCCCCAAAGTAATACAGGAACCTTTTTCTAAGTCGGAGCGACTTGCGTCGCTCCGATTAGAACGGTTCCATAGCACAGAACGGGAGGCGACTTGTCAGGCGACTAGGTCGCCTGACAAGTCGCCCCAGTGTGAACCGAGCCTTACTCTAGCCGAACCTAAAAAAGTTTTGGCTTTAGATGTACTAACTATACTTACCTGGGTCCCCCCTCGATCCAGCGACGTACATGAGCAGCTCTCCTGGGTCTCTCTCTCCTCATTGGCTCACACAACAGTGGCAGCCCTTGACTCCACTGCTGTTATTAACAGCCAGTGAGCCAATGAGGGGAGAGTGAGGGTGTGTGTGTGAATGGATAATATCCATTTACAGGAGTGTGGCTTGGGAGCGAGCCTGCTCCAGTGCCCCATGCTCTGTGCAAAACCATTACACAGAGCAGATAAGTAAAACATGTTTGAAAATTTAAAAAAAAATTAACCCTAAGAATCACTTTAAGACGTAAAGTGAATCTAAAGGCAAAACGTTTTTAGCTTGGTAAGGTGTTAGAATCCCTGTTAGTATTTAACCATTTTCAACGCTGTCACAGTTTGAATGACAATTGTGCGGTCATCCAACACTGTACCCAAACTAAATTTTTATCATTTTGTTCCCCCGAATAGAGCTTTCTTTTGGTGGTATTTGATCACCTTTATTTTTTGCTAAACAAATAAAGGACCGAAAATTTTGAAAAAAATAAAAGTTTTGCTTTTGTTTCTGTTAAAAAAATTTGTAAATAAGTACGTTTTCTCTTTCACTGATGGGCACTGATAAGGCGGCACCAATGAGGTGGCACCAATAAGCGGGCACTGATGGGCACTGATATGCGGCACTGATGGGTGGCACTGATGTGCAGCACTGATGGGCATTGATAGGCGGCACTGATGGGCACTCATGGGTGGCACTGGTGGGCACTGATAGGCGACACTGATGGGCACTGAAAGGCTGCAAAGATGGGTTCTTATGGGAGGCACTGATAGGCAGCACTGATACGTGGCACTGATGGGCACTGATACATGGCACTGATACGTGGCACTGATAGGCATCCCTGGTGGCACTGGCAGTTGTAGGCATTGTGAGTGGGCACTGATTGGCAGCTGCCTGGGAATTGATTGGCAGCTGCCTGGGCACTGATTAGTATTTCCCTGGGGTCTAGGGGGCATACCTGGTGGTCCAGTGTGGATGGCTTCCCTGGTGGTCCTGGGTGGCTTCCCTGGTGGTCCTGGGTGGGATCCGAGGGGGGCTCTGCTGATAAACAATCAGTACAGATCCCCCCTGTCAGGAGAGCAGCCGATCGGCTCTCCTCTACTCGTGTCTGTCAGACGCGAGTGAGGAAAAGCCGATCACCAGCTCTTCCTATTTACATCGTGATCAGCCGTGATTGGACACGGCTGATCACGTGGTGGTAAAGAGTCTCCGTCAGAGACTCTTTACCTAGATCGGTGTTGCGGGGTGTCAGATTGACACCCCGCAACAGCGATCGCCGCGATTCGCGCCCCTGGGGGCACGCAGCGGCTCAATATCCTGCAGACGTCATATGACGCCTAGTCAGTTTATTGAAACCACTTTGCCACCGTCATTCTGCTATATGGTGGGCGGCAAGTGGTTAATTACTGTCTATTACCCCCACAGGGAGATGTGTCCCCATCTGTTTGTCCTAGTTACTGTTCAAATGGATGGAAAATCCAAAATGTTGAGTTGGCCCTGGAACAGGAATAGATGCAAAATCTTCCAATAGGGGGGGCACGCAGCGGCTCAATATCCTGCGGACGTCATATGACGCCTAGTCAGGTTATTGAAACCACTTTGCCACCATCATTCTGCTATATGGTGGGCAGCAAGTGGTTAATTACTGTCTATTACCCCCACAGGGAGATGTGTCCCCATCTGTTTGTCCTAGTTACTGTTCAAATGGATGGAAAATCCAAAATGTTGAGTTGGCCCTGGAACAGGAATAGATGCAAAGTCTTCCAATAGGAACGGATGTTCCTGTAAAAAATGTCTAAGAAGGTATTTCCTAAACGAAAAAGATGTCCTCTTACTTCCTGTTGCATCCACAGTACAGGAAGTAAAGGGAAATCTCCCCATGACAAATGGGAAAACAAAGGTTTTGGCTGTTTATGTGCTATATATTTTAACTTTCACTAGATGTATTTTTCTGATCGATTTCCTATGCAATATGATGGCAAACTTTGTCATATTTATCTAGGTTGGAACGAGGAGGTATATGGCTCCAGAGGTGCTAGAAGGAGCAATAAACTTCCAGCGAGATGCCTTTCTCAGGATAGACATGTACGCCATGGGGCTCGTTCTGTGGGAGATTGTAGCTAGATGTACAGCTGCTGATGGTAAGTCTTTAACTCCCCTAGCGATATCTTAAGTTAACATTTGCTTACAAGATGTTGTGGCATAAATTGTATATGACTTAAAGGGGTTGATTTACTGAAACTGGAGAGTGCAAAATCTGGTGCAGCTCTGCATAGAAACCAATCAGCTTCCATGTTTTTTTGTCAATGCTTAATTGAACAAACTTAAGTTAGAAGCTGATTGGCTACCATGCACAGCTGCACCAGATTTTGCACTCTCCGGTTTTATTAAATCAACCACAAAGTGTCACTAAGCGTCACTAAGCCCACGTTCACGCTGATGGCGGGTTTAAAATTGTGCAAATTCAGCTGAACTCGCACGATTTCAAACCGGCATTTCAGTGCGAGTTTGGGGGCGTTTTGATAGACATCTGCGTGGGTTCATGGACAGATGTCTATTGAAATCGCCCCCAAAGTCACCAAAAGTAGTGCAGAAACTACTTTTGAAAATCCGTTTGTACTCCGTAAAGTCGACATCACACCGATTCAGACGGTGCCATTGCCGGCAATAGGCTCGGATTTGGCGTGCGATTTGACAAGTCAAATCGCATGCCAAATCGAACAATGTGAATGTGGGCTAATGGCAAAAAGTTTATTTTTAGTTTTGGATTGAGTGGAGAGGCATTAGAACAAGGCTCGGTGCACACTGCTGCGACGCCAACGTGGTTTGATTCTGCCTGTGACTTTGCCCTGCGACTTCCTTCCCACTTGGATGCTATTTAGGACTTGTACAAGGGCTGAAATCCCACCCAAGTCGGACCAAAGTAGTGCAGGAACCCCTTTTCTAAAGTCGGAGTGACTTCTGTAGTATCAGTTAAGACGGCTCTCATAGGAAAACATTAAATTTGACATGTCATGCAACTTACGGTCTCGCAAGTCAGAGCAGTGTGAACAAAACCTAGATCCAAGACCTAGAAAACCTAGATTCTGAATAGAAAAAAAAGATACATTTTCTTTTTCACCTAGTCAGAGAATTATGTAAATAATAATAAAATGATTAGGTTAGGGTTAAAGGTCAGATTTGTGTCAAAAATCATATTCTGTATGTAAGGATTAATTAAAAAAAAGGCAAAACAGCAGCAGTAGGAGAATTTATTTTTTTTTGTTTGTTTTTGATGGTGGGTCATGGTAATGGCAAGAGATATATAGGCCAAAGATATTGATATGTACAACTTTACTAACCTCACGTGTCAACGTTGCAAAACTGCATTCATGCATTAAGATTTTTTTTCTTTTTTGCCTTCAGACATTAAGGGGTTAAAAAAAGAAAAAAGATTGCCTGGAAGCAGACAGAGGGATAAACCGTAACGTTTATTTCCTGGCTGGAGTTCAGCTTTAAGACAAGAAGACTTGTCTCAGTGTTCCTCCTTAGAAATAATGTTCTTGACTCTTCTACTGACCTCTTAGTGTAATACTGCTTCTGCCACGTATTGTACATTATTTTCAATAATCATTAATACATGTGTTTTAATCTGTCTGCCTTAATCTGCATTGGTAAAAGTATAAAGAAAAGCAGATAAAATACAAATATCTCTCATGAATTTTTACATTCTAGAATTCCAAGTTTTTTTAATAATTTGTTATTAAAGCTAAAATTTCAACATAAAAAAGATCAAAAGTTCTTTATAGCTTTAGTAGGCAAACACGTACCTGTAATAAAGGATGCCCCATGTTGTGCAGGCAACTATATCCTGTAAAAATCTTCACTGCAGGGATGGGATAGGATGGTCCATCCTCTTCTGTCTCTGAACTTCCACATTGCCATGGTTGATAGCTGCAGGTCTTCTGAGATGCTGCTATGAAAGAGTTCCTGAGGAGGAAACGGGCCACTCCTCTCTCCTCCACTATTGAGAAACATTTTTTCATTGTTTTCACTGCCTGTAACCAGGTCTGTAAATGGAAGAGAGAATCCTTCACTCAGCAGACTCTCTCCATTTACAGTTATTTTTACAGACAGTTCAAGTAATAAAAGAATGTTTCTCAGTGGAGGAGGAGAGGATGAGTCCTCGTCAGGAACAATTTCACAGCAGGTTCATAGAAGACCCAGAATCCCCACAGTGCTGGAATTTTAGAGCCAGGAAAAGGACAGGGGATCGCTACAGAGAAGATTCCTACAGGATCCAGTTACCGTCACAATATGGGACATGCAGTAATGTGCAAAAAATTTAGACAGGTGTGAAAAAATGCTGTAAATGAATGCTTTCAGATATAGAAGTGTTAATAGTTTATTAATTGTATAATAGTTTATTTTGATCAATTAGCAAAATGGAAAGTAAAGAAACAGAAGAGAAATCCAAATCAATAGTTGACTGCCTTCAAAACCAATTCTTCTAGGTATACTTGGACACAATTTTTGAAGGAACTTGGCAGGTAGGTTGTTCCAAACAAACACCTTGGAGAATTAACCACAGCCCTCCTCACCATTTATCAGTCCAGAGCTCCAGAGCACCTGTTGCCATTTTTCTGCCCCCCCCCCCCCCCTCCCCAGTTCCTATCTGTTCGTGCATGGTTGAGTCGCTTTGCCTTGCTTCCACATCTCAACATCATGAAGTCTGTCTGGGATTACATGAAGAGACAGAAGAATTTAAGGCAGCCTACACCAACAAAAGATCTATGGTTAGTTCTCCAAGATGTTTGGAACAACCTACCTGCTGAGTTCCTTCAAGTATCCAAGTGTCCAAGTATACCTAGAAGTTATTTGATGAAAATAAACTATTAACACTTCTAATTCCCAAAGCATACATAATTTACTTCCTTAGCACTGTACTTCTTTACAGGTGTATTACCACACAAAAGCTATATTTTTTTATTTTTTTTCCCTATTTTTATTTTTTTTATATTTATGGCTGAACTTCAGTTTTAAGCATAAAAAAAAAATGTGGATTTGTCTGGGGCCTGTTTAATGAG
Source organism: Lithobates clamitans (assembly GCA_037952925.1). NCBI lineage: Eukaryota > Metazoa > Chordata > Amphibia > Anura > Ranidae > Lithobates > Lithobates clamitans. The sequence continues at coordinate 6,144,910 of JBBGZY010000142.1, forward strand.
TATATGTTACTACTTCATTTTCCAGGGCCTGTTGATGAGTATATGTTACCATTTGAAGAAGAGATTGGTCAGCATCCTTCTTTAGAAGACT